>JAHHUM010001730.1:1497948-2097948 GCA_036173005.1 Crenichthys baileyi | reverse complement strand
AGAAAGTAACATATCAAGGTAAGTGTTACAAAGCAATTTGTAAGGCTATGGTGAATAACTGTGAGAAACATTGTCCACAAATGGAGAAAACATGGAACTGTGGTGAGTCTTTCCAAGAGGAGCCAGCCTACCAATATTACTTCATGAGCACATCGACAACTCATTCAGGAGGTCGCAAAAGAACCCAGAACAACATCTCAAGCACTGTGGGTCTCAGCACCCGTCTCAGTTAAAATCAGGGTTTATAATTCAACAACAGAACTGTTGGGAATACTGTATGTGGGCTAATGGGTCAAAAGTGGAACTGTTTTGAGTACATCTGGAATAAAACTAATACAACATGTCAGAAACAGAACATCACACCACAATAATGGTGGTAGTGTGATGGTCTGGAGCTGATTTGGCTCTTCAGGACCTGGATGAAATGATTGATGAAATCATGAATTCTGCTTATAGCAGAAAATCCTAAAATGCTTTTTATATTTATGTGTGACAAAAAAGCAACAGCAAAAATAATTCATATGGGAGCAAATTCTTTTTCACTGCACTGTATGCTACTCCTGTTTTGCATCCAGGAGTTTTTCACATCCACTGCCAGTTTCTCCACCTTCATGCATGTCAGGATAGGAAAGGTGTGGAGGCTGCTTTTTTACACTGGCAACTGTAGCCTGGATACCTTAGAGCACTCCAAATTAGTAAAGGCTCCAAGGATGGGTGAGCATGTGTGTGTGAACGCAGAAGGCTTGGGTGCCGTACATAATTCATAAGTGACCCTGAAATGTCTCTTACTGTGCCTTACTGTGAAACTGGGCTGTTGCATGATGAATAAATGTCAGAAGGTGACCACAAAGCCTCAGCTCTATACATCCAACATAAATATATATATATACTGGTGGTAGAACTCAGCTTAAAATGTTGACCTCAATGCGTTATAACATAGCATTAAACAACACTGGTGAGACTGAGCCAGACATTTATACATAAATAATAGTAGATGTCTAGAAGAAAAGTTTGTGTCTAGTGACCTGCTTTCCCTTAAAATCTCCAGTTTGGTGATCTAAAGTTAAGGAAAAACATTCAAAGATGAGCACTGGCTGTCAAGAAAACGATGATAATAAAACTAAGTACAACCCTTCCTGATTTCATTTGATTTCAAAGGAAAGCTGCAAATAAAATCATTCAATCTCAGCGAGTCCGTTTCCATAAAGGCAGAGGTTTTGTTGTGCTAACATAGTGCCAAAGTGAAAAGATACCAGCAATCCTTTAGAGAAGCAACTGTTCCTTTTGGCCTTTTGCAAAAATGATGAAGTCCATCATTTTAAAGGCGAAACAAGAAGTGGAAAACTTTGAAAATATCTACCGATCTTCACCGGGGTGGAAATAACTTACAGATTCACAGTCAGACCGTTGAATACTGAGATATTTGGCCATAATGCACAGTTCATTTTTGGTGAAAATCAAAAACCTTGTACTCGTTATTAAGCATGGTGGTGGAAGAGTGATGATTTGGGCTTGGTAATAATTTATAGAACCATCAACATCAGTTTTCAAGAGTTGCAACATTCAACCCGGTGACAAGTCTTCTTCAGCTTCTCATATGCTTTCTTTCAGGGTTGCCATGGAATTTAGCTGCATCCATCTTCTCTGTCCCTGCTGAAGAACACCAACCCTGCAGCATGATGCTGCCACCATGGGGATGGCAGTTAGGGCTCATGTTTTATAGTTTTTACCCATGGTGTCTTGCATCTGGGTCAAAACATTTAACTCTAATCTGATTCTTTCTAGAGTCCAATCTTCCACGTTTGTAGAGTCTTTAACATTGTGGCAAACTGAAAACAGGATTTATAATGGCTTCTGGAATAATGACCAGGTTTGTGGAGTGCACAAGTATTTGTCCTCTGGAAAAGGTTTTCTCCACAGAGCAGCTCATCTCTGCAGCTCATCCAGGTCTTTATGATGCTGTTTGATGGCAAAGTTTCTCTAACAAACTGAGTGCTAGAGAAACTGAGTGAGACATTCACTGGACACCGTTTGTTTATAGTGAGATTAATTCACCCACATGTGGACACTATTTACTAATTGGATGACTTCTGAAGCCAGTTGGCTGACTGGATATTTAGGGTTATCAGAGTAAAGGGGAATGAATACATAAATGTACACAATGTTCTTAAATTTTTTAAGGTAGAAAATTATCACCCAATGGCAATTAACAGATATGCCGAGAAAAAGAACAAGTTTGAGGTCTCTTCTTGCATATCTCTTTGGACACGACTGAATCAAAAGAATAGCTCATTATCAGGCCTCTGGCAGACTGAGGAGGCCATTCAGGTGTGTTGGAGCAGGGATGCTGCAGGATGTGAAACAGTATCCCAACCTCACAGTTAAACTGAAGCACTTGATCCGGTCTCACATCCTGCCTTTAAAATAAAGCACACAACCAGAGGAACTATATTTACAGAATTTTATTTCATTATGCTGCAAACAATGACATCCAGATATATTGATACACAACTTTTTACTGTGCGTGTATGTGCATTACTGAGTGTATGCGTGTGTAAAGAGAGCAGTGAGACCACAGAAAGCTGGATGAAAATCCTGTGTGACGGAGCCCTGGGTGGGTCAAGGCAGAGATAGTAAGAGGGCACTGGGCGTTTCTCTGGAGGGACACACACACACACACACATTTCATGAACAGGTGAGCTGACTTTTTCCCTCTGTAAAACACACTTTCGTGTTGGGTTTCGGGCCTGTGCTCTCAGAGCAGTTCATGGATCATTACGATCAGGTGAGTGTCGACTTGAAAGCAAGTTGGTTAAAAGAAATGAAAGTGGCAAGAAGCTTTGCCTGCCCTCATCTCACCACTGGAGTAGATGTGGTGCAAAGATTCTCCTGTCGAAACATACAGACACACTCACATGACAAACCTAATGCAATAAACCGAGAAGCTGCTTCTGACGTGATTTATTTTCCTTCAACTTTCTCTTTTTCGCGTATTTTCTCAAAAAAATGCAGCAACAGACCATAGAAATTGAGCTGTTTAATAAAAACAAAACCTAAACCCCCTCAACAGGAGGTGCCATTGGTTATAGTGCACTGTCAGTTAACCAGAACCCATCTGCACCAGCACACAGACATTTACCCTCTGACCCAATCGGAAATCATGACAACAGTATGGAAATTTGTAAATCTAACAGTATTGAATTCTTTTTATTTTTGAGTCACCATGCAAAGAGATTTCTTATCATTTTGAGTGTGTTCATGTGTCAGAGATTGCGTGACATTTATTAAGCGTACCCTACATCCAGAATAATTTACACAAAAAGGACAATAGTCATCTTTATGGGGCTGGATCGACGTAGGGAAGAAGGGGGGCGAGGAAAAGGTCAAGCGCATTGGTCAACTATGATTTGGAGTGCAAGAGGTGAGGGGCAGAAGGGAGGAAAGAGCTGGGGAGCGTCAGGATGGAGCTTCAGGAATCTTTTTTTTTTTTTATCCTTGAAATTGGGGAAAGCAGGGCAGGATGAGAGATGGTGGTAGTCTCAGCGACACTCCCAGACTTTGACTGTCTGATCAACACTGCCTGTGACCACGTATGGAGCCGTCTTGTGGAAATCTGTAAAAAAGGGGGAAAAAAATAGTTAAGGAACATTTTGTACGTGTGCTGAAACTGATTTAAACCTGTTTGGGGAACAGCGTCTGTACTTAAGCAAGTTGGGAAGAAGAATAAGTTCGTCGGTGTCAGATGTCTTAAAGAAAATATCTTTAACGTAGTAAAAATTTCTTAAATCTTTTAAGTTTCAGAACTGCTGCAGAAAAACAACACACTCAGAAGTCAAAGCAGGGCATAAAGTATGGTGAACAAAACTGAATTTAGTGCATTAAGAAGGTTTGATTTAGACAATAAAAAACGATTTAGATTTAGATTTTAAATTATTTTCATTTTACCAAGAACTTGTTTCATAAGGGAAATGAAACAAGCATCTATCAAAAAATAATAAAACAATGAAAAAAGTATACATTTTCAAAAGGTAATTTAGCTGTTATCGACAGCTATTTTTATTAAAAAATGACTTTTGGAAATTTATTTGTGATGTTCTCAAAAATGAATGGACAAATGTTTATTGGCATTAGACCAATCAAACCTGTTTCTACTGGTATTTTGATAATTCATGTTTGGTGATGAACCCAAGTCTTTGAGGATAGAAGGCATCCATGCCATCACCCTAATCTTTAGCTCCCTCCCCAGATTCTCCACCAGATTCATGGCTGGGCCACTGCCAAATGTTAGGTCTTCCAGGTAAAAGAAACATGTTGGTAAAATTAAGAGATTATTTTCCAGTTAAATCTGAAACAGTTGGGGCTTAACTGCATACTGGTCTAATGCAGATAGAGGCATAAGATAAATTAAATGAGCCTCACCCAAAGAGGTAACAAAGTGTTCATGAGCAGACAAGGTCTTCATGCAGCGTTTGTTCTTGTAGTCCCAGATCCTGATTGTTTTGTCGTCAGCACAGCTCACAATGAATCGTCCTCCAGGATGAAACAGTATCCCACGCACCCAGTTATCATGTCCCACCTGTAGACACGAGGCTGATTACCCACCACACTCTCAGCAACATCGAACACATCATAAACCGTCTTTTCTACCACTCACCAGAGTCATAAGGCAGATCCCGATGCTGACGTCCCACATTTTAATCGTTTTATCTCTGGAACCAGAGAGAAGGAAGGGGCCAGGCTTTCCACTCTTTTTACTCTGCAAACAGATATACAAGAGGAGGGATGATAAATGATGGCACATCAAAGCAGCTAACGTTCCCCGTTATAGATAGATGCTATATTAGAAATTAAGCTGCTATCTTCAGCTACAAAAACAGCATGGCTCAAAGTAGAATCTTACCTCCTATAATAAAAAACACGTGAGCTCACCACATCTGCAAATAATTTTAGACATTAGATCTATATTATTTCTGACAAAGGAACTAAACTGGCTACTAACTGGACCTAGTCTGACTTCTGTCAGCTCAGGTTGGCTTGATTAATACTAGATACATATTAGATAAAGTTATCTTCATAATACAAACTAGCAGTCAAAAGGGAATGGGATTGTGAAGTCATCCCACGGCGCATCCCCAAGCTAGGAGCTAAGCTAGCTGCCGTAACTGTGTAGGACTATAGCAGATCCAGGCTTCAACATCAGATCAAGTTGAAGATTCCTGGGTGCTGAGGTTAGCATCCCCACATGAACCAAAGGGCATCGTCCTTCAGATGCTTGAGACAAGAATGAAGCACGGAGGACTGCTCATTCTAAAATGTATGGATATAGTTTATCCCCAACATTCGTGACAAGGAACCATTCTAGTAGCGCAGGTACCCATCACTAAGTGCTGTCCATCAACATGATGATGAGGAAATTTCATATCGTCATTAAAGTGATTACTGGTGCCCAACCACGGTCCACCTCCTCTCACATCCTGGAGATGTTCTCAAACTCCACCAAATTTGAAATGGGAAGCTAATGTATACGGAAATCATTTGTCAAAATGACTTTGCTAACAGAGCATATTCATGCACATGAGAGCAGAGATAAAACAAGTAGCCTAATTTTATATTTATGTGCAAAAACTGCAAAAATTTAATAAAGGTCAGCAAAACTGTGAAATTTATGGGCGCAAATCAGTCACTCCTTGTCCAGAAACGTATATAGATCCAACTTGTTTAAAAGCCTCGCTTTGTCACAATCAGGAGCCTCAGCATCTTTTACCCTCCTTTCAGTCCCTGTGTCTCTTTCTCCAACTGCTGTCTATAGAGCTGAATACAAGCCTCCAAAAATCCCACCATGCAATCCAGTGAAACATCTGTGCCCATTCCCCGTTATTACAAAAGCTGCTTTCTAACAACTTCACAAAGTCACCTCTCACATCTTAATGAGCTGAGGCATCAAAATACTGTTAAATGTGATTCAGGCAGCAGCAATGGTTACCTCTGAGCCTGTAGCTTCCAGGATGGTGGGGTGAGCGCTGTCAGGGGCCCAGGCGATGCACTCTACCACATGTTCGTGCTCCCGCAACTCAGCTTTGCACTCCTTCGAGGCGACCACCCAGACACGCACAGTCTGGTCGTTGGAGCAGCTGGCGATCAATGAGCCGTCCTGATTTGGACGAACCATCCTCACCCACTCCCTGTGGCCTGTAAATGTCTTCACACAGTACCTGCAGATACACGCAGCTTAACTCACAGGGGTGCACTATGCCATAAATTCATTTTAATTAATGAGTTGCCACTGGGAGAGGAAACAAATCTCTAAAGGAAAAGATCAAATAAAAACAGTAAGATCTAAAAATAGACTAGTTAAACTGCAAGAGTAATATAGAAAAACAAATATAGCTCACGTACCCTGTAGCCACCTCCCATATCTTGATGGTCTTATCTCTGGAGGCAGAAACTATGTGGTCACCATTTGGCATAATTGCTACAGACGACACATTGTGGTCGTGGCCTAAAAGACACAGTTTCATCTTTAGTCACGTCACCAATCTGTATTCATCTTCATAGCCAGCATTTTAACAGTTTCCAAATAGATTTGGTTTGATCACTAATTTAATTGAGATCCTTGGAAATTACCACCCAGCTCAAAAACAGCCGGCTGGAATTATTCAGTCATGTTTGATCCAATGATACATTATGTTCTGTGAAACCTAAAAATTCAAAGCCAATATTAGCGGTCTTTTAACCCTTACTGTTGGATTATACAAATACACTGCATCTGCAGGTGCTTCACTCTGTAATGAGTGTTATATCCGTAAACATTCTCACCATGCATTGTTCGGATGCACTCAAACCCCTGAAAGTCCCAAAGTTTGATGCTCATGTCAGCTGAACACGAAGCCAGCAGCTTTCCCGTGTGGTCAAAGGAGATGTCCTGCACAGAGTCTGTGTGTCCTTTGAGGGTTCGTTCAAAGTCCCCTGCCTCGTAGTCCCACACCTGAGATCACAGCAACAACAGTCAGCAAGGAACTCAAATTATACAACTATAAAAAACTAAAAACTAGAGCTGCACCGAGAAATTAGCGGGTGACTGGAAACTGCCGATTTCTGGCCCTAACCGAACCTGCTTGGTTCCTCAAAAATCCAACCCTTTTCTGATCAGTGAAGGCAACATGCATAAACATTTGGCACAAAAGTCTGACCAGTGCAGCTCTACCAAAACCATTAAACAGACCAAATTTCACCTGAATTTGACTTTTTTTATTTGCCTGGCAAGATAGGTTTGGGGAACAAATTCAAAGACTTACTGAAATATCCAGAATTATTTAAATCTAAACACTGCCACCTAATTCCAGATAAAAACTGATTCTCACATATTCAGATAAAAAAGCCAGACAGGTTCAGGGACAAATATCTGCAGATAAGGATTTGAATCTGCACTCTGAGAAGTCACCAAACAACACAAGAATCAGCCCATGTCCACACAGATGAGTAGTGACAAAGCAGGAAACAGAGCCGGGAAGAAGGAGGAGAAACAGGAAGAGTGTGAGAGGAAGGAGGGAGGAGGGCAGAGGGAGAGACTGCAAGTTAATGAGGAGGAACCGAGTGTAAAAAAGGAGAGCAGATCTGTGGTACAGCTTTAAATTTAAGGGTCAGAGCTGCAGAGGATCTGTTGTGGTGTGCTGATAATTCAGTGTATAGCCTCTGCTGCATGCAGCTTTACCAACAGGTTTTATTGTTCTACATCTGGTTAAAACTAAGGGAGCACCGATTCAGCGGCTTGCCGATCAACCCCGATTTCCTTAATTTTGAGTGTTCGGTCGAAACTTGCATGTGAAACCGATCTTATCCACCGTTCTTATCTACCTCAGCAAAGGTCTGAAAATCACCCACCGTCCCCTTTTGCTCTGCCGTGAGAGAGGGCTGACTGACAGACCCGCCCACTAGGTCACGTCAGCACGTGAGCGGTTCACAACTGTTGGCAACACAAGATTGGAACATTGAAGGTGTGTTGTGACCTTATGACACCTGACAGTGTCAGTTATAAGGAAAAATCTGTATCGGCAGGTCAGGCTTTGATTGATTAAAGATTGGTAATCGGCCAGAAAACTGCAATCGGTGCACCCCTGGGTAAACCTGCTGTTCTCTGCACGTTTATCCTGAACCACACCTCCACTGTATTTTTCTACAAAGTATTTAACACACGTATACAGAGAAGCCAGTGATAACCAAATAAACCAAGCAACATGAGATATACTGAGTTATGAAAAAGTAATTACACCCCTAGAAAGTTTTCACATTTTGTTAAGTTACAACCACAGAACCTAAATGCATTTTATGTGGAATCTGGAAAGGAAATGACGCATAGTTTTCACAAATAAAACAGCATGGCATGCATTTGCATTCAGCCCCATTTACCCTGTTACCCTTAAATCCACTCCAGCCACCTGCCTGCAGACATCCACAGCTCAGTGTGAGAATCTCCTGATTAGCTGACTTGAGGGCAATCTGTTAGAGGCTGCAGAAGCCAGAGCTACGATAGTATGATTTATTTTGAAGTAGATTAATGTGTTAGAATGATTTAAAGTCCAAACATGAATCCAATACTTGAGAGTCAAGAATATACACTGAAATTTGTGGTTATAACTTTCCAAAACGTAAAAATGTTCAATAGGTATGAATACTTTATAAAGCGTGCATTAATGCCTCAGACACCATTATGTTGTTAAACCAGCTGCAGTTTCCATAAACCTGCAGCATGTAAAGTCACAGTACTGATTCATTCGTGTAAAAGAGAAGTTAGCTTTGTGTGTTTTATGCTGTAAAATGCTTCTATAATAAAGCTGATAAAAAACCTTTAATATAAACTTATAAATTACGCATTCCATGTAGTTATGATCCATGAGTACGGTATGGTACGTTGCCAAGCACCTAATTAAATGCCAGGTCAAGATGTCTCCTTATACACACCTTGATGGTAGCATCTTCAGAGGCCGTCACCATGACAGAAAACACAGGGTGAAATATGACCCGAGTGACTGGAGCACGGTGCCCACTCAGGGCGTATCTCTCTGGGGGACGGGGGATCCACTCCTTTGGATCTCTCTTCTGACCAACAGGTCCTCCATACGTCATATCCTCCTTCACCTCATTCAGCTTTGACTCCAACTCCATTACCTAAACCAGAAAGCGCAACATATCAAAGCATGACAACAAAATGGTTATTCTTATTTGATTAAACCTAAGAGTATAAAGACGTTCCTTACCTTCTTTTGTAATCTAATAACAGAGGTCCATTTCTTTTCCAAAAGCCCGGCGTACTTCTTATCTACCTCTTCATTCTACAACCAAAGCAAAGAGATTCTCAGGAAAGGAGACCGCTTCATTGTAAAACTAATTATTTTTCAAATGTATAATTTTGAGCTTTTGTCACTCCTTACAATATCTAATTCTGCTTCTTTCTTGAAAGTTGAATAGGCTTCCTCGTATCCATTGGAACGAAGATAGTCCGCTATAGCCCGATTTCTAGGAAGAGAAACAGTGTTGTTAATGCGAACACTAATTGGATTCCACTTAGACAATTTGTCTGGATTATTGTAATTTCCATTTGAAAATGCCATGAATCACTTAAATGTTCAGAAATATCTGCACCGAAAATGTGATTTCATTTAATAAATACCAGCTCCTCCTTAACAGAAATCGCTGGTCCTTCATAAAATATAAAAGACCACACCCAGGCACAGATAGGAGAGACTGGTGTTGTAATTCAACCTTAAAATGTCAGTCTGAACAAATACAGAAACAAATTAAAACACTGTAGAAAAGTTAATAAAAATTATGTGTTGAATCTTTGGGAGACAGTGCTGCTGCTGCTGCTATGGAAACCATCAACTCAAAGAGAGAGCTGGATGATGCAGTGAGGGTTCATTTACAAGCACACATGAATCCCACAAATACATAGATGGAGGTGCACACACACACTTATATAAATGGTGAAACAGGTCTTTTATAGGATGGAGGGTGAATATTTCATGAGTAAAGTACTAAATCTAGGCCAAAACTTCAGTGCTCCAATGAAACCTGGAATGAACCGTCTGTTGCAGACTACAAACTTGAGAGCCTCACAGCAAGATTTCTGGTCCCAAATAAATCTTACTTCATGACCCTCAGACGTTACAATACCGATGGCAGTGGCAGCAATATCTGAGTAAATACAAAGTTAGCTCACTGATTCTTTGCTGTCGAGATTTAAACAGGGGTGCAGAACGTAACTGCCTAAAGCTGCCCACATTATCCAGCCATCACTTGGTTAAGTTCCTCGTTGTTCCCCATCCCCCTCGTTTCTTTCCTCCTGTCATGTAGGTTATAAAATATTCACCAAGCAGCTATCAAGTGAAGCATCTAGAGCTCACATCTACTTATGCCCCCCTCGCTGATTTCAAATTGTTGTGGAAGATTAAATTACACAGCTCAAACAATGTCTTCTGGACGACTCATTCGGGGAAGCTTGAATAATCCCACTGTCTTCAAACCTAAAAAAAAAAAACCATGCGATGCTCCTCGGTGCTTCTAGCCTACTACTGGTGCTTCTTATAATGAGCATCAGTATACATGTCTGTTCTTGCTCGCACGTGCAATGAACATGTAGTCCTACATATAATTGCACTCACAGTTCATCTCTTTGTCTCTGTGACAGCACCATGGTGGCTGCTGCTCTCTCCCTCTCGGGGAGGTGAGAAAGAGGTGAAGCTGAGACGTCTGGCAGGGAAGCCTTCGGTGGGGAGGAGCCTGATCCCTCGGAGGACTACAGGTGGCAAAGAGAAAGCCACTCAGAGGACGGAGACCTGGAGGTGCCTTTGTTATCCCGGTACGAGGCTCCAAGGAGGTTTACAATGCTCCAAATGTTACCCACTCACTCACAACATGTCCATCACCTGATGAAGAGAGAAGGAAAGTGTTGATTTACCATTTTTTGGGGAATTTTTCACAGGTGGCGAGCAAGAGAAATGTACATTTATTCTGGCAAAGAAAGGCAGCTTTTAGGGTACAAGTTGCGTAAGGAAAAGGTTCTTTGTTATGGATTTCACATTTATATTTAGAAAATACAAAAACAAAAACAAATGGGCCTTCTTTGAGGTCAGATCTGCAGAGTTTCCTATAGAAATCAGGTATACAAACTAAATTTGTTTTAATAAGACAATTCAATGAAACATTGGCCATAAATGAAAATATGCTGCAGGTTCTTCAGTAGATATAGTTACCTTAAATCAAGCAGAATATGAAGGGATAACAAGATTATTCACAATTATGCATCAGAGCATAATGTCCCTACGCTCTAGATGATTTTCTGTGAACTAGCTCACTCAACAGAAGTTGACACGTGCATTTTTTATAAACTTCAATCTGATGGATCAATTTGGGAAAATCCCATCATTGACCTCCCATACTGTGATCCTCGATCTCCTTCAAGCTAAGCAGTGAGACTAAGTTAGGCTGTCCTGACTTCTCTTTTGCAGAACAACTGAGCACAATTTGTCAAATGACACTGAATGAATTATAAATCTCAGAACTTTGTAAAACTTGTTTATATGTGGATGTTGCTGATCGAACCATTTATTTCTCTTAATGACCTTTTTTATTTTTCACCTCTACATTGATGTTCACACAGCCACGGCGTGGGTCTCCTTCATGGAGCTATCCATGCACTCCCAGTTTCTTACACTGATCGCTGGTTAGAGTCATTCGGTGGTAAATCTGGACTCGATTTTTAAAATCACTGGCTGAAAGATGAATTCTTTTACTACTTCCAACCACCTCAGACCAGATTAATGATATCTGAAGCCAAGGTGCACAGAATGCAAACAACATATTAGTTATAAAAGAACAGTTTTCAAAACATCTGGAAATTTCAGCTGATCTTCTCTGTATGACTATGTGGTTTTATTTCACCATAACTCAGAGTCTAACAAAATGATTTTTCATTCCAAAATTAAATATTGTTATTCCTGATTTTAGTTTTAAGCTGAGGAATATAAATAAAAAGCCCTTTCACAAAACCAGTAACACCGTTCAGTGACTGGAAGCTTATGATAGCATCCAATTCTTGAACTCTACTGAAGGTTGGTGCTGTAAAAGCACTAAGCTGCTTAGCAGCTAGACCAGACAGCACACAGTCTGTGTGTGTGTGTGTGTGTGTGTCGAAGTGACAGAGACCACTAGTCCTCCATACAGCTGACGGTGCAATGTAACGAAGAAATGGGACGGTAGCTAACAGGATTACCACCAAACACTGAGTGAGGACCTTAACTAGACGCTGTCCCTGTCTGCATCTCTGTCTGGTAGCAGGTGGTCTTACTGCTATGCTTTTTGTTTGCTGGATACTAAAGCTGCTAAATATATCATACTGCATTAGTAGTATCAATGTGTGCAATATCAGAAATGCAAAGTACAGCTTAGATGCAATAACTGGTAGGATATTAAGCGTCATGCATGCAAATATCTGGCTAATTGAATTGACTTAAGCCAAGATGCCAAAGCTCAAAAAGAGTGGTGGCTCTATTGTGATGAAGGGAAACAAGGAAAAGAGTCAGGAATGTGTGGTTTAATCGTAATCAATATCGGCATCGCAATATTCAGCAACAGCGTCGCAATTACTTGTTTTCCTTATATCATGCGGCTCTACTGGTTGCATTTAAGGTAAATGAAATCTTATTTAATATGTTTTTGATAGGAGGGTATATCATATTGTTTCATAAAAATTTGTTCTTGAAATTAAGGCTTTGATTAGTTGAATGTTTACTATTAATGCATTTAGCCCGCTGATGTATCAGAACTCATGATGAATCACTGAAGTGACAGAACAGAGCAGTGATTTCCGCTGAGATGGTTCAAAAATAGCCAGTTGACCAAACAGGCCAGGTTCCAAACTATTACATAAGCACAGCGGTCAGTGGCTTCTGCACCTGCTTAAGATACCTGAACATTAGGAACTGCATTGCAATTGTCTCCTGGACACTGTTTCATACAAATTAGTGACACTGAGCATGGGTCTGGTTTCACTTATTCAAACACCACCAACATACTGCCTGGTTGCTTGCATTCACACTGACAGATGAACGTAGAATAAGCTTTGGTGCTCAAGAAAGAGAACAAGATCAGTGTCATAAATAAAGAAAAGGTGCAAGGTCCTATTTATTTATCAGTTTATCAAAAGAAGGTGGACTAAGAGGTGTGATTGTCTAAATTACAGAGTCCAATTCTAGAAATACAGGCGCATACAAACTGTAGTAATGCTATTAAGTGAAATTTATTTGTTTAAAGGAAAATCTTTTAAACTAATACATCTGTTGCAAGTGACAGCATTCAGAAATATGGCAGAGACGAGCCTGGATCTAAAGAAAAGTCAGTTAATGATAGATGTTAAATAAGACATCAGTAACAATTTAATAATTAAAAACAAATCTTCTTCCTAACGGGATTGTTATTGCATTAATAAACATTTGTTAAACTCTTGGTGGACTCCAGTAATTTAAGGAACAACTATTACTTTTATATATTTAAGGTGCAATCCAAGTTGTACTTGTACTCAAAACAAAGGGGGGTATTTATTTTAAAAATAACACAAACGCAATGTGTCCTGGTTAGAATTCCTACAAAGAGCAGTATAATAACCACTCATGGGTATCTTCAGTTTCTGTCCAATGACTCAGTTAAATAACCTCATATATAACATCTTGAAACATAAAAAAACATTAAATGTTAAGAGATTAACTAAACTTACAACCAACCCTATTGGCACAGCTTGCAATTTCATTACCAGGCTAAGACCCGACATATCAGAAGCATCATATTTATAATAAATGCTGGTGATACAGAGAATAAAGCAGCCATTCGTTACCACAACACAGGTCCAATAATTTGTGTATCTCTCCTCTGATTAGAAGCACAGAAATGTACACTACCATGATGTCTTTGTTTAATAAATACAGTGGAAGGATGAACATAGCCACCATTAGGTAGCAGCATTAGAGCCTGAAGTTACGTGCACTTTGTATTTTTCTATTGCACTGAAACACTCGCCTCATTTCTGAAGGATTTATTGTAACATCTTATGGTTTCAGGTTTTGTTTTGATCAGCAGCCAAAACCCCAAACATATTAAAACAGATACTGACTTAGAACAGCTCATAACACAATGTACAAACTAAAGTGAGAGGATGGTTGTTTTTAATGATAGTTAATGACAACCTGCGATTTGTACATATCCACAGATAGAGCCAGCCAATACACTCAGTTCAGTCCACTTGAAATGTTTTATTTACGACTGTGGTTTAATTTGAGTTATTTGGAAGAGAAAGAAAATGGCATAAAGACAAATCATGTCGACACAATCATTCAACTGCATCAAAAGTTTGAGGCCAGCTGTTAGTGTGACCTTTAAGCCCAACAAGTCCCTGAGAGGGCAGCCTGAACCACAGGGTGGTGAATGTTTACAAATCAAACGTCAGGACAGGCGAGATGATAAATGTAACGGACAGCTCACAATACTTCAGGGCATTTATCCAATGAACGTTTCGCAGGCTTAAACTCTGTAAATACTGGACAAAAGCTACGGTTCTGATAATTATGGGTCTTTGCCAGGAGAAAAGAACGGAGATGGTTTAGTAATCTACAGGAAAACATCCTGCTTCGCATTACCAAAATAAACTTCAAACCTTTGACTGGTTTGTAGTTGCAGCAAAAGGTTTTCAAATTAATATCCACAACATAAAAACCGCTTTAACAATCCTGAATTGAGTTATAGTTAATCCTCTGCAGTCAGACTAGAAATGCTTCCTAATATTTTCTTCATCATGTCCTATTTGCTCTGAACTCTTTAATAATTAGCTTATAACAAGAGGAAAACTGGAAGGAGAGAAGAGGTTGAAGATGAGAAAGTTTTATTGTATCCCTTAAAAAAACTAACCTGATTAGCTTTTTATTTCCAAGTAATTTCTGTCAAACATGAAAAGATAAACAATGGTTATTGTCAACTGTAAATAAAAGCAAAGCTGTTCTCAGCCTAAATGTTCCAGATATGTAATCGCAGTCATCATCACAATATTTGTGTCTGTAATACTGCAATCGCAAAGGACTGGACTGGACGCAATATCTGATAGGCTATATTTCAAGTGTGGGATCTTCACACTCTGCATATTCATAATATATCACAGGTGGATGGATGCCAACTTCCCTTAATACCCACAGCTGATCTACAGTTCCTGGCCTTTGACCTGTGCTGCATGTCTTCCCCTCTCTCTCCACCCCATTTCCTGTCAGTCAATTTACAAAATAAAAGTCCACTAGAGCCACAAAATGTAAAAAATAAATAAAAAATAGTAGTCCAACTAGACTGACCAGATCAATTACTGTCTACAAGGCAAATAATTTACTAGTAGCTGTAGTAGAGTGAAAAAAAAAAAAAAAAAATCAACAGAACCAACCAGACACAAATGGGTCGTTCTAGGCATTGTTCCGAAGAAAACGGTATCTTGATTAAGCCGTTGATTGGAGAGGGGAAAACGTGTAAAGAAGTGCAGAAAATGACAGGCTGCTTGGCTAAAATAAGCTGCAATGCTTTAAAATGGAAACCAAAACCAGTGACGTAGAAGATAATGAAAGACCACCATTCAAATGGATCGAAGAACAGCCAGAATGGCAACGACTCAGCTAATGACCATCTCCAGGGTGATCAAAGAAGGTCTGAAGTTAACGGTGAGCACTGTGACAGTAGAAAATGGCTGTGTGAAGCCCCCGCAAAGTCCCAAAAAGACGTGCTGGAGAGGATACAACCAAACAACAAAAACACTTTGTGGACTGATGAAAGTTCTTCCTGGGTCCAAGGACCGAAGACAGTTTGTCAGACGACCCCCCAAACACTGAATTGAAGCCGCAGGACACTGAAGACAGTGAAGCACGGTGGTTCAAACATCATGATGTGGGGGTGTTTCTCTTACTATGGTGTCGGACCTATTTATCGCATACAAGGGATCATGGATCAGTTTGCCTCCAGCAAAATACTTGAAGAGATACCATGTTGCCATATGCTGAAGAGGCCATGCCCTTGAAAAGGGCGTTTCAACAAGACAACAACCTCAAACATATCAATAAGCGAGCAGCATATCTTGGTTCCAGACCAAACAAAATCTAAGTTCTGGAGTGGCCAGTCCAATCCCCGGACCTTAAACTGAATGAAAACTTGTGGGGCGACATAGAAAAATACTGTTTCTGAGGCAAAACCAAGAAATGTGGAATGTTGTCAAATCATCCTGGGCTGGAATACCTGTTTAAAAGGTGCAAAGATGTGAAGCAGTTCTCAAAAACAGTGGTTATACAACTACAGGGGTTGGACAATGAAACTGAAACACCTGTCATTTTAGTGTGGGAGGTTTCATGGCTAAATTGGACCAGCCTGGTAGCCAGTCTTCATTGATTGCACATTGCACCAGTAAGAGCAGAGTGTGAAGGTTCAATTAGCAGGGTAAGAGCACAGTTTTGCTCAAAATATTGAAATGCACACAACATTATGGGTGACATACCAGAGTTCAAAAGAGGACAAATTGTTGGTGCATGTCTTGCTGGCGCATCTGTGACCAGGACAGCAAGTCTTTGTGATGTATCAAGAGCCACGGTATCCAGGGTAATGTCAGCATACCTCCAAGAAGGACGAACCACATCCAACAGGATTAACTGTGGATGCAAGAGGAAGCTGTCTGAAAGGGATGTTCGGGTGCTAACCCGGATTGTATCCAAAAAACATAAAACCACGGCTGCCCAAATCACGGCAGAATTAAATGTGCACCTCAACTCTGCTGTTTCCACCAGAACTGTCCGTCGGGAGCTCCACAGGGTCAATATACACGGCCGGGCTGCTATAGCCAAACCTTTGGTCACTCATGCCAATGCCAAACGTCGGTTTCAATGGTGCAAGGAGCACAAATCTTGGGCTGTGGACAATGTGAAACATGTATTGTTCTCTGATGAGTCCACCTTTACTGTTTTTCCCCACATCCGGGAGAGTTACGGTGTGGAGAAGCCCCAAAGAAGCGTACCACCCAGACTGTTGCATGCCCAGAGTGAAGCATGGGGGTGGATCAGTGATGGTTTGGGCTGCCATATCATGGCATTCCCTTGGCCCAATACTTGTGCTAGATGGGCACAAGAACTGCCAAGGACTACCGAACCATTCTTTAGGACCATGTGCATCCAATGGTTCAAACATTGTATCCTGAAGGCGGTGCCGTGTATCAGGATGACAATGCACCAATACACACAGCAAGACTGGTGAAAGATTGGTTTGATGAACATGAAAGTGAAGTTGAACATCTCCCCTGGCCTGCACAGTCACCAGATCTAAATATTATTGAGCCACTTTGGGGTGTTTTGGAGGAGCGAGTCAGGAAACGTTTTCCTCCACCAGTATCACGTAGTGACCTGGCCACTATCCTGCAAGAAGAATGGCTTAAAATCCCTCTGACCACTGTGCAGGACTTGTATATGTCATTCCCAGACGAACTGACGCTGTATTGGCCGCAAAAGGAGGCCCTACACCATACTAATAAATTATTGTGGTCTAAAACCAGGTGTTGCAGTTTCATTCTACAACCCCTGTAAATATTAGTTTAGTGATTCACAAGAATGATAAAGCCTAAAGTTCTTATAGTTTATACAGTAAATATTTGAGGTTGTAAAAAAATAAATAAAAATCATTTCTTAAATTACTTCATAATTCAACAACATACTTAAGGAATGCATTGATACAAGAAGCAAGAAATGATTGTCGGTTATTTTGTATGTGCCACTGCAGACTACAGGCTGGCAGTTTAAAACCAAAAATAAAAAAAAGTAAAAAAAAAAAAAAAAAACCCTAACCTGAGGATATTGTTAATCACCTAAAGGTCTCCATCTTATTTCAAGTAAACTAACTCTGGAATCAGTTGTATTAAGACAAATTTTCAGACGTATTGGCCAACAAATGAAACAATAGGGAGAAAAGGAGCCAACTAATTTGTTTATCTTCTTTCTTTGCTTCAATATAATCGACTGTTGAAACTGAAGTTTTGCACATTTCTCTGACATTTATCATACCCAATCTATAAAAACATTATCTTCGTTGTAAGGAAATATTTATTAGCAAAAACATTTCATGCATACAATTCCTAACCATGCATAGGTTCTTATAACTGCTTCATGATAGACAAAAGTATAATGGAAGCGATCAATATTTTCCCACTAATGTTGCTTGCATACTCAACACGCATGAGCCACCGCAATGCAACTGGAATTAATCGAAAACTCACATGCATAAATTAAATTATACTAACCAATTAAACCAGTTATGTACATGTTATTTGTTTCTGGGGCTTTTGCACCAACTCCAACCCTAACTTAAAACCCCAGCAACTTCTTTAGTTGTGTTCATTTAATAACATATCGAAAATCAGTGTGGTGTTTCTTGGCTTCTAGAGGCGCAAGGGCAACGTTGCAGCAGTGGCTCATCAGCAACGCCCTTCCCTGCTAAGGTTAGCCTAGCACACTAAACACCAAGCCCAGCTGTCAGGGTGAGCAGTGGATTTATATGAGCACAGTCAACAACACAGACAGGGCATCTACTCTCCGTCAACCGGTGGCTCATCAACATATTCTTGTTTAATAAAAAGAAATCCACAGTGACCCGTTAAATGTCATCGGGGAATTTATGTAACTCAAGTATGAATAACGCTGTTGGTATATTAGATACAATGCTCAGTCAAGAACAGATACAAGTAGAAAGGATAAGTGCCAGTCAGGCTGACAACATAATTAAGGTTAACGCTTATATTTAAATGTTAGCCACAGACCTCGTTAGCTGGTCCAGTCAGAACTTCCATAAAAAGGCGTAGCTAACGTTAGCCACCTAGGCTCCAAAACAACTGTTTTGATGCAAGTCACGCACTGATGAAGATCACATTGGTTTTGAAATAACGAAGGCAATTTGTGTAGGTAAGTAAAGCCGTGTAATCCCCCTAGTCTTTAACCTGCTGCCTTAAACAATAACAACTTTGCCTATTTAGTTAGCTCAGGTTAGCTTAGCTTTCGGCCTCTCCGCCATTTTGAGATGGGAACGGGAAAGCGCAAACACTGCAGGCGAGCCGTCGTCAAAATAACAAGTCTAACTAAGTGCCAAAACAAACGCAGAAGCGCGACTAGAAACTTCTAACTTACCATCTTACCCATGAGGAACTTCATATTTCCCTTAGCAGGCCTATGCATGTGTTGGGGCGTTGTGTGGTTTGACTGCGGTATCGTGACTTTTCACATCAACCGGTACGGACGGTCAGATTTTCTCCTCTCTCCCACCGCAGTCAGTCAGCCCGGCCCCGGCTAACGGTCGCGATTGGACAACGGTAGCGCGCACGTTGAAGTGGGCGGCGGCGCGTAACGGGCATACGTCACGCTCACGATTTTGAAGGGAAATACGTCAACAGTGAAAATAACGACAGGTGAAAGAACGATTTTTTTATTGAGGAACATTCCAATAAGGGGTTCAATTAAATTAATTCAATTACACAAATGAAATAAAAAATCTTGTCTGTTAATATATTTATCAGATAGCCTTTTAATACCCACCGGCATTATCAAATTTTAGCAATACTAGTTTAATACTATTCATGTTTTGAAGATTTTGTAATTTGCAGGTTAAGAGAAAAATACGTTTTTGTATTTTTTAAACAGTTTTGTACAAAAATAGAAATTTAACCAAAAAAAAAGTTTGCTAAATTTGGATTGGGTTTGTTTGTGTGTGTGTTTTCTTTCTTCGTTTGTTATGCATAGAGATGACTGAAGATAATATCGGGTTTCCTTAAAATTGGAATATGTTAATACATATCCCATAAATAAATCCAAGTTGTATGCATGGGATGGGAATTATATATGCCTTTTGTGTTTTAAATAAATAAATGACTGAATATATAAATACATATTTAACTAATAAAAAAAATTTGATGAGTTAAAAATTCACAAAATTCATGCCGATTTGTTATTCATTGTGAGGACGTAGGTTAATAATGGAATTTATTTACAAAAAACAAACAAACAAACAAACAAAAAACATACTGATACTCATTATGCCAGTTTTTAAAATAGCTTTTTTTCTGGTGTCAAATGGACACAGCGCAGCATTAATTGACTGTGAACCTATTGGTCTGTCCTATGTTTATTCAACTTCAAATGAGCTTTTTCTCGCAATTTGTTCGTTCAGTATTTCACTTTGTATTGTAATACTTTTGTTAGATTTTAATGGGCTAGTCCAAGCTTTGTTTTTAAAGAGCTTGTGTCATTGTTCTGTTTTTACCTTATTTTCGCATTTTAGTGGGAATAAAACCAGCATAAAAGCATCATCTGTTCCAGTCTCTGCTCTCTGGGTTTAGAGTTGCCCCTTGGTAATTGTAGCAGTTAAACTTGTAGCCTTCACCCAGCTACGTCATCGACCATAAGCAACCTTTGGATAGTGTCCACTATCTCCGTATCAGTCCTACTCATTTATTTTTTTACCCAAATGAGAGCACCAAGTGTCTGAAAGCTATTCCACAGCCAAAAATAATAATAGGATGAGTTATTAGATAACAGTTATAATAAAAGAGTTGCTTAATTATACTTTACAAACTTGGGGTATTTCAACTGATTTGCTCAGACATATGTTGTTAAAGTGAGTATGCACACTCAGGCTGTTGGTTTTGTAAATGTTACTTAATTTTTTTCTATTTTCAGTAAATATGTATAGCCATACTAAAGAAAGAATGAAAAAAATGTGCGAACGGGCTTTAAAAGAACAAATCATTAAGGCATTTGATTTAAAACAACTAAAACATCTAGACAAAATAAATAAAATCCAACGTTTTGTATCACACAGAACATTTGCAGGTTGGTTATGTTACTGCTTATGTAATAACATCTTTCAAACTGCAAACCCGAATGAAACCCTGAGGGAGAAAAACAAAAATGCTCCAGATTAAATGTATTAGTTAGGTTCGTCACCAGTAATATGACTTGCTCCAGCCAAATGAAGACAATAATCCTTACTGACAGGGACGCTAGCTTTGATTATAAGCTAATAAGTCACTTAATTACATCTAAACATGTTGATATTCATGCTTAAATACAAAAAACAAAAAAAGGCCTTTAATGTGACCGTGGGACAAAAGTGTAACCTAGTGGACACACAAGGGATTGCAAGATCAGAAAGCTCAAGACCTGTCATGGACTTTGGGTTTTGAGCGCTCTTATATAGTTTATGGTTTAGGTAGAGAGGTTGTGATTAAACTTGGTTTATCAGTTTGTTCAGACCAGTGTTCTGTTCAGATCCTATAAGCATGGGTCGATCACCAGTATCAAAGTATATCAAGGTTTAAAAATGTTAAGGTTGAAAAACCACCCAAGGTTTATGCCATACATTTCCTTTGGTTTAAAGTATTTTAAATAAGATATCAGAAAAAGTGTGGCACGATCATAGTTCTCTCCAGCTGTACTGGGCAGAGAACAATGCACACCTCCCCTCCTTCACCCGTTGCTGCACATATTGGCCAGTTGTCTGAAACAAGGCTCACACGCTTTCTCTTGCTTACTAAGAGCAAATATTTGGTGGTTCATAAATATTCCTCGTTGCAAAAAACCTGACCACTCATAGTATATAAAGTAAAGGAGCACCAGCCATCACTCCTATTAAAGTAAGGCTGTAGTACTTGAAAACTGCTAAATTGTTTAAGTGTAATTTAGTTTTTGTTTTTTAAGTTTATGCAACAAAGTCAAGATTACAAATGTCAGGTTGAGTAAATAAAAATGCAGTTTTGCAGTAAATAGTACCTGTCTGACAGCAGGAAGTAGGCTAAAAGATCTCAAAAGACAACAAATCATGACATAAAGAAATTCAAAAGCATTAATTCCCAGGAGTGACCAACCTACCAAAAGTTCTCCTTAAGTGCATTAACAACTCATCCAGGAGATCTTAGCAGGAAATTTTGTGAACGTCCAGCAATCAGTTTGTGACCTAGAGCAGTTTCTGCTTCACCCTGAAATATTATTTCCTAAAAAACAGGATGAGCTGCAGTGGGGTTCTGAACTCCACTGTGTTTCTAGACATTTGGACATCCTGCACTCTGCTGCTTTACCAGATCCAGTGAAATATGTTGTGCTTGTCCATTCATCCCACAGCATTATCATTACTTTATTTAAAAATGTAACAATATGTTCTTATAGTAAGGAAGGAAGTTATCTGCAATTCAATATACACAGTTCTTTCACAAATAACATTTGTGCAAAGTCCTCATTATAGCACTAATAGGACAATCTTTAATATTGAAGCCTGTAAAACAAACTTACAGTTCCTTCCACCGTTAGCTGCAATTCTAGCAAAAATGTGCACAAAAGCCTTTGAAACAAATGGTTGTTATGGAGACTTGATAATCTGAAGATGACACAGTACCTAAAAGGTAGCTTTGGAGATGTTTTTTAATCTCTTCTTCTCTCCTCCTCACCGTGCGTTGCGGTAAGATAAATTTGGGTCATTGTCCATTTTTATTTATTGGTCTGACTGTCATAAAATACTTTGCTGACTTATTAAGATAAACACAAATCTGCCTTGCTTGAATGGTTTGTTCTCTAATTTTTCCCATTTTTCGAAGACTGGCTAAGAAAAATGCATCTCTGTCACTTTTTTCTCACAGGACACAGGAAATCCTTGAATACTAACTAAAAGTTCCTAAAAGTTCCTCTTTTTAAACTAAAAGAGGTAGGCATATATTTAAAAATGTTTAGTTGCAAGTTGCATTTATTTTGAATGAATTGTAAGAGATGCAAATAGATTTTGCCTTTGTGATTTTAAAGGTAAAACTATTTCTTAATGTGTTCTCCGCTAAGTAACACACACAGATTAAAGGTTGGAATTTTCTATCGTTTTTATTGTGAGATTTATTGCTATGCTGCTGCATTAACACATTTCACACATCTTTACCAGAAGTATTTCAAAGTTTAGAGGGCCCTGTATTTTCTAAAAGGACACAATTGCACCCCGGTCACCCAGTTTCTTACTCCAGCTGCCTGCCTCCGATTTGAGCAGCACCATTTTTTTCCAGAACATGCAAGGGCGGCTTGTAGTAGCTTCCCTTTTGGTCCATAGTTCAGAGCTGTTGTTTGATGCTGCGGATTCTCAAGCCTTTTTGGTATAATACACGATTTTCCAGGTCTTCCATTTGAACTTTCCCTCTTTCACTGAGTTCTGTCCTCAGGTCTTTAAACTCATTTCCACTAGAAGAAAGGACACAATTCAGAAAGAATTGAAGGTCAGAATGAAAGATGAATTCATCATCTACAACCAGTTTTGATCAGGCTAACCAAAACAAAAGATGACATCTTTAGTCATCTAAATTCATCCTAATTGTTTTTTACCCGAGAGGGATGAAAGTAATACCACATGTCAGGTTGAGCTGCTGCAGGATCACGTGATGACTTGGTATTGGAAACTGCTGAACAAATATGACAGGTTTAGCACCAAACTGAGCCTTGCTGCCTTTTTTTTTTTGCATTTTTACATATGTGTACAAACCCTCGGAGGTGAGACCCGGGCACTCGGTTTGCCAGAGGCGATATGACTGATGGCTTTCTGGAGGATCACAGCCTGCTCAGTGAGCCTCGTCAGGTATTCTGAGCTTTTCTTTGTACTGTCACTGTTCTCACCAACCTATAATAGTGTAACAAATAAGCGCTGTCTCTAAAAATCAGGAGCATAATAAAAAGAAAGAACCTTGAAAAAGCTCACCTGTTTTTTATATATGAAATTAGCCTCTTTTTCATGTTGCAGAGCTAACTGAAACTTCCCTTTGCTTTCATACACGGTGGCAAGCATATGATGACTGCAAAAAATGCAAAGAAATATAAATTAGTCAGGAAGAACCCAAAGAAAAACAACCAGTATGACATACACACCTGTGTGCATGCTTCAGGGATTTTGCACCATAGTATTTAGAGGTTAAAGACAAGGCCTCCCGCAGGAACTTCAGTGACAGCTCATATTCCATCAGGTTATAGAGGACTAAACCCAGCATACTCTGTCAAATAGAAAGCACAACAACATAATAATTTGTCAATTCCAAAATGTCCAAATGTCCAAAAATGAGTAAGCTGCAGAAAACACTGTTTGGAGCAAAACAGCTACAACCATATATATATTTTTTAATGGGACACTTAAACATTGATAAACATGAATAAGTATGATCAAACATGATTTAAGTCAGTAAATGTGCCTAACTGAACAATTTTCTCAGGAAAAATGAAATAAATTAAATAATGACACACCAGTAGCACATGACACAGCCTAACCACACAGCAAGACAAAAAATGTGAAGGGAAACAAAAGATCAATAAAAAATAAATTACTACTTAATTTAAAAATTCATTGTTTAAAATTGTAATTCTGGCTACACAATATTTAACATGAATGTCTTTATGTTGTCATAAGTCTACAAAACATGTCTGTAAAAGTAGAAATAGTAAAAGAAAAACCTTCCACATTTATTGGCACTTCTGGTAAAGATGTGTAAACAATTTATGGATAATTTTTATATTTAAATGTATTTATTAATATGTTAATACAAAGTCATAATGACATGTCCTCTAACAAGGTTCACAGGGCCTTTGGAAGAAAAACAGGCCCACAGAACCACAGACCCACCACCATACCCAACAGTGGGCTTCATGTAATTTTTCACATATCAATACTCAGTTTTGCAGTGGTTGTTGCTGACAAAAGTGCACAGGTCCAGTTAAAACCCCAGAAGAGTTTTAACTGGACCTGTGCAGACCTAAACTCCTCTTGTTTATGTTTGTGATGGTACCACAGGCAAGGGGTTCGGTGATTAAATGATGGTAAAAATATAACAAAAAAAAACAATCTTGAAAATCCCCATTAAAACGAACACCAAAAATATGTTCTCCATTCTACTTGAAAGGATTTTTGAGTACAATAGAGCAGAGAAAAAAGAAGGAAAATTTTCCTCACATCCAGAAGAGCAATTTGTGGATGATCGTCTCCGATAACAAGTAGGGTGAGGTATCGAGCGCGATACAGCAGCTGAAGGGACGTTAAGATATGGCCTCCGGCAAAGCAGTACAGGGCCAGGTGAGTCTAAATCACAGGAAGGACATTGCTTTCATGTGACAACACAAGCAAATTATTGTCACATTAGATCTAAAAAGCTATAATTATTAGATAATATAAGAATAAACAGTAGACTAGTTGGAATGGTGAAAAAGTAAGGAACACACATAGTCCTGTATGGTTTGTGGATGGTCTATCCCTTGTATTCTCTCAGAACTCAAAGCAGTTTTTTCCTGAAGCCCGAGAGCCTGACACGACACATGCCAGAGACAAAATGACAAAATTACTTCACAGGAAGAGATCTGAAAGGACACTATAAAGCCTATTCTGGGGCTGAGGTGTTAAGTTGGATGAAATAAAGCAACACATCGTGGAAGAAAAAAATTGAAATTGATATTTACGTCATCGTTTTCCCTTAAGATGTAGCTGAGCCGCCCAAGGAGACGCAGACACATGCAAACGTCCTCATGCAGGTCCCCACAAACACTGCTGAAAAGAGTCAGGGCCTGGCTGATCAAGGCCAGACCTGCTCCGAGACGCCCTGAGAAGCAAACACAAGAAAAGACAGTGAATGAACATTTTTCACAACCGCAAACCTCAGTGCATTTTATACGTATCTTATGTGACTGACCAACACAAAGTTGCA
Source organism: Crenichthys baileyi (assembly GCA_036173005.1). Classification (NCBI taxonomy): domain Eukaryota; kingdom Metazoa; phylum Chordata; class Actinopteri; order Cyprinodontiformes; family Goodeidae; genus Crenichthys; species Crenichthys baileyi. Next base: position 2,072,147 of record JAHHUM010001730.1, on the reverse strand, counting down.
CATTATTATGAAGTTAATGGACAATAATACATAACTTGTAGCATGTATGTTGCTTTCAGCCCCCTTCACTCTGATATCCCTAAATAAAATCCAGTGCAACCAAATGCCACTACTTGTACTCGTACTCGTCGTCTTCCGCTTTATCCGGGACCGGGTCGCGGGGGCAGCAGACTCAGCAGAGACGCCCAGACGTCCCTCTCCCCAGACACCTCCTCCAGCTCCTCCGGGGGGAGCCCAAGGCGTTCCCAGGCCAGCCGAGAGACATAGTCCCTCCAGCGTGTCCTGGGCCGTCCCCTGGACCTCCTCCCAGTGGGACGTGGCTGGAACACCTCCCGAGGAAGGCATCCAGGAGGCATCTGGTATAGATCCCCGAGCCACCTCAACTGGCTCCTCTCGATGTGGAGGAGCAGCGGCTCTACTCTGAGCCCCTCCCAGATGGCCGAGCTCCTCACTCTATCTCTAAGGGAGTGCCCGGCCACCCTACGGAGGAAGCTCATTTCAGCCGCTTGTATCCGGGATCTCGTTCTTTCGGTCATGACCCAAAGTTCATGGCCATAGGTGAGGGTAGGAACGTAGATTGACCAGTAAATCGAGAGCTGCGCTTTTCGTCTCAGCTCTTTCTTCACCACAACGGACTGGCACAGCGCCCCCATTACTGCGGCAGCCGCACCGATCCGTCTGTCGATCTCCCGCTCCATTCTTCCCTCACTCGTGAACAAGACCCCGAGATACTTAAACTCCTCCATTTGAGGCAGGAACTCCCCTCCAACCTGAAGAGGACAAGCCACCCTTTTCCGGTCGAGAACCATGGCCTTGGACTTGGAAGAGCTGATCCTCATCCCAGCCGCTTCACACTCGGCTGCGAACCGCCCCAGCGCATGCTGTAGGTCTTGGCTAGAGGGGGCCAGCAGGACCACGTCATCTGCAAAAAGAAGAGACGAAATCCACTGGTCCCCAAACCAGACCCCCTCCGGCCCTTGGCTGCACCTAGAAATCCTGTCCATAAAAGTTATGAACAGGACTGGTGACAAAGGGCAGCCCTGCCGGAGTCCAACATGCACCGGGAACAGGTCTGACTTAGTGCCGGCAATGCGAACCAAACTCCTGCTCCGCTTGTACAGAGACCGGATGGCCCCTAGTAAAGGGCCCCCGATTCCATAGTCCTGGAGCACCCTCCACAGGGCATTACGAGGGACACAGTCGAATGTTTTCTCCAGGTCCACAAAACACATGTGGACTGGTTGGGCAAACTCCCATGAACCCTTGAGTACCCTGTAGAGGGTAAGGGCTGGTCCAGTGTTCCACGGCCGGGGCGAAAACCACACTGCTCCTCCTGAAGGCGAGGTTCGACTATCGGCCGGACTCTCCTCTCCAATACCCTGGCGTAGGCCTTACCAGGGAGGCTGAGGAGTGTGATCCCCCTGTAGTTGGAACACACCCTTCTTATGAAAAGGGACCACCACACCAGTCTGCCAGTCCAGAGACACTGTCCCCGACCGCCACGCAATGTTGAAGAGGCGTGTCAACCATGACAGCCCCACAACATCCAGAGACTAGAGATACCCAGGGCGGATCTAATCCACCCCCTAAGCCCTGCCACCGCGGAGCTTTTTAACCACCTCGGTTACTTCAGCCTGGGTGATGAAAGAGTCCAACCCCGAGTCCCCAGCCTCTGTTTCCACCCGGGAATGGAAGGATTGAGGAGATCCTCCAAGTACTCCTTCCACCCCCCGATAATGTCCCCAGTCGAGGTCAGCAGCTCCCCACCCCCACTGTAAACAGTGTTGGTGAAGCACTGCTTCCCCCTCCTGAGGCGCCAGACGGTTTGCCAGAATCGCTTCGAGGCCGACCGGTAGTCCTTCTCCATGGCCTCACCGAACTCCTCCCAGGCCCGAGTTTTTGCCTCTGCCACCGCCCGGGCCGCAGCACGCTTGGCCTCACGGTACCCGACAGCCGCCTCAGGAGTCCCACAAGCCAACCACAGCCGATAGGACTCTTTCTTCAGCTTGACAGCGTCCCTTACTGCCGGTCTCCACCACCGGGTTCTGGGATTGCTGCAGCGACAGGCACCGCAGACCTTACGGCTGCAGCTACGGGCGGCAGCATCGACAATAGATGCATTGAAGTCCCCCAGCAGAATAATGGAGTCCCTGGGAGGGGCACTATCCAGCACCCCCGACAGGGACGTCAAGAAGGCCGGGTACTCCGCACTACCACTCGGCCCGTAGGCCGAAATGACAGTCAGAGACCTGACCCCAACCCGAAGGCGCAGGGATGCGACACTCTCATCCACTGGGGTAAACCCCAACACGAGACGTCTGAGCTGGGGGGCAACAAGCAAACCCACCCCAGCCCGCCGCCTCTCCCCGTGGGACACTCCAGAGTAGAAGAGAGTCCAGCCCCTCTCGAGGAGATGAGTTCCAGAGCCCACGCTGTGCGTGGAGGCAAGCCCGACTATTTCTAGTCAATATCTCTCGACCTCCCGCACAAGCTCAGGCTCCTTCCCCCCCAGTGAGGTGACATTCCACGTCCCTAGAGCCAGCCTAAGCATCCGGGGATCGGGCCACTGAGGTCTCCACCCTCGTCCTCGCCCAATCCTCTTTGCACCGGTCCCTCACGGTTACCCCTGCAGGTGGTGGGCCCACTGGGGGATGGTCTCATGTCTCTCGTTCGGGCTTGACCCGGCCGGGTCCCGCGAGGAGCAACCCAGCCACCAGGCGCTCTCCAACGAGTCCCGACCCCTGGCCTGGCTCCAGGGTAGTAGTCGTCATGAGGGGTTCTTGAACCGCTCTTTGTCTGACCCGTCACCTAGAGCCTGTTTGCCATGGGAGACCCTACCAGGGTCCATAGTATGCCACTAGAAGTCAGTAAATAGAGTCCACCTCTGTGTAATTTGATCCCAGTATAAATAGAATCAACAGCATCATGAAGACCAAGGAACACACCAGAGAGGTCAGGAAGAAAGGTTATAAAACAATATGCCTTTGAGACCCACATCAGATTACCTGCGAACATTTTTCAGAAACACTTCCAAACTCCAACCTGAGCTCGCCCTCACAGATGCCGAGATGTTTGTTCTCACCTTTGTCTCCTCCAGATTGGAAAAAAATGCGATATGCTTCACAAAGGCATCCCCAATATAAGCACAGAAAAGCTGCAGCATATCCAAGCCAGTGCTGCTAGGATCCTGATAAGAGTGAGGACATATAATAACATCACCTCCACTCACCTTATCTTCTCCCAGTCTCTGCAAGGATTGAGTACACAGCATAATTATCTATAAGATCTTTCTCCTAACCCTTCAATGCATCCATCATGTGATGAGCAAAAATGTGTTTTACAAATACATTTTATTTTCGTTTTTGTTATTATTTTTTGTTCAATGCATCATCTGAAAATGGAAAAAGTATCGCACAAAATCAGACCTAGCAAAATATGGGTGTCCACCTAAATCAACAGGCCAGGCAAGCATTTTCGGGTTACTTTCTATGTAAACTTGTGACCTACAAAGCTGCTTGCACAGTTTCCTGAGTCCTTCCACTGCAGCAGCATTTATCACAGAAAGGACAGTGGATATACTGCATCACAGAGACTGAAATATGTATAGTGGAACAAAACGTTTGTTGTAAGGAAGATGTGCATCTGACGATTGTTTGATCGAACTTCCTCACACATCAGAGGAAGATATGTTTTAAAGATCCATTAAATACTTCCTAAATGTAAGCTGAAAATCAAACTGCAACAGAGAGGCTGGCATTTACAATGAGAAAGTACTTGCCCTGCTTACAGATTTTTTTTGTTATATGCAAATGTTTCTGATCATCAAAGATAACCTGAGTAAATACAAAATGCTGCTTTAAATGATTATTTAGTTAATTAATGTATAATAATTTATGCAAACCAACTTGGCCCTGTGTGAAAAGGGAATTGCCCCCAAAACCTAATATCTGGTTTGTAATAACTGGCAATGAGTCTTTAACATCACTGTGGAGTGGTTTCAATTCAATCCTTCTATCACAATTGTTTCATCCATATTGGAAGGTTTTCGAACATGAATAGCCTATTTAACGTCATGCCCCATTGTCTCAATCGGAATAAAGTCCAGACTTTGACTAGACCATTTTGTGTTTTGAGCCACTCAGAGGTGAATTTGCTGATTTCCTTCAGATATCGTTGCATAACCAAAGTGCACACGAGTTTAAAGTCAAAAACTGATTGTTGGACATCCAAGTTCAAGATTTCCTCAGAGAGAGCAACATTCATCCTTCAGTCAGTTATGACTAATTGTTTAGGTCCTAAAACAGGTTCATTTTCTGAAATGTTGTGTAAGCTTAATGCCATATGTAAGGTGAGACACATTTTTCAAAATGTCCCACTTTTGTCTTGTCAGTCCACAAAATATTTTATTAGTCTTAGGGATTATCAACAAGTTTTTTGACAAATGTGAGACGGGTCTTTGTGTTTTTTTGGTCAGTGGTGGTTTTGGCCTCCGAACCTTCTCATGTAGGCTATTTCTGCCCAGTCTGTTTCTTAATGTTGAATCATGAACTTAAGTAGGGCCTGCAGTGCTTTAGATGTTTCTGGGTTCTTTTGTGACCTCTTAGATGACTCAATATGATCTTATCATTAATATCTGTAGGTCAGCCACTCCTAAGAAGGTTCATCACTGTTTAATGATTTCTCAATTTGTGCACAATGGCTCTCACTGGAGTTCACTCAAAGCATTAGAAATGATTTTTTTCAGACTGATAAATGTCAATAACATTGTTTTCGATGTGTTTTTCTTTAGATTGGGGCATGACACGTTGCGTTTGAGGTCTTTTGGCCTACTTCATCCTGTCAGACAGGTTCTATTTAAGTGAAATGTAATCAGTAATCTACTCTGGATGTGGCTAATGAGATTGAACTCAGCTGTCCAGAAAAAAAGGTTGATGACAGGTAATTTGAAATTTAAAACTGTGAGGCAATTAGATTTTCAAATTGGGCCAGGTTGGTTTTGATGGATTCTTTACCTTTATAAATGAAATCATAGTTTCAAAACTGCATGTCTAATAATACAATTTGTTTGATGATCTGAAATATGTATAATGTGAAATAAAAGGAAAAACAGGAGAAATTTGTAAGTTGCCAAGTACCTTTCTGCAGCACTGAACCCTTTTCCATTAAAATCTAGACCACTACCACAAAATGGCATATTATTATATTTTTACCAGGTCCTTATTAAGTGATACTTGCAGAGAAATAAAGCAACACTGCACAGGGATCCTTGCATGTCATAAAAGCCTCTAAATGAGCGAACGTCATGTTAAGTGCCACGTCACAGCTGCTCTACTCAACAGTCAACAATTTCGCCTCAGCAAAAGAGGTGCAACGTTTAATTTAACTATTACAGCCAACTTTGAATTTGTGTCCATGTCTCTTACCTTGCTGTACTGCCAGCTGCGCCTGCTGTACGAGCCCGGCAGCATCAGACGACGTAGGTTTGAGACGTTTGACCACAGGAAACATGTTCACAACATCCCCCTCACAGAACACAGGCTTGTGTCGACACTCAAACACGTACTCTCTCAGCTGCACCTAAAGAGAAAGGAATGAAGGAGGTCTGCTGCTTTGTTAACGTTTACTTTAAAAAACCGGCCTCTGCATGTCAGAGCTTGAGACAATTTTTCTTTTTAAGCACATAAAATCATAAATGTTCACCTTCCTTTTATGTATCAAGGAAATGTATTCATAAAGAGACTGTGATAAATTACAGAATGAATTCACATGCATTACTATTTAGTTTTTTGAACACCTGGGAGAAGCTCCACTTATATCCTAATTTCAAACTCTGGTTTAGAGACACTCCTAGCTTTTTTCCAACAAGCAGATGTAGTAAATCATTCTAACCTTGAAAAAACAACTAACTAATTTTATTGTACGCATTCATATTTGTAATATACTTCCTTATTTGGCATGTATAAATCTTAGCAAGCAAAGATTAATTGTGGAGTTCCTCAAGGGTGTTTTCTTGGTCCACTTTTATTTAATTGTTACATGCTCAAGCCATGTTTTACCGTACATATACTAATGCCACGCTTTTATATGTCAGTGTCACCATGTGACCACTGTCTGTTTCAGTCTTTGAGTAAGTATGCGCATTATATCAATGAGGGGGTGAGCCAGAACTGCCTCTGAAAAAAGACAAACGTTTTTCTATCAAACAACAACTAGAAGGTTGAATTACTAACTTAGACTTAATAATAATAAAACTTATAGAAAGTCCTTTAACCCTATGTGTAAACCCCTACTTAAACCACTCAAACTATTGATTGCACCATGTCATTATTTCTTAAACAAAATATGAAGTTAAACAGGAAAAGTTTGTAAAGAACAATGTATACCCCAAAAATCCCTAGATGTACTGTATATCATATAAATAAAGCCCTATATTTTAAGGGGAATGTACTTTATTTTCGCAATTTTTTAATCTCTAGACGAAAATAAATACTTTAATATTATAAGCTGTAAGCCTTTTCAAAGCATACCACTACCAATGCTATCAAAGCTGCAGGTGTTTGGAGATAATTTTAAGAATGTGTGACATGATTATTTATATATCATAATATACTCGTACTGGTCGTCTTCTGCTTCATCAGGAACCGGGTCGCGGGGGCAGCAGACTCAGCAGAGATGCCCAGATTTCCCTCTCCACAGACACCTCCTCCAGCTCCTCTGGGGAGAGCCCAAGGTGTTCCAAGGCCAGCCGAGAGACACAGTCCCTCCAGCGTGTCCTGGGCCATCCCCTGGGGCTCCCCCAAGTGGGATGTGCCTGGAACACCTCCCAGGGGAGGGGTCCAGGAGGCATCAGATACAGATGCACTCTAAACACTCTAAAATAAAAACAATTGATATAATTGTGTTTAAAAATTTGATTCCTACCTGAATACCTGTCTTCATGGCCATCTCTCTCAAAAGGGAAATCTTCTGAAGGTTGTGCTTTTCTATTACTTCGTCTATACTTTCACTGAGTGCAGAGAATAAAAGACTGTAAAGGCCAGCTAAACTGACACTCTGCCACACATTTCACAGACACACATGTACCTTTTAAATGTGTAGTGGTAATAATCTTGTGCCTCTGTCCTGATCCTGCTCCACAACTCATCAGAAGTTAGTCTTGCCCACACACTGTTTGTCAACAAGTTTCCTCGATTACTCTGGCTTCTGTGCCGGCGGCTCCTGCGACGGGATGGGAGCTCATCGGTGCATGACTCAGGAACAATGCAGGATGAGCTCAGGAGGCAGTTTAGGAAGTGACTGACAGCTGCAGAAAAAGCTGCAGGTTCCACATCCTGACAGAATAACATGTGTTAATGAAACCTAAACTAAAAAGTTCTACGTCTGTTCCACTAATTTCTCTGAGCACCTTCATATAGGTCCTGAAGATGTGTTTCGCACTTCTGATGATTATTTCACTGATGGAAATTCTCTGTGAGAAGATGGGAATGGTTATTTGGACTGATTTACACATTTATTTCAAACACAAAATACCTGTAATGTTAAAAAACAAATATTTAAATGTTCTGCTTGAAGAAGTAATTCTTAATTAAAAGTACTAATTAATGCCCTTAACCTAATCAGTCTTTTGTTACTTCTATTGTCATTTCATTTTTAAGTTAAAATCAATACTGTATGTAGTAAAAGCCTAAAATGATAGATTACAGTAAAGTATCCCACCACTTTGTTATATTTCACAGTTTTTTAACAAGGCAAACACAGTGCCTTTGACCATCGCGTCTACACTAAACTGAAGAGGAAGTTTGAGGCTGTTGATTTTAGCTTCATACAACAATGTATAGCTACTCCTCTTTATGTCAACACAGATCAAAGAAAACCGGCTTTTCTCACTACTATGTTGAAAGGTGGGCAGTGAATCCAACACCTCCAACGACATAAAAGGAACGAAAATAGAAACAAATTTAAAATGTAACTTTGAGATGTTTGCGTGTATCACCTTTACATTGAACCTTATTGTTCCATTTGTTACCTGTACGTGGCTGAGTCTCTCCCTCTCCTCCACCTTGTCCAGTTCCTTCAGTATGGCACCCAGATATCGCACATTCACACCCCGCTGATGGATCGCAGAGGTCAGAGTCGCTCCATCCATCGGGACTGCTGGGTCGTCGAGACAGTCCCTCAGCTAACATATTAACAACACACATATCAAAGGGTGAAGGTGCATGCTTTTTATTACCTTTATCGTGGTTTTATTGTGTTTTGTATGATTTTTTGTTTATGTTTAAAGTGTTTTGATCAGCAAACTCAGCAGAGTGCAACAGTAGGAAAGGCATCAGCAGTGGCGCCAGTCTTGGCAGGGGGAGGCAGTGGACCTCAGGAAGCGGCCCAAGTTTAGGGCTTTCTGAGTAAGTATGATGAGCTGGACTTGAGAGTTCTTAAAGATGTTTTATCTTGGTTTTAGTTATATATTTAGTCATTTTTATCAGAATTCTGATGTTTTTAGCTATTTTTATTTTCCATTTTACTGTACACATTTTTAATAGTTTCTTGGTTGCCATTTTGCCTGCTTCGCCTTATCTAAAACAGCTTTCACTTTTTTCTGGTCCACACAAACATTTTAGGTTTCATGAGTTACAATAGATGTGAACCGTATCACTCCAACATCCATCTCACCACTGCAGGAATCTGATTTGAGAGCAGAAAACCAGCCGCATCCCACAGTAGCCATCTCTGTCTTTGTAGCTCTGGGAGACACCCAGAGGGGAAACGTACACCTGAAGAAAGCAAAGACACAAGACCTCGCTATTAACCTTGCGTTTGTTTATTTTACCCACTGTACGAACTTTTCTGGTGTAATCATTGCTCTGTTGAAGACCAATAGGACTTGGGTTAAAAACTGGGTCCTTATGTTGTGGAAAATCAGTTTTAGGGTTGGAGGTAAAGATTAGGGTCAAGATGTGGATTAGGTTTAGGTTAAGTATGCACTGGTTATGGTTAGGATAACTGTTAGGGTAAGGCAAAATACAATAAATGAATCAAAGTCAGTACAATGAACTAAGAAGTAGACATGCGTGTGTGCGGGTGTGTGTGTGCGGGTGTGTGTGTGTGTGTGTGTGTGTGTGTGTGTGTGTGGGTGTTCCTGTCATGGACATTTTGCTGGTCCTCACGACCTATTTTGCTAACGGTTAGGTTTAGGACTAAGGTGTGAATTGAGTTTAGGTTAAGGTTAGGGTTAGGCATGCACTGGTAATGTTTAGGTTTAGGGTTATTGTCAGGGTTAGGGCATAGAAAGGGTTGAAAATGACTGAAAATGAATGGAAGTCAATGGGAGTCAACACATGGTCCTCACTACATATAGCAAAACAAGAGTGGGTGTCTATGTGTGTGTGGGTGTATTTGTGTGTGCAGTACCTGGAAAACAAGCATCAGGATTGAAGCGGATGTCAGAGGAACATTCACCCAGGAAGCCGACATTTTTACAAGCTTTCGAGTTGATATTTCTTCTGTTACGTTCTAAACGATACAAAAAGAAGTCATTTATTGCTAAAATAGTCTGAATGTTAATTATTTGTTTAGACTGAGTCACTCCAAATTTGTTGACAACCCTCTTTAATATGTGTAAAAAGCTTTATAATTATTTATCACCATACCATAATCTTATATTGAAAATCTTAAAAAAGTTTTCAATTTTGTAGTCAGAGCACTAAGTAAAAAATGTAAAACTACCGGGACCAGGACAAACTAGATCAGATTCTGGAGGATGGTAAGGGACGTACTGTAAAAACATTCACTGCTAATCTTGTGTTACTAAACCACACAATGACGGAGTTTAAAACTGGGGACAAAAGAAACAAAAGTGTTAACTTACCGCTAATATTTTTATATTGTCCTTGCATGGATCCAGACTATTTTAACCTTAGTTTTCAATCCTTCTGGCCTTCTAACAATGTTTTTGGTTCTCCAGGTTCTGCTGGAGGTTTCTTCCTGTTAAAGAGGAGTTTTCCTCTCAACTGTTGCTACATGCATGCACAGTATGAGGAACTGCTGCAAAGTCAATGACACAATGCAAGCAACTGTCCACTGTTACTATATGCTCCTCCAGGCAGAGTGATGCTGGAAGTCACTGACTCAATGCTATATGTTGGGTTTCCTGAGTTAGAAAACCTTTAACCAATTTGAATAATAAACTGAAGTTGACTGCATTGTTTGATAACTAAGATCAACTGGAATGTATGTACTTGACTTTTAACCTGTCTGGATGATTGGACTAAATATACTTTTCTGTAGTATAGTGCATTGAGAATTGGCATTATATCAACAAACTGAATTGAAGTGAAATTGTAATGTCCCATTGTCTACCCCAGTTGATTGTTTTTTCTTATTAATAAAATAATTTTACCTGCAGCTCTATCCGCAGCTCTCTGAGGCTCCTCAGTCTTCTCTGCTGTGCACAGTTGGTCAAGGTCCTCAGATGCCATCTTAACAAAACTTTCATCCCTAAGGACATAAGGAAGGAAAGAACAAGTAAAAGGAAGGATACAAGTAAGTTATGGAGGTATAGGACACAAGGAGGAAAGGAAGGACAGAAAGATGGGAGGTAGGACACAGTAATGGGAGAAAGGAAGAAAGAAAGAATACAAGGGAGGATAGAAAGGAATAAAGGTAGGATACAAGGAGGTAAGGCAAAAAAAGGAATGTACTGAGGTAAGACACAAGGAAGGACAAGAGACCAGAAAGAAGGGGGGTAGGACACAAGCATGGAAGAACAAAAGGAAAGAAGTAATGAGATAAGGTGAAAAAAAGGCACAAGGTAGCAAGGAATGACACAGGGGGGAAAGACATGAAGGTCAAAGGAGCAAAGGGAGGAAAGAAGAAAGGAAGGAAGGACATAAAGGAGGTACATATTAAGGAAAGAAGGTCACAAGGAAGTTTGTGAGGAAGGAAGGAAGAACAGTGGAAAGAGAAAAGTCTGAAAATACAAAAATTTTTTGATACTTATTTAGACCTCGGAGATACTGAAATTAATATCCATACTCCTCCAGACTGAGTAGGAACCCTGCCAGTAGTGTGGAAGCTCTCTTCTTCCTCACCTGCTCTGGACATAGGCCTCTAACAGCTCTGGTCTCAGGCTGGCCAGGCCATGAGGATGAAGCTGCGGGTAACCAAAGCTCTGACACTCTTTGGGGACCTCCTCCTCTATCTCAGCGGCGTCCGAGAACCAGAAGTTCAGATCTGGGGGGAAAGTCCGCAGAAGGTCCAAGATGTAGGCCCGTCCATCGTTTCCAAATATGCCAACTGTGGAGATGGCTGAGCAAAGCTCCACCGGGCTGTTGTTGTGGTCAAGAACCTCATGACGCTGGATTCTCAGCGAGTTAACGCTCTTATCCAGAAGCTCCAAAAACCTGCCACAAAACCATAAACCTGCTGTGAGTTTTACTTTATCAGCATGGATGTGGCTAAAATGTAAGAACTCATGCGAGCGTGTTTGTCACCGTGGGTGAGTAAACACCGTTTTCCCGTTGTCTTTAGAGCCATAAACTATCTGCTCATGGTTTTTCTCCAATAACCCAGGAATGACGGTCTGAGCAATGACACGGATACCATGATAGTCCATCACAGCCGTCCCGAGAGTGTGAAGCCCCTCTATGTCAATGGATGTATATGCCTAGAAATACAAGTATCCTGTGTTGATCCCAAGAATAAGAAGGCTTTTTGTAGACTTATTTGATCTCAGATTACCACTAAAGCATTAGGAAGTTAATTTTCTAACTGGATGAATGTTTTGAATGAAATAGCCCATAATTTACTTTCATAAAATTGATTTTTTTTTTCCACTGGAAAAAATCCTTGCTTATACTGTTACCGATTTTACTTCTCTGCAGATATAACACATAGAGGTCCTCATCTGCAGTGCAGTGCACTTTAATGTAATATGTGATAGATTAACATTATACACTATCTTGTGTTGGTCTGTCACACAACAACCAGATAAAACAGTGTGCGGTTGTCATGTAGCAAAATGTGGAAAAGGGACCATTTGTAAGGCACCATATTTGGAAATTGGAAGAAAGGGTATCTTTTTTTAGTTTGTTTTCACAAATATAATTTGGAAAATTGTGATGTGCACCTGCATTTAGCCCCCTTCACTCTGATACCCCTAAATAAAATCAAGTGCAATCAACTGCCCACAGAGTTCACTGAATTGGTAAACAGAGTCCATCTGTGTGCCTTGAAGTCCATGGTTCCTCTGGAGAAGCTGTAGAGGTCCACAGCTCAGGTGGATACATCTGACAGGTAAACTATTAGTGGCCAACTCCACAGATCTGGTCTTAATATAAGCTGCTGGTGAAAGAAACCATAAAAAGTTCTGTTTACAGTTTTTCACAAGCCATTTAGGGGACCCAGCAAACATGTGCACACCATCCCAACTTTGAAACATAGTGGTAGCATCATCATCCTTTATTCAGTAAGGACTTTGAAGCTGGTCAGAGTTGATGGGAAGACTTATGGAGCTAAACACTGGCGAATCTTAGAAGAAAAACTGTTGGAGGCTGCCCCGTGGGGAGAGGTTCACCTTCCAGGAGTAAAATGACTGTAAACATACAACCTGAGCTACAATGGAATGGTTCAGATATAGTCATGTCTTAGAGTGGCCCAGCCAAAGTCCAGGCCGAAACCCAATTAAGAATCTGTAAAAGACTTGAAAACTGATGTTCACAGGGGCTAATCTAATCTGACTAAGCATGAGCTCTCCTGCAAAAAAGAGTCAGTGTCTACATGTTCAAACCTTGAGGATACACACCCTAAATAAATTGCAGATGTAACTGCAACAAAAGGTGGTTCTACAAAAATCAGTTCACAAGGGCTCAATACAAATGCACACCACACTGTTCTGGTTTTCATTAGAAAAAACTTTGATAACTATGCATCAGTTTTCGTCCGTTTCACAATTGCTTTCACAATTATTCACAATTATTTTGTTGGTATAGCATACAAAATTTCAATAAAAATGTGAAAATGCATAAATATTTTTGTAAGACACTTTACCTGAACTCCTCTCAGGTCACACATGGCAGCAGCATGAGCAGCAGAATCGCCCCCTATTGGCTTGTAGTGTTCAGACATGTCAAATCCCTGGCTGAAGAAGAGGTTATTCCACACAAATATCTGGAGATGAGACCGCTCCCCTGGGTTTAATGGCATAACGTTGCCATCCATGATGGACATGGCACCTTGAGCTGCAGCTGCAACAAAGTCACTGCTGATCTGCATGGAGAGAAAAACAAACCATTCAAAGTAGAGGAGGAGAAAATATATGATTACAAGCTGAAGGCAGAGGAGGTGTAGAGAAAAAAATACTTCATTTGCTGTATTTTAGTGACGGATAAATGGTGATTTTGGTAATGCTTTAGTTTCACCTTGAAGATGCACCTGTCTCTGTGCAGGCGCTCCTGTGGGGAAGCTCTGGGAAGTTCCCTGGATCTCTGCAGCTCCTCATTCCAGTCTCGAGTCTAAACTCACAGCACAAAACCCAAACATCAGTGCCATCACCAAAACCAGCCTCTTGTTTTCTGTCTGTGTATATCCACTACAATTTATCATAGTGTTGTTTACTAATATTGTTTGGTGTTTGCAACCTGTCTGGCTGTTTGCTCGTCCCGACCCATAAGACTTGTGTATGTCTCCTCTGCGCTGACAAAGTCCAGGGTGTGATCTCTGTGAGGTGCTGCCCAGGTATAGACCTGGAATGGAGCTGGAATAAGCTCATAGGGGTGTTGATAAAGTCTGGATCGTAACAGAAACATTCTTAGGATCCTTGAAGTTTTTATTTTTGATTTCAGCATTATCACTTACAGTGACACCCATTTCTATCATCAACAAACCCAGTGTGTTCACCTCCTCTTCTGCAGGTCCTTGAAGTTTTTCTTGAATGTTGGACTAAGTTGGCTCAGAAGCTTAACCAGAGAGTGACAGAGCATTTTAGGAGCTGCAGGTTTGGGGTTGAAGTTGAAGGCAGTGGATCTGGAGCAGAAAGACAATAGCTGAGTGCATGTTTCTGCAGAGGTTGTCATGACTACAACATCTAAGGTAAGGATGTTGGTCACCACTAGCAGGTTTTGGTATGGAATGATATGAATCACTGCCCAGGGCACCATTGCAGAGGGTGGCAAGACCACTCGTAAGCAAAAAAAGCATCCAGAATGACTTCTTCTATAATTAATTTGAATGTTTAGTCATTGAGGAGTGAGTGCCCCCTTGTGTTGTTGCAAGGTAAGAAAACCCAAGCTGACAGTGCTAAATGTGCTATGTAAGTTTCAGATTCTTAGTTGGGACTAAGTTAAAGGGTTATTTAGCTGTTTGAAGAATCTCGACTGCATTTGATCATCTCTAGTTCAAAAGCTAAAATGCTTAGACGGGTCACACCAGGGCTATTCTACATGAAAAGTAAGTCATGGTTGTTTGTCTTTGTGTTGCCTGGTGATTGATAGCAATTTATAGTGAGGTACACTCTCTATAGTGAGAGTGTACCTCTCACTATAGATCGGCTCCAGACCCCCCTACCTTCCCACACTGTGGCCCTGCAAGGTTATGAAGGTATAAAAAGTGGATAGATGGATTCAAGGAAACTGTTTAGAACACAGTTTTAGTTTAATGAATCCTTTATTTGATTTCTAATAGTTATAATTTGATAATTTGATTTCTACAAATAGTTTTTCAGTTGTCTTTGCCATAAAAGAGGAGTGCTGATATTTGTTGTTGAGTAGAGATATCAATTCTTCACATAAGAACTCTGCCATTAATAATTCCCACAATTCCCTCCATTGTTATCTGCCTTCTCCTTTGATCACTTTGTTTAGCTGGGCATTGACATCCATACTGTTTCCAATCCATTCTAACTAGGGGTGTAACGGTACACAAAAATCACAGTTTGGTACGTATTCGGGCTTTAAAGTCACGGTTGGATTTTTTTCGACGAATAGAATAGTATGAAAAGGCACAGCCAATGAAGCCGTAGATGGGTTTTACAACAAAATAACCACTTAAAAGTGACCAAAGTTAATGTTTAGAAATGTTTTAATTAGCACTGTGTCCATATTTGAGAATAAAACATTTTTAAATCACTTTGGATTAGTTTTGATTAGTATTAGTATTGCGAAGTATTGTGTGTAACATAGCAAAAACATCATGTTTTGATTAAGATTATTCTAAAAGATAAACTGCAGAAAACCCCAAAAAGGGTTAGAAAATTTCGAGTACTACTTAGAAGTAGTATTTGGGTTTTAAGGTAATACTAACTACTTCAGAAGTTAAGGGCTCACTAAACTATGCAGCAGTTAATTTATTTATTCCAACGGAGGACCAAAATCTCATTAACAATCAACCTTTGCAGCCAATTGGTTGTCAGGATCAAAAACCAACCTGCATGGCAGTCTGAAGGTCTTGAACTAGAAAATCTGTTTAAATTGTCCTGTCAGCATTAAAAAGCAAAAACCATTTTTATATTTACATAATGCGTTGAACCTGTGGATAGATGAGGAGTTTAAGACTCACTGGTTGCGGTAGAAACCCCGTGTGGAGCAGGTGATGCTGAGCTCTTTGTCTTCCATTGTCAGGACGCTGACATACATCAGGTCTCCGTGCATCTTCCTGTTTCCTGGAGGGGGGTTCCAGCTGCTTATGGTCAGGACTCGCAGGCACTGCAAAGGCTGCACATATCCCCTGGTGTTGATCACTACACATCTGAGCCATGTTTTCACTTATCCAGACAGAGTTCTCACCTTCCAGTAATCTCTGACTGGCTGCAGTGGAGTAAGAAGCCTCTCCTTACATCCAGGAAGGACGTAATCTGGAGGGCTGCAGTCCGCAGAATCCTTTTCAGAAGCATGTCTCTTTTCCACAGCTTCACTGTCTGAAGCAATGAATACAGGGGTTAAAAAATTGAAACCTTTTGATTTCTTATAGACTTTTACAGAAATGACAAAAGGCGGCATGAGGGAGTGACATTACTTTGGTTTGTTCTGGTGTAGAAGGACAGGTAGGATAGAGAGCGGCCGTTCACACCATTGTATGCATCTGCAGGGTCCAGGCTCCTGAGCAGATTGCATACATGTCGCAGATGAACGCGAGCATCACGCACCGAGTATTGATCTGAAACAAAAGAAGCCAAGCTTTCTATTCCCTCTCTATAGTTTTGCTTATGCCTGTAAAATTGTGGCTAAAAGTTTTAAGAGGGACAAAAGTCTCTTACAAACCCTCACTGCTTCGGTTTCTATGGTGGCAATTTGCACTGAGATCAGACATAGCTTGATTTGTGAAAATGAACTTTATCACATAGTAATCATATGCGACCTCCTAGCATCATTTCAATGATCTTATGGTTAGCTAGGGAGAGAGTGTTACTTCAGATGGGAGCGGTTTAATCATGGTTACCTCTAAGAAAAAACATGCTGTCATCACTGAACCCAAATAAACAATTTATTGAATCAGCATGAACTTTTACGGAGAGAGGTCGAGCTGCAATGAAGAAAGCTCCAGGGTGCACAAGGAAGTCTGACAAGTGCCAGGACCATCTGTTAAAGAGGGTTCAACCTAACTTAACTCAACTTTTGAGCTTGTTGTGAAGAAGGGCCACAAAGAAGCCGGTTTTGTCCAGGAACATCATTAAGGATAAACTGATGTTCTGCAGAGAGTACCAGGTTTGAACTGTAAAGGACTAGGAGGAAAGTTATTTTCTCATATCATGCCCATTTTCAGGCTTTTATGAACATCTGGAAAAGTACTATCTATCTATAAGAAAAGTGGTGAAGCATCTTCAGGCAATTTATGTGTGGGGTAGAGAGAGGACCCTGCCAACAAACACTGGCATGAATAAATAATGGTATCAATACATCTTCCAAGAGCAACTCTGCCAAATAATACAGGAGCAATTTGATCAAGAATAATGTTTTTTTTCCAGCACAATGAAGCACATTGTCACAAGAAGGGTGTGAAATCCTCCAAGCACCGGTAACACCTGAAATGGGACAGCATCAGTCGGTAATCAGCCCAGGGATGATATCTGTGACAGCGGGGTGAATGGCAGAAAAAAAGGTTGACACTGTAAATACTTTCCACAAACTTCATTATTTATGAATTAAAGCCTTTAAAACATATGAAATGTTTAATATTGAATTTCAGTATACCATAGAAACATCTGAGAAAAAGGTCAAACAGCACTGAAAAGCCTTTTCTAACACTTTTGGCCACGCATGTCATTCATAATACAAAATCATTAAAAGACAATAACTAGTTTTTGTGTTGATAAATAACACTTTTGCATAAAACCACAACTATACATATGAAATATGATCAGATATCAACCAGAGTTTGGAAATGACCCAGACATTGTCAAGCATTCTTCTTCAGGATTTTTGGCTAGCGATCAGAATTCTTGGTTCCGTCAACGAAGGCAAGTCGTCCAGGACCTGCAGAAGCAAAGCAGCTTGGGCAGGTACTCACATCGGGTAATTACAGATGCTTCTATGAGTCGTATTTACAGATATAAAAAAAAAGACCCACAAAGCCAAATTATTTGAGGGCTTCTTGTGTTTTGTAAAATCTTTAATAGTTAGGTTTCAGTGTTTGATTACTTCTTGCACAACTACACAGTCTGAAAATTTAAATTTAAACAATTTTCAGCCTTTTTAAAACAACTGTCAGCCAGGAAATCTGTGAAAGTGTCTAAAATGTTCAGAGTGATTGTCTTCTTGTAGTTTGCTGGGGCTAAAGTCTGAGGAACATAATGTTTCAACTATACACTTGATTGTCATGGAAAGAAACGAGTTGTAAGGATGAGCGGAGAAAGGAAGAGTCAGTTACCCTCCACCACCCTGATCAGAGCTCCGTCCTGAATGCCCTGGATGGAGCGGAGCTCGTTCAGGCTGTCAAGGACGGTGTTTCCCAGCTGCAGGGAGAAGCAGGTACAGTGGCAGGTGATCTCATGATCCATAAGCACCTGATGAAGCTCAGACACCAACATCTGTCCTGATACCTGAAAGTGGAGGACAGGCAGAGTGATAAACTGAAAGCACATAAAGACTCTGTGAAGCACTTTTAGGAAAACATTGAACAAAGTAAAACCTGAAGCTCAAAACATTCTTGTCCAGGCGGCTGAATTTTGACAGTAAAACCCTCCTCGTAAAGATCAGCTACATCTCCATGGCTTGGCTCAGTTCTTCTTTCATTAGACGGTGGAAGATCCTCAGTGATTCTTGAAGCCAGCCCTGAAGGTACTGATAGCAGAGGAGACAAGACAACAGTGTGAACATAGAAACATTTTACGGAGGAAAATTTCCCCCAGTTCTGAGAATTAAACCTTTAACAATACAATAACAGAGAACTTCATACATAAAGATGAGCAAGGATGGTTTCCAATCACCAACCTTTGATAAGCGGTGCTCCCAGAAACAGTCTGTCAACTAAAAACAGGGTCTTCTCCTCCTTCTCTGCTCCTTCCTCCTCCTCAGCTGCCTCCTTCTCTAAGACATGTTGTACATCAGCTTGGTCTTGTTGCTCCTCCTTTTCTCTCTTTGCTGGCTTTATGTTTTTCTGATCATACATGTGAGCCTCAGTAGCAATGGACTGGTCTACTAACCCATCTGTCTGGATAATTAGGGGGTCCGTTTCGTTTCTTACTCCATGAGCTAAAAGCACCGACGTCTCTCCTGGATCTTCATCACTGCGCTCACTCTTAACTTGGAGGTCCTCATGACATCCAACGGAGGTAAAACGATTGACAGTGGTATTGCTTTCCTGTTCTGCATCGATATTCTTTTCCATGCTCCCTGTTTTGTGTTCAATCCTCACAATGATTTTATCTTTGCCATTTTCACAGTGCTGCTCTGTCCATACAAAGCCTGGAGCATTTGTCACGCTCTGTTGCCACCGTTCTTCAGTGGTTACTTGTAGCTTTATATTTTGCTCTTTTTGTAGTTTTGGTTTTGTTGAAGTTGTGATTTCTTTAAACTTCTCTGGTTTATTGTTCTCTCCTTCTCTTCCTGTCAGCTCTGACTCTGTGGAACCTTCTGTGTTTATGCTTTGTGGTTCTGCTTTTTGTGAAGTGTTGAGGTGTAAAGGTGATGTTTGTGCCTCTAAGAGCAAATCCACCTGCTTTCGTTTTTCTTCCCAGCATATTTCTACCTCAGCTGTCTCCAGAGTCTGATCACTGCACACGAGTATATCTGTCTGTGTCTGAATTTCTGCCTCTGAGTCTGCCTGAGTCTCCACCTCCGTACTGATCTGAGTCTCCACTTCAGTCTCTGTCTCAACCTCAGAGAAAACCCTGTTACCCCCTTCCCTGTGGCTCCTTATTTCTGCTTTATCTCCTGGTTGCCCCGCCCCTAATCCCTGCTCCTCATCCTCCTCAGAAACCAGCAGACACACCATGGGTTCCACCAGAGTTACTTTGCCTCCAGGGTTGCTGCTTAGTATGATGTCAGGAAACAGAAAATGCCCTGGCTCAAGAGCTGGGTTTGTTATACCAGTTGAAGGGTTTATTATACTGTCGTTGAAGTTGTACGGCAAGCTCAAGGAGTCAAAATCGCTTTCCTCACTCGATAGAAGAGGGGATTGCTCAGCGCCACCTTGAACCGGTGCATCCTGACACTTGAAGAAGCTCAATAGTGCATGGCAGCACTGGAAGATGTTTCCCATGGTTGCTATGTGCAGAAAACGGTCCAGCTGAAGAAGCAAATATCAAAGTGTTCAACAACAATAAGCATTAATGATCATAAAATTTGTACAGTTACCCACTTTTCAGGAGTACAATTTGTTTTCAATATTATTATACCTATTAAATACATAAATAAATAAGATGCCATCTTTTTCCCCCATTTTCATTAGACAAACATGACCACATGCATGTACTTAACAAGGATCCCTAACAAGTCATGAAAATATGGCTCAAGCAGGTGATGTAGCCCAAACATCAGCATCTGTTAAAAGCCACTTTTGTGCCTGCTCCTTCTAAAGTGCCTTGTTCTAAAGCTGCAAAAACCCACTTGACGCTTGAAAAACTGCAATAAAGTATTTTCTGTGAGATTAATGTTGTGATTAATGTTTTAAATATTTGTGTAAATACAGGGATTTCATGAAATCATTGTATTCTTACTCAGGCAAATCAAAGGGGTCCGTGCCGAGCCCCTTGAATACAAAGTTGCCCCACCAATCAGTCCATTAGCTTTCAGTGTTCTCAGGGAAGTACTTTGAGAAAAAATATGGAAAAAAATAATATAAGCATGGCTATAAGATGCATAATTCAAGTTAAAACCGGATATTTACATACACTTAAAAAAATGCACATAACCATGTTTTTCACGGTCTAAAAGTAAATCAAACTAAACTGCTCCTGTTTTAGGTCAGTGAGGATTAACAAAAGCATATCTTACTGTTCAATACCAGAACTATCTTTAAATCTAAGTCTTTATATACATTTCTGTAGGATTTTATTGGAATTTAAAAGATGATTGATTTGGGTCAAACATTTTGGATGTCTTTCTTCAAGCTTCTAACAACAGTTTGCTGAAAATTTGGCCTATTCCTTCTAAAAGATCTGGTGTAATTGAGGTTTGTAAGCTGCCTTTCTCAAGCACACCTTTTCAGCCCAGGATGCACATTCCCTATGGGACTGAAATCAGGGTTTTGTGATAGACACTTTGTAACATATTTAGTTGTATGCCTAAGGTTATGGTCCATTTTGAAGGCTCATTTGTGTCCAAGCTTCCACATGATGCATTTATCCTAATAATACTATTTTGTGAAGTGCAACTTTCCCTCCTGCAGCAAAACATCGCCCTCAACATGATGCTGCCACCCCTGTACTGTACAGTTGGGATGGTGTTCTCAGGCTTGAAGCTTCTTAATTTCTCTCCAATTTCTCTCCAAACCACTTTTGTAACTGTTACTATGTCTGATTTAATTGTGATTAAACAAAGAAAAAAACAAACAGTTTTTAGCCTCGCCAAAAGTTTTTTCTAGGGGTGTATTCAAGTCCTTTGGTCCGAACTTTATTTTTTTCATTTGGTGCGGTTTGTTTTCACACTGTACTTTTTGCAAGTGATCTATTACTTGTAAACAAAGCCACGCGGGAGACGATCATTGTTCCCATTGGACAGAAATGACGGGGGCGGGACAGAGCACAGACCCGGAAATTTTGGAAAACAGCTGTAGACGTGCTGCGTGCAGCACCTCTGTTCTGCATATTTGTGCCGTTATTACAGCTGCAATATTATTGTGAGGGTGAAGAGCAGCTCATTCAACACAGACTTTGAGACATTCCATTTATAATTTTGGAACCCCGTCGGAGAATGCGTGCTGAACGCCGACGTTCTTTACGTGCCTTGTCCCACAACAAGCCAGTAGCGTTGCTAAGCAACACACAGCTTATCAGGTATGATTACCTTACAACACACACCTTTGCTAACGGCTACGGTGGCTTTTTATGTCCAAAGAGACGTACGCTTTTTGTAGTGGGGTTCGGATCAGGGCCAGTTTGCATTCAGACCATAAGCGAACCGCACCAGAGTCCGTTTGGAAGCGGACCGAGACCACCTCAAAAAGTGGGTCTCGGTCCAGTTGTTTGGTCCGGACCAGGGTTCGCTTGAGTGTATTCACATCTGCACAAAAGGTCCGGACCAAGGGGGGAAATGAACTCTGGTCCATTTAAAGCGGACCAAAAGTGGCAAGTGTGAATACACCCTATAACTACAGCAAATTTGGACTGAATAATTTGAAGCATATATGTTCCATTAAAGTTTTAGAGGGCCATGTGCCAGGCGGAAATGGCAGATAGGCAAAGGGTGCCAAAACTTTCCCAAATGTGTTTTTCACCTCATAAAAAGGAAATAAAAGGGAATCTGGTCAAATAAAAGTGCTGATTTCCATTGTAGGAGTCCTTCTGCATATGACATAGCCTTTGGTTATGACATTTACCCTGTGTATCTTAAAAATGTACAGTTGCAAACATAACTAGAAGTTAATGGAGTGGAGCGCAAGCTAGCAGCCGGTAGACAGCAACCAGCAGACTGTAATGTGCAAGCAAATTACATCACCAGAGAAAGTGCTAGAAAGACAAGTTATGCATCGTAAGAAAGGTGAGTCTCTCTAGTTTATGATATGAGACATGTGGGGGTGCTGCAAAGAGAAAGGTGCTTTTTTGTACCGTTTTTACAGAGTCAGCAATGTCTGAGGGACCTTAAAATGTCATCACCTGTGTTTAAGTTGCTGTAAAACTAAAAAGTATTTGTGCAAGACTCATTTGGGGAATTGTTTTGTGAAGATTAAAGCCTCCTCTTGTGATATATTTAAGAAAAATAAATAAATTGGTGGAGTTTTACCTAGTTTAATAGACTGCCAAAAAGGAGCGTGGCCTAGCGGGCCCAGCAGGGGGCCCGTTGGGCTTAAGAGGCTGAACAGATGAACTTGGCATCTTCAGGCATCTAGGAATTGTACCCAAGGATGAACCAGGCATGTGGAGGTCTACAATTCTTTTTGATATCTTGGCTGATTTCTTTTGATTTGTCCATGATGTCACACAAGGAAGTGTTGTGTTTGAGGGGTTGCCTTAAAATAGCTTCCAAAGCCATAACATCATCATCTGGGTTTTCACACATGTTGAGAGGCATGATAGTCTTAAATATAGGTAATGTCTGAATTTAAAGAGAGTAATATAAGACTCTGTATGTCCATATTCTGGTATGTAGTCAATATAAAAAATTTTGGTAATCCTAATTGACTTTCAACAGAATATTTAATTCTATTTAATGTGAGGGGAAAATGAACTTTTATACAAATATCTGGTTTTAGCTGTATGTGGAGCACTAGATCCAACTTCCTTCACATTCTAACCCTGGGAAGGGCTAAAGGATCCTGCTAAATTTTCTGGAATATTAAACTTGACCTAAGAACACAGGCAAAAGACATATTTGTTCTCCAGCTGCTTGATTTGTTGAAAAATTGTGGTGGATGAATTACTATCAACAGTAGAAAGTAGAAGTAGAAATGATCAGTTCAGATCTTCAGTCTTCAGCTGTATTGTAGAAGTTCGGGGTGTGTTTCTCACAACGTGAAATTACTAAACAATTTATAAGCTAATAAGCAAATACATCTGTTTGCATGAAACAACTAAGAGTATACTAAGCTTGCACCCCTCCATAAGTGTCTGGATTGTGTTTATGCAAGCAGCTTAGGGACAACAGCTGATGACTGTGTGATTATAAAGATGTCCTGGCGAGGTGTCAACCTACATAAACTGGACAACCTCAGATTTTAAATCCAATCATGTGGATGGTGCTGAACATGTAGTGAAACCTGGAAGAAAAGTTTAAAAAGTAACCCAAGGATTAATTTAGAGTTTAAAGGTCAACCACATGAAGATTAAGAAAAATGCAGCTGCGGTCCTTGTTATTTAGAACACCACACCTTGCTAAAGCTCATGAGAGCATCATCTGTTGCTGGGAAAGGATTCTTAAACAAACACACCAACAATATTACATCAGATCTGTAAGACCTACCATACAGTGGAGAAAGAAGAAATCTATGTCATCTTGTCTCTGATCTTCTGATTCCCATCTTGATTACATCACAGAGCAGAGTTTCTCAGGTTTTCCTCAGTGTGTATGAGGCGCTCTTGTCCTTGCAGTGCTACCACGTTACACAAAATGTGTGTCCTTCATGAGAGGGGAGAGAAAGGGAGAAAGGGGAGCTGTCACAGTCTGTGGGCCCTCTGCCTGTTCAGGCAGTACCCAATCGAGGCCAGCAGAGGGCACCCTCTCTGCTGCACATGATGTAACTTCCTGTGTGATTCAGATTGATGTATGCAGGTGGCAGGATGAATGTATTACTGCCATCTACTGTCGAAAAACGATTCTGTTAAAATTAAAGTTTACATACACTATTATTTTTCTCACCATTTTTAATGCTACAAGCAAAGATTTTATATATCTTATTGTTTTTTTTTTTTGGTGATTTGTATTCTGCTCTTTTAACCTGATTTCCATGACTAACATCTATAGCAACAACTGCCTTTCCAAGTCACCCCATTAGTAAGAAGTCCATAAATCATGAAGACCAAGGAACACACTAAACACCTTAATCTGTCGACTGGACAATTATTAGTCCTTCACTCCACAAATCGGACTTTTATTGAAGAGTGGCATAAGGATAGCCACTGTTGATAGACAGCCACAAGAAGTCCTGTTTAAAGCCATGTATTGGACACAGCAAGTGGAAAAAGCTGCTCGGGGCAGATGAGCCAACGATCAACTTTTTGACTGACATGCAAAACACTATGTGCGGCCCGAATACACCATCCTCACTGTGAAACAGGGTGGTGGCAGTATCAAGCAATAGGATCATTTTCTTAAACAGGAACAGGGAAACTGGTTAGAGACAATACAGAAGTAAAAGGCTACAATGGAATGGTTTGTATCAAAGCATATTTATGTGTTAGAATGGTCCAGTCAAAGTTCAGATAAATCAAATCAGGAATCAATGGTAGTAATTAAAAATTGACGCTGCAGGGCATACAAAGCTGGTAGAAACGCGATAAAGTGTGTACAGAAATTGTTTCTGCGGGCTGAATTTCTGTTCTTTACAATTTTAGTTCATGAATGGAGCAAAGTCTGCATAAACATGGTGGGCTTTACTATATGACAATAATTTTGAATAACATTTATTTTTAAATTCTTCTTTAAATTCTGTCCAAAGCTTTAAATTTCAGGTTTCAAATGTACAAAAACACCCGGGGCAAATGCTGAGTGACCATGATTCCTGCTTGGATTTCATGAGGTAATAAAATGAATGCTACATTTTATCTATATACCTCATAGACCTCAAACATCTTACATCAAGAGATGTTTCTTCTATGTCTATGGGTCATTTCAAATATACATGTTCTACATGGTCTACATGTTCTACAGAATTAGTTCATTATAGTGTCAAATAATACTTTTCTGGCAGTGCAAATGTTTGCAAAACAAAGTTGAGTGTGTTTAGTTTATGTTTTTTTGCAAAACCTAACAGGGATCAAATGCTCTTGAAACACAGAAACATAGAAATTATGATAAATGTAATGCAGAGTAAAATGATTTAGATTTTTCCATCCATCCATCCATCCATCCACCCATCTTTTCTTCGAGGGACCAGGTAAGGGGGAACAGATTGTAGAAGTGTGGCACACCAAAACTGTAGTCTAAGATTTAAAGTGTAAGCTATTATTTTTCTGTTCTCTGTTTTCTGTTATGTTTCTGTTTCTCAATAAAGGTAAAAAATAGTCAGTGTCTTAAAGCTGCAAAAGTTATATCTCACTTTAAAAGCCTTCAACCCTGCAGCACTAATTTAATGTTGATTCAATAGCTGTTTTTGTTTGTTTACTGCACAAAATTATTGATTAATGTTATATTTTTCTGTATACAGTTTGTTTTGTTCTGTTATGTTTTTCTTACTAATAATACCAAAAAAGTCATCAGAAAGAACAAAAACCCTGTGAATTGACAAAGAATTGGAATACTTGGGAGGAGAAAAGGAAGTTCTATGCAGAGTTTTATGTGGATGGGAGCGGTCATTTTCCTAACATGCTGAGCTCTTTGCCAGTTGTGACTCTGTGCCGCAAGAACTGCTCGGTAGCCTGTTGTAGCAGGTAGCTGCGTATGGAAACTGATTCAGCTCATTAACGCTGCAACTTGCTCCCTCAGAAAGTTGCTGTCAGTTGATCAAAAAACACACTAGACTTAGCGCTAGGCGCTTTTTTGGATAAAAGTCAATTAGGGGGTCTAAATCGATAAATCTAGCAATAAAAGCGCTAATTTGGCAACACTGCAAACCTCTCTGCAAACTCTGATTGACAGCTATGGGTGGGGAAGCCAATTGAGATGCCCAATCAGATTCCATGGGAAGCCGATGCCACCCTTGTGGCCACGCTGATTTGTTTCGATTTCATTTCAGACGTTTAGATCTGGGATTTCCTTCATTTGTTAATTTCCATATCTCTTGACCATGTGTGAGGGTCACAATGCAGACATACCACTAAATAAAATTTTTCACAAGGTGCAACTGAGATTACAACTGAGATTACATCCATTTTAGTGCATATTTTCCTGTTTCTTAGCATTCCTTCAAAATTCTGTTAAATCTCTCTACAACACCATTTACTTGAGGGTAGTACACTCTGGATTTCAAGTGTTGTATCCCTCTCTCTCTTTCTCAGAAAAACTAAAAATAGGCACGAGAAGTAAACTGGCTGCCATTACCTGAAACAAGGAAGCTCGGGTTTCCTTCTCTACTGAACACGGTGCCTAAGAAGTGAGTAACTATATCTGTAGCGATGTTAGAGGCGAATGCTACCTCTGGCCATTTACTGTAATAGTCAATAAAAACAATAGCATATCATCAGTCCCATGGCTTATCTGGTAGCTCCACCGTTGTTAACAGGAACGGTGCAGTTTTGGCAACTTTAAAGAAGTGACTCTTAAAACAGCAGGCAATCATTGGCTGTACAAGTTTATCTAATTTTGGCTGTCAGTATAGTTCACCCAGCTGTTGCGTTGTGTGAACTAGCCGTTGGTGTCCGGGAGCCAAATCCACCCTACTAGCACGAGGGGACACAGCAACAACTAGGCGACCAGTCCCTCTCATAACCAGCGAGTCATGAACAGACAACTCGTCTCCTACCTGAACGGCAGTATTAACTTTAAGTCCCTTGAGTGCCATAAGACTGGATTCAGCTTCCATTGTCTATTTAAAGTTAGTATCAGGGGACTTTCTGAGTGTTGCACATATTGGTCTGGATGAATTTGCCATACCAGGATGCAAGACCCAGGAAAGATCTCAGAGCAGATGTTTTGTGTTTCAGGAGCATTAATTACTGTGCTGACTCTGCCTGGTCAGGATGCAGTTAATCTTTGGATATGGTGTGACCCAGGTAGGTCAGAGAAGACTGGTTAAACTTTCCTTTGTGCATTTTTAGTTTGAGTCCTGCACTGGGCATGTAGCACCCAGTAGGTTGTCATCATGGTCTTTTAGTATAGCACTATAGCAGATGATGTCATACAGGTATGCTTGGACACCTGGTAAGCCTGTAAGTATAATTTACATAATGTTTTGAAAAGCTAAAGATGAGGCTAAGCCAAACAGGACCCTATCGAAACGAAAGAGTCCTTCATGGGATAAATGCGATAATATCCTGACTGTCAGGGTGTAGTGGCATTTGATGATAGGCAAATGCAAGATCAATGGTTGAGGAAACAGTAACCGCTCGTAAGTTTGAGAACAGTTCTTCCATGTGAGGTAAGGTGACAGTCTGCAACAATGGTTTTAATGGCTCTCTCAGATCAACACACATACATGGTCTCCCTTTATCTCCCCTCTGTGTCACAACTATGGGAGAGGCCCAAGAGGATGCATTAACCCGTTCTATGATGCCTTTATTCTGAAGGTGTCTGAGCTCCTCTAAAACAGCTTGTCTCACCAAAAATGGGAGTCTCTGTAACTTCTGTTGCATTTGAGTAACTTTTGACATTACTTGAACTTTGTGGAGTTCTTAGCACAGCCTGTCTCCCGAATAGGAATTTCTGGAACAGCAGTAGAAACGGAAGTGGTAAAGACTGTCTTTCCTTCAAGTTTAATTTTTAAGATCTCAAACAAATCCAGGCCCAGGAGAGCTGAACCTGACTGTACCACAAATAAAGTACCCTGGGCAGAATGTCCATCATAGCTAATAATAACTTGTAGACATCCAGTGACAGGGATTTTCTCTTTTCACATAACATAAGGCTCAGTTACAGCCCATTCTGAAAAGTAGTGGCGTGTGATATGTGTTCTCCGGAATAATGGAAGAGCCCGCACCTACAATTACCTCAATATCCCTGCAATGTCCATCAACACTTGTACAGTGCAGACTATATTTTGTCCTGTATTGTTTATGTAAAATACTGTAAACTCATTTATTACTATTTCATGCTTCTCCTTCTGAGAGGATGAGCACACAAGTGAAAAATGTCCCACCTTCCCACATCTGTTGCACTTTCGTCGCAGGGCACAAATCTTATTAGTAAGGTGGTTAGTAGATCCACAGTGAAAACAAGAACGGTGGTTGTTACTAGTGGAGGGAGCCATGGCATGGACAGGAGCCGAAGAAGCTTATTTGTATCTCTTCTGTGGCTTGAAGACAGTGGCCTGTGTATGGCCTGTACTGGAGCAGCGGCAGCTGTAGAATTGGGATCAAATCAAATAGTAGCATGCCGCACTCTACTTTTAATTTGCAATGTCATTGTAGTAGCCTTAGCAAGTGTCAGTTCTAGTTCTAGTAATAGCCTGTCTCATATACAAGTATTAGCAACAAGCTCCATAAGCTGGTCATGTTGCACTTGATCCTCTATGTCAATGAGATAACCGTCCGTGGCTAACTCTCGTAGTAAAGCTAGGAAGTGATTCACCATCACATCCGGTCATTGTGCTCTTTGGCGGGACTTGCGCCGCTTGGCAACAATATTCACCTTGGATACAACATGTCCTTTTAAGGATGTGACAGCAGCATCCTGAGTTTTACCTGTATTTGGCAGTGAGTAGAAAAGTCTTTGGCCCTCAGTACACAGAGCATGAAGTAGAACCGGGCATTTACTGGGCCAGTCATTACCAAAGCAGCTATCACTAGCATAGAGGTATTCAACCTCGCTGAAAAAGCCACCACCACAAAAATTTGGTGTTGCAGCATTAGAAATAAAGCAACTGGCAGGAGACAGATACGCTTTAGAGCAGTGGTCCCGAATTAAAATAGCAGGAGGTCCACTACCTCCCTCATCCAAACACTTTGGGGTCTGAACATTTTAAATCAAGAGACAAAAATATTTTCTTTCATCTTTATTTAACCATCAATTAACACAAGTTGTTTTTTTAACTACTGATCAATTATTTAAATGCCAATGAAATCATCTGCTGAACAGAAAAGTGCAATCCAATTTAAGCAGCAATATTAAATGCACTTTGAATGGCAGTCAAGCTGGGTCAGTACATCTTGGTAGAACAGCTCTGCTCTCCTTGTTGTGCTGGTAACAGGCATGGCAGTTTGCTTAACCTTTTCCTTAAGTTGTTGTCCTTCTTTTCCATCTTAAAGTGTTTCTGCCACAGCTTCCATGCAGTCTGTGTGTCAGTATCTGCCATTTTGGTTATTGTGTTTATTTACTTTTTCTGTTAAGTGTTTCTGTTCCTTTGGTTTAGTAGTTGTTTATTCCTTCCTTTTGTTGTCCTGGTGTTTTAGTATTGTCTACACTGCTGCCCCTTTGTTAGTAGTTCACTCTCCCCTCATTATTAGGTTTCTTTGGTTATTGTTTTACTTAATTGTTTATTCTTTGGAACTGTTCTTCCTCAGGTTTATTATTTTTACAGTTCTCTTTGTTTATTTCCCTTCTTTGGTTAGTTTTTTGCCTGGTACTCTCATGCTTGTTTTACTGTTGGTTAGGTCCTTGCTGCGTTCTTGTTTATTACTTCTTCTGCTCTTCCGCCCCACTCGTTTGTTAGTTCCTTCCTAGTTCTTAGATCCCCTTTAGTTTTTTACTTAGTGTTTGGTTTTCTTAATATTAGTAGTGCTCCCCAGCCTTATTTCTAGTATAGTTCTCTCTGTTAGTCCCTTCTGTTCAGGTTCTCTCTGGCAGTTATCAGTATTTGGTTATTTGTTCCTGCTAGGCTTAGCTTCCACTTATTGTTTATGTTTTAGTTATTATTAATTTTTGGTCTTCGTTTTCTCTGTTCCCCCCGGTTAGTTCAGTATTTGTTGTCTCTTCCCTACTCGATCTCCTGCTTCCTGGTTTCTAGTTTATGTTTTCAGTCAAGTCTAGTTCCCCGTGTCCCTGCATCCCTCAGCATTTGTCACCATAGCAACCTCCATTACTTCAGTTTCCTTCACCAGGCCAGCACACCTGTAAGCATTCATCTGATTACCTACTCCTCTCATTCCCATTGGTTCACACAGCTCCTTCCCTGTTTATTAGATTGGTTCTTTGCTTTACTCTTCGCTGGTTCCTCATGTCTCCTGGGTCCTTGTCGATGTTTGACAATTCCTATTATTATTAAAGAAATAAGATTAAATTGCACCATGTGGCTCCCTAGTGCTTGCTTGCATTTTGGTCCGAACCAACTTCGAACATTGACACTGTGATCATTTCCCAGTCAGTGAAAGGCTTTTTGTGTTTTCCCAAAATCCACTGTACTCACAGTGAACACTCGTATGCTCACGGTTGTTCTGTCAGAGACCGTATGCTTCTGTCCATTCATCTTTAAATGTGTGATTTTCATAGTCCACTTAGTTTTATGTTGAAGCCATCTTCTTTTACTCACTCATCTGTGCACCAAGTCATTGTACTATCAGCAAGCGTGAGCTCCCAAGCTAGTAACCTAGCAACCCGCGTTGAAGGACCCGCATAGCTTCTTCTTTGTCGTTTTCTGGTGGTTGGCGTACAACAATGTGGCGCATTACTGCCACCAGCTGGCTTGGAGTGTGGACCTGAATGTCGCTCACCCACATAGCTGTCCGCCTGTTCAAAAGTCAGACGCGGCAGCCGGCAGGAATGCAATGTTTACATCTATATAGTAAATGAGAAAATGCTTTGTGGTTGGGATAGCAGCAACAGCCCTGACTGAAGCAGCTCATTGCCTGACTTGCATCATGTGCTGCCCAGGGTCAGACGCTCCGCGGGGCTATACCATATTAACACGAGATGCGGCGCAAGTGAAGCTAGACACTGTCGGACAACATGCAGTAATATATAAATGTTTAAAATCAGGTTGGGTCCAAATCCGGACCCTGGTCTGCTAATCCGTGACCTCTGCTTTAGACCTTCAACTATGTTTTTCCCTCTCCTCTACCCAGCGGGTACAATATCTCTGCTTATTGGCAAGTCACAGTAATAGCACAACACAACCCTGCCCTCAGAATCTTTCACCATTTACAGTATCTAACTCCATAAATCAAAGGAAATTAGAACAGAAACAGACGATTTTCTGGAAAATGAGAAACGCAATCACCTAAAACAAACCCCTTACAAACCTCTTGGCATCCGCTGAAAAGAAGCTCTGTTTTCTCACCAGAGAGCTCAGCATTAACATTCTGAACACATCAACAGCAAGACAACTGTTGGAGAAACGCTCTGCTACTACTTGTTGATTCAGTAGTTTGATCTGTTAGGTACTTTTTATTGAATTATACATGTACCAATAAAATATTGAATATAGTCTGACCAACTGATGTCGTGGTGAACTAAACATTAAAATTACATTACCACATTTTTCTTTATTTCTTTGTAACAGCTCTTTTCCTTGCAGTCTACCTGAGGTGGTACAGTGAGACATTTAAAAACAAACATTTTTAGTCATCTTTAATGTGCTCATGGTGCAATGTGCAGCTGAATGCCCGTATTGCCCAGCGACAGCCCCAAAACCTGAGGGATCTGGAGAAGATCTGTATGGAGGAGTGGTCCAAAATCCCTGCTGCAGTGTGTGCAAACCTTATCAAGAACTACAGGAAACGTCTG
Source organism: Crenichthys baileyi (assembly GCA_036173005.1). NCBI lineage: Eukaryota > Metazoa > Chordata > Actinopteri > Cyprinodontiformes > Goodeidae > Crenichthys > Crenichthys baileyi. Next base: position 2,040,591 of record JAHHUM010001730.1, on the reverse strand, counting down.
ATATCTGTAAGTGCAAACAAAGGTTTCTGTACCAAATATTAAGTTTTGTTTTTATGATTTAGATTCCGTCACTCAGAATTGAAGAGTACCTATGATGAAAATTTAAGACTTGTACATGTCCATACTGTGTACGTCAAGTTGAGCAGCATAGTGGAGCTTTGCTGTTTGAAACGTTGGGTAAATTTGAATGCCATGCTAAACATACAACACTATTATGCATAACAGAACAAGAATCAACATAAAATTGAAATGGATTCATTAGATTTTATTACATTTCTTACAACCTGACTTTTCTGATGTTCTTAAAATGAGTCTGCAATGTGTGTTTTTCCTCTACCACAGCCAGGTGGCAGTGCAAGAGCCCATAACTGTGTACAACAGGTTGCAGTCACACTAAATAAGGTATTATGGACTGACAAGCAAAAATGTAAAGTTCATATATGTGGACGCGAGGTTGTAGGGTGAAAATTTGTTGAGGTAAAGATGAAGAGATCGGAGCTCCGCTTTGTTAAGGTCTTTCTTTTGCCACTTGGCCAAACAGTTTACTGTGATGCAAGCAGATGGCATAATTGGTCTGAGCTTAAAAGTATTCCTGGCATTCCTGGCAAACGTTTGCATTAACCCCTACCTATTGACTCAGGGGACACTGTCGTAAGCCTTCTTCACATCCACAAAACACGTGGACCACACAACCAAACTCCTATACAACCAAACTCCTATGACTGCTTCAAGCATCCTGGATGGATTGGGGATTTGTAGTACTGTTGGGGCTACTTGGGTGTTTCATGGTGAAGAAAGATGTTGAGCCAAAAAGCAAAGGGCGACTGGGCTCACACTTGAATATAGGGTGTTGAGCTCCATCATCCTGGGGGAGCTGGAGGTACAGCTGTTGCTCCTCCACATAGACAAAGTCCCCAGAAGAAGCTGGAGAGCATTGCTGGGCAGAGGGATGTCTGGGTTTCCCACCTGGACCTGTTACCTCCCCGACCCATTCTCAGACAGGCAGAAGACGAATTGTGGATGGACGATGTCAGCTCTTGAAATTTATTCCCCTTCATATGTTACTAACCACAAATTTTCCAACTAACAATAATAAAAGGTTTTTTTTTGGATCTTCTCCACATTCCCTTTTAGTAAACCTTCAATGCTGCAACATCCTGCTGAAAAGGAATCTCTAAAGGAATCTCTTCCATAAATCTTAACATAAAATCACACACAAACCATTGAAATTGTTGTTTGTAATATAATGCATTATAATGACAGATTTTTTTGTGGAACCCTGTTTTGCTGGAATTACATCTGCAAGACTTTTGCGACATGTTTCCACCAGATTTGCACCAACTAATTTTTTGTGCCATTCTTCTTTGCAAATAGCTCAAGGTCAGACAGTTTGGATGGAGAGCAAATGTGGACATTAATTTTCTTCCCACAAATTCTCAGTTCGTCTGTACTTTGACTGGGACATTCTGACACATGCTTCAATCTAAGCCATAACGTTGTGGCTCTGGCTGAATGTTTCAAGTCTTTGTCCCGCTGGAAGTGAAAGCTTCACCCCAGTCTTAAGTTTGTTGGAGCCTCAATAGGTTTCTTTGCAATTCTGCCCTATATTTAGCCCCATCTAACTCCCTTTCAAATCTGCCCAGCCTTTCTCTCCCTGCAGAGGAAAAGCATCCCCATGGAATGATGCTGCCACCATAGTGAGGATATATGTTCAGTGTGATGCTTTCCACCACACATAGCTTTTTTATGTAGGCCAGATTTTTGGTCTCATCTGACTAGAGCACGTACATTTGTGTCCCCTAAATAAACATTAAAAACGCTCTTGGCTGCTTCTCTGTAATAATGCTCCTAAGCTTAGATGGACGGCCATGTTTTTTTTGATTTGCTTTCGTGCCATACTCTATTTTTTATTTATTTTTTTTAAAGTGATATGGTGAACAGTCGCTGCACAGTTAGTAGTACTGTTTCCTTGCAGCTAGAATGTCCTGGGTTTGAATCCCGACTAGAGGGCATGTTCTCCTCTTCCCACAATCCAAAAACATGACTACTAGGTTTATTGGTCTCCGTAAATTGCCCTTATGTATGAGTGTGTGAATGCATGGTTTTCTGTCCTGTGTCTTTTTGTTGACCTAGGATGGACTGGCGACCTGTCCAGGGTGTACCCTGTGTCTTGCTGGAGGTAGGCACCAGCCCTTTGAGACCCGACAAGGACAAGCAGATCCCTCCAATGGATGAATGGATTGAAAGTGCTCCACTAGATGCTTAAGTCTTGGGGCACTGTTTTATAACCTAACCCTGCTTTGAACCTCTCTCCATCTTTCCCTCCAGCCTGTTTACGGTGCTCCTCAGTCTTCATGCTTTACTCAGTGTTCTCTAAAAAACCTTTGAGGCCTTGACAGAACAGCTGGATTTTTACACTCTCCATTTACTAACTGGGTGACTTCTGAAGCTGACTGGTTGCACTGGATTTTGTTAAAGGGTCTCAGAGTAAAGGGGGATGATGTCAGATGCATGTCAAACTTGTTACATTATTATTTGTAGAAATTTGTAAACAACGCATCATTTTCCCTCTGCTTCACAATTATGCACCACTTAATGTTGGTCTATCACATAAAATCCCAATAAAATATGTTTTGCAACTTGACACGATTTTGAAAAGTTCAAGTGGGCATTTATACTATTCCAAGGTACCAAAAAAATAAGGAATACTTTATTCCTAACTGCACCAGAACACCTCGAGACATTGCTGTTTTAGGTTACTATTCAAAATGTGGTCGGCACCAAGAAAAATCTTAACTAAATGGATTCTTTCCATTTTTAATATGCAATCTCTTTATTACATTCTCAGGGCTTCTTAAGATCTCGAGGAGTAGAGAAATCACTCTTACATCTTCCTGATGTCTTAAAAGGTCCTTTTTAGAAACGTCTCTCTCTAGTGAAAACAGACATGACAACAGAAGTTATGGTTGCCATAACTAGGCAAATTGTATGAATTTCATAAAGTGCAGGTAATACAAAAATTATTTTTCCAAGTGACCATCTTAACAGCAAAAACATATAGCTGGTTCAGCTGGTGAAAGTGAGTACTGACCCAGAGGCAACGTTGCTAATTATAGGCAAACGTTGTGGTAAACTGAAAAGCATTCCTTTAAACTTTTCGAGAATATTTCACACCCTTAATCTATAAATATATCTACGTCTAGTTTAGATTAACCATTTCTTGTGAAGCTAAATTAAAAAATGTTATTTTCCAGATTTCTACAAACAATCGCAGCCTTGGATCTGTCTCATCTGTGCCCTCCATGCAGTTAAACGCTGCAGATAGACGCTGAGTCACAGAGCCGTTTCCCCTTCGCCTGCACCCATGTCCACCCTACTGTGCACCCTGCTGTCCTCTATGTCCTCCCACTCGTCCTCCCCCTCCTCTCCATCCTGGAGTCTCATTGGCTGGCTCCAGCGGAGGAGGCGGTACCTGAGTGGCACCAAGAAGAGGGCGGGGTCTGGCATTGGGTGTGGACTCTGTGGTGATGTCACTCTCTCCTGTGGGATGCAGGCTCTGACCCTGTCCTCCCTCACGCTGATGTTCCTCCTGTGTCTCAACTCTGGTTGGACAGAGGTGGCACCTGAATGTGGAGACAGGGGCCAGTCTGAGCCTCCCTCCTCCTCTTCCTCTTCCTCCTCTCTGGCATCTTCTTGCTTTCTTTTTGCAGGAGAACCCGCCCTCTGCCGCTGCTGGAAAAGTTTTAATCTTGCGCTATGCAGCTCATGGTGTAGGGTTGTCGTCATGACATTTTGCCGTTGAAGTTCTCTGTTCAGCAGTGTGATCTTGTGACTGCGACGCTTCAACTCCTCCAGGAAACGCCGCTCCTCTTCCCTAAGGCTCCTCCCAAGCGCCACCGCTCGTGCCCGGCCAGCTCTCAGCTCCCCACGCGCAGTTACCATCATACACTGCTGACGCTCCAGGAGGCGCTCTGCAGCCTCACAACGGGCTGCTAGCTCTGCTTCTTCCTCTGAGGGAAGCAAGAGACCACATATATAGTTTACAGCAGCATTAACATGTGGAGCATCCATAAAAAAAGTATTGTGCAAATAATGCATACTCCTTAAATATTTTGTCACATTACAACCATAAACTTCAATGTATTTTTCTGAGATAATATATGAAAGGCCAGCACAAAGTGTTGCATTATTACGAAGTAGAAGGAAATTACTGTTTTCAATTTTTTTTATCCCCTAAATAATAAAAATGTAATGTTGATTTTCATCGGACTCCACTGGGTCTAATTTCTGCTCTCTAAACTCTGCAAATATACTATTTTACCAAAATTACTACTTTTACTTTTTAATTATTCTACTTTTACATGTACATGAACTTCGATGACATCCTATTTTAATCTATAAGGTCCAACTTGTTGTTGGACCCACTGTTGCCAGCAACAGCAACTTTAACTATTCTGTAAACATCTTCCACAAGGTTTATGAGTGTGTTCATAGTTAGATGAGAAAACCAGAGTTACAGCCTCTGCTCTAATTCATCCCAAAGATGTTCAAGAAAGTTGAGGTCATTACTCTGTGCAGGTCTGTCAAGTTTCTCCACACCAAACTTTATACACAGCCGTGGAAGTGATTGTAACACCAGAATATGCTGATTTGGTATTGTGACCCAATACGTTTGGCAATATAGTGTAGCCAAACTCAGTCAGATTTGATGGAAAGCATCTATGAACATATATGTATCTTTCATTAATGGCTTTCTTCTTCCTACTGTTCCATAAAGACCAGATTTGTTGTGTATCCTGTTGACACCTTTGTCCACCTGAGCCATGGATGTTTTCAGCTCCTCCAGAGCTACCATGGGCCTCCTGATGTCATAATGTGGTTTTTTGTTGGACCAATATGCAGGGAAAAACTCCTGAAGCTTGAAGTTTGCAGGTAAGACGACACTTTATTGTTCATGGCTGGACACAGGGTACCAAACACAAACACAAACGACACATAAGGAACCAGCCGGGGAACAAAGCAAAGAAATGGGCTTAAATACAAAACTGAACAGCAGGGGGAACCAATGACACACGTGACCAGACAATCAGGGGAAAACAGAACAGGTGTGGGCTTGGGGTGTAGGGAGACAGAAAACAAAGGACTAGACCAGGTAAAATAACAAAGCACAAACTCAAGAACTCAAAACACAAGCAGGTATGACACCTGACTGTTGTCTCTTGTGCTCCTTAGTCTTCATGATGGCGTTTGCCATCTCAGAACAGCTGTATTTACACTGAGATTAATCAGCATAGAGGTTGACACTCTTTACTAATAAGGTGATTTGAAGGCAGTTGCACTGGATTTATTAAGGGGTAACAGAGTAAGGGGACTGAATGTAAATGCACATTACTTTTAAAACATTTTTATTTGCAAAAACAGGTTTAAACCATGCATACTGTTTCTTCTATTTCAAAATTTTGTGTTACATTAAATCGGAATAAAATGCATAGAAGTTTATGAAAGGACATCTTAATCTTTCTAACTGAATCTAATGTCTTACCTGCTGTGTTTCTGTCTGGAAACTTGGAGTCCAGTTCATAGCTCAGTTCTGCACAAAGGAAAAGGCAGAGTCAGATTAGGAGAGATTGCAGACTAAGAATTATATATCGCCCCCCCCCCCCCCCCCCCCCCAACCAAAGAAAAAGAGGATGTCACAGAAGAATTTCCACCTCAGCCCACATGATCAATGTCACCCATATATCCCTACTATCAGCATCAGACAGAGGGTGCTTTCTCAACACACAGAGGTCACCGACTCCCTTTTAACTACATGCATTAAAGCAATAAAAGACTTCTTCAAGATGTAAACTTTCAAATATGATAACTTCCAATTTGAATGTGATACGTGTACGCCCACCCTTACTCTCTAATGCTGCTCTGGGCAACTGCCCATATTGCACATATCAAAAACTGCCACAGGGGGCAGATAAAGAGCTGGGACGTACCCTGACAGCGCCTCTTCAGGTGTGTGATCTCCAGCTGCAGGCCGGTCAGCATGGTCAGGTGCTCCTGCTTCAGGAAGCAGATCCCCCTTTCTACGCTGGCCACCTGCTGCTCCAGCCTCCCGGCGTCCATGGCTCAACCTTCACGCAACCTGAGCAGATGTTAGCAGTTGGACGCCAGTTACATCACTTGCACTGTTATTACAAGAGTGTGCACTGATAAAATTTTGTATATTTATTAGCCATTTGATGGCTCGCTAGCAGCTCACTCATCCAGGCACCCTCTCATGTTTGATGTCATTTCAGTTGTTTTCTGCACGGGTTTTCAACCGTACTATCGTTTTAATTTGAAGCTCTGTCGGTGGCCTACCGTGATACTAAAGCGGTATCCAGTCCAAAGTGTTTCTCGTGGGTTTCGTACAGTCCAGGACCGGTGTCTCTGTCCTCGATGCAGCAAAAATGCGGAGAACAAAAGCCCGATCAGTGCGCAAAACCACCTTCTCCTGCTGTTCAGATGTTCTTCCAGCTGTTTCACTGTACGCCTTCTGCAACGCATGAATGAATCCTGCAGAACCAGGGTGCTTGGAAATAACCTACTCTTCACCTTCTGCTGTTACGTGCAGTGCGGCGCTGCGCTCCCAACAAAGCACTGAGCTATGAGGGGTTATTAGTGCCTCCAAGAAGGAAGAGGAGGAGGGGCTTTATAAAGTCCTGCCAACAAGACAATGAGCATGATTTTACCTTCTGAAAACATGCTGAAGTGTTCACAGATACATTTGAAGAAAAGGTCTTTTTATTTTTTTAGGGTTTAAACAAAACATTACAGCTTAGCTCTCAGACTTTTTGGTGTAAACGATGATGCCAAAAGTATTGAGTATTCACCCAAACACAAAGTTGAATGACATCCTGTTCTTATTTTTTAGTGTTTAATATAATCTCAGCCCAGGCTTTTGCATCTTTAACAGCTTCAATTTTCCACATTCCACAACGTCTAGGAGTGTTTCTGATAATTAATGACCAGAAGCGCATTAGTGAGGTCAGACACTGATGTTGGGGAAGAAGGCCTGGCTTGCATCTTTCACACTAATCCACCTCAAAAGTGTTTCATCAACTTGAGGTCAGGACCGTGTGGAGGCTTCCAAACCCAACTCACTCATTCATGTTTTTATGGAATTTGCTTTGTGCACTGGTGCACAGTCAACAGGAAGGGGCAATCTCCAAACCACTCCCACATAGTTGGGAGCATGAGAATGCCAAAATGTTTTGTTATACTGAAGTATTAAGAGGTCCTTTGACTAGAACAGAGGGGTCCACCGCAACTCCTCAAATTACTGAGCTCATGAGAGCGAGCAATTCGTTGAAAAAATGTTTATAGAAGCAGTCTGCATGCCTCAGTCCTTTATTTTATTACTTTATCCCTGGAAGTAATAGGGACATTTGAACTTAATGATTTGGAGAGATATCCCAATACCTTTGGCAAAACAGTTTCATTTGGGGATTAAGTTTATGAAGAACATTTTGATATAACCTATTTATTAAATTAAATAATCTGGAAAACAAATGTGAAAAAAAACGCGTCTAAAACCATCAAGAATTATGGAAAACACTAAGACCAATGTATACAAGACTGAAATGGAAAATTGTGTAATAAAGATTAGGAATACTAATGACTCAAAGCAAACACGAAGCGCTCAGTGGTAAATTATCTGCTTGAATGCTGCATGTTCCAGTGATTTTGTATTAGGAAAATAATTTGCCACTCAGAAATCTCTGTTTGTGGTCACCGGGCAGAATTTGTCTTTTCGGACCTTATTCTGCTTTCTTGTCAAATTCTAATAGATATTTTTATTAGGGGTGAACCAATTGCAGTTTCCTGGCCGGTCGCCAATTACGGATCTTTGAAGAGCCTGACCTGCCGATTCTGATTTTGGCCGATACCGATTTTTAACTGACACTGTCAGGTGTTATAAGGTCTCAATACGCCTTCTATGTTCCAATGTTATTTTATTGAAAAACATTGAACAACACCCGTGAAACAACAGAACTTGTTTTAACTGCACATGAGGTAGTGCTCTCAAATATAAATGGAAAGTTTTAAACCTTTATAGTTCCTTTAGTCTTTCATAATTCACATTTTAAATAGAAACAACACTTGCACAACGGATTATACAAGTAGATAAGATTGGTGGATAAAATCGGCGGGTAACCTCGGTTTCACATCGGCCGATCACGATCTACCAAAATTTAGGAAATCGGGGCAGATCTATCGGTGCACCCCTAATTTTTATCAGCCAATGATATTTTGAATTGCAGTCATAGTGTTCTTCACTTGTCCAACGTGTTAAAGCTGACCTTGGAATGATTTCCATAAGAAATGGAGCTGGAGTCTGGTACTGGACAAAATACCAGGAAGGGCATATCAAATTTTGTAATTTTTTCCCCTTTTCAAGGTAACTGATTAAAAAAAGTTATGCACTGTTTAAAATGTTCTTTCAATGCTGAATTTGAAAGATAGGAGGATCTGGTGATGGAAGAAATATCTGGACCAAAGGGGAACTTAAAAAGGTTTTGTGAGTTTGAGTTCTTAAACCACAGCTGCAAAAAACCTCACAAAAACATGTAAGTCCATCTCAATTCAACAATCACAATGACACTTTGGGAACATACAGACGTATTATATACAGATTTATTCAAATGGGCAACATGGACCTGGTTCTGATGGGGCATTTATGGGAAGTGAGACATTACAACATGTTTTCTGCTGTTTTTGGTGCAGTGATTTTACTACAGTAGTGTGGTTAAACCAATTAGCAAACTCTCGGCAGTCAGTAGGCTGACAATTTAAAACAAATCTTCTGCAAACAAGCCTGTTAACTCAATAAACTTAAGAGTGTTGGTCTTGTTGGAGCTTAAAAAGTTCACGGTTATAAATGGTAAATGACGTGTACTTGTACAGCGCTTCATCAAATCTGAGGACTCCAAAGTGCTTTACACTACAATCAGTCATCCACCCATTCATCCACCTATTCACACACTGACAGTGGTAGGTTGCATTGTAGCCACAGCTGTCCAGGGGCAGACTGACAGAAATTAGGCTGCCATACAATCGGTGCCACTGAACCCTCTGACCACCATCAGCAGGCGAGGCGGGTGAAGTGTCTTGCCCAAGGACACAAGGACTGAGACGGACAGAGCGGGGGTTCAAACCGGCATCCCACCGGTTATAGGATGGTGGACTCCTATCACCTGAGACACAGTTGCCCCTAACTGCAAATTATGTGTTTTTGCCTGTGCCAGTGGTGGGGTGAAGGTGGGTCTTCAGAGGAGGATTGGGTTGTCGGACATTTGAGTTTAGGTTGTTAGGGTAGAGTAGATTAAGCTTTAAGAGGCGTTGTTCCTTGAGTTCTACGGGTATTTACGGGGTTTAGAGATTGTCACGTAAAAACCCTAAATCCTAAATGTAATGATACATTTCATTATAAAGTGGTTTGAGTTAAACATGAGAAACAGAGTTTTCAGGAAACACCGTTCCTCCTCCCTAAGTCTTCATTATTGTCATTTTCTTCCTGTAAAATGATTGAGGAGACTCGGACCCTTCAAATTCTTCTCGTGTTTCTCAGTAATGAAGGGGAGGGGAACCGGCTCCCTGTGCTCAGTTCTCTGGTAGTAAGGACAGACTTTCAGATGAGCAGAAATAGGAGGTATGTCAGCCATTTCCCATGAATCTACTGTGGAGAACAGATGACTGAACTCCCACACCTAAAGAGAAACAGAAGCAGAGTCAAGAGCACAGAAGAGGTAAGCAATGATAACAGCTTGTGATGGACTGGATGGTTTGTACTTCTCACAGGTCTGGACTTCCACTTGGCTTCCCCACGTGAGGTGTTTGTCCTCTCCCAGCGAAGGGTCACCATCCCTCTCTTCTGCAGCAGAGAGGAGCACACCTGCCTCATGAGACGGGACACCACCGCCAGCTGAGACAAGGATAGACTGTCCAGGAAGCTGGCCACTTGGCACAGCACCTCGTAGGGCAACGAGCTCAGCCAGTCTTCCCCTTCTCTAGCTTGACTTTTGCTCTTCCTCTGAACAGCGGAGGAGTCTGCTCTGCCGCCGGAGAAGCTGTTGTCCAGAGAGGGAGGAACATCTGGGCGCAAGTTGAAACACCTCAGATGCTGACTGTGAGAAGCAAAGAAAATTGTGGCAAAATAGATTGTCCAGTGGCACACATGGATTCTAGTCAACTTGCCCTGTGGAATAAACCCAAAACAGTGCTAAATAAAGTATTCATACCCGCTTGAACCTTTCTACATTTTCAACCACCATCTATTCAGATTTTACGTGATAGAGCAACAGAAAGTTGTAGGTGGAAGGAAAATACTACATCGTCTAAAGATCTTTTCACAAATAAAAACCTGAAAAGTCATGCATGCATTTGTATTCTTTCCTCTTTTACTCTGATACCCTGAAGTAAAATTGGTCAGCTGACTTTGCAGTAAAACAACAACCCCAGACATACAGTCAATATAAAATTATAGAAATTTTCTACCTGCAAGGATCACAAAAATTAATATAAACTGGTGTTGTTCTCACTTGTAGTTGACAGTGGCCTTCTGTGTGGACGGATGAAACCTCCTCTGCCTGTATGTACATCCCAGATACGCCAGGGGGCACCGCTGTTCGAACCAATCACTCAGACACATCTGGATATCACTGTGAACGTTCCTGGAAAGATAAAAGACAGTTAATACATGCCTGATACATGCATCCACCTCTGAACACTTATACCTGAGTCCTAACCTGAAGTGTGAGGCGAACTCTTTGCGGTGGAAAGTGTGACCACAGAGGAAGGTGAACGCACAGCTGGCTCTGTTGTTTCTGCTGTTCACGCTCTCTGGCTGGAGCTGCAGAAGAAGCTTCTGTGGTCGGCCCACCATCAGTTCTACCAGGGTGGTGTTCTGCTTGAAGGGAGCTGTGCGAAAAGAGTGTGTCTGTGTTCCAACATCCACGTAGAGCCCGTCTGCTCCCTTTGTATCACTGATCTGGCAAAGACAAAGAATTTACAAAAAGCAATGATTACTGAGTTCAGTAACCCACCCCCCAGAACATTTTTTATACCTTGTGACCCATGACTGCTATTTCAGCATAGCCAAGCAGAGTTGCCGCAGCTTCATCTGAAAACCAGTCCTCTTCACTGGCTCCAAGGTCTGATGTGTCCACACCTCGCTGTTCAGTCTGCACCCGTCCAGCGATCTCGTAAAGATCCAGATGAACCCGCCTCTTGTATCGATAACTTACAGGGACCTTGTAGAATAAAACAAGTCCATCAAATTTTACAAGATAAATGAGATTAGTGGGAATATATCTTATACCTGGTGTTTTATTCCTGTCCCTACGAATAAACAATAGGAGATATGCCTGATAATTAACTGCAGTTTTCTGTTTGCATAGTCTGAATTAAACTCTAAATGCTTAAAATCTGTACAAAAGTTGTTTACTTAGAAAGGAGCAGTAGTTTAGTCAAGCCAAAAAAGGTAGATGGCAAAAATAAAACTGAGTTCTACAACATTGTATTTTCTGTGTGAATGAGCTGAACTTGAATTAACCTTGAAAGATCGCAGGGTCTGCACTGGAATTGGCTCCAGGCTGCCATATACAAAGTCTCTCTGTCTCGGAGTGCAGGCATCTATCTGGCCGAAGGCAAGCAGCATGCGTCCATGATGCACCATGTACATGTTGTACTCCTGCGGAGTGAGCTCCTGCCCCAGACGGTCCAGAACCCCCTCCTGCCAAGGGGCCAGGCCGGTCTTACTGGTGTCAGGTGGAGGGCAGCTTCTGGCCGCAGCAGAACTATCCCCCTCTATATGTTTCTGTTCAGCCCGTGTTTTTTCCTGCCTCTCCTGAGCTGTCACATTCTGGCTTCTTCCCTGTTCTGCAGGTTTTTGGTTTTGTTTTTGATTTTCTAAATTCTCCTGAGCGACAGCACAGGCGCCTCTGTCCATGTTGAACATCATCTCAAACAGATTGTATTTCTCTTTGTTGATCTCTGAAGGTTGTGTAACAACGTTCTGAGCAGTTTCTTCTACAGTATTACTTTCCCACATTCTGCTTACAGGAAGGCCTGCAGAAAAAAAACATTGTGAAACAATAAAATAAAAAGTTTCCCATGCTTTTGTGCAGTTTTATCTCTAAATACACTCAAAAAGCACCTTTTTATTTTTCAGAACTAAGCCATTCTTTAACAAACCTTCATTGGGACTTTGGTCTTGAACACCAAGTCCTCCGACTGCTATGTCCTCTTTGATCTCCTCCTTTATCTCCTCCTCTTCTTGTTCCATGAGCTCTGGATAAATAGTCTTCATTTTGAGGCGTGCGCACAGGTCTGACTGGTCAACCAGAGCCATGGCAACATCCAGAGCCTCTCCCTGCATGTCACTTTCCTTCATCACGTTGTCCAGCAAGGCGTTAAAGCTATGTGGGTTTGTCTCATCAGCCGGCCAGCGCAGCCACTCCATGGAGCAGCACACCACGCTGGCCGGACAAACCTGGAGGTGAGCCGCCTGTGAGGAGCGAGGAAGCTGGACCGGGCAGCCATACTCTGCGTTGAGGCAGGGAACCCTCACATTGGGGCAGAGCAGCAAGTGATCCTCCTCTTTGCACAGGTGGAAAACTGCTCCACAAAGGAGACGGCAAGGAACGAGAGCACAGCTCACAGAAACCTCCACCCTAGCCCTGCAGCGCCGACTGTAGCAGGAGTCACAGTGGAGATGCTGCCGGACCCTGGAGGCTCTAGAACGGTGATTCTAAATAAAATAATAACAAAAAAGAGGACTCAGCTTTTTTATATTCAGATTTGTGAATTGATCTTCTGACATTTGGCCTAAATATCAGTTTGACTGATTTGTAAAGACATAAATTAATTCATGAACAAAAGTTTTTAATATTTTTAGCAGATTGCATCCACGTACTTTAATATAATAAACCCACACAAAGAAGTGCACAATTATTAAACAAAAGGAAAATTGTATTCACTTTTTTATTTCTTCTAAATAAAAATCCAAACAGTGGGGCATGCATTTGTATTCAAGCCCATGGTGACACTGGAGGAGCTGCAGAGATCCACAGATTAGGTGGGACAATCTGCTGACAGGACAACTTCAGTCACGCAATCCATTAATCAGGCCTTTTCAGAAGAGCAGCAACAAGAAAGCCAATGTTGAAGGAAAGCCATAAAAAGCATTTGGTTTGCCTGAAGTCATGAAGGACACAGCCAGCATGTGGACGAAGATGCTCTGGTCAGATGAGACCAAAATGGTTTATGAGCTGAGAAAAAGTAACACTACACATCATCCTAAACACACCATGCCGTCTGTGGAAACATTATGATGTGAGCATTATACTATGATGTTTTTCTTCAGCATTGAGAGGAAAGCTGATTGGAGTTGATGGGAAGATGGATGGAGCTAAATGCAGGGCAATCCTGGTAGCTAACCTGATAAGGTGGGTGCTTAAAGAATTCAACCTGAAGCAGAGGTTCACCTTGTGAATGACAACACCCCAAACATAAAGCCAGAGATACAATGGAATAATTTAGATAAACGGGAAATCTTTGTGTTAGAATGGACTAGACAAAGACCAGACATAAATTCACTTGAGAATCTGACTTGAAAAACAATGTTCACTTCTCCATCCAAACTGCATGATCTGAGGCTGTTTTGTCAAGAAGAATGAGGACTTTTTTTTTAAGTCTTTAGGTGCGAACCCAGTAGGAGACGTAGCCATACCTCATAAGACTTATCCCTGTAACTACAGTAAAAGATAAAGTTCTACAAACCATTAACACAGGGGGCCTACATACAAATGCACTTGAAAGATTTTGAAAATTATGTTTTATTTTCCCTTAATTTCAAAATAATGTACTGCTTTGTGTCGCACACACAAATCGCACCAGAATCCAATAAAATTTGAGATTTTGTGGGCAGAATCTGAAAAGATATAAGGGGTATGAATATTTTTATGGGGCTATGAAGATATCAGAAAATGTTATACAACATGCAGAAGAGACCAACAAGGAAATAGATATGTCAATTTTTTAAAATTATTTATAAATAATGTATTATTGCATTAAAGGTCTGAAAAACCTTTAAAGAAGTTGGTGCAGAGGAAATTTAAGGCAAAACTAGTCTGATATAATAATGTAAAGAATAAGGTCACCGGTTGATTTATTGACAAGACAAAACATCAAAGACATTCTCTTTATATTCTCACAAGTCATATGATTTGCTGTCTATGTTATTACTGATTTGACTTTTCAAGGCAGTGATGGCTGAAGGGAAGTTTGTCACTCACCATATTAGGCTGATTTTTCTATCCTGCAAGAGAAAAACAGAAATTAGAGCAGTACTTTGGTTTTTTACAGCAACTCTGAACAAAGAGTCATGCAGCTCAGAAATCACTAACACTTCCCAGTTTTTTTCCTTAAAAAAATAAAACTGTATTTAGCTGTGATCCATCGCCAGTGTGCAAATATGTCAGACTATGGCTTCTGACTGAACACCAACAAGAAAATTAACAAATTAGCATGCTAAAATTTTCTATTTCTAACAAAATTGTCTAAAAATCTAAAATACCCTTTTAGAGGTATCAGTAATTGATCTGGGGAAAAAAAGACTTAATAAAATCATAAAACAGTGCAACCAAAAACAGTAAGCACTGAGTAAGCATATGGCGACAGTGGAAAGGAAGGACTACCTTCTGCCATTACAGCCCAGTGAAATCCCAAGGATGTTCAACCCCCCACAAAATAACACCTTCATAGACAATAGTGTTCTGTACAACAGTTGAACAGTTCACATCTGATATTCAGATTTTTCCTGATCTGTTCACCTGTTGTGTAGCTTTTGAATGTTCAGGGATGTTAATGTTTCTGCTTCTTTTGAAACAAATTTAGAAAAATGAATGAAAGAATTGTGGATAATTAACAAAATATTCTAATATATATTTTTATTGCTTCCTCATTTTTTTTGCTTAATGATGTCGCGGCCACCTAATTTAGCACTATTTGTTATATTTGCATACACAAACTCCAATTTATCCTGAAATGCAACGCTGATACTCAAGGTCAAATGGTAAACAATGGCTGTGCTGCTCATTCCTGCAGATAAATAATAAACAAAATGGCTAACAAGCACTAAAAGGGGTTAAAACCTTTATCATCCCCAGCCTTATTGACAGTGCAAACCTCAAGTCTTTGAAATTTAGACAAATGGAAAGAATCACAGTGGGATCAGATCTTTCTTACCAAGTCGTAACCCCAGACGTGTTGTTTTGCCTCTTGGTTCTATAACGTTGCCTCCCGTCTGCTCTTTGAACTGGCAGGTTAAAATTAGTCAAGGAGCACTGAGCAGGTTCCCAAGGAAAAATACACCCTCACCCCCCTCCGTTCAGCTTCAATTTGCTGCATCGAAATACAAACTTGATGTCACATTAAAATATTAATTTTAGTCTGAGTTTAATACGAACAAACTTTTCATGTTCTGTAAGAATAAATGCCACCAAAAACACACAAACAATGGCATATAATTAATTAAAACACCACATGTAAATACCTACTAAGGACACTGTTCGGATGTACTTTCATCAGCAGGCCGGTTTTCCAGGGAGAAATCAGCTTGCAGCAGAAAAACAGAGTAAATACAAATATACTTCCTGATGTAAGCGGTGGAGAGGGCTTGTAACCCAAATCATGCTTCTGAGCACCTGTGTAACATTGCTGTCAGGCCTCAGCTCTATTTATAACACCAACACATAACACACATACATAACGGTCACACACACACACACACACACACACACACACACACACACACATTTGCTCTTTAAAAGCATAAGCTGGAGTGTCTGTCTTCTTCTTAGGTCATGCACAAGGTAGGCTAAAAGTTTAATTTCATAATTTCCTTTGATTCTTGTGCTGCAGAACTGACATAATCACAAATAATCCGTTCATGTGTATTTTGTTATAAGAAGTTTGTGCTGAAAGAGTGTGAGTGACGGTGTCCTCTTTGTTTGCACAGATCTGCAGCTTCAGATACAGAAACCTGCAAAGAGGACATTTTAAGGATGGTATGTTGACCTTTAACTCAAATAATATTACTAATCACTGACTCTGGATTCTTTATAAATATTATTTTATTTTATTTTTTATTTATTCTTCCATGTTACAGGGTTCCTATGTAGTCATTAAAACAACTTAATTTGTCTTTAGTTAAAATCAGAAGATTTTCCAAAAGAAAATTTCCAACTTTCTGAATATAAATAGTGAAACAAATCAGAAGTTGTATGAAAAATTTAGATAAAAGAAGCACACAGTCACCATGTTGTTATGTTTCCTTTCTCTTTCACATCAAGTCTTGAATTTCTCATTATATTCGTTATTAACCAACCACCACTGATAAACCTTTTAAACTACAGAATATTAAATAAAGTTTTGGACTTTAGATGCAGCTCACACATCATAAAACTGTTCTCATAGCTGTAGGTGTTTTGAGATGTTTGGGACCATCTGTAGAAAATAATGATTTGATCTGAACTCAGCGGTGGACTCAGCGACTTAAATATCATCTAAGATTTTGGGCTGTAAAAGTAAAAGCTGTACAGGATTCAACAATCGTTTGCAGAGCATGTTTGTTATTTGAGATGCAGCATGTGTCTGTGGGTTTTGTTCTTTGCTACAGTTAGATATGAACCATAACCTCCAACAACTTGTGCCCTTATTTTCTTTCAGAGTCACCGTTCTCGAGCCTCCAGGGTCCGGCAGCATCTCCACTGTGACTCCTGCTACAGTCGGCGCTGCAGGGCTAGGGTGGAGGTTTCTGTGAGCTGTGCTCTCGTTCCTTGCCGTCTCCTTTGTGGAGCAGTTTTCCACCTGTGCAAAGAGGAGGATCACCTGCTGCTCTGCCCCAATGTAAGGGTTCCCTGCCTCAACGCCGAGTACGGCTGCCCGGTCCAGCTTCCTCGCTCCTCGCAGAGGGCTCACCTCCAGGCGTGTCCAGCCAGTGTGGTGTGCTGCTCCATGGAGTGGAACCGCTGGCCTGCGAACGATGCCTGTTCTCAACCAAACACAGAGCTGTTTGAAAACCTGCTCAGAGAACGAAAGCGGGAGGAATGTCTGGACCTGGCCATGGCTCTGAAAGACCAGGATGCTCTGTTTCACTCCATAAAGATGAAGAAACTGTTCCCAGAGCTGATCCAGACTGTGGAGGAGGAGGAGAGAGAAGAACGAAGGCAGGAGGAAGAGAGGAGGAAGGAGAAGGAGAAGAAGAAGAGGGCCCACTTGGAGAAGGAAGCAGCAGAGAGGGCAGCTTCAAAGGAAGCCAGAGACAAAATCTGGGAAGCAGTTAACAGGATTAATGTAAATTTCCCTGATGAAAAACAGGAAGAGGATGAATATGAGTATGAAGCTGGGGTGGAAAGTCAGCCAATGCTGTCTCAGGAGGAGAGGCAGGCTATAGCCAGAGCATCAGGAGTGGATGATGATCTGTTAGTGAACTACAATGCCTGGGAGCGCATGTTTAGTATGGAGATGGGAGGCTGCAGGGAAGCTGAGGGGACAGCAGCAGCAGACAGAGGACAGGGAAGAGGGAGCGGGAAAAGCCTGGATACACTGAAGGAGGAGGATGAAACAGGTAGCTGTGCAGGTGCAGCAGCAACCAGCAGCAGTGCATGCTCTGTTCCCTCCACATCCTCCTGTCATACTGGAAAACCTAGAATGAAGAACTTTGTGTACGGAAAAGTAGAGCCGATGAATATCATCACCGTGCGCACGTTTAAAGTCCCAACCAGCTTCACAGCCAGGCAGGGCCGCATCCGCAACCCTGGCTTCTACAAGAGACAAAATGAAGCTGTGGACACCAGCGACCTGGGGGTGGCACCAGGAGAGATGCCAGTGTGGAAGGAGGTTCAGGTGGGTCAAGCTCCCTATAAACATTTCAAACGAATGGCCTTTTAAATGTGCATATACCATGTGTTTACAGCGATTTTAGTCTGGAAAACAAGAAAAGTATGAATATGAAAAAGAACATCCTTCCAACGGGGCTGAATGGTGGTGCAGCTCTGATGCTTTTCACTGTGAAAGTCTTTGGTCCTAATTCCAGCCACATCTTTTCTGTATGGAGTTTGCATGTTCTCCCCATGATCATGCATGCATAGATTCTCTCAGATAATCAAGTTTTATGCATGTTTGGTTTGTAAACCCCTGTAAACTGCCCGTAGTTGTGTGTGTGGATGGTGTTTTGCCCTGTGAGTAGCCATGTACTTTGCTTCTCAGCCTCTGATTATCCACGTTTTTTTTCTCATCAACTCCATATAATTTAGTAATTTACAACAGTTTTTATTGCTTGAAACCCTTTCCTAACAGTGTGGTGGGACGGCCATGGAAAAAGGTTGATTTTTTGTGTCTAGTGAACCATTTTTATGCTTATTTGACCAAATTTGGTTTATTATCCTGCTTAAAATACCCAACGAGGACTCATTTTCAGAGGCCATAAGATTTTGTTTTTAAATTTCCTGGTATTTAGGGGATTTTGTGATACTGTGCACTAAGATTCCCAGGGCCTTTGGAAGACAAACTGGCCCACAGCACCACAGATCCTATCCTCATCCCCACTTGACAGTGGGGATGAGGTGCTTTCCCACATAGTGTATTTATTCTATGTTTTACACAAAAACTACGGCAGTGTCTGTTGCTGAAAAACCCAGTCCTAATCTCATTGGAGCAAATCACATTTTTTTCAGGTAAATCCCTAAGAGTTTAACAACCTCCACATATATGCATCTGCCTTGGTAGGACAGACAAGGCTTTTATCTGACATGGCTACTAAGCAGTCTGTTGCCATAGATGATTTTGAATGGTTTTAACAGAGACTTGGGAACCCCATGGGGACACTTTCTGCTGCAGTTCTCAAACAATGAGGTTTGTCCAATATATAAAAGGATAGTCAGGGGTCCCAACAATAACACCCTCTTCATTTCATGAAGTACTTTTTTTAAAAGACAGAAATGTGGCAGTTCAGAAAATCTAATAAAAAAAAACAAAAAAACATTGAAAACAGCATTTTCTTTTTGAAATATAGAAGTAATTCACAGAACTCAACAGCAGCTGCTATAAATATTTATCAGCTATTATCTCGTGAATGTTGGAAAATTAAAATTTTTACTCTTTTTTTATTTCAATGTGTCTTCATTTAAATAAAAAACACCTTAAGAAAATAATTTTAGGAGCTTTTTTTATTTAAAATGTAAATCAGAAATGTAATTTTCTTTTATTTGAATGCTATGTTTTTTAAAATGCTTTTTCAATTTCTTATGCTGCTACTCTGCCAATAATCTGATCAATAATGCATTTTTTTTAACTTTTGCATTAAATAGAAAAGAGTGAAATTATATTTTTTTAAATGTTATTTTTAAATTCATCTCAGAGGAAACAGTTTTACCACAATCATTTTTTTTCTCGTGTCTGATTTTCCTCGCAGGCCTCTCTGCTGTGCTGCTTGGAGAGGGAGCGGAGGGGTCGCCTCATTGCTGAGAGCATGTCCTCAGACACTCAGCTGACGGATCAAGGCACGCAGACCTACAACTTCCTGTCCGCTCCCTTCCGCTGGAAGACCTCGCTTGCTGACCTGACAGCTGGAAAGCCGCTGGAGCTGCACCTTCAGCTGCAGGTGGAGAGCGTCACCAGCCGGCACAACAAGGCCAGCTCCGCTTTCACCTTCCTCTGCGGACACACCTTCCAGCGCACGGAATACGGCAAACATTATAAGCGAGTCTTTTTCATCAAAACATTATTTATTATTTTCAATATGAAGTATTTTGTCCTTCTCTAGTTCTTAACAGACTTTTTACTGCAACACATAAAAAGAATTTCTGACTTTTCAGCAGATTTACTAACACTTGCACTTTATATATTTAGTCTGTTCCCTCACATATTTATAACTCTCATTAGTGTGCACTCTAATATGTATTTCTTTGCCTTTATTACTCGAAAATGTGGTGCCAAACGCAGGAACATCCACAGCGACATCCAGATGGGTGTGGACGGCTGGTTTGAACAGAGGTGCCCCCTGGCGTACCTGGGTTGTACCTACACCCAGAGGAGGTTTCGGCCCTCCACCTACGAAGCCACCGTCAGTTTCAAGTGAGAGAAAAACATTACTTCAGATAAGTTCGTATACCATATGATTTTTCAGTCACGTCAACAGAGAAATTAATAAATAAACTGCGGGTTAGAATCGAATATCTAATAATAAATGCTGACCAACAGCGCGCTGATTGTGGTAGAAATCAGTGCATGAGGTCAGGAACATGAAGGTCAGTGAACATAAACGGTTGGTGCTTTGGAAAACAATGCAAAAATAACGATACACAAATATTTCTGTATTCTCTATTCACATATACACTTTTTAGAAAGCAAGTGACCTGGAGAGTTAAAATGCACTCCTCAACAGCAACTGTAATGTGGATTTTTGATAATTACTATTCAATTCTCTTTGATAAAACCAGAAGAAAAGCTTGATGAAATAAAATGTAATGATGAATCCGTTATTTCCAGATGTTAACAAGGCAAATTGTTAATTTAACTTTTAAATGGTAGCTTTATTGCTCTAGAACTAATGGGCATTATTGTCAATCAGTATTATTATCTGAGATAAAAAGTTTTGCTAAACTCAAGATCAACAAGATCAGTCTAATAATTGCGTCGTTTAGTGCTTGTTTCTAAAAATGCTAGAAAACATGGTTTCCTTTCTTCAGTAAGATCTACTTTCATTCAGACATAATGGAGATCACCAAAAACAGACAAATCAGAACCAAAATATTTTATATTTATTTCATTTCTGCTTTTAGTGAGGAGCTGGGCTGCTTTAGCTTGCATCCCACCGCCCCGTCCTCTCAGACTAGAGGAGGAGGTCAAGCCGAAGGAGGCGAGGATTTTCTGAGCGTGCTGCCCTACGAGGTCTTGTGCCATGTGGCCAGTTTTCTGGACAGCCTATCCCTGTCCCAGCTGGCCCTGGTGTCAAGGCTCATGAGGCAGGTCTGCTCCTCTCTGCTGCAGGAGAGAGGGATGGTGACCCTCCGCTGGGAGAGGTCAAGCTTCTCACATGGACGAGCCAATTGGAAGGTGACACATAGGGTAAGGAATGGGTGTATGGTCATTTGAGCTTTTATCCAAATATCCAATGAGTTAAAAGGCAAGGCAAGACAAGTTTATCTGTATAGCATATTTGAGCAACAGGACAATTCAAAGTGCTTTACATGATGAAAACATAAAAAAGTACAATGGAGTGGCATAGTAAAGGAAAGTAGGAAAAGTAAAGACGATTTGAATTAATGATGTTTCAGTTAATAATTTAAATTGAGCAATCAAAGGCAACTCTCAACAAATGGATTTTTTTTAATCTTCATTAAAACAGGGATTTAGAATTGTTGCAGTTTTCTGGAAGTTTGTTCCAGATTAGTATAGCATAAGAACTGAATGCTGCTTCTCCAAGTTTGGTTCTGATAAAAGGACAACAAACCTGAGAGGAAGTTAGATAAAATGCAAATGTTGAGCTTTGAAAAAAAAATAGGACACGTTTAATGATCTACTGAATAAGACTCTTATTACTCTTACTCTGCTGTGCCTTAGGTGTGGCAGTTTAGCTCCCTGTTCTCTCCTGTGGACTCCTGGGGCTTCAGAAACACCCCGTCCATCTCTGAACATCTTAAAGTGTGTCACTACAATGAGGTTGAGCGCAAGACTGAAAAAATTTGCTTGCCACGTGTTCAAGAAGAAATTCAATCCAACAAGAGCTGCAAAGGTCCCACGCTGGTCACACTGTTCCAGGAGAAGAGGATCTTGATGTAAGAGCTGCTGTCAGACATCAGATATCTATGGACCTTAGATGCATGTCATGTTTGTTTCTCTCTCTATTCTCTCTTTATTAAGAATTGAGTTTAAAACAGATAAAGAACACAATCCTGTTTTTTTTGTGGTATAATAATGTGACTTCTAGCACTTTAGGACGTTAAAGAAGATTGATTCTCTATGTTTGAAATAAAACTACCAAACTAAGTTACAAATTTCTGCTGTTTTTATTCAGATTGTTCACTTGCAGAAACTAACTGAGGATTGAACGTGGTCTTCAGGTTCATTCAGTCATGATAAAAGCTCTAATGGCAATCTCCCTAAAAATGAATTTGTTGTTACCGCATATAAATATATGTATATTTCTAATTATCTTAATTTAATGTGCAATCAACTGTTTTTGTAAGGAATTTAGGGAAAAAACTAAAACCTACGAGCATGACAGTATACAGCATAATGCCAACACATGATGAAATTACTTGTGTCAGATATAGATATAAGCGATTAAAAAAAATCTTTTTAAAACACCAAAATAATTAACAAAATAAGTATAAATCTTGACCACATGATATAAAGTAGATCCTCCACTGTCTTTATTGCAAAAATTGTTAAGAAAATTAATTTGGATGGAAGATTTTCCATCTGTAAAAATATGATCAATAAATGTAAGGTTAAAAAAAAAATGCACATGTTCCAGGAAATTGAGCCATGCAATTTTCTATGTGTCTGACAGGCGTAACTTATTTTGCCACAGCATTAGTATTTAAACTTTGATAAGTGTGTGAATGATAGCAGCAGCAGCAGCAGCCACCTTTGGTTTTGTAAATGGTGCTTTGTCACCGGTCCATTCAGTTGTTCAGCATCGTCAGCCTTTCTCCTTCCTGTGGCTATGGGAAACAAAAGAGCACACTGCCTTTCTGTGAGATAATGAGGCTGAACATAACATGCAAGGCTAATGAAACTCTTCATTCACTAGAGGAACAAGAGGGTGACTTTTTAGAACATTTCTGTGTTCTTATCAGATCAAAATACTGCACTTTTCAAAGCTTCCAGGACTAAATAATGCAGTTTAGGGATGGACCATCTGGTGTGGAAAAGACCTGCCATCACTTAACTGCAAATTGACGTCAGACACCAGATTTAACTGCTTCCAGCTGAGCATCAGGCTGACTTTTAATGTTTTAGGAGTGGATCTGTGTATCTATGTGCCATTACCGTTGAATGAGTGACATGTCTGGGACCAAAGCATGTAAGTGATTTATTTCTACTTCACAGTTTTTCAACATTTAGCTGCATTTTATTGTATGCTCTCCAATAGTCTATTATCTCATTTAGTTTATGAATTTTGTAGTCTTAGTAACTGCCTAACAGTGATTTGTTCAGCACGTGGTGAGCACACAGACTCTGATCCTGAAGACAAAGAGGAACTGACAGCGATGGTGTGTTTGGAGACAGACCTTCAAGATGGACAGTAAGAAAAAAGTTGCATTGTGATGACTTGGAAATGTAAAAGTATTTTTAAAATATTGCTCATGCCTACAACCAAAATGTAATCAAAATGTTCCTTCATAAACAAACAAAAATAGGAAGAATTAATGAAAAAAAATAGCAAAATGGAAAGATTTTAGCCTTTGCAACTTGGTGTTGCTGAGATTTAAGCTTAATGCTAATGTCACCACACTTGCAACTTCTAACATATGTTTGCATACTAACAAGCAAATATGTTACTATGCTAAAACATTCTGAATGAAATTTGTTAGCAATTTAGTCCATCCATCCATTCTCTATACCTGTTTTTCCTTTTGTCACCCAATGGCTATCTGGGTGATAGCCATTGGGTGACCCTGGACAGGTTGGCAGTCCATCATAGGGCAACATAGAGTCAAACATGACAGACAACCATACACACACACAGTTACAGGGCAATTTAGAGAGTCCAGTTAACCTAACAGTCATGTTTTTTGGGCTATGGGAGGAAGCTGGAGCACCCGGAGAGGACCCATGCATGTAAAGAGAGAACATGAAAACTCCATGCAGGGTTTGAACCCTGTCCTGGGTTGGCAAAGCAAAAGTATGCTGCAATAAAATGTGTTAGCATGCTAACATCTTCTAACAGAAGTAGATTAACATGCAAACAATTTAATTTTAAAATATATCAGCATGCCGACAAACTCTAACTGTGGTTAAATAAGATACTAAAAACCTCCTTCTGAACTAGCATATTAACAAGCTCTAACCATAGATTGGAAACACACTGACCCTCTATCTGAAATATGTCAATATGTTAAACTCTAGCTAAAATATATTACCATACTAAAAGCTCTAACTGAAACATAACAGCATGTCATCAGGCTCAAACTCTAGCATGTTTACTTTGTCGTAAAATGGGGGTTTTTTGGCCCTCTTTCCCCCATGTGCACCACTGGGTCTGTTTCTCAGCAGACCCAACCAGTAAAACCAGCAAAGTGTTTACCTTGTGAAATAATGAGAAATGGTTAAGTATAAAATCAAGATTTAATGCCAAACTGATCAGTGTACAGAGTATACAATTGAACAAATACAGAGTGACATTCACCTTCGGTACCGGGCCCCCCTCAGCCCATCTTAGGGATGAACCGAGAGGAGCAAAGAATGGAGCGTGAGTCCTGCTTTTATCTATGCCCGTTCTTAACCCTCCTAAAGGGTGTCATCCTCTTGTATCAGTTTATACATCATACATCCAAACCAACGTAAAATTGAGATTAAAAAAAAGTCCCACTCCACCTCTTTTTCAGTTGAGAACCATGGCCTGAGACTTGGAGGGGATGAGTCTCATCCCTGCTGCTTCTTACTTGGCAGCAAACTGCTCCAGTGTATGCATACAGTTATGGCTGTACAACTTAAACAGAACCACATTATCTGCAAAAAGCGAAAAATGAGACTTCAAGGTTTGCAAAAGCAGACACCATCTTTTCCCTGGCTAAACTTTGAGATCTTGGCTGTGAACACTACAAAGAGGATAAGGGACAAGGAGCTACCCTGGCAGAGTCGAACCTGTAGGAAAAAACGATATTCTGAGGTGAGAATACGGACAAAGCTATTGATTTGGTTATATAAATACTTAATAACCCTTCATAGTATTCCTGCCAGCCTATAGTCCTGCAGGATCCATCATAAAATTTCGAGTGATACATAATCATAAGCCTTCTTCAGCGAGGGTTAAGATTTAGTTCATTACTCCCCGACCAGGCACCCTGGCATAAGAGAAAAAATTAACTACTTCAGCAACATTTGCAATGGCAATGCAACAACCTTCCCCAGAGTTCTCAGAGTCCTCTATGTCATCAATGAAAGACATAGAAACTGGATGAAGGGGTATAAAATGCATACAAATCACAGGTAATGTAGGGGATAGTTTTTAATCTGATAACCTATGTGATCTTTGTGTTCTTCATATCAGTGCCCATAAATCGTGTTGGATATTAGTGAAGTGTAAATACTGCAGCAGGTATGTGTTTTATATAGCAAGAATTTGATTTGGGGTCTGTGAGTTTTATTATATGCCTGTAATATACCATAGTTATCACTTAAAAAGACATTTGATTTGCACAGTGTCAGTCTGGTGTATGTAGAGACTACATGAAACTAACCTTTTCTGTTCTTGTTCATGTGTGACGTGAGGATGAAGGAAGTTGACATTGGACATCACAGCGTGCTTTTAACACGTTGCAATGGCAAATATAGTGCCATTGGAAACCA
Source organism: Crenichthys baileyi (assembly GCA_036173005.1). Classification (NCBI taxonomy): domain Eukaryota; kingdom Metazoa; phylum Chordata; class Actinopteri; order Cyprinodontiformes; family Goodeidae; genus Crenichthys; species Crenichthys baileyi. The sequence continues at coordinate 2,014,974 of JAHHUM010001730.1, read as the reverse complement.
GTGCACACACTACGGTGCTCCACTCAGCAAAGGTTAGAAAGCAAAAGATGTGTGAGCAGAAAATACACACTTATTCACCTACATTAATGGGTTTCCTTGTGTTTGCTTATGTGTATGTCTATATACTGTAAATTTATTTTATTTTAAAACATTATTCTTTGAATATTAGTCTCCAGTTAATAGTTTGCTTGTTAGTGTGTTTAATTCATTTTGCTATTTGTCTTTTTTGCTTCTGTTCAGGGGTTATTTCAGGACAAAAAGTGCGCTGCCCTTGGCATGGCTCCTGTTTTAATGCATTAACAGGAGACCTGGAGGAGTTTCCTGGCATAGACTCTTTACCTTGTCACAAGGTACAAACAAGAAGCATAGGTTCACATTTAACTCAACATTTGCTGTCTTTCTATTTGTCCTTTTCTTCTTTTCAGGTCAAAATTCACAACAGCAAAGTGTATGTGTCCATAAATAAAAAGGTTAGTGAGTTAACTTTGTATTATCAGCTGATCACATCTTAAAATTGTGCATTTTAATAATGGAATCCGTATGAGTTTGGTACAGTAGTATTAATAGAAGCACCACATAGAAGAAGCTTAATAAACTTTGTATAAACCGATTGGAGCAGGTTTATACAGCAGAGCACATGTTACAAGCCCTACATCGGACAAGCTCTTCTTCTGCCTTGTACACTCATGTTCAATACACATACGCCCTCCTGTGGTACTACGTGTAATTACAGGACACAACAGTATGAATATCTTCTATTTTATTAGTTTTTTTGTGATTTAATCTAATTTGAATGGTAAAGTATTACTCTTTCATTTGGAACCTGGTATCAGTTTCTGCTCTTAACACTACCTTAAAAAATATAGCTCCCTCCACAGATTCTCTACCATATTTAACCTGGGACTGTATACAACTAAAAAATATTAACATTACTGCCAGTTACAAAATAAACTTGCAAATCTAAGATCATCACCCCAGCTGTGAAGTACGAGGGTGACAGAATCAAGGGGGGGTTGCAGGAGGCACTAATGCACTTTGCAAAACAGATTTATACAGTGTATATTTAATCTTGCTAGCACCCTGTTACATGAAAAGTTTGTAGAAAGACTAGCCTTAATTTGAGTACATTCATTCAGTGTGAAGGCAATCCTATTTTACTAATTATATAAAATAAAAAAAGTCGCATAAATAAATAAACATTTGTTTATAAGACACATTTTCTACAAACATTCAGGACCTCAGCCATCAGAAAAGACTGCAACGTATGGGAACTGCAGTACCAGGAGTGAATCACACAATTCTGCTGCTAGGAGGAGGTTGGTGGGCATGTTTTTGTCTCTGTCTGTCTGTGTGCTGCTGCTATTTAAAGTGCAAACAAAGCTAAACAAAGCAATGCTGCTGACCTAGCAATGCACAGAAAACTAGTCGGTGAAAGAAATTGATTCAGTAAGAAATGATAGTCATTGCAGTTGTTTGGATCTAATTTCAAGCTAAATTACTTCTTATTCCTGACTTCCAGTTTCCAAAATGTAAATCTCTGCTAATTCTTTTATACAGGTAGGGAACAAATTTTTTCAAAAAGAGTCATTTGTACATATTCATATATTTTTTAATCAATTAAAATAGTGTAACAGAGCCAAACTCGGTTTTATGATACAATAAAATCTTAACTTGCATTCAAGCAAGATGTGAATCTATACACAGCACTGAGGATAGATTAATGCTGCATGTTAACAAGGTGAGGTTGCGTGTTAGTAGGATCCCAGAGTTTCTGCATGTATGTAACATGTGTTGACTCTCAGGAGCTGCATCACTGATCTGTGCCGAGACTCTGCGGCAGGAGAACTTTGGTGGCAGAATCATCATGGTCTCTAGAGACGATCTCTTACCCTATGACAAAACCCGACTCAGCAAGGTGATATAAGATTACACAAAAATGAAACTCAAAGAAACGTTATTGATGTTTTTTTCCATTTAATGTGGATTTTTTACTGTTTTGCTTTACTGTTTTGCAGCAAAGCAATTTAAAGTGCTGTACAGAATAAAATAAAGTATACCTAACAAAGAAATACCTTAATGACAAGAAACACCTTAAAAGAATTACATTAAAATGTGCTTATTGCATATACTACAGGTAATGAATGTATTGAGTGACACTATTGTGCTGAGGAGGATGGAGTTTTTCCATCAGTACGGCATTGAGGTGTGGCTTCAGAAAGAAGTGAGTATTTTCTCTCATCCCACTGCAGGGTTTTGCCTAAGGAGAACTATTCCCTACAGTTTAGCAGCTAAAAAACTTGGTTTAAATTCTAAAAAGAGTTTGTTTTATACAGTTTAAAAGCTGAAATAGAGTTATGATTTGGTGTAAAGGCAATAAAGCTGGTTTCTGTTATTTAAAGGCAGTGTCGGTGGACACAGAGAAGAAGACGGTCACTTTTGATAATGGTTTAGTCCAGAGCTACGACCAGCTGCTTCTTTCAACTGGCTGCAGGTACAGACACAAATAGGGTTCATGTGCACAATCATTTCATCTGAAGTAAAGAAAGAAAAGTGAGCACAAAAGTGTTTAACTTAGGGTTAGTCGTTTATTTAGCCCAGAACTAGTTCAGTTAAATCGGGAAAAAAAGGTCCTTGGTAAATGCAATGGTGTTGCTCTGGGTCAGAGACGAACTGATCCAATCCTTGAAGGCCAATAAGCCCTGGATCTTTTAGATTTGTCTTTCCCCATGTATTTAATTTCAATTTTATGTGATAGACCAATACAGTGTATGTGAACACACAAAGTAGTGCATGATTATGAAGTTGAAGGAAAAGATTACATGGCTTTCCAAGTTTTTTTTAAATAAAATTATGGCTAACGTGTGATCTGATGTCCCTAAACAAAAACCAGTGCAACCAATTAACTAGTAGACGGAGTCCTTGTGTGTGTAATCTAAACTCAGCATGACTACAGTTGTTCGCTGAAGGCCTAGGACAACAGCAGACATGTCAGGGATAAATGTGGAGAAATTTAAAGACTTTCAGAATTGATAGGAAGATGGTTGGAGCTATACGAAGCACTCCTGGAAGAAAGTATTTACATAGGGGGTTGAATACAAATGCGCACCATGCTTGGCAGATTTTGTTTTTTATTTTGAAAAGTCTTCATCCTTTTCCTGTCATTTCACAGATTAAAACCAACGTTATTCATATCCCTGGAAGTTTAGATTTAAAGTTATTTTCATTTAACTAAGAAGTTTTTTCATGATTGCAAATGACACAAACATCTTCCAAAAGATAATAAGACAATGTACGATAACCATTGTTTTCATTTTCATTTTGCCCAAATGGTGTCTGGTATGTCAAAAATATTCATACCCCCCTTTGTTGTTATTAACAGAAAGGTCTATTTAAGCATTACAGTAATCAGACAGCTCTTATAATTGCTGACAAGCTTTTTGCATGCTTTTGTAGTGAGCTCCAAGTCTTAACCTAACTACTTAATTCGGTTCGGTACGGCTCTAGTCGCTTTTTAGGTTTTTCCATTAGTAAAAGTTATGTGGAACCGTTACAATTTTTAGTACCTGGTTGAATGCCTCGTCCTTCAGCTTATACCTCTCTATGGCTTCCTCCTCTCTCCTTTACTTCTCCAGAGTGGTTTGTGACTTTAAATCTTCATAAACTATGTAGAATTTTAGTGGGGACTTTATTTCCTCAGCTGGTCACCAACTCTACGGGACGGTGCTAAATGAGCCATTCACCTACAGGGGTTGGACAATGAAACTGAAACACCTGTCATTTTAGTGTGGGAGGTTTCATGGCTAAATTGGACCAGCCTGGTAGCCAGTCTTCATTGATTGCACATTGCACCAGTAAGAGCAGAGTGTTAAGGTTCAATTAGGGGGGTTTTAAGAGCACAGTTTTGCTCAAAAAATTTTGAAATGCACACAACATTATGGGGGACATACCAGAGTTCAAAAGAGGACAAAATTGTTGGGTGCACGTCTTGCTGGCGCATCTGTGACCAAGACAGCAAGTTTTGGTGATGTATCAAGAGCCACGGTATCCGGGTAAGGTCAGCATACCACAAGAAGGACCAACCCAAACCCAACAGGATTAACTCTGGACGCAAGAGGAAAAGTGTCTGAAAGGGATGTTCGGGTGCTAACCCGGATTGTATCCAAAAAAACATAAAACCACGGCCCCCCCCTTTCCCCCAAACTGTCCGTCCCCCCCCAGGGTCAATATATCACGGCCGGGCTGCTATAGCCAAAACAATTTGGTCACTCATGCCAATGCCCCAAACGTCGGGGGTTTTAAAGGTGCAAGGAGCGTAAATCTTGGGCTGTGGGGAATGTGAAACATGTAATGTTCTCTGATGAGTCCCCCTTTACGTTTTTCCCCACATCCGGGAGAGTTTTCGGTGTGGAGAAAACCCCAAAGACGCGTAACCCCCCAGGGTGTTGCATGCCCCGAGTGAAGCATGGGGGGGATCAGTGATAGTGTGGGCTGCCATATCATGGGGATTCCCTTGGCCCATACTTGTGCTAGAGGGGGGGTCACTGCCAAGGGGCTACCGAACCATTCTTGAGGACCATGTGGATCCAATGGGGTTTAAACATTGTATCCTGAAGGCGGTGCCGTGTATCAGGATTACAATGCACCAATACACACAGCAAGACTGGGGAAAGATTGGTTTGATTAACATGAAAGTGAAAATTGAACATCTCCATGGCCCCGCCCCAGTCACCAGATTCTAAAAAATTATTGAGCCACTTTGGGGTGTTTTGGAGGAAGCGAGTCAGGAAACGTTTTCCTCCACCAGTATCACGTAAACTTTTCCCCGGGCCACTATCCTGCAAGAAGAATGGCTTAAAATCCCCTGACCCCCTGTGCAGGACTTGTTATATGTCATTCCCAAGACGAATTGATGCTGTATTGGCCGCAAAAGGAGGCCCTACACCATACTAATAAATTATTGTGGTCTAAAACCAGGTGTTTCAGTTTCATTGTCCAACCCCTGTAAATCAGTTGTTTTAAAGCAAAATAGCTCATCAAAGACCAGAATGTCCCACTTTTACAGTAAACAAATGTAAACATTCACTATAACTTTACACATTTGACATTTTATTTACCTTCAAAGCATCTTAGGTACATAATGGGACATTTAAACACAGTAGTTGGGAGTTTTTGTTAGTCCCCCTTGTGGCTGGTTGACTTCAAGGAGGACAGTTTAAACTTACATAGCTCTGAATGATTCTCTGCATAGAACATTATTTAAAAAACCTCTGTCAGTATAAGATTCACTGTTACCAGTAAACTGAGACCTAAATAGTTCACTGAGATAAACCCTGCATGCAGAAACACTTCCATTATGACCAACAGTAGATGATAAAACTACTAAGGTAGGAAAGGAGTCATTGTTACAGCCAAACCACGCTACCTTGCATTAACATTAAACAGACTGCTTATTTATCCTTTAGAGCAAAGGGTCTGGATGTACCGGGTATGAACCTGAGCAATATCAAGATGTTGGAGACTCCAGAGGACGCCCGACAAATCCATGCTGCCTGTTTGGGCTCCAATGTTGTCCTTGTGGGAACGTCCTTTGTCGGTACTGTGGCTGCACTGTGCAAAATGTGCCTTTGTTTTAACACATTTTCATAGTAGGTGTTCAGTAAAAATAGGCTCAATAATGTCAAGTAAACTTTTAACTTAATGCCTTTTTTTCAGTTTATGTCTGTGCAATTTGAAAAATATAGTTGCATGTAATTTAATGTTTAATTACATTTTTTATTCAATTGCTTTATAAATTATTTGAGGTAATTAGTTTTAACAATATATGTTGCATTACTGTTCGTATTCATGCAATGGAAAGCTTTTTTCAACCTAATCAATCAATAAATTCAATTAAATTACCGGTAAGTAACTTAAGTAAACTTAAGCAAATTAAAGTAACTTATTTAACCATCTTTAAATCCCTTGCTTCAGTTTTCTATTTTGTGTGTCTACTTGCACATCTATTCATGCTCATGTTCTGTTCTTCTTAAGCAATTATTTACTAAAATCTACTGCATGTCATAACATCTATGTTATATATATATATATATGTTAAGGGCTGTGTTGTTTTAAAAGGTTTGCCAATGCTTTTCCAAAATAAACAACTTACTGAGAAAATGCAACTGTTTTAGGTAAACAATTATCATTTTACCTACAAAAAATGTCCTTTTTATTGTTTTTAAAATGGTTTTAAATAGGTTTGTCATTATGGGGGCTTTATCATGCTCACCATATGTTTTACGTAAATAAATGCTCTTCTGTTGATATTCTCAGCCTTCTGATAATATTTCTACAGCACCCACACTGCGATTTATTTCAGGTATGGAGGTCGCATCTTACATGACAGACAAAGCGTCCACCATCACAGTGGTCGGGAGCAGTGAGATGCCATACCAAAACACTCTGGGCCACGAGGTCGGGAAAATCACCATGATGGTGAGGGAGTCCTGCCTGATGACCTTTCTTATTTATTTCAGCTGCTTGTACTGAAACTCTGTTGTGTCTGCAGATGCTGTTGGAGAAAGGTGTGAGATTCTACATGAACGATCAAGTGATGGAGATCAAAGGTGTTAATGGACAGGTAAAGCAGGAAGGAGTCTGCTTATCAGAAATTTGGACTTTGCGAAGCACATAAGGATATATGAACACCTAAATTTCTTCCTTTTGTCTACCTTATTATCCTTTTTTCTTTAAGGTGAAAGAGGTCGTGCTTAAAAGTGGCAATGTTATCACAGCTGATGTTTTGATTGTGGGTATTGGTGAGTAAAATGCAGATAATGGTATTACTTTACTCCAACAAATGTCAGTTTTTTACACAGCAAAGGTTTTTATGGGAGACATATATAAGAAAAATATATTTTAATAAGATTTCTAAAATCTTAAGTTAGTTTTTCTAAAAAAAAATGATAATGTTTTTTAATCAGGCGATTGTATTTAAAAACAGGTAATTTCTAAAATATTCCCTGCATGTTGAGGTATGATAAATTAGTTTTTAGGAGACATCTCAACATGGAAGGATAGGCACATCAGTAAAAGACTGTGCTAAAATCAGCATTCAGACCTGAAACAGAATCATAAATACATTTTAACGGGAAATGGGTCAATGTCATGGCAACCAGGAGATTAACTAGCATTGACCATTGGCTTAAATTAAACAGGTAGTTTGAACAAGTTCTTGATAGGCTGTTTAACTCATACTTTATGCAATAATAATTTTAAACAGCAATGCTTTTTAATGTAAATTTTTCATACAACATGCAACAGTACTTTTTACGTATATTGCAGTATTTCTTAAAGTATTTTCAGGTATTTTAAATTGTCTTGTTCTACTGATTAATGCCTCTTTTTAATACTTGTGTTTAATACTTTGTATTTAGCTGCATTTATTTGTAGAAAAGGTGTTGTATAAATAAAGACTTACTTGTGTAAAAGTGACTGCACAGACAGAAAGGGAACACGAAAGCCCTGGAGACCAAAGCAACTACTTAATAAAAAACTCTTCTTTGGTTGCTAAGTTGTTGTGATGAGCTATGATAACCAGATACTAAAACACCTAACCGTGGATTGGTTCATATTTTAGCCTAGAAGACATGTGTCTTCTGTCTTTTAAAGTGGTCTCGGTCAGTGTTTCTTTTAAGCTTTCAAACGACATTTTTCTTTAGATTTTAGTAGAGTATTTTGCTCATGTTGAGTCCAGTACCTGCTCATTTTCACTTCAAAAACTTTTGTGTGTGGTAAGTCATTTAACTTATGTCTCAATTAGACTACCAACCTCAAGTGATTTTATATAAGATTTTGCTACTTGAAGTCTTTTCTTAAAGATTGCATATTTCAATTTTTTTGCTAAATCTACAAATAGCACCAAAAATAGAAAAAAGTAAAAACCTTCCAAACAGTAGAAAATCAACTGAGGTATGATGCAGCTTACATATCAGGCCTGGTAGGAATTTGTTCCAGTTTTTGAAAGATGTAAATTTCAGATTCTGATTACCTGCTGTAAATCGTATTTAGCCTCCCGACACTTCTTTCGTCATCCTCTTCTATTATACTTGCTGCATGAAACACTGACAGGTCAACAGCCAAACAAATAATAAAACCAGGGTAACTATTGATTTGTTTTGGTAAAGTGTAAAGAAATGAGTTGTGGTTTAATTATTTTGTCCAGTACTGTAAACATTTCAAACTGACTGTTTCATTGTAGCATTGCGCCTAAAAGAAAGATGAATGCATCTTTCTTTTTCTTTCTTCCACCAGGCAGCATCCCCAACTCAGAGTACCTGCAAGGCACTAAAATAAAGATGAACTCCAAAAATTTTGTCGTTGTTGACAAGGTCAGCTTTCAGCCTGTATTAAATCTGATCAGATCACAATACGTCTTCATTTGTATCTAATACAGCACCAATTTTTCCATGGCTTACACATGTTAACTTCAGTTCCTCACATATTGACATTCCTATTTTGGCCATTCACAGAAAAAACATGTTCTGTTTCTCTCCTGCAGTTCATGCGAACAAATGTCCCTGATGTATTCTGTGCGGGTGACCTGGCCTCCTTCCCTCTGGCAGTAGCCAAAAACCAGTTAGTCAACATTGGACACTGGCAGATGGCACAAGCACAAGGTAGTAATGACGAAGCAACATGCTTGCTGTCACAAAGCCCTGGCTGTTTTGTTGCTTCAAAAGTATCCGCTGCCTTAAAGCTGCTTAGAGTTTGGTTTTTCAAAGCAGGTTTAGTTTGCCGGGGATTCTTGGTAGCTTTAGCAGTGCTGAGAAGTACAGGTGGTAAATAAGGCATTTTTAGATATAAGGGCGTGATTAATTTCTAGAAGTGTGCGAAATTTGTTCTAATAACCACAGTTTTGTGCAAACAATACAGTCAAGTTACATCCATTTTTATATCAAACAGGAAATTCTCATGAGGCTCCTGGACACTTCATCATCGATATAGCGCAAGTTTTCACATGTTTGCTCATTACAACCACAAGCATTAATGTATTTTACTGGGATCTTACATTATAGACCAAGACAAAGTAGAAGTATGGTACATGCTTTACATTTTTGTTTCACAGCTAAAAATCATAATAAATAAAATCCAGTGCTACCAACTGCCTTCAGAAGACGCCTAATTAGTAAACTGAGTCCATTTAGGGTTTGTTAGAGAACATCGGAGAACAAACGGCATCTTGAAGTCTAAGCAACACAGCAGACAGGTCAGGGATAGGGTCAGGGAGAAGTTTAAATCTGGGCTAGATCATGAGACAATATCCCTGCCTTTGAATAGTTCAGGGAGCACTGTTCAGTACATCATCTAAAAATGGTATGGCACAACTGCAAGATATGGCCATTCTCCTAAACTGACAGGCTGGACAAGGACAGCATTCATCAGAAAACCTACCAAAAGGTCCATGGTGACTCTGGAGGAGCTGCAGAGGGCCTACATGCAAAATGCTACGGGTGTAGGATGATATGATCCCCCTGACATGATTTTGCTACCACCACGTGACATGAAGGTCAAAGCATCATGCTCTGGGGATGCTTTTCTTCAGCATGGACAAAGTTGTTAGGTCGGCGGATGGCGCTAAAGACTTGATTCAGATGGTTGAATCATCTCCTCAACCTGTCACAACGTTCTACAAGATGAACCATTTATCTAAATTAGGCGTATTCTAACAGGTAAACATCTGAAACACACCAGACTCTGACCAGACTTCCCCATCTCTGCTGCAGATCTTAAACACTGCAGTTTACAATTTTACTGCTGTGAGAACATATTTATTCAAGTTTGTGATCATGGAAACAAAGTAATGCTTTCAGATTTTTTTATTCCTTTGTTTTACTTTATTGCTCTGATGTGATTTTATGGTTTATTCAAACAATAATTTACTCGTACCTGTGACCTTACCCACACAATTAAACTGCAGCAAACTCAACTGCAGTCCTTATCTGCTCCACCTCTTACAGTGATGTTTGATCTATTTTACTATAAAGTCAAAGTCAGCTGTACAATGTTTTAATGCTTCTTATATGTACCTTAGGATACAGAAGTAATTACAATTTCTCTGAAACTTCAAAGTATGTCTCCATTTTATCATAGGCTATAACACAAAAGATAAGCCACTTTATTAGGTACACCTTGCTACAATCGTGTTGGAACCTGTTTCGCCCTCAGAACTGCCTTAATTCTTCATGGCATAGATTCAAAAGGAGATTTTAGTCCATGTAGACATGACAGCATCAGGCAGTTGCTGCAGGTTTGTCAGCTGCACATCCATGTTGTGAGTCACCCGTTCCACCACATCCCAAAGGTGCTCTTGTTGGACTGAGACCTAGTGACCCTGGAGGCCTTCAGAGTAGTGTATGTTAAATTCATGTTAAAGAAACAAGCTTGAGATGCTTTGAGCTTTGTGACGTGGTGTGTTAACAATACTCTAGTGGTACTACAGTAAGAGGGCCAAAGTTTGCCAAGAACGTATTCTCCACATCATTACACTACCCATGGCTGGATGGACCCATGATTCCATGTTATTCACATCAATCTAAATGTTGCAGCTAAAAACTAAAATTCATTAAACCAGGCAACATTTCACCTTACACCTCTCTGCCTATTGTATGACATCAACAAAGCATTTTTATTCACTCAACTCCGGATATTTTCTATCTTTCGGATCACTCTCTGTAAACATGGGAGACGGTTGTGTGTAAAAATCAGCACATCAGCAGTTTCTGAAACACCCTGACCAACTTTTCTGGCACCAGCAACCTTGTAACATTCAAAATCCCCTTTCTTCTTTTTTCTGATGCTCCGTTTCAACTTCAAGTCATCTTCAAAACGTCTAAATCCATAAATGTGCTGAGCTGCTGCCAAGTGGTTGGCAGATTCACTATATATGTTAGCAAGCATTTGTACCTAATAAAGTGGCTGGTGCGTGTATTTGTTTTCATATACCTGAGTTTGTCTTTCCAATAAAAGTTGCCCCTGCCGGCTGATTAGAAGCTGAAATCTTGATTTTATTTTGGTTAAAGTAAAATGTGCTTAATATGTCCGTCTCCTGTAACTTATGAGGTTTTTTGATGGAGTTAAACAGTTCCTGTTTTATGTTTATTGCCTTAGGGAGAATAGCTGCTCTGAACATGCTGAAAAAAACAACTGAACTCACCTCAGTTCCTTATTACTGGACCGTCCTACTAAGTAGAACCATCAGATATGCAGGTAGGCAAAAGGACTCACCAACACTCAGGTTTATCATTGTGCCCATCTCTGTATGTCTGTAATTGGACAAGAATCTGAGAAGCTTTCATAGACGCCTGTTGTCCAAGAGCTGCTCATAAAACAAACCAAAGCCTCACTTTACCGATGTAGCTAAATAAAATCAGTGATTAATTTCATGTCATATTATTTTTATTTAACTGGTTTTATACACGTTCATAACTGAAAAACCTATCGTTTAGAAAATTGTTTTTGTGCACAAATTGCTGACATTGAACCAGTTGAACACTGTCTCCTCTGGTCTTTTTCAGGTTATGGGGAAGGATACACTGAGCTAATAATGAAAGGAAACTATGAGTTTGAGGAGAGGAAGTTCCTGGCCCTGTACATCAAGTAGGTTGAGAAAAAAAACACCTGCTACTTGAAAAGAAGACATTCAACTCCAATAAATAAATAACACGTTTCTATTTTTTGGCTACTTATAGGAATGATGAGGTTATAGCAGCGGTGGGCCTGAATTATGATCCTGTTGTGTCCGCTGTGGCCGAGAGGCTCCTATCAGGGGAAGTCATCACAAAGAAAGAGGCTCAGTATGGAAGCAGTTCAGATTATTCATCTTGCTTTTTTTAAAGGATGCAAAGTATTAAAAACATCTACCAATACCCAATAATTGTTGCAGATAGCAGTTGGAACTTGTGAGCCACTGACTGATTTGGCTCACAAGAACGTGCCTTGGTTTAGCAGCTCCAATAACTCTGTACACAGCATGCTAAGCATCAAAGAGCAGATGGGCAAAGTTGACTATTTTCTGGTGCAATTACTTGTTTTAAAGAGATCAATTAGAAGCCAAAAACTGCTAAAATAATCAGTACTTTGGCTAGGAGTAACAAGATTGCTCTAAAATCTAGTTGAATAGAAGAGAATAGAAGAGCAAATTTAAATTACATTTTTTAATAAATGTGAGTGATTTTTTTACACTCTGTTTAACAGATCGGATGATCCCAGTTGGCTTCAGGTTTCCTGATCTTCATCAAACTATCCATGCTCACCCAACCACAAAATCTTCTGTTCGCTGCATGGTTCCAATGACGGACAAGCATTCTGGAGACTAAATTATCAGATGACTTCACAGGTGGTTCATGGTTTTAAGTTGTGATGCTGGAAAACTCTTCACAATGCAGTCATCTAGCAGCGAGTCCACCACAACTGATACCTCAAATGGATGCAGCTTCGGGACTTTTTTTGTCCTTTTTAATTTATTTCATACAAGTAGTTATTTAGATTTAAGGAACCAAGTAAGATATATTTTTTGTTATCCTGTGTATTGTACTTCCCAGTTTAGACAAAAAAAATATTATTTTTCAATTAATCATATGCAAGTTGTTGAGAATTGGTCTATTTAAAAAGACAACAAATAATTGTCCTTTAACATGTTAAGACAAAAAACAATGAAGGTGGGGATTCACAGTCATCATAAGAAATTCCTGTAATGCAGCTTCAAAAGTAAAACACAAAGATCACAGCTTTACTCTGAATCAGATTACAATGTCAGTAATTCCATGTATTTTCAACCCAATAGATCAGAAAAGATTTTTTCTCTGAGGGGAAACAAGTAGCCTTTTTAAGGTTAATAATAAAAGGATTCAATGCTGATTTGTCATGATTGCAACATATTTTTCTGTCATCAGTGGAAAAGTAAACAATGTATTTTTGACAGTGACAGTTTTGTCTTTGTGTTCATCACATGAAAATACTGTCAGGTGTTGCACTGCTGTCTGTTTTCTACCTGCTGACTCATTGTTGCACTGATTGGGTCAATGAGAGGGTTTCTGTTCTGCCACCTGTTGTCCACCTGGTGCAGTGTTTCACCATCTCTGAAACCACTGGCAACAAACAGGCCGATGGTGTTTTTAAGCTCAGCCCTATAAAAAGAGAAAGGGTGGTGCAGTATGATAGACTTTAGTAACACTTGAGTTGCTGTCTTTGTGCTGCATATGAATAAGCAAGTAACATGAAGTGGCGGTGCATTGATAAAACCATTTCCTGACTAATTTCATAGTAACCCATTGCATTCTGTGATGCATTACACAATCATGGGTAACCCTTGACAAATACGTCACTTTTGTATTTTTATGGTGGCTATTACACAAAGAATAATTTCATTGATTATCATTTTGACTTTCTTATTAGAGAAACAATCAGTACATTCCAAAAGCAATCAAATCCTGGAAAGTTTTCTTTATATTTTTTCACTTCACATCTACAAGCTTCAATGTCTACTTTGTATAGTCACATTTTGCTGCGATTACACATTCTTCTACATGTTTGCTGTTTCCACTACATGCCAGATGAGTCTTTCCTTAAGGGTTGTCCCAATATGTAATTGCCATCACTATCAAAAAGAGCCTATATTACACAGAAACAATAACCTTTTAAAGAGATAAATGGTCTTTTTTACTATTTTCCGCTTTGATTCCAAACAAGTGAATTCACTGTTAATTTCCAGTTTTCTTCAAGTAAACAGTTTTTAGGCAACATTATTATACATTAGGACATTGTATATTTTAGCAGCAGGTGCCGAGGTAAAAATACTCTAGTACCATCAGCGCTAGTAAGGACAACAGAAGGATTAAAACACATGAAACTAAAATTGTTCAGGCAGCAAGAAAGTGACAGATCGTTCTGAATATCTAGATTCATGTTCTTTTTTCTGTTCAGGGAAAATAAAGTAAAACAACACAGGAGAAGTAAACTCAGGGCCTGGTGTCTCGGTTTATACTGTACTGTCACTAGTCCAATGGATAATTTTAGCTTTTGAATGGATTTTACTGTGTGACACCATTTGTTTAATTTTGAAAAGGTCACCACTGGTTTATTCACCCTATACCTTACTGGCAGATTCAGACAGATTTAAAGGACTCAATAGCTTCCTTTAAGTGTTAAATAATTTACAAGCACGAGGCAAAGTGTGTAAGATGTACATATGCCAATTTAGAAGGAAGAGTTCCCTTAAATGTATGGAAGAAAACAGAACTGAATATGCAGTTTGTGAGTAAATCAGTGTTATTTGTGAACCAGTGAATCCTAAAATTATTAACTTTGGAAATCCTTATTTGCTACTCAGCTGCAGAATTTACACAGTCTCATGTTATTTAGTCAGCTGAAGTCTTCAGTTCTGCTTCTCTCAAGGTCTGCTGCGCTTCCTTCAACGCAGCCTCTCTGTGTGTGATGTAACGCTGTCGCCTGTTGGCTCTGTACCGCTCCAGCCTCTTCGCCTCCTCCTGCGGGTCCTGCAGCACTCCTTCCCACCTCAGGCTCTCCCTGGCCTGTACGCCGAGCTCTGATACCTGAGCAGGAACTTTGTTGTCACTGGCTGAAGGAGCCGCTGCAAAGAGGCTCTTTGAATCCTTTCTTTGTTCTTTTGGCTTACTGGCACCGCGGGAGCAATGATTCCTGGTTTTTTTACTGGTAGCTCTGAGCTCGGGAAGCTCGGTCGGACCTGGATCTTGAGGGGACGGCTGGGGTGTTGGAGATACAATCAGAGGTCTCTCTGCAGGCAGGCAATATAAACATGTAATGTCTTGCACTTCAGCAGACAAAGCTGTGGGTTAACGTTACAATGATTCCTATTAGCTTAGATATTGACCTGTGACCTATTCTTCTTTTCAGGAGATCCTTCAGGAGTGAGATGCACTTCCTGTATAGCACTTCTTGGCTGTAATTTTGACTGCTTTTCTTTTAACTAGCCAAGCAGCAAATTTAAAGAGCTTTGCAAAAAAAAAACCTCATACTCTCTTTGACGTATAAATATATGTTACTGGAACTTATTGTGACAAAGCAGCATAAAGTAGTGCATAATTGTGAGGTGGAGCAACAACAAAACATGAATTTTCAAATGTAAAATCAAAGTTTTTGTAAAGTAGTTTGCATATGTAGTCAGCCCCTTTTGCTCTGATACCCTGAAATAAAATCCAGTGCAAACAATTGCGTCCAAAAGCCATTAAACTTGTCTGTAACTTATTCTCACTATAAATCCAGTTGTTCTGTAAAGGCCTTAGAGGTTTGTTTGAGAGCATTAGAGAATAAAAAGCATCATAAAGACCAGGGAACACAGCAGAAAGGTCAATGATATAATTCTGGAAAAGCAAACATCAGGGTAAGGTTATAAACAGAAATTTCTTAAGCCTTGAACATCTTATGGAGAACTGCTCAACCCATCCCCTAAAAATCAGAAAGAGTATGGCACAACTGTAAACCCACCAAGACATGGGCTATTGACCCAAGGTGACCCTGGAGGAGCAGCAAAGATCCACAGCTCATAGTGAAATAATCGGTTGTCAAGACAGCTGTTAGTTGTGACTTCACAAATCAGACCTTATGGAAGGGTGGCAAGAAGAAAGCCATTGTTAAAAATGAAAAACATAAGAAGCTACTTTTCAGGCAAAAGAAAAGGTGCTCTGTTCAGAAGAGACCACAACTGAACTTTTTGGCCTACATGCAAATCACTATGAGTGGGGGGACACCAACACTGCGCATCACCCTGAACACACCATCAACACCCCGTAACACGGTGGTGGCCACATCATGCTGTGGGGGTGTTCTATAATGTTTACTTTTAAAAAATATTGAAAAGCATGAATCAATTTTCCCCACTTCACAAGGCACTACTTTTAGTTTCTCTATCCCATAAAATGCCCAAAAATATCCATTGAAGTTTGTTGTCCAAGGGGTTTGAATGTCATTTGCAAGACACTCTAAAATGAGAGTAAATGAAGGATTCTCCAAGTATTGGTTTAGATTCTACAGCAAGATGTGTTAATATTAGAAAGCTGAAAGGTTTAAGGGGATTTCAAGCATTTTAATTTTGCTTTTGAAAAACATCTGACACTATGTCACACTATGCAAAAACTCAGGTGGGAAATACAGCTTATTTCTACATGTTCAATGTGCATAATGCACATACAATATAATAAAATGGTTGAAGCTAAAGATTAAAAATGCGTTATTTTAAATCTGCTTTAATTTTGTGAATGGCCCTAACACTGCATATCTTGAAGACATTTCCCATTCCCCAAAAATCTAAACATTTACCTTTTAGTTCTGGGTCGGTGGCAAAAGCTTTATTTCTCTTCTTTTTCTTCTTCCTGAGGTCAGAGCTCCTGTGTGGCAGCAGCAGCGTACTACAGCTCCTATCCTCTGGCATGATGGTGTTTTTCAAATGCGTCTGCGCAGATAAGGTTAACAGAGATTTAGAGCAGATTTCAAAAACTATCTAATTACATTAACCAAGCGTTATTTCCCAGATTATGTTGAATTTGGATGAAATATCTTAGTAAACTCCAGAAGAAACAGCGGTGCTACCTTTCCTGTTTGTTCCGGAACTAACGCTTCTCCATGGCAACAGGACACACCCCTCTTAGAGAAGAGCGCTGTGTTGGTGACAAATGTTGACGTCAATATTTGTCCAGTTTAAAGTTTGAATTACTTTCATAATTTCCTTTTATGCCACATAACTTTTATATGACGTTCTTTTTATTAGTAATACCAAAACCGTAAAAACCTTATATGTGTGAACTCGATAAAAAAAAATGACTAGAAACATATTATCGTTTATATTCCTTTGAAAAATAAAAAACTGATTGATCCCGACGTGATTTGAACACGCAACCTTCTGATCTGGAGTCAGACGCGCTACCGTTGCGCCACGAGATCCTGACGTCATACTGGACGGCAAGATACAAATACAAAGCAGAAATAGTATTAATAGTATTCACATAAAAGCTGTATTTCTTCCCACTATGTTTTCCCAGTCATCGAATAATCTTGATGAACATTCTTGGTGTCAGACTTGGTTTATCCGGTATTCCTTCTTGTGCCCCCAAAACACCACAGAATTGCAACAAATCCAAAAGGGAACACAAAAAATTAATAAATAAAACTCTGCAGGCTTTACAAGTGCAGCAAAACAAATTACATAATCATTAAAAAGTTATTTTATTTTAGTAATTCTATTTATCAATACCAGCAGATTCGTCTTCCTTGTCAACTCCACTGCTACAGACAAGGACTTTTGAAGGTACAAACATAATTTATTTAGGTATCAATCTGCAGTTTTTTATGCCTTAAATCACTGAGATCACATCAGTTGTGTATTTGACGATTTCTGAGCGGTAATGTTCTGTTGTAGGTTGAGAATATGGTCAGGGAGGGAAAGCACTATCATCCGCTTATAAATGATAAAATGATTTAACTACATTACACGTTATTTCTGAAATATTAAATCATACCTGATCTGCTCTCAGCAGTGCCGTTAATCGCTTTCAGAAGCTGTCAGTTCTTCTTTATGTCATTTTATGTGTGTTTGGAATAGGACCCAGGTGCAGAAAGGAATGTGGGATGAAGATAATGATGAATTATTAAACAAGGATAGAGAACCTACAGATGGCACAAGGAAAAACAGGACGAGGAACATGGCAGAATTCGGGATAACAGGCATTGCAACGGGAGGATCCAGCGGAGTACAATGAGAAGGGAGCTTATGTACTGAGGGACAAGTGGAGAATGACAACACAAGCCAGTGATTAATGAGAAGATGATGAGAAACAGCTGAGGCAGAATTAAAGCGGGGAGCTGAGGGAGGGAGACTAATAATCCAGAACAGAGCTGAACAGAAATACAAATAAACACAGGGAAGTATCTAACAGAAGTCTAACAGGAAATAACTCTTAATGTACAAAGAACACTAGAATAAACTAGAAAGCTAAACACAAAATAATGAGCAAAAGAAGTCAGGACCCAGGAGAACATAAACAGCAGGTAATGAAGAAAACAGAGACACAAAAGAAACCCAAAAACTATCTATTAAACAAGGGAAACCTCTCAAACATGCAGGACACCAGAACTTGAGGACAGAGATTGGACAAATGTGAAAAATAAACTTTGAAATTAGCTACTAAACATCCTACTAATGGATTTGTATGTTTTTCCATGTGTTTTATTGTCATTGGTCAAGAATTTCCACAAGACTTTGTTTGCCTTTTACTTATAAAAAATCTGTTTTGTCAAAAACAACTATGTGGGAACACAGAGTTTAAATTTAAACATTAGTATTTTGCTCAGAAGATCAAGAAAATCAGATCTGAGGAAATTCACTTTAGCTCCATTAGGGTAAAGAAAATTCAGCAGCTTTAAAAGCAAATTTCGAAAAAGAGGTCTTTAAATCTCTGAGGCTATATGTGACTGACAAGAATACATCCATTTAAGGACATAAAAAACCCTGTAAGATCAAGAAATCCTGAATCATAAATCTATAACTGTACTTTTAAACTTTCCCCAGCGTGTTTGTGTCCCACAGAGTCCTCATTTCTGTATTCATATCTCTGTAAACACAAACAGATAGACTCATTTCTCAAATAATTAAAGCAAACTTTGATACTTTGTGAAGAACTATTCTGACTACGACTATGCTAAAGCCATTACATTTTACTGGGGTTGTTGGTTTATGTTCTCATGTGTGCTCCTGCCAAAAATAGCTCGGAGTGAGAGTTTAAACAAGTCTTTCCTGCTTCTGTATTTCCCCACATATCTGAACTGCACCGGAGCTGCAGGAAGAAAGAGGATAAATCATCATGCTGAGTCAGAGATGACACGTAGCATTTATCCATGCTGGAGTAACAAAGTTCACACTGTGGTACAGACACTATACAAAATGTCTTCTGTAGCCTCTTATCTTAACACTGACACAGCTGCCTGTTCATATAAACAGTTCATATAGAAAAAAATCAAAGGTTGACGTAAAGAATAACAGATATAAAAGTAAAGCGGTTTGATAAGCAAATACATTGCAGCAGTTCAAGTGAATGAGATTTTAAATGGACCTACTTTTCTATACGGTTGTTACTCTGACTGTGGATGTCTTTACATGCGATGTTCTCTGAATGTTTTACACAGGAAGATATTTGGTGATGCACTGCCTCTCACCTCTGATTCAGTTCAATTCAGTTTAATTCAGTTAATTTATAGAGAATCCTTTTAACAATAAATCTGAACCTCATGGCACTTTAAATAAACATATCCAATTATTTTTTAATTATAAAGAAAAACAAAACAATTTAAATTATATAAGACAGTTAAATTCAGTTAATAATGTCGATTGGTTAAAAGTACTCAATGTAAGCAAGCCCAGCCAAATGTACAGAGTAATAAACTTTGCAGCAATCCCTCAAACTGAGAAGACAAGTGGCAACATGTACAGAAACATGTACATGGCAAAGCAGGTAGAGAAAAAACACAGAACATCGATCCAAGAGCATTTTCCGTGGAAGGAAAACCTGTGTACATAGAGGTAATGACAGCAGAAGCTCAGTTAGTGTCCCAGTCTTGGAAAGAAAAATAGTTAAACAGAAAATCCCTGGGACAGTATCTATAGAATGAAAGACAGAGTACAGTGTAGCTCGTTGCAGTAGGAGCTCCTTCAGTGGGCTTGTCTTGAAAAGAAACTGGGTCAAAGACACAATTAATGTGGCAGTTGTATCTTCTATGGGAACAGAATGAGGAAAACATAAGGTTATTAATAGCAATAACTCAATTATTGCCCTTTTAAGGAAGAAGATACATGTAAACACAGAACACATTGAAGTTGTTGCCCTTATTAAGTGCAAATCATTCAGAAATACATACATGGAGAGTAGTAGGAGAACGTTCTTCATTAATCTAAGCCTATAGCAGCATAACTACAGAGATATTTTAGGATAGCCTAAATCGTATAAGTTTTATCAAAAAGGTCTTTCTGCATGGAGTTTGCATGTTCTCCCCGTGCATGCGTGGGTTCTCACCGGGTACTCCGGCTTCCTCCCACAGTCCAAAGACATGCCTGTTAGGTTAATCGGTCACTCTAAATTGCCCTTAGGTGTATGAATGAGTGTGTGCATGGCTGTTTGTGTGTTGCCCTGCGATGGACTGGCGACCTGTCCAGGGTGTACCCTGCCTCTCGCCCATAGACTGCTGGAGATGGGCACCAGCTCCCCCACGACCCACTATGGAATAAGTGGTAGAAAATGACTGACTGGCTGACTATTAAAAGTAGACAGGGTGTCTGCCTCACAGACAGAAACTGGCCTCCCATTCTTTTTTTCAGTATTAGGGGCCTTTATTTTTGTTTTTTTTACAAAGTCGGCGGACAGGGAGTGGGGTGGAGAAAGGGGCAAGGCATGCAGCATAGGTCTCTGAGCTTAGGACTCAAACCCAGGACGGCTGTGTCAAGGACTGAGGCCTCCATATATGGGTCGCGTGCTCTACCACTACAACACGCGCTGCACTCAGGAATCTCCCATTCTATTGTATGTAATAAACTTCTCCTTTTATAAGCACTGAATGAAAACCTGACAACTGTTGCAGGGTTGTCCAAAGTCAGTCCCCAAGGGCCGGTGTCCTACATGTATTAAATGTTTATCTGCTTTAACACACCTGATTGAGATGATTGCATTTCAGCAAAAATCTGTTAATCAGCCACAGATGGGAATCAGTTGTGCTGAAGCAGGGAAACATCTAAGACACACCGGCCCTTGAGAACCGACTTTGGACACACCTGGTTTAAAGCTTATTAAAATAACCTTCGGATAAACCACTATGAGGTTTTTGAGACTGGAGCTGTTTTAAGGTTGGAGGTTCATTTTGGTCCTCTCTGACAAGTTGTTAGTTATATCCTCCAACTAATCTGGATTTGTACTAAATGAAGACACTAAAAGAGTTCTACACTGCAGGGAAGATAGTAACTGTTTAAACATTGTAACAGATCCTCAGTTCAAAAATCCTGTGCTATCCCTTTAAGTACACTGTAATGTGCTTACAGAGCTGTTGTTGATGACAGCTTTACAGCTTTTCTAAACATACCAACTTAGATTTGGAAGGAGTTGTGCATAAAACAAATGTCAACTCAGTCAGGCTGAGTGTTTTGCAGTGCAGATGGAGGGGGGTTAACCTTACTGGTATCCCTCTAGACTCTCTGGATATTTTCAGAGAGCAATTAGATCATCTTACAAGCTGAAATAGGTTGTGCTGTTTTAAATATTTTGAGATACAGATGCCAAGTCCAGCTTATTTCCAGGACTGATTTATCCGACATTATTACATTTTTTTACAGTTATTTTCTTATAATGCTACTTACTGAAATATTTGTGTAACAGACACACTAAAAGAGACACACAGGCACATGACTGTAATCATGATGTTTCTGTAAAGGCAGAGAGGAACAGAATATACTGAAATATACTTTATATTGTTCCCCAATTGTTGTCTGGACTAATTCTAATGTATTACAATGAAAATGACTGATTCATAAAGATCTCCAGCCCCATGAATCCTGTAAAGGAGACTGTGTATGAGTCATAAAGCTGTGAAAGTGACACAATGAGACCCAGCAATAAGCAGAGTGATTAACAGTTCCCCTGAAACAGCTTGACGTAGGTCAAGTGTTGAACTATATACAAATTGCAAACTCACAAAGCACGAAATTGTTGAATTTATGTCAGAGATCAAAGAAAACTGACACCTTTTGTAGGTTTGCATTTAGTTGTAAGGATCAATAAAGCATAAAGCAATCATAAAACCGTCCATGATAGTGTGCTCACTGCATCAGGTGACAGTGAGGAAGCAGTTTTTCAGACTGCAGCAACCTAAAAGCTGCAGAGTGACAAGCCCAGGTTCTCAGCCGACAGAAAAAGAAGACTGGCCATACTGTTCTAAAATGTGCGTGTGGGCATACGTCAACAAGGAAAGGGTAAGAAGTTCATCCCAACCTGCTGATGTCTCCAGAGGCTATCTACAGCAGGTTAATAGCGCAACAACACGACTTTTGTGCAATTAGTTCAGTATCAAACTGAAAAACCTACCAGTAAGCCTTGATCCTGGATTAATACAATGTGCCTCAATATCATCAAAAGAAAGAAACCAAAGTTTAACTGCAAAATCAGACAATCAAGCAAACATGATTAGATTATGTGCAAAACTTTATGGCAGGTAAAACCAAGATGTTACAAAATCCGGATTGGACCGGCTTTCCTCCTATTTGAGTTCCTCTGTATAAGTTAGTGATTACTCCTCAGGGAAAGCTCATATAAACTGTGGGGTTCCCCAAGGGCTGATACCAGGTCCATTATTATTTGTATGTTGTATACTTCCCATAGTAGGTATTATTTAGTCTTGTATCTAATGCATTACCATTTTATACATATGATATTCAGTTATATTTGTGTTTTAAGCTTAATACTTGGATACAGTATCCACCTTGATCAACTGCCTGCCTCTAATAAAGGACTGCCTGGCTGATAATTTCCTTTCTCTTCATTCGAAGCAATGATAATAGCTCACACTTGAAATATTCTTAATCTTAAGCCAAGCAATTCTTAGCCAAGCAATCTTTATAAGTGAAAATACATCTTAAAAAATGAAAGCCTTCACCCTGTATTAAAACAATCTGGGCCCAGAGCTCCACCTGCAGTCTGAAAGTCAGAGCGGAGCAGACGAAAGTGATGCAGGAGGGGCTGACAGACTGTAAGAAAGAGGAGGCAGAAAGCATTCGTCACAGATGTAAGTGGAAGTGCTGAATAAAGCCCCTGTTCCATTAGTACCTACTTTACTCGAATCAGGTTGGGTTGGTTCTACACAGTTCCACACAATAAGCCCAGTGTACAACAATTTAACAGTTGAAGAATTAGTTATTGGCCCCAGATTTAAGTCTTTTGCAACCTTAAATAAAAGTATTATACCTGCAAGTAGCCTATCCATCATCAAAAGTGAAAGATAAATGATACATGGTTTTCATTTTTTTTTTTACAAATACAGATCTGAAAAGTGTGTTGTTTGTTTTTATTCAGCCCCTTTACTCTTGTGTCCCTAAATGAAATCCAGTACAACCAAGTACCTTCAGAAGTCACCTAATTAGTAATCAGACTCCACCTCTGTAATTTAATCTCAGTGTCAGGACAGCTTTTTTGTGAAGGCCTGAGGGGTAGGTTAGAGAACACCAGTGATAGCACTAATAAAGGCTCTGCTTGTCTGGTCTAACACTACACATTACCACAAACACACTATTCTCAAAGTGAAATACGGTGGTGGCAGCATTATGCTGTGGGGATAGGACAATGATCCAATACACACAAGCAAGATCACCTCTTAATGGCTAAAAAAAAAATACATAAATCAAAGTTCAGATTTAATTGATTGAGATGCTTTGGTGTGACCTGCTCGAAAACCCTAAAATTTAGCTGATTTAAAACTATTCTGCAAAGAGAAGTGGGCCAGAATTCCTCTGCAGCAATGTATAAATGTATACACATATAATGTACAATGCTTGTAGTTCCAGAATTGCAGTTTCAACTGCGTTATCCTCATGTTTCCGTGTAAAACATTGCAATCAGCTCAATCTGCTGCCTCATTGCGTGCAGTTTGTCTGCGTAAGCTCGCCTCTGACGTGCGTTTCTCGTGATCCCTACGTCATGACGCTGCCAGCTGATCGGAGTGGGAAGCCGGGTTGTGTGTGTGGACTGGGCGTGTGAATGTGTGTGAGATATAGAGGGAGGGAGGACTGGGACAGACAGGAGTTGTCTAAAAAAAAAAGGGGGAAAAGAAGAAGAGGGGCTGAAGTCCTACGCTGCCTTCTCCGCTGCTCCGGCGATAAAAAGCGCTCCAGATACCAGAAATTCAGTCAAACCTTTAGGTGGTCTCCGAGCGTAAACGTGGAGGAAATCCACAGACACCGACACACCCTGCAAAAGCTCCAAGGAGGACTCCGTGGGGAGCAGTGGGCGAGGCGGAGCGCTGAACTCCGGCGGAGCGTTCGGGATGAGCCGGGAAGCAGGCAGGAGCAGCGGCCCGGCCGGTGGTGCTGAAGGTGGGGCTGGATGAATCGGTTCCGTCTGTGTGCTGCTGGCTCTATCTGCTCGGTACTTTCAGCCTGCTTTAGCCTGTGGTGGCTTCATGACCCAGTTTGCGTTAAAATGTTCTCAGGGATACGCGTCACTCATGTAATATTCCCCTCTATTCTCTATTTTTGTGTTGTTTTCTTTATTTTCATTATTCTGAGCTTCATGTGGATTTAGACGGGTTGTTTTAGGAGTTCTGGCTGAAGGCCTGCTGCTTTTCTCCCCAGACCCTTTTAACTAAAGAGCTCTGATTTATAGGTAGGAACTCAAGAAAAAAACACATCTGGTCAAACTGTAAACTTACATTGTAGTCATTTTAATTAAACTTGTTAAGAGATTTAATGAAAGAAGGGTAAAAAGGCTAAATTTATCTAAACATATCCAGATCAGGACTGAAGAACCTAGAAAGTCACACACTGTCCATATTTAACAAATGTTATAATGCAAGCTTAAAATGTTCTAATCTCTAAACATCAATGCTGGACTAACTCATTAAAAGTGCCTCCATCACAAGCTTCTTTAAAATTTGCTGACTTCATGACAGGCCAAGGAGGAAGCCTGCGATCAAGTAGGTGATGGGTAAAATTCAGGATAACTGAGAGTCATTTCTCAGAAACGCTGTGACACCAGCAGTTATTTGGCAGGGATGGAAAATTCTTCGAGTTTATTTGGCTGTTTATGAGAACGAGTAATACGTTCTGAGGGCGGGGGACTTAAAGTATTTAGCCCTCCAGGTCCATCTTAGTACTCTGCTTTAAAAGGCAAAATGCATTCATGTATAGGCAGTTTTTTCCTCTGGTTCTAGAGAAGCGCTTGGTGTCTTGCATGTTGCATAATTGTGCAGCCAGAGTTCAGTGTGCTGGCAGGAATGCGCAGTAGACTATGTCACGAGCTGCATTTGTGCCATTGCAGTCCGGAGCGTGACATAATCCACCCTGTCAATGAGGATCATATGCTGATGACAGGATGTCAGTCAATAAGCAGCTTGTCCTGCCGACGTGCTGTTTTCCTCACGTCCTCTTCCTTTACTGCTTCTGCTGCTGTTGCTGCTTTACTGCTCTCATTTTGCAGAAGTGAAGCCATCTTGCTCAACTTGGGTTCCACCCTTTAATTCCTATTGCGTGCCTTGTCATGGGAGAATGGGGTAAGAAGGGATGTGTTATGTAGGTTCAATTAAAAGGGAAAACAACAAAAGAAAAGGCAGTTCTGTCAAGCAGAAATGGCACTGACTGCCTGAGGACAGGCTTATAGGCCTCATCCACAACACAACCTTTATTTTTTGTGATCTCAGGGTTAAAGTCTTGGAAACCATGAGCACCAGAGTGTAAGAAGAGGCTCTCTCTGCCCAGCGAGCCTCCGCCCTTTCAGTCTTTGTCCCTGTTCTCATTATGAAACATCAATATGTCATAGAAACTTCAATCTAGGACATGAAAAAACCTCAGACTGCGCCACACCCAGAGCAGAGGAATCTACCTGGATTCAACATTTTGTTATTGAGTTTTTCCATTCAGAGAGCTGCAGCTGCATTATGCAAAATCTGTCCTTCTCCTTTTTACACACTCCCCTTTACAGCTTCATGGCTGACGTTTCTGTAACAGAGTTGCACTGTTATAGTATCACTTCAAGCTAGTCTAATATCTTATCAAAACTCAATACTTTGCAGAAGTAGTTAGCATTTTGTTACTTTGCACCCACAAACGTCATGTAGTTTATTGGGATTATTAAAAGGCTGACACAACAAAATGATACACCAGTTTTCAACATGCTTAGGTTAGTCATATTCCAATGGGCACTCTTCCGTTCATCATCTAAATTGGAGAGAATTGGAGACCGCATCATGCTGTGGGGATGCTTTTCTTCTGCAGGGACAGGGAAGCCTGTGGGAAGATGGATGAAAGATGGATGGAAGGAAATACAAGGAAATACTTAAAGAAAACCTGTTTGAGGCTGCAAAAGACTTGAGGCTGGTTGAGGTTCACCTTCCTGCAGGACATCAACCCTAGACCTACAGCCAGAGCTACAATAGGAAAGTTAGGATCAGCATAGTCAAAGACCAGAGCTAACTACCTATTTTGCAAAGAAGAATTTCCTTCCATTTTTTTCCCACTTTACAATTTTGTGCTTCTTTGTGTTGGTCCATCACATAAAATGCCAATTGAATACATTGAAATTCATGGTTGCAACATTACCAAAAGTGAACAAGGTGGGCGGAAATACTTTTTTGAAGCATTGTTAAGATACAAATCTTAAGAAAACGTACTACAATACATTTAGTTGCTCCAGCGGTTTGTTACTGCCTCCTCTCATTAGGCTTGAAGAGTTATCTCCGTGGTAAGCCAGTTTCAAGAGCTATAATGTCAGTTGTTTCCTCTTTCTGTTTGTACGTCATCATTCCTATTTTCCTCTGATGCGCACATCCTGCTTGTTTAGCCTTGGCGTTGCCTTCCTCTTTCACTGGTCTCACTGTGGCCTCGATAAGCTCAGCTTTTTGTGATCAGACTGAATGTTATCTCCTTTACACCGTTGCTCAGTGTATGAAAGCCTGTCTCAAGGCTTTCCACGCTGCTTGTCGTGTGACTATTCACCTCGATGTTTCTTCGAGGTGAATAGACCAAGAAGGAGGGGTTGGTGAGGGCCAAGCTCGCTGAAAGTGAAACAGATGTAGAGAGAGGATGGAAAAGGAGGAGTGGAGGAGATTGCTCCTGCCCACAGCAGCCGGGTGGAATTTCTAACATACGCAGTCGGAATGTCAGGAATGCAGGACAGTCTGATCTGACCGAGAGAAGGTGGGGAGGACAGACTAGTCAGTGAAGACAAGAAAAAAAAAAGGGGAAGATACTGAAAAGAGTGGCACCACAGAAGGTCAGGCCGTGCATAGTCACCGTCTGCGGAGGGGTGGTCACATTATGGAACAAATAAGCAATTCAGCTTCAGCCTGAGGTCGTGGTAGCAAACAGTTACAACTCTCAGCGGCCTCTTTAGGCGGCCTTCAGGACATGTGCTGTATGTCCTCATCCCTAACCTTATTCAAGCCAACAAGAGCGCGAGCGTGTCAACACCTTCTCATTCCCAAGGGGTCAAAGGGGGTCAGAAGTTTGGCTCAGGAGCAGCCACTCCATTCAGTGTTCAACGCACTGGGTGTCCTGTGCTCACAACTGACGCAGAAATGGTTGAAATCCAGGCAGAAAACTGTTAAAACGCCACTAGGCTCTGTTTTGATGTTAAAGCAAAGTGCTAATGAACAGGTTAGATGGGACTGTAGGGCAGTCACAAGAAACTGCGCTTTTTCATTTTCTCATTATTCTGTTACATTTCTACTGTGCTGTTGGATGAAAGGTTAAATAAACATATTTTTACTAAGCCAATGGAAAACATGATTGAGACTTTTCACAGGTTTTCTTACTACAAAGCATGGAATTTGACTCAAGTAATTTCCAGGCCTGGATAAATATGGGTAATAAAATAAGACTATAGAAATATATTTGTATTTCCCAATTTTATTCTTTATCCCAGTGTTTTTCAACCCTGCTCCTCAAAGCACAATGCCCTGCATGTTCTAGATGTCTCCCTGCTTTCAGCTCACCTGATTTCAATTGATGGCTGATTAACAGGCTTTTGCTGAACTTCAGTCACCTGAATCCAGTGTGTTCAATCAGGGAAACATCTAAAACCTGCGGGACAGTGTGACTTCAGGACCAAGGTTGAAATCCATCCTTCTTTATGTCCTTATTTTTACCTTGTCCCTCCTTCCCCTTCTTTCCCCCTTGTATCCTGAACTTCCTTCCTTCCTTGCTTACTTGCTTGTATTTCTCCTTCCTGCGTGTTCCTGGTTTTTTCAAGGTTTCATATTTAAAGCTCATCCCTTATCTGTGATAAATTCATAGTGAACTTTGCTATTTTGTATATCAACAAAGAAGGACTGAGAACGTTGGAATGTTTAGTCTGTAATCCTGACATGACAAACATGTAGGACCCCCGTTTACATGAGCTGAATCACTCATACTCATTTGTTTAAACTGTTTTATTTCTAAAATTCAATGCAACAAATATTGCCTTTGAAACAAAACAAATCCTGCCAGTTCCTTCGCAGTAAGGGTAGTTTTGAGTTCAACAGAAAGAGAAGATTTGACATGATTAGTTTCATTTATTTACCAAGCTGGAGATGCACCAGTCAGATTTTTTAGGGTAATTTCTAATTTCCATTTATTGTACAGGGAGTAGTAGCTACATCACAACATGTGTGTTGCTATAAAAAATGTTTGGTACTTTGCTCATTGAAAAACAAAGACAAAATGTTCACATCTGAGGGAATTTGCATTTTACATTTGCATGGTGTCTATATTTGCATGTTGTTAGCATCTTATATTAACGATTACAGGAGTTTCTTTGGTTAACGTTACATAAACCACAGTCTGTGTGTTTTCCTATAGAAATCTAGATCTGAGATTTCCAAAAGGCTGCAAACATTTCCAAATCTGGCATGTTCCATGACAGGAAGATGCTGAGCGCTTAAGAATGAAACAGAGCAGCTTTGTTACACTCTGTTCAGCCTTCCTGTTATCTATTTACTGCCACTCTCACTTGTACCCAGAATGAACAGCAGACATGTCTCAACGTGTTGTAAAAAACACACACTTTCCTTTTATAAAGCTTCTGGGCTTGAACACTTAACTGGTACTGAATACTAAGAGAAACTAAGAGAATACTATGTGTCTTCTTTCAATGAAAACACGTATATTCCAAGTGTCACCGGACACAACTTCGCCCAGAGTCCTAAAAGAGCAATGGAAGCACAGATGAGAAAGAGAGGAAAGTAGAAGATAGGCAAATATCACAGCTGTTATCATCATCCTAATATTTACCAATTTTATTGGCACAGATGAATTTTTAATACCATGCAGCAATGGTATGGTGCATACACTGGAAAAAGATCCAATTTTTAAGTTTATGAAAGGAAGGTCACCATTTAGGGCTGAAAATCGTTGTAATTCGGCCTACTGCCAACTGCTCTCTGGTCAGAGCCATGTAATCAAGGAAAATTTGTCTGATTTTGATCTTGTCATTTCATCGGAGCATGACCAACCCTTAGATATTTTAAACTGTGTCTGTGTTGGCTGCCCTTTTAATGAACAAAACTAAATCTGTATACTTGTAAGGTGTGCGGTCTCTGCAAGCACATTTTCTCAAACCGCTACATGGTTGGATGAACCCAACATCAGTAATAAATGAAATAAAACCCGATTTGAAGGATTTTACATTTCCGAAGTAGGTATGTAGAAAGTTAACAGACAATTGTCGCAAAAAGCTTATCATATTGTGTTGCCGATCACATTAAAATGCTATAACTGGAAAGGAAAGCAACTCAGTTAGCATGGTAAAGAAGCAAAAATGCCCTCACGAATCCTACAGTTCAAGAGCGTAACAAAGGGGCAGATAGGTTTCTATTGTACCTTATCTTTGACTGCAGAAATCTGAAATAAAGGGTGCTACGAATCCTGCAGGCAGATGACTGGTTTGATTTATTCCTGAAGATATGAGCATTTCATCTGATTGGCACACAAACGTAAATCAGTTTGAGCAGTGGAAGATTTGTGTTTAGATGTTCTATGCAGATTGGTTTTCGGTGCGTCAGTGACAAGCCGGCACAAAGCAGTCGGAAAAAATATGCTGACTCACCATATCCAGGAAAAAAAACAGACATTCGTCACATTGATGAATCAGTCAGGATAACTCTTTCTGTGCACAATATGGGATTGCTACTGAACCTAGGTGTAGAAAGAACTCTCTTTCAGATGATATAAGTAAACTAGTACAGAACCATTTATTTAGCAACATTTAATAGTTGTATTGATCGTTCCCCCCCCAGCAATGCTCCTAATTACCTGTTATTATTCTGACTCTCCTGCCTGCAGGAATGTACAGTATGTACTGCTACTTGTCTGCCCATGTGAGCACATCCTGCTCACCCCAGATGTACTCATGATCAGGGTTTCTGCTGGCAGGAGAAGCACAGACTTGCTCTAGCTTTATGAGCATTTGCATTCAGCCAGTCTTTTTCGTGTAAACCCTCGTGTGTGCATATATAAAGTGGAACTGAATTCGTTGTTATTGTAGCTCCACAGGCTCCTCTTTTACCCCTGAGAACAACTCATTATGGTGCCGTCTCTTTAAATGCTATTGAGACGCTTCATGCCCCGCCCTCCTCCAGGTCAAAGAGCGCTCCACCTCACCTTGTTCTGGCATTTTTGTAGTTTGATAGAAGACATACAATTATCTAGCGGTGCAGAAACCTGACAAAATGGCATAAACTATGCAAAACTGTTAATGTAATAATGCTATTTGTAACCCGGGATAGTTTTCCAGTTTTTTATTTATTTTTGAGAACCCTTTTCTATATTTAAAAAGTGGCCTCCCGACCTGTGTTTATTTTACTTTTTGTGTTCTCTTTCTTGCCATTTGGGGTTTTGATTTCTCACGTGATTCCGTGGTATTATTGCGAGAACTTGTTGCAGTATGTCTGCATCAGTGTCTCATTTGGACAGCTGTGCCTCACAATCAGCTAGTGTGGGAGCTAGTGCTACTGGAGCTGCTGTAGGTAGGCCTCAGGCCGTTGCAAACCCTTTCTTTAATGTTACCGTTTCTGACTGATATACGTTTCAACTTTTAGATACCTGTTTGCTTGTGTCCAAACATTCATCTCACAGTGTTTCATAAAAGTGGGAACTGGCCAGGTTCCTTATTCCAGGTCTGTTGTTGATGAGACCAGACTGGTTGGCAAGCTACCCAAGGTTTTGAACCAAGAAAACTGTTTAAATCCCCACAACTCCTCCGGTGAGGTAGGAGGCGCTTTAGCCTGCGGTTTCATTCTCATACTCACTCTGCACTGCAAAACAAGCTGTACAGTTATGACCCCAAGGAGCTAAAAGCAGTACACAACGCTAACATAAGCAGGAGGCACGATGCTACTGCTATCAAAACAATGGCCAGGACATCATAACACACAATAAATTCCTGTCTAAATAAAGTTTTTCTTTTAGCATTAATTGCAGTTTACCGCTTTGCTGTGTGTCGTTTCCATAGACAGAAGAAACTGACCGCTTAATCACATGAAGTCTTTCAGCAAATCCTTCTTGATAATGGCGGAGGCTGCTGAAGGGACTCTTCCTTGGAGTGCTTCGTGCAAACAAAAAAGAATTTCCCCACTGATGTGGGAACATTTCCATTAAAAATCAAATTTAACCAGGCGGAGGTTCTGATGCTGGGGGATGGTGTAATGTACTGTGTGGGTTAATACGCCCAACAACCAAACATTTAGACTTATCTACTTGCAGCTTCAGCATACTTGAGCTTGGACTACAAAATCGCAGCGAGAAATAAAAATGGGGAATACACGAAATTGGTCAGCCGGAAGTCCAAGACATTGTTTAGTACTTCCGCTGCAAATACTGTGATGTAACAGTTTAAAAAACGGAACAGAGAATAAAGAAAACTGAACGGATTGAAAAATATGACCCAAACATATAAAAATATCTATGCGGCACCTGGAGAGACTAATTTCAACTTTCCTACAGACTCCAAGTACACAACAAAATGTGTTTAAGGGCCAAAAAAGTAGATTTTGCATGATACGTCCCCATTTAAGGTTTAAGTCGAAGAAAAAAACAAAACTTGAATTTTTTACTTTTTATTTCTGCACTGCAGAATTCAGATTTGTTGGCTTTTGGAAACATGCAGTTGGGCAATCGTCCAGCACATTGAAATACTACTGTGACACATGCTACTGGGACACAATTGCTGGGACTCGTGTTGAATTACTGTTGCCAGTTTGAACTAAATGATGCAGAGAATGTCCGGGGAATCGACATCAGTCGGACACAAAGTTTAAACCATTAACGGTGGTTGACACTAGGGATGGGTCAGTATGAAGATCTCTTGAGTAAGACTACTCTATTTTCAAAGCATCTTTGTATTAAAGCAAACATGTAGAATATTGTGCAATAGTATTTTATCATTGTTTATTATAGTTTTAAAACAGGAAATACTTTCAAGCACGCTAATTTGCACTTCTTGTAAGTAAGGGGAAATTGAGTATCCTATTTAAAAAGAAACTATTCACTAACCCGTGCCTGAGCAGGCTGCAAGAGGGCGAAAAAGAGCAAGACTCTTTTTTTTTTTTTTTTTTTTTTTGCAGATAACAGGAAGGAATATCGGAGGGCAGCAAGTTGCTCTGTTATTCCTTTGAGCTTTTGACATCTGTAAGAGAACATGTTGAATTTGGAAATCTCATGGGTTGAAATTCCAATAGCAAGGCTAGCATTACTAAAATAGGATTCTCTGTGTGCATTTCCTAACCACGATAATAACATACTAAAGATTGTTTTAAAAGTCAACTTTGATATTGAGTTTTTGTTTGTTAAATTTTAGTAAAACTGTTGCCTGTCAGCTGCTGTCTTTCTTACATACCCAGTGTCACCTCTGCTCCTCATTTCAAGCATCATTGACTGCGTATGGCAGGAAGCCTAGAAAAATATTTTGAATCATGTATCTTTAATTAGTTTTTTAGAGAAAAATGGGAGTCGACTTAGGTCTGTATCAGCAGGTCAGTTTAAAAAAAGTAGAGATGGGAACCATTTGGTTTCATCTCTATGTAATATGAAGTTTATTTCTATTCATTTTTGTGTACATGTGAGTTCAATCCAGACTAAACCCACGAAAGTATGATTTAAAGTTTGTACATCATTTTTCACTACAGGATTTTTCTCCCAAACCTCCCAAACATTCTCTTTAATGCTTTGCAAACAGCTTTTTACACTTTAACTGATTCCATTCTCATGCACAGACTGTCCGCTCCTCTTCATCGGCTCTCGCTCGTCCTGTAACCACAGTAACTGTTTATTCGCCGTCTGTGATTTTCAAATAACTAAAAGAACATCCAAGAATTTCGGCGGTGACCCAGCTCAACATGTACAGGCAGAGCCGGGCAGTCGCTGCTGGTAATCTGACGGATGATCTTGTGCGTGTGTGCATCTCCTCCGGCGTTTCTACATTTCATCTAGTTTCAGCTACTTATTCACAGCTGATCACACACATAAATTTTTTTTTGCTCTCTCTGTGCGCCCACTTACCGTACATGTGTGACTGGCTGCAGGCCACCTCGTGCCTACGCTTCGTGTGGAGAAACTTTATAGAGGAAGTTTAACAGTCTGTTCTTCTCTTTCTGCAGGGATGCACCTACAATCAAAAGACGGAAGGAGAAGGGGTCACATTTTGTAAGATTAATGAGAAGGTGCGTCACCTCGGGACTGAAGGTTTGAGCTCTCATGTTGTGCTGGCCTCAGTTGGCTGACTCACAGCAGTTCTTCACTGGCAAGCTTTATGTTCCTGTACACATGCTAAAGCTGCCAGCTGAAGAACTGCTCTGGTCAGCTCTGCCCTGCTCATTTCAAGAAGAGGAAGAGGATGACAGCTGGTGGTAATGTAGCTCAGTAATCTGGATTTTCTATATTGTTTTTCATTTTATTTTAACCATTACTGTATTCTGTGTTAATTCATTAATTAGTTTGTTTCATGGTAAAATCCTGTGCATTCCTTCATAAATGTTGTAAATGATCAGTTTTCTCCTTCCTGCAATAAAGAACAAAATGTTCCCCTAAGAAGTCTCATTAACTTCAGACTAAAGGCAATTAAACCCTGCAGCAGTGATGGATCTCATGTTTAATAATAAAACAAAAACTCACAGAAATGCACAAATATGTCTCACTCTCGATTTTTTTTTCCTTTTAAGAATCAGATGATCCATTAAAAAAAAAAAAATTACAGAAATAAACTTTAGTTTTTTGTTTCCTTGAATTCTCAGCTCCCAAAGCAAGTCATCAAGCTTTATATTAAGTCTGTCTTAAGACTCTAACTGTGGACCTGATTCTGCTGCTGTTACATATACTCCAGAGGAAGAGAAGGGGAGGGAGGAACTTGCATAACGTCTGTTTTTCAGTGCCTGAAGGCGTCTTCAGCTCTTCATCAAATTCCTCCACAGCATGTTCATTTGTGATGTCACAGGACAAACATTGAGAGGTGCTGGAATGAATTACTGAGGAGGAAAATGAATAAAGATGGGTCGTATTGGAGAAACTTAAATATTCAACTTTTTAAATAGTTTTTATGAGGGTTTCTGAATTAAATGTAATGCAGACAAAATAAAAACATATCACTCAGCGGTAAATCTGGGTTGTGGTGGCAGAAATAATCATTTCCATTATATGTTGTTACTGACCAACATGAGTTTGTGAGTTCTGTAAAGCTTTGTGCTTTCTCAAACTCACCACCGGGTGGTGCAATGCCCTGAAAACAGGCAGAGTGGTGAAAACTAGGTGAATTACAGGGGTTGGACAATGAAACTGAAACACCTGGTTTTAGACCACAATAATTTATTAGTATGGTGTAGGGCCTCCTTTTGCGGCCAATACAGCGTCAATTCGTCTTGGGAATGACATATACAAGTCCTGCACAGTGGTCAGAGGGATTTTAAGCCATTCTTCTTGCAGGATAGTGGCCAGGTCACTATGTGATACTGGTGGAGGAAAACGTTTCCTGACTCGCTCCTCAAAAACACCCCAAAGTGGCTCAATAATATTTAGATCTGGTGACTGTGCAGGCCATGGGAGATGTTCAACTTCACTTTCATGTTCATCAAACCAATCTTTCACCAGTCTTGCTGTGTGTATTGGTGCATTGTCATCCTGATGCATGGCACCGCCTTCAGGATACAATGTTTGAACCATTGGATGCACATGGTCCTCAAGAATGGTTCGGTAGTCCTTGGCAGTGACACGCCCATCTAGCACAAGTATGGGGCCAAGGGAATGCCATGATATGGCAGCCCAAACCATCACTGATCCACCCCCATGCTTCACTCTGGGGATGCAACAGTCTGGGTGGTACGCTTCTTTGGGGCTTCTCCACACCGTAACTCTCCCGGATGTGGGGAAAACAGTAAAGGTGGACTCATCAGAGAACAATACATGTTTCACATTGTCCACAGCCCAAGATTTGCGCTCCTTGCACCATTGAAACCGACGTTTGGCATTGGCATGAGTGACCAAAGGTTTGGCCATAGGAGCCTGGCCGTGTATATTGACCCTGTGGAGCTCCCGACGGACAGTTCTGGTGGAAACAGGAGAGTTGAGGTGCACATTTAATTATGCCGTGATTTGGGCAGCTGTGGTTTTATGTTTTTTGGATACAATCCGGGTTAGCACCCGAACATCCCTTTCAGACAGCTTCCTCTTGCGTCCACAGTTAATCCTGTTGGATGTGGTTCGTCCTTCTTGGTGGTATGCTGACATTACCCTGGATACCGTGGCTCTTGATACATCACAAAGACTTGCTGTCTTGGTCACAGATGCGCCAGCAAGACGTGCACCAACAATTTGTCCTCTTTTGAACTCTGGTATGTCACTCATAATGTATTGTACATTTCAATATTCTGAGCAAAACTGTGCTCTTACCCTGCTAATTGAACCTTCACACTCTGCTCTTACTGGTGCAATGTGCAATCAATGAAGACTGGCTACCAGGCTGGTCAAATTTAGCCATGAAACCTCCCACACTAAAATGACAGGTGTTTCAGTTTCATTGTCCAACCCCTGTAGGTGAATGGCTCAT
The DNA here is from genome assembly GCA_036173005.1 of Crenichthys baileyi. NCBI lineage: Eukaryota > Metazoa > Chordata > Actinopteri > Cyprinodontiformes > Goodeidae > Crenichthys > Crenichthys baileyi. The sequence continues at coordinate 1,979,149 of JAHHUM010001730.1, read as the reverse complement.
TTAACACCGTCCCGTGTCCCAAAACTGTGCTCTTACCCTGCTAATTGAACCTTTGCTCTTACTGGTACAATGTGCAATTAATGAAGACTGGCTACCAGGCTGGTCCAATTTAGCCATGAAACTTCCCACACTAAAATAACAGGTGTTTCAGTTTCATTGTCCAACCCCTGTACATTCACCTAGTTTTTAAAATAAATGGTACTGAACATACTAGAATGTCTTCTAAACCAGCAAGGCCAAGACCTAATTATGTCTCATTAGTGATCCTGGATGTTAGCTGCTAGTTTCTGTTTGTCAGCATAAAAGATTGCCCAAAACTCAGAACAACGGGAAAGTCCAAGGAAGTCAGTACAGAGCAAGGGTTCAGAGAATCGCATCTAAGTACAAGTTATTTGGATGTGCCGCCATTTTTCCACCGACTCAAAGGAGGCTAAAGCTCTCAACCTTGGATGAAAGGAAATAGGTTAGGAGGTCAATGAACCACCGAAGTACCAGTGATTGTCAACTCACATTGGATAGAGATGGTGTCGACCAGGAAAGATCCTGCTCAGTACATGCAAGCTGGGCTAAAATTTGCCCACAGTGTTTAACAATATGTGTGGTTTGGCTACAAATAAGTAATTTTAATCAAAAGTACAACGTTGGGGCACCACCTGATTATCAGGAATTAATAACCAAACAGTTCTGACTCTCAGTTAATTATTGTTTTATAAATACCTGCCTGGTGGGGTGTGGTATAGAACAATGGATTGGATAGGAGTGACTTCATTCAAGTTGCAGAAACTGAAAGATGATCAGTGGAAACAGAATCCACCTGAGCTCAGTTTTGAAGTTCATGAAGCAATGAAGACTTTTCTCCATTTAAAATGTTCTTTTCTAACAAATTGGCAACAAATTTAATGTTTTCCCTTTGTCATTGTTAGGTACTGTTTAGGAAAACTGGATGTAATCCATTTTGTAGTAAGGCTGTAACACAGCAAAGTGCAGAAAGTGAAACGCTGTGAATCCTTTCCACATCACATTGGTCTACATGTTAATGATTCACTTTTTAAATATCATTACCGGTTTAAGGCCTTCAAACCCATTTTTGAGACTTCCTGTAAGATTTGTTTTACCTCTTGAGACTCATTCAGTAACTCAGTAACCCCTACACATTTTTAAGTCGTCCTCTTTTCACCAAACCTCCATTCAAATTTGATATCTTCACTTGTGCATGTCAAGGCATAATAATGCATAAACATTAGGTTTATTTAAATTATTTTACTGAACATATTTTTATAACTCTCATCTGGAGGTCTCTGAAATTTAGTTGTAATAAAAGCGGTATTGTCATTCTGCACCTGCTATAAATGTAACTGCAGCTCATACTTAATTTGCCAGTTTTACAAAGCAGTTGATAATTATTCAATTAGGAATTAAACATGCATTAAATAATTCTAGTTTAATGAATGTTACAGAATTAATTACACAAACCAAGCAGTTTAAAACTGTAAATACTAAATATATTTGTAATTAATATTTTGGAAGCATTCTTATATCTTTATTTTACGGCTCTGGCTGCAAAATAATTTACAGATAAAATGTTATTAACAAGCTGTTCATCTTTTACACACTCTATACCATTGAATGAAGTGGATGCTACTCCCACTGTGACCAGTTTATGGTGCTGTTCTCCCTCCTTATGATCAAGTTGATAAGGAAAAGACAGTCAGACTGACTACATGTCCAACTCTAAGCATCAAAGCAGGGACGCTATCCATTCCCCTCCTGTCAGGAGAGAACAAAAAGATGAAGCTGCTGTGGTCAAACCAGCACAAAACTTAGATTACCGGAGTACAGATAATACCAGACTGAACTTACCTGAACTAAAAGTTACTCTAATAATTTCAAAGTGATTTTTCTTTCCATAAAATGTAGTAATAATTACCAGCGAATACGAATCGAATAAAAACACTAATAGTAAGGAAAATTAAACATTTAGACATTAGACCCACTCTAGGAACCACCAGTAAACCAGCAGTCTTAGAACGAAGTGCTCTGTTAGGAACATATGGAACAATCAGATCTCTGATGTATGATGGAGCTAAATCATTAAGGGCTTTATATGTGAGGAGGAGAATTTAAAATTATATTCTGGATTTAACAGGGAGCCAATGAAGGGAAGCTAAAATAGGAGAAATATGATCTCTCTTTTTAATTTTCATCAGAACTCTTCTGCAGCATTTTGAATCAGCTGAAGGTTTTTAACTGCATTTTGTGGACATCCTGATAATAAAGATTTACAATAGTCCAGCCTTGAAGTAACAAATGCATGGACTAGTTTTTCAGCGTCACTCCTGGACAGGATATTTCTAATTTTGGCAATGTTCCGGAGGTGAAAGAAGGAAATCCTAGAAACCTGTTTAATATGGGATTTAAAAAACATGTCCTGGTCAAAAGTAACACCAAGGTTTTTTACTTTATTACCGGAGGTCAATTTAATGCCATCCAGGTTAAGTGATTGACTAAGCAGTTTCTTTTTTAAAGACTCCGGTCCAAAGACGACAACTTCTGTCTTGTCTGAATTTAGAAGCAGAAAATTTAAAGTCATCCAAGTTTTTATATCTTCAAGACCTGCTTGTAGTCTATCTAACTGGTTGGGTTCATCAGGATTTATGGATAAGTCCAAAAACATGACTGTAAGGTTAACTGGTTTCTCTAAATAGGCCTTAGGTGTGAATGGGTGTGTGCAGGGTTGTTTGTCCTGTATGTCTTTGTGTTGCCCTGCGATGGATATGCGACCTGTCCGGGGTGTCACCCTGCCTCTTGCCCATAGACCGCTGGAGATAGGCACCAGCTTCCCCGTGACCCACTATGGAATAAGTGGTATAGAAGATGAATGAAAGATGTATGGCAAGTAAGAGAGATGCAGCACTGTTATGACACTGATTGAGATTCTGGTTATTTTACCTTTCCCATCCATTGTCCTAAACTGTTCACCTGAAGAGATCCAGTTAAGATGAAGTAACTTTTAATACTAATACTTGTATTTTCTTTTGCTTGATAGTTAAAAAAAATACAAATTAACAAGACTAACACAGGGCGTGATCAGATTTTTTCTTGGGAAAAAAATGAGGGAGCAGAAACATGAGTTTGCCCTACTTTTAAAAAATTGAGGAGCCGCTGCTCCACTTTTCACCATAGTTCAGGAACCTATGCTTGTCTCCACAATGTATTTACTGTTGTTTATTCAACAATCATTGTGAAATAGAATTGGGGCCCCAAATTAAATTCGGCTTAGGGCCCCATTGAATCTTCGGCTGGCCCTGCTGACAAAAAATAAATAGCTCTCATGTTTTTAAGGACAAAAAAATATTTTTTCCTGTTTACATTTCTCAACGTTTTTACTGGTCATCTGAGGTTCCTCGCACGGAGGCTCCACTTAAAAACCTCAATATGGCTAAACTTTGCAGCAGTTTCTCAGTCAGCAGATCGTGAATATACTGAAAGGCTTGTGATTCCGTGTTCGCTCTCCTCTCTTTCTCCATTACACGCATTTGGCTGCGTCCTCGGTGCTGATCTAGCAGCTGCCCCCGCGCGTAAATGGAAAGCTTTTACGCACCGCGCGTGTTGACTTTAAAAGAGGCTTAATCGCTTTTTTTTTTTTTTTTTTTTTTTTGCCTGTCCCATGCCTCGCCTGGTACTTAAGTAGGGCTCCAGCACTGGTGATGCGCCGAGGAGGTGAGGGATGGATGCGGTAATACCTCACAGAGCTAACACCAGAGGGTGGGGGGTAAAAAGCCAGGCGTGCGTCACCGGCAACTAAACGCCAGGGCGACAGAGACATCAATAACATCGCGTTCATCAATAAGGAATCTGGATGGAGTTAGACTGCTTAATTAAATAGGCCGCTCCCTGAATTTGTATGCTTTAATCTGATGACCCCCAAAGGAGAACATCTGAGGGAAGACTCTTCAGCATCTCCACCAGCGGGACAACTTAGACTCCTATCGCTCAGTGATGGCTATCAACACTGATGCAGCCTTCGAAAAGAGTGGCCTGGGCGAGAGGGACGTCTCCAACCCTACCGACTTCCAGGACACCGAGAAGCTGCTGAGCAAAGCCCACGCCGAGCCGTCCGGGGAGAGCAACCTGAAACCCTCTGACTCCTTCTCCCTGAACATCAGAGGCAGCGTCCGGTCTCTGGACGCGGAGCAGAACGGACGCAGATCCCCGCTGAAGTCGGGCTCTGTCGGGCATTTGACGGCCCCACCCAGGTCTGTTTCCCAGGTCAGCCTGGGCCAGCTCTCCTCCCCGGTACCACCGGGCTCCACGCCTCCGAGTTACCTATGGCTGGCCGTGCTGTCCTGCTTCTGCCCCGCGGTGCCGCTCAACATCTGTGCCTTGTGGTATGCAAATGTGGTGAGTGCTGCTTTCATTTAGATTTAAGTAGTTTAAGGACTTTCTATCGGTTTATTATAGTTTTGTTTTGGCACTAAAGGCGGTTTTCCTCTTGTTGCGCATTTAAATTATAAATGCTTCATATATTTTCCTTTCCCACCAGTCGAGGTCAGTTCTCCACACGGGAGATATTGAAGGCGCAAGAAAGTATGGGCGTCTATCAATGCTGCTCAGTGGCCTGGCAATACTGCTGGGTGTGGCTGTAATCCTCTTCATAGTGCTTACAATAGGTATGGAAGACAAGCATGCAACAACCACAAAGCCCAGGGTCAGTATAGGTTAATATCAATGTGTATGATATTTTTCTCTGCTCTCTTTTTCTCAGAGTACCAACACTGAATCAAGGTGGATGGATAAAGTTTCCTTTAACTTCACCAGATCCCAAATTTGTACAGAGGAAAGAGGATCTCAGATTGAAGATGGAAAAAAAAGCACAAAATATGAGCTAAAAAAAGTCTGAAGGAATTCCAATGTTCACATTTTTGTTTTGTTTTTCTGCTATGGACCAAAAAAAAAAAAAAAGTATGAAGAAAGATGGTTTACGTCATGTACCCCTTTTGGGAAACACTCCTGCTTGATAACCCCACAAACTCAGGAATAAAGGAATGTGGAGAAAGGGCAAACCCTTCCAGATAGCAAGCTAGTGGGATTTTGAGGTAAATAAAACGTAATGTAGGAATTTAAGGACTACCAAAAGAACTCAAAATGGAAAGTGAAAAGATAGAAACGAAAGACAGAATGCAACCTCTGCCTGCTCTGTTTTCCACAAAAAATCGGCTACAAAGACTGACTGGACTTTTATGGATGAGGTGAAAAAATCTGTTTACAAAAAGTTTAAAATAGAGATGCACCGATCAGGATTTTTTCCAGGCTGATAACGACCACAAATTGTCTTTGGGGCCTAACCTACAGAATCTGGTTTTTGTGCAAGCAGGTTCTATGATTGATGTAGTAGTTTCAAAACCAACCATAACGTTATCTCCCAAATACTCTCCATAGACTCCTCCAGAAAACATGCTGTTGGTTGGTGCGTTTAAAGCAGTGTAGTCCAAACGTTTTGCCTCGTGGCCCAAATAATCAAGTTCAAAGTACTCGCCGGTCAATGATAAAAATATATTAATCTAATTAAAAATGCAAATTCTTAATTTGACCGTTCATCATTAAACTAAAAACGTCATATTTTAATTGGACATATTCTGATTTTTGTAGAAAAGAGAACCGAAAAGCTTTGTAGATCTGAATTCTTAAAAGAGGTCTGCATGGTCGCCTTATTAAAAGAATAAAATATTATGTCCACATTGGGGGTTTAACCACTTTCTATTTTACTGGCCTAATAAAAAGGTTTAGTCTATGCTCGTCAACAGGAACGGGATATCGGTCACTCCATCTGTGAAAACACTTGCTGTATTTAGCTAAGTTTGATAAATGGCTGCGCCTAAGGGTGCCTTTGAGTAAACGTTGCTGAATGTAAGTGGTCCTGCTTACTATAATTTGAAAAGTGGGAATAAAAAAAAACATTAACTAAAGAAAAATATATTTTGTGTTGTTCCAAGCATTTTTCATTTTAAGATCATAATTTGTCCGATTCTGATCTCTAGCCGACTGATTGGTGCATCTCTAGTTTAAAACACATTTATCTCAACAAAGCCTTTCTGCTGTTATAGTGTGATATTCTGCTTCGTGTGCTGACTCGATAAACTGTACTGACTCCTGGTTGGCTTCCACTTAGCTGTGTGGATGTTTACAATATATGATAAACAATGAAATGGGGCGTTTCCCTTTATATGCACTGATGTTGGCACTCTGATGTTCATGTTGATACATTCATACTGTATGACTGGTTTACTGTGCCATAGTTCTGCATGGCTGAAATAAACTTGACTGAGCATGACCAATTTGAAAGCTCACCACCTTTTAATTAAGAAACATTTACATCAACAGTACATAATCCCAGTAAAATATCTCTTTATGCATTCATTGTGTTAACATTACAAGAAAATAAACAGGGATGTAAAAATTAAACCTCTTTTAACGATTATTTATCTCAGTTACAATACAGGAAAGCATATAAATCTCTTTGCAACACTCGATCTGAGTTACAGCCGACGTTTAGTGGAACGTGTAGAGCAAAAGTAGAATGGTGCAGATGCCAATCACCCCACCTAGGATTAAAGAGTCCCTCCTCTTGCGCAAATTGATTTTCTGGATGAGGCCGTTGATAGCAGGGAAACGATCTGAGGAGAGGGGAATTGTGGTGAAGGAAAAATAATTAAGATACGAGCAGAGCCTGCCTTCCCTTTAGTAAGTCAGAGACAAAAAGCAGCAGGCAAACAAAATCCCTTAGTGGGACTTCTAACATAGCCACACAAATAACAATAAATAAAGGCATAAATGAGAGCTCCTGACGCAGTTATTACAGAAATGTTCAGAGCACAAAGAGCTGAAACATGAATCTAACACTGAGACAACAACAGAATTGATTTCAGAGCTAACAGGATACTGGCCAAAGTTGTGACCCTGGTTTGAATGGACTTCAACATCCCACGCTGAAATGTGATGTTTTCCTTTGTAGCCATGGCGATGCTGGAGGAAGACAAACCATGATAGATCATGATCAGAAACGGAGAAATGCATCTGCTTTCGGGATCTCACATTACACAGCATTTACTGCCTCAGCAAATGAGCTGAAAAGTAAGAAAGTTGGCTTTAATCGACCAGAGTGAGCAGGGATTCCTCGTGATGTGTGGGAGTAAAGGGAGAGATGGGGTGGGGGGGGGGGTAGTGGAGGAGCAATAAAGCTTACCTTATTGCATTGTCGATGAGACTATTTGAGCTGTGAACGTAACAAGAAAGAAACAAGATTAAAAAGTCGAGCTCCATCGGACAAGTTAAAGACAGACTGCTTATGCTTAAAATAACCCCTCAGATTATTTCAAGCAAACTTTAGATGGTATATCCACCTTCTATTGGTTCTCCTGGTAAAGATTTCTAAAAAGCTTACAAATAAATTCCCTCACTGAAATTTGTAGAAAAATAATTAACCTTTACTTACAAAAAAATCAATTTATTTTAGTGGGGGAACATAATCTCACATGTAGAAATAATTGTTTCAATCAAAACCACTGGTGCCACAAGTAGTGATACTCCTGTTAATGCTTTGTACAAAAATCCTCTACCAACTTAGTCTTTGACCATTCATTCCTTCAGTTCTTTAGGGATTGTTGGCCAGTCGCTCTTTGTACTATCTCTTTTAATCATGCAGAGTCCTGGAACCTCTCTTATGCCATCTTCTCTTCAGCTCTGCCCACAGTTTTCTACAGGATTTAGGTCTGGATATAGCCAATGAAGAAGGCTGGTTTATTTTTTTGTCTGCTGAACATTTTTGGGGTGATTTGGACCGATTCTTTCTTGGAAAGACCCAGTGAAGTGAAGTTTTTCAGATTTTCATTTAAAGTGTAAGCATTGCATTGCATAAAGGTTCTCAGAGCCTTTGATGGAGAAATAGGCCCACAGCATCATACCCCCTACACCATACTTAACAGGGCATGATGTGTTTTTCCACATATTTTTCCTTTGTTTTATGCAAAAAAGCTTCAAACTTTAAAATTCAACTTCAACACTTCCCTCTCCTTCATAGCCCTCAACCCTAGGACTCTAAAGAGTAGGGTGCCCCATTTGTTTCTGTAAAATAGGCAAAGAAACAGCTTTGTAGCCTTCCAAAACTGAGATTTTCAATAGGCACACAAATGGCAGTGTTGCAAATACACTCAAAAAAATCTGAAATTCTCTGTTTAAAAAAAAAAAAAATGTTTATATTTTAATTAAAATACATTACAGTCCAAACAGCTATTTTATTATGTATTTTGATGAATAGCAATACTTTAACACCACCACATCTTAAATACATTGTCACAAGAGCAAAAACACAAAAATCACTGCAATGTCTGCTGATATATTTGGATTTACTGCATTTGGCACTTAGTTTTTGTTTGTCTTTAAGCATTAAAGATCATTTAAGCTGTCATCAGCTGAAAGGTTGATGAGCAATTATATTACACATACGGGGCAAATTAAGTCAGATTGTGTGTTTACATAAAATAGATAAGCAAGAACTCAGTAGGTATCAGCATTTCTTAGTAGAACACTATAGATAACCATAGTCTCATCTGACCAAAGCACAAAGTCCCATTAAAAATCCTTGTAGAGTTTAATAAACTCCACATGTTTACATTTGTGATGGTAGAAATCAAAGTTTTTGTTTCCTGGTGTGCCTCTAAAACAACCATCTTACACGCACACATAGCTTCTAATGATTATTCTGGAGATCTTAAGACCTCAAGGTTCAACCTTCTCCACCAGAGAGCTCTGGAGATTTGCTACATCCTGGTTTATCCTGCTCGATGTGCATGGTGGCAAAATAGGGCTCCTCTGTCAGTCTATGGGCCAGAGTGTAAAAGAAACAGACCTCTGTGTCATCATGCAAATTTAACATTTATTTTAAAGGGATCGTATCATAATTTTGGCAATAGTTATTAAAATAAAATTATTTCTTAATATAGATTTATTTACTCACTGATGAAATTTACTGAAATTAAAGGATGGGTTTAAAAAAAATACTGCAATAACGGATTAAAACATTTTATATTATTTTTACACTTTTACAAAAAAGCCTTTTTATTGACTCCTGCAAGGCAGATTGCTGTTTTATAGAGGACTTTGGTTGATTATCATCAACTATTCTGTGTAACATAACTTCTCTGGACACATTTACATATTACAGCAGTGGCCTGATGTTTCTTATTTGCATCAGGCGCAAGTAAGGATTACCAGGCATATAGAGGAAAGACAATGAGCTTGAACGCACACATCAGCGTTTCAGCAGGCAGCCATTAGAAGCTCAGATAAGTGACGGACAGAAAACTGAAGTGTTCGGTCCAGAGCTGAAAGAGCCTGGAAAGGCAGCAGTGTGCATCCTGTCAGACTCCACTGGAGACCAGAAATCAATACAGAGCTTTATATTTTCTCCATCTATTCGTCTCCCACTGTCTATCCACTGCTGTCCTCCGCCTTTTCTGCCAAGCCTACATTAGCTGGCAGAGTTGTGCTTTTAACAGGATCCAATTTTTCTTGATTCACTCAAATTCTGTAGAAGTAAAACTACTCTTCACACTTTAGCAAAACCTCGGTTGCATCAGATTAGAGTCTGTTATTAGGCATTAAATTAGTATAAATATATGTATATAATAAGCAATGACACAAAGTACAAACTGTTTTTGAAGATTTGGTTAGACTGAGTCATAATACAGTAGAAAAAAAAGTGACACATGGAAATATTTCTCTTATTTCTGCGATGAAACAACCCTACACAACCCAAAGACTCCATGTCTGATTTATATCCCTTTATACACATCATTATTACATCAGTCCAAATGGGTGTGAGGCAAAGAGGAAACTAGCATTAGTATCCATCTGCTGCCAGCATGATAGCTGCAAGCAATTTCCCTGCTTCATAAAACAAACACGTAACAAGTTCCACAAAGACGTTGTTGATGCATTTTAACGAGTCAAACATGCATAACTGTTAACTTTCATATTAAGTGCATTGTTACATCCTCCTTTGTAAGTCGCTTTGTCAACTGCATAAACATAAATATTAGAATAAACCAAAAATTAAATGCTGCAATGATGGAAATGTACTGATCTACGCAACATCTGCTGCCAGTAAAAAGAAAATTTGGCGGTCACGAGCTAATCTGTTAAATACAGGTGCAGCTCAATAAATGATTATGGCTTACAGCTAATAAAAAAATTCAGTTTCTCAAATAACTGAATTTTACATAAGAACAAAAAAAGGGGATTATTTTAAGTCTGCAGGCATCCCTGTGGGTTGTGCACCTTGGACACAGCCCTCTGAACAGCCAGCAATGACCTTTGGTGGCTTACCCAACTTGTCAAGAGTGTCAGCGACTGTCTGCTGGAGATTTGTCAGGTCAGAATTTTTCCCCATTATTGTGTAGGTCATAACATAACATTTATGTACTACAAAAACATTTTTTTTATTGTCTTTTTGCAGTATTCTAACTTCCTAAGAAACTATATTTTGGGTTTTCATTAGCTGCAAGTAAAGCTGCACAATATATCAAATCAATACGTGGAATATCGCAATCACAAAGGGTCTTCTGGTTGTGATATTTGGTAGGCCTTTATATATCAAGGGCCATGCATTGCATCCCAATAATGTAAATGTGGCCAGTTGGGTGGACTCTGCAAACTCCATCTCCTCACCTGATTTAGAATTTCCTGACCAAAATGCTGAAGCTCAAGGAGAGTAACGGTGGCATTGCGATCATGAGGGAAAGAGTTTTATTCCAATTATCAACAATAACATCGTGATTGAACGTTTTACTAATATTGTACAGTCCTAGTTGTAAGCCGCACTCATCAAAATTAACTGAGTATAATAAACCTATTTGAGTTTTTAAATCACATGACTCAAATAAGTTAAATGTTTGATAATGATTGAGATGTTCTTGTAGATAATTAGCTTTAAGAGGACATCATTTACTCTTTTATAGAGAAATATGCTGTAAAATGCAATCATTTTATGTGCAGTGAACATGCAGCTGAATAGCAGTAAGGTGCACTAAGCCGTATAAAAAAATAATGACACTTTTACTAGCCTCTAAAAAAGATAAATCTGCCGAACCCTAAAAAACAGATATGTCCCTAAGGGTCTTATATGTTTAATTTTATATCAACGAGGAAAATGGTCATCTATCTAACCGATATCAGGCGATCAGCTCTGACTTTTTACTTCCTTTAAACTTCTTTTACCCAATATTTGTTGTACAGAGCTCACTGCCCATCTGAGTCACTAAGCCCTTTCTAATCACCTTTCCTGAAGTGTGTGTGTCCATACACACATCAGAATCATCCAGTGGCTTCTGTCCAGGCTTTTATTTGTTGCTGAGCTCACCAAATATGCTCCTTTCATCTCAGAATGCATTAAACTGTTGATTTGGCCGCTCCTTTCTTTTGTTGTGGGGATTTATTGCCATCGGCTGAGAATGGAGGACCTTCTAAAGAGACCACACGCAGTGAGGAGCTTTTTTCTCTAATCGTATTTGCACTGCAAACAAGAGACTAAGAAGTGACACAGCATTTGGCTAACAGACAAGTCAAAAGCAGATTGCTTATTGGCTTCACTGCTTGCCCACTCCTCTGTGCTTGGCATCCCTTATCAAATTTCCCCTCTATGCAGATGATAACCAACTCTACCACAAAAACTGACCCTTACCACAGCCAACACCTCTTCTTTTGATACTAACTATTTCACCAATCCAAGATGACACTCTATCCTACGCAAGATAGAGATGGAGATGCTTGTTTGAAAATAAAATTGATCATTGCTTGAAAATCAAACGCATAATTAGTTACTATTTCAGAAGATAATGTTAACTGTTGCTGATGTGAGCAATGTTTTAGAGATGTTTGCTGGAAATAAAATAAAATTAGGAAAAGGTGGGTGTACTTTGTAAATGCTGTTTACAGGATTATTTATTGAAATAAAAATGCCACGTTAACTGTTTTAAAGTTAAATTTAAATACATTACACATTTTTTTCTAAAATGTCCAAATGTTTTGTACTGTAAAAAATTTGAAATTAAGGAGAAAGAAGAGGCTTTTTGCACATACTAAACATATTTTTATCCATTTAGCTGAGAGAGAGAGAGAAAGTTGCTTTCTAAAAGCTATCTTACTTCCTGAGATGTTCATGTTCCTTCATAAAGAGCTCGGTCCTTCGGTTATTCACTACTGTGCTGCTCTTGTAGGACCTGATGGAGAAAAAAGGAGCAGAGAGGCAGTTGATAACGTGGAACTAGAAGCATATAAACATCTAAAAAACCTTTTTTGAAACGGTACATGTTTCTGACATATGACGAGAGAGCAACATGACAAGCAAATCTCTTTACTTTAGCACCATAAGAAGTGATGCATCAATTACATCAAACTTTGTTTTGCAAGAAAGTGATGATGTTCATACTCAGAAGGATTAATGCTTCCTCCACTTATATTGTTTAAACCTTTAGGTCTGGGGACTGAGCAGGTCTTGGAAGACGGTTGAGTTTGTGTTTGATTACTTTGTGACTGTTAAGACGACTTTTCCAAATGTTCTTCTTTTGTTTCACGCAAGAAACATCCAAAAAGTTTGTTCTGTGAGATGAGCCCAATCCTCCAAACAGCTCCACTTAAAGTCCCAGAATCACTCCACACTCATTTGTGGTGGTAGTACAGAGAAAAAGCTTTTTCCTGACATGCCTCCAAAACAACCAGTTGTCATGTACGCCGATCAACAATAACATTATGACCACCTGATTAATAGTGTGGTGGTCCACTTTTTGCTGCCAAAACAGCCATGAACCTGACCCCTCTGGATGCCTAGAGCCCTGAAGACGTGCTGTGGTATTAGGCACCGACGTGTCATGATACTGAGGACCAGGCCAGCTGACAGATTTGCCTTGGCCCAGTAGAAGATCATCCCAGATGGGCCCCCATCCATGCCATTCTGCAACTAGTAAAAAATTCATGAATGTTCACCATTTAAAGACATGCTTGATACTGCCTTCTGTCCTCTTCCATCTTCTCCCTTAAAACTAGGACTCCCAGAATTCTAACACTACTAGAACTCCCAAGCCCATCAATATGATGGCGAGCATTCTGGATGCGAGGGCGGTGATGACGTCATCGCATTAACGCTCTAAAATTTTGTTTTTGACAAGAATTAATAATAGTATTTGATCAAAACCTATTATGTTTTATTGTTATTTATATATAGTAATGAAAAATAATAGAGTAGCGGGTACATTTAAAAAAAAAAAGCTTTACTAATCTGACCAAAAGCTGGACAGCTCCATGTTACCCCCCCCCTTTCACTTCGCGGACATAAACTAGCGCTAAAACTGCCTTTAGCTCATCCACACTCATGTCTGAGGAGGAATCATCTCCTAAAACTCTGCGGGCCTCAGCCACACTGCAGCCGTGAATGCGGATGAGCATTTCGGCATCCACCAGGCAGAGGAACGCGGTCTGGGCATCTTGGATCTGGCGCTCTGTAAACGCGTTCTGGCTCTGATGCCTCCCTCTACTTTCTTCCTCCCCTACCACTGTCCACACAGCGCCATCCTTTCCCATCTCCTCCTCCTTTCCAGATGTGCGCTCGTCTTGCGATGAAAACACTGTAAAGCGCAGAATAGGTTGTTGTTACTGGGCTACTATATCTATGACCCAACTTATTGTTTATTTCTTTGTTCATTATCAGTACCTTGATTTGTAGTTTCTCTCCTGCCGGGGAGCTGGATTGCTGGGTTTATAGCTGGGGACTGGACACCAGGGTCATCTCCCTGTCTCTGAACCTGCGCTGATTGTGGCACTGTTGCTATAGTTTATATATTATTAGTTTACTAATCTGTAAACTATAGCCTAAAATGATAAAATCGTTACAGAGGCTTGTCTTTTACTACCTTGAAATAATGCGCCACAACCTCCTGCTAATGGGACGACTCGTGTTTTTTTTAGCCGGGGGAGGTTCACTCTCTGACCCGCTGTCACTGGAACTGAATGCTGACCAAGAGCCGTCAGAATCCTTCTCGACCCAGAATCACAATCATGTAATTTTTGAAGCATTTCCAATGTCTCTTGAGCAGAAAATATCCTTCTAGAAGCCATTTGTAGGATGCCAACAATCTGACTGCGTTCTAGAGTGGCGGTTGCTAGGCAACGCTCGCGCGTATACTCAGCCGCGGAAAACAAATATCAATGTAAATAACAGGGCCGTCAAAATAGTGGCTCTGGTAGTTAGAGGTAGAAATACTTAGATCTTTTATTTGCTTTGTTATTTAAAAAAAAAAGAGACATAGGAATACAAACGACACAGGTTTAGAAAAAGTCAGGATGCCAGGAAGATAAGAGTTTTAATAAACCAGAATTATATCATGTCAAACTTTCAAAACCGTCAAATTGACGGCCCTGGGAGTTCTAGTGTTAAACTCCTCTTCCCTTCTCCCTTCTGTCTGCTACATACTTTGGTTTTAGTTTTCTTCCTTAGAACAGGTTCTAGATAATATTCCTGCCATAGCATGCTAGCAGATTTGAATAAAATCAGAAGAAAAACATCAATTAAAAATTTAAAAAAACAAAGATTTTAGCTATTTTTAAATTACTGTTTTGCTTCCTGTGCATTAACTACATTATGAAATAATTTAAACTGCTGCTGTGTCTCACTAAATAAACCCTAACATCTGATTGGTTTCCCTGCACAGCAACTAAGCTGCAGACCAATCACCTTTTCTGTAGTAGTTTTAAGCCTGCTGATGGATTTGATTTGTAAGGTGGAGAAAAAAATAAACTCATAATGTGATAAAACACATTACCATGATGTAAATTATTATAAATAATTCAAATAAAACCCCTTTTATATGTTGATTTATTCAATATAAAGATAGAATAATTGATTTGATGCATGCACCTCCAGGTTTATTAAATAAATCCCCATGTAAACATATCAATTGCATGCTTGGTGGTCCAAATTGATCGTACTTTAGGCTCCTGCTTGTTTTACATATTTAGATCTGAGCTCCAAATGCCACAGGCCAAGCCTTCCTTTAGCAGGTCACGTTCTACAGCAGTACCTTCATTTTCTTTATGGCCGCTCACCTCCAGCCACAGAGACAGCCTTTAAAGTTTACCAGCCTCCAAATGTTGCCTATAAGACCCATTCTAATTATAGCTTCCACCAGCACAGATACACAAGAAGATGTCTCTGACAGAAACTGCTGAGTTTTAGAGCAGAGGACACAGAGATGAGAGGTCCAGCTGCCGGGCTGTACCTGCAGCTTCAGGCGTGTTCCTCAGATGACAGTTGTGGTACTGTTTCCTAATATTAAAGTGATGTTTTTTTCTACCTATAAAGTCGGTTTCCGAGTATTTCAAGTGTTGCTGGAGTCTTCATGTTACCACATATTTGTCCTTATCCATGCACCTTGGAAGTAGGTGAATTTGCACCAGAAACTGCTGGATCACCACGGTCCAGGGTTACAAGACCTGGACTGACAATAAGTGACAAATGGGGCAAAATCCAAAGAAAACTGAAAATTCATCAGGAGGCCAGAAGAGTTTCTGATAAAGACCACTTCGGAAAAATTCAAATAAATCCTGCCTTCTTGGACGTCAACCATACAATGTTGGGCAGACTCTCATAATAAGAGAAGCTTTTAACTTTAGAAAGATTCAGACACGTCTGGTTCCCAGCACAAACCACTCAAACAAAAAAAAACCACAAAAAAAACAATTTTCACCAGTCTTTAATAAAGTCTAAAACTCTTATTTCACTCCCTGCAAGCAGATTTTGTACTTTCACCGATAAAGCTTTTGAGCGTTTAGCTCTGCTTTACCCAAAGCACTTTCTCGTATTTGCGACATCCACCCCTAATCTGGACCAATCATCTATTTAATTCATCATCTATTATCTGGTCTGTTGCCACACACCTCACCACCCATCTCTATGAGAATAATTAAAATTCACTTTCATCCATCATTCCTCAGCTTCAGATCGGGACGCGTCTCTTCTCCCTCCATCTGTACATCTTCCTCTCCCTCTCCTACTTTGATGCAGCATTTCTCCGGACAGGGCCGGCCACATGTAACCACTCTCCCTCGACTTGAGCTGAATGAAAGCCTTGTGGTTTGATTTACTGTAGAAGGCACTTAGGAAAAGATATCCCCCAGAGAAGGAGAGGCAAACTGACAATGAGAGGGAGATACGGATCCAAAGAGGAGGAGAGAGAAAGCCTTGATGAAAGGAGGTGCCTCTTATTAGAGTATGAAAGATGATAGAGGGAAGGGTGGATGTTAACATGTGGGGGGACTTGAAAACAAGTTGCACATCTCTGCCTCCTGCTGGTTTAGATTAAAGCAGCAAATATTCACATGGAAAAATATAACAGAAAAAAATGGAAAATTTTCTAAAATAAATATCAAGAATGTTAAAAATTAAAGAAAAACTATAGAGGAAAAAGCATGGATATCACGGGTTCAAGGTGTTATGAAAATATCTACAAGGTAAGCCTAGAGTTGTCTGTATCTTGAACATATTTCCATTTGAAAACAACACAAATGATCACCTGCAGCTTTCCTCCGCCCAATCACAAACTGATTTTATAAATGTTTTACTGCTTCAGCATTCATCCAAACAAAGAATATAAGCTGTACTTTACTGTAAATGTGTCTGAAGGTGCTTACTCAATGTCCCTGTGAACAGAGCCCAGCAGGTCCTCCCGCTCTCGAAGGCTGAGGAAGTTGCTTTTGGTTTTGTGAAACTCGTGTGTGTAGTCCTACAGGAATTACACATTACTACAGTCATAAAGAGAAATCCTAAAGCCAAAAATCATTCGCGATTTATTGTCATAAACATTAACTCTGTAGACTTTAGGGAATATTTACAGTAATTCACTCAACAAGCAGAACGTTTCAGCAGGAAGTACCTGCAAGATGTCTCTGTGTCTCTGTAAGGTGTGCATTAATGCTGCGTTATGCGACAAAGCTCCAGGACTGTTTGTGTACTCGGCCATTTTGTCATTGAATGCCGAAAGCTGCAAACAAATTTTGAAAAAGAGTGATCATTATTTACTTAAAACCAAATAATTAAACAAGTGAAATAAGAGAAATATATAATGAGCATTAGCTGCAATTAATTCAAACAGCTGCTCTTCAGATAATCACGGATGGCTTTCATTTTAACATTTACTGACTTTGCTAAACTGCACAAAAAATTAAAGGAACACTTTGAAAACACATCAGGGCCTATCAGAGGATGTCGGGCCCTCAGGCCACCCTCATGAAGTCTGTTTCTAATGGTTTTGGTCAGAGACATTCACACCAGTGGTGTGCTGGAGGTTACTCTGTCGAGCAAAGCAGACACAGCAAACCTCCTGGCAATGGCACGTGTTGATGTGCCATCCTGGTGGAGTTGGGGTGCCTGGGCAACCTCTCTAGGGTCCAGGTACCGCCTCATGCTACCAGTAGTGACAGTGACCCTGGTCAAATGCAAAACTACTGAAAAGCAGTCAAAGAAAATGAGGAGGGAAAAATGTCTCTGGCCTCCACCTGCAAAACCATCCTGTTTTTGGGGTCGTCTTATTGTTACCTCTTTAGTTCATCTGTTGATAATTTCATTAACATCAAAACAGCTGACACTGATTAACAACCCCCTCTACTACTTAACTGACCAGATCAATATTCCAGAGGCTTAACTGACTTGATATTATGATTAAAGTGTTCCTTTAATTTTTTTTAAACAGTGTGTTTGTTACCTATGACCTACTTTAGTCAAGAGCTGCTCCACTTCAGAGGTCATGGCCACGAGCATATTGTCTTGAAATGGCCCAAAAGACTCAGACCTGATTTAAGAAAGGAAATAATAATGACTTCAAGGTTCAAATTAAGTTACATTTATACCTCACAAATAGGCAGTAAAATTCTGAGACAGACAAAATTATTTTTATTTTGTTTTACAAACTTTAATGATTTATTGTTGTTAGATGTTTTTCTCACTATTCTTAAGGTGAAACCGAAGTTCAGTCTTCATAAGTTTAAAAGACTTTTATTGACAAATGAATTAGGTTTATAACAACCAGCAACTGTAGCTCAAGGAGATTCAAATCCGGAGCGTTTCCAGACAAAGTTTTAGTTTTTCTCCCTGAGCCACTAAGTTATCACTTTTTCCTTTGGACACGGTGCTCCACCATGATGGAAAAAACATTGCTCATCACCTAATTTCTCCTTGATTGTTGGCTACAGTTGGATCCTTCACAGTCTAAATGACCCAGGACTCATGGTATTGCTCAGCTTTTCTACTCCAGATAATCCTTTGTTTAGAGGTCCAAAACAATCTGAAGGGAGATTCACCTGAATAACTAAACTCCAGTCCTCTGCAGGCCAATCCTGGTACTTCCTGTAGAACATCAGCCTGACTTAGGTGTTTTTCTTTTAGAGAAATGGCTTTTTTGCTGCTCCTCTTCACACCAGGCTAGCATTCAAACGTGTTCACCTCACTGTGCATGCAGAAACACTCATTCTTCGCTGTTGCCATTCCTGAGCACGCTCTACACTGGTGGCAACCCAATCCCTTAGCTGAACCCTCTGTAGGAGACCTTCTGACACTTCCAGGACGCTCTGAAGCATTCTTATAAGCAGTGGAAAACTTCTCCTTAAAGTTTTTCATGATTTAAGAAACGGTTAATTTGAGTGCCATCTTCCCAGCAACCGTATTCTTCCCTGTGAAGCACTTTTGAGCTCACCATGAGGTAACTGAAATAACGTTAACAGGTAATTTTGTGGTAGAGCTAAGTGTTTTTTTGTGACTAAGTCAATCTTCATAAATCCTTTCTTAACTTTGCAATTAACTGGATTTTATCTACTCCGTCTTCATTGCAACCTCGAATCAATGCAAAGTGTCACTATAAAGACTAAAGTAGTAAAGTTAGTAAAAGAACAAGATTTCTGTCAATCTCAAAACTCTCAGTAATGACTAGATACTCACTGTACAAAGTGGCTCAACACAAAACACCTGATTCTATTTATCTAATTCAAAGATACTGTCGCTAAAATCTGTTCAAAGGTTCTTTAGTCATTTGGTCATAATATAAATATGTGAAACTCTGTATGATAATAATGATAGGTTTTGCTGCTACCTGCTGTCTCTTGCCAGCTGGTCATGGCCGCTGCTGTAGCTGCTGCGGTAACTCGTGCAGAGCTTACTGAAGGAGACCAGCTTGAGGTCCAACTCATTCTCCAACTGCCTGGCCTGCTTACGCAAATCTGAGTGAAGAAATGGGGGGAAATATTTCCAGATACAAACAGACATCTGTGATGTGAAAATTTGAAATACTGGAACAAGGGTGATATCAGAAATCAGAAGAATATTGGTGTAATCAGCATTAAGCAGATGGGTTAGGCACAGAAATACATAAAAAAACAATGAATACAATTATTCAGCTGATGGCTGAAAACTAGATATTAATCTTTATTGCAAGCAGTTGCTCCATCTTTTCAAAAACAGCTTTTTATGAGACAATGCAGACTGGAGTTTTGAGAACTTCCAAAGTCAACGTAAAGCAAGCATACCCAGAATATTGACCGTTTTCTATTTTTTCTTTGTCTTGGCAATATACCAGCAGCACAATGACAAATTTCAGTCCAACATAACTGTTTGATTTCTTAGTTTTAAATCAACCTAATAGGTGGTTGTCAGGTACTGACCAATGAAAAATCAACTGATTTGATGAGTACATGAGTACATGCTCTTCTAGCCCAAGCCAACGTTTTAGCCTAATTTCAGAATCTAACTATACTGTTTACAAGCAAAATACCATTTTGTTTGATGGTATACTGTTGTTTGTTGCTGTCTTATTGGTGAAACATGACTTTTTGGCTGAAGAACTTTACAAAATGGATCTGAACAATATATTATATATAAAATATATATATATATACATAAAACTATCATATAATATATATATATAATATATTTATATATATAAAAATTAATAAAATAAAAAAAAACAAAAAAAAATATATATATACATATATAATTATATATAATATATATTTTTTATAACCCCATTTTACATATACATATAATATATATATTTTAAAATTTTTTAAAATTTATATATAAAATTATATATATTATATATATAAAATTTTATATATAAAATTTTATATATATATATGTTAATTTTATATGTGCAACATATCCTGCCTAAGTGGAGGATTTTTTAAGTTTCGCGGGGTTTTGTTCACGGGGTGAGGGGAGAATGGAGGGGGAGATAAACGGGAAGGGAGGGTTTGGCAGCTGCCGCAGTAAAGGGGGGGCACGTGCCGGTCCGTTGTGGTGAAGAGAGAGTGACCCAAAAGCGAAGCTCTAAATTTTCCCGGTCGGTTCTACTTTCCTCCCCTTTCCCCTTTACCCCCAATTAACTTTGGGTCTGACCGAAAGAACGAAGACCCCGGGATACAAGCGGTAAAATGAGTTTCCCCCGGGTGGGGTTGGCCGGGCACCCCCTTTTAAGATAGGGTGAGGATCGGCCCGTTGGGGGGGGCTGGGAGTAGAGCCGCTGCCCCTTTCCACACGAGAGGACCCGTTGGGGGTGGCTCGGGCATTTTTATACCAATGCCTCCTGGACGCCTTCCTCGGGGGTGTTCCGGGAAAGTCCCCACCAGGAGGGGGCCCCAAAGGGGACGGCCCAGGCCCACCGGGGGAGGGAACTATGTCCCCTGGGGCGGCCTGGGAAGGGCCTTGGGCCCCCCGGAGGAGTTGGGGGGGAGGTGTCTGGGGAGAGGGACGTCTGGGGGGTCTCTGCTGAGTCTGCTCCCCCCGCGCCCCGGGTTTCCGGATAAGGGGGAAGATGACAGTACATTTATTATGAAACATCAAAATTGGAAAGGGGTTTTGGTTGGGTTGGTAGCCTGTAGGAGTTCAGGTGCTATGCACTAAAGCGCTGAATTTTGACACTAAGATGGACTTTCACTGTCCTTTATCCCCACAACTCATCAATCACAATATTCAACGACAGTATCGCAATGCCATGTTGTCCTAAACTAACCTTTAAGCCAAGCCATTAAATGTCAATTACTCAAACTACAGCATAAAGCTGAAAGTTTCAGGGCAAAATTGTGGAAATTATGGAAACTATGAGATTAATTTTCTAAATTTGTAATACAATTTTTCACATGCTTCAATGTAAATTGAGGGGCAATATTCAACACAGAATTTCAGATTTTATAATGATATACCTGTCCTAATGTTTAGCCCACATATTTATCTTTATACATACCTGTAAGCAATACCAATATTTATATTATTTTATAACATTAGTAAACTTTGGGTCCCGTCCTAATTTATTTTAGGAGAAAAAAAAGTGGGGTTTTTCAATCCAAAAAATGATTCAAAAAATCCAGTTTACTGTAACGGGCTGTGGGGCCCCGGGTTTAAATCACTGGTACTTAATTTTTAAACGTTAAATGGATACAAACATGGAATGATGACCTATATTCACTTTAGCTTATTGAGCTTGGTATTTGTTTCAATTAAGCTCGAGTTCTTATTGGGGTGTTCTAATATCTCACATTTTCTTTTAAACAAAGCAACAGTGGGTTTATTTACACACAGACTGGCAGTCAGAAGCCAAACTGAAAGTAACAAAAACTTTTCAACTTCGTCAACAGCCAGCATGCTAACAGGTTAGCTTTGGAAATAATGAAAACATCTAATTTGCGCAGGTGCCAACTTTATTCGCGTCGCGTCGTGTGAGCCGATGAATAAGACTGACCTGAATTTACAGAGAATAACAAACATATCTAAGAGTCGATAGTTGTTTTATTCTTATTTCTGTAACATTACCTACCTTCCCAGTAGTTGGTACTGGTTGCCATGACGGTTGTTGACATGTCATCATTGGCCGTCAAGGAGAAGTAACCGTCGCACTTCTTTCGTGACTCACGGTACCTCCTAGCGGCAAATGCATGACTTTCTCACTGCACTGATCTTTTTTACTCTGTTTTTGTTTGGTTTTTGTTTTTTTTGTTGCTAATTTTTAATAAAAAAATAATACTTTTTTATGTTATATTTGACTTCAAATCTAGCTTTTTCGAGAAGCACTTTAAGGTTGGTTAGATTCAGAACACCTGAATACAGGTGCATTTTAAAAAAGTAGAAACTCTTAGAAAAGTTAATTTACTTTAATAATTTGATTCAGAAAGTCAGTTAGGATAATTAAAACTAATGAATATAATGGTTAAAACTAATGAAAATCCAAAACGCATGTTTTTGTTTTGTTAGAATATCACAAAAGACCCACAAAAGTTATTTTTAGAATTTAAAGGTCAGTCTATTAAAAAGTCTGACCATGCATTGAACAGTAAATGCAGCCTGTACCTGGTATGGGCTGCTATTGCATAAATCCCTGCAGCATGGCATGGAGGCAATCAACCTGTGGCTCAGCTGAGTCCAGACTGCTGTAATGGCAATCTTCAGTTCGCCTGCAATGTTAGCTCTGGTGTCTCTCATTTTCTCGTAAGAATTGACGGATTCTCAGATGGGTTTATGTCCGGTCAGTTTGCTGGTTAATAAAGCACAGTGATACCATATTCATTAAGGCATGTGTTGGTACTTTTGGCAATCTGGGCAGATGCCAGTCCTTCTGCTACGTAAATAAAAACAACATATCCATGAAGCTTGTCAGCAGAGGGAAGCACTGTTGGCTGACTTAGCAGACTTCAGACTCGATAAAACACAGTGGACCAACACCAGCATATGGCATGACTCCCCAAATCATCACTAACTGTAGAAACTTCACACTAGACTTAAAACAACCTGAACTCTGTGCCTTTCCACCCTTACTTCTGAATCCGGGACCTTGATTTCACAATGCAATGTAAACTTTACTTCTGGTAAGAGGACTTTGGAACACTGGCAACAGTCCAGTTCTTTGTCTCCTCTGCTGACTGCTGAACAACTGTCAAGTCTGTAGTCTTTGCCATGTCGGAGTCAACCATAACACAACATTACTGTGTTAAAAAGCCTTCTTTAATTGGTTTTATGTAATATTCTAATTTTGTAATAAACTTAATAAGGTATTTAGCTTATAGCTATAATTGTCAAAATGAACAAAATCAAAAACTTGTAATATGTTATTCTGTCTGTAATGAATATATATAGTATTCACTTTTAAGTTGAATTTCTAAATTAAATATTCAGTGTTATTTTTAATTTACTTAGATGCAGCTGTATTTTATAACCGTCTGGGTTAGCATTACTTTACTCATTCTATTTTTTCCAACAGAAATCCTACTATCGTATAGAAAACAGTTTGGTTAATCTTGTTAATGCTCTTGAAAGTCTTTCAGATTTAGTGAACAAATGCTCAAGCAGTTTACCCTTCAAAAAGTAAAATGTAGAGGAATTTTCATAATGTAGTATTGTAGATTTAAAGTTTGGAAAAACCCAAAATTAGCTTGGTTCAGTGATTGTTTACGACTTTACAAAACACACATTATTTATAAGAAACACATTGATTGTGATGGTTTAAATATGAGTTTTGAGGGTTTTAAAGGCAGTAGTTCACATTGGTGGAGTAAGTTTATGCATAAGGGATTCCCTAAATGCTATAGTTGTTCATTAAAGCAGTGTCAGAAAACCATCACAGAGAAGGAAACAAGATAGCATGCAAAACATCATTATGATAAGTCTCTCTTTTTCTTTGCTCATTTTCTTTATTTATCATCTTAAAAACAGGCAGTAATTGATATCACATCAGCTCCAAGACTGGTGGTCTTTAGGGTTTAGAGGACAATGGTGGTGACAATGAGGCCATCCGCGGAGGAGAAGGAAAAGAGCAATAAACTTTGAAATGTTTTCATCACCAAGCCGGAGCATCCATTGCTTTTGATTGATTCAACTTTATTTTCAAATCCGTCATTCCTAATACCTGTCTTTGTGATAACTTTCCTTTATTTTTGTTGCTTCTTTTAAAACAAAAAAAAGCAAATGTGCAGGGAACCACTGACGTCAGCAAGCACCTGAAGTTCAGTCCCAGGTCCTGCTTTGACCGGCCGGATTAGCAGAGCTGGGGGAGTTGAAAGTTTTGGGAAAGGAAGAAGAAAAGAAGGGATGGAAATGTGTGGGGGAGAGAAAGGAAAGGGGAGGAAAAAAGGAGGTGTGAAGGAAATCCTCTTCCTTCTCAGTGCTGGATCCTTCTGATGGACTGGATCTGGGGAGTCTGGGCGTGGGAGCCAAACTCACGGTAACATTTGTACTCTCCTCCACGGCAGTCGCACTCCATGATGTACTGGTGGCCACGGTATCCAGGGTACTGATAGCACACAAATCTGCAAGAAAAGACCAAAACATGATATTACAGGTTTCACAAAGTGAATTTTCTTTTTTGTTGGGATGTCCACAATCACAGTGCCACCAGGGTCAATTTAAAGCATCTTTTAGCATCCATATCAATGACCTGCCATTTCTATGTAAACAATGGTGAAATAATAATCAGTGGTCCCAAGTTGGGTGATTTTTAGCTGAAATAATCAGAAAGTAGGTAATGTTGTCAGTTTCATATTTAGGTTTCAAGCATCCACCATCAGGAGTTAAGGCTGAATGCCTCTAATGTTTGACTTAATGGCCACCACTGTTAGGCCAATAAGTTAAAATAAAAACAACTGGTAGTTCTACAACTATGTATCACAAGAACCGTTCCCAAAGGTGACTGTAAAGTGCATTTAAGAAAACACGTCTCCTTCAAAAACTATCCTTTGGGGACAGTTTATTGTGGAAAGGTTTATCACCTTTTGTCAGGAACAGTTTAATCCTGTCTGCATTTAAGAAAAACTTGAAAACTTTGTTAAAGCCAGATTAGGAATGCTTTCTAATCTGCAAATGAGTAACTAAAAACACCATGTTCTGCACTTTATAACTTCCAGTAATTGTAATACTGACAGGCATAATGTACTTTGTAACGGGCAATGTGTAATGAAGTGTTCATAATGGTATGTTAGAGTAATTTTGTGAGTATTGTTGTTTTCATGTACTGCTTTTATGTCTGTTTTTGAGTCTAACATCAACTGAGTGACGACAGATGAAAAAGTATTCAGTCTCAAATCTGACACGTACTTGAAAAGTTTCATGAATGTCACTTTTATAAATAACTAAATTTAAAATTAAATCTTCATCAGCGTAGACATAGCATTTGCATAGGGTTGCGTGAGATTCAGGAATGCTATTAATGCGTCATGCTGTAGCAGTTGTGGACATGAATGGCATATACTGCAAATTAGAGTTAAAGCACTCATACGGCAGTATTGTCCAGCATAAATAAAACATTCCATGGCAGCCTGGCTCACTGGGGATCAAATATAGCAAACGACAGCATCAAATGCATACCAAAACCAAAACATCTATCTATCTATCTATCTATCTATCTATCTATCTATCTATCTATCTATCTATCTATCTATCTATCTATCTATCTATCTATCTATCTATCTATCTATCTATCTATCTATCTATCTATCTATCTATCTATCTATCTATCTATCTACCTATCTATCTATCTATCTATCTATCTATCTATCTATCTATCTATCTATCTATCTATCTATCTATCTATCTATCTATCTATCGTGGATTGAACAGCAGGAAGAAGAACTCACGCTCCACAGTGGATCTGCATGGATCCGACTTCTTTGTTCATCCAGCCCATGCCCTGCAGAGAGGGGTAATCATCACACAGCTCAAACTGACGACCCATCATGTTCTCCATCTCAAAGATGGTCATGCGGGACTCCTTGTGGTTCTGCACAGAACAGAGGAGAAGGACGTTCATTGCAGCTTCAGTTGGCGCTGGGGGTTTCTGAAGGTTTTAATTAAATGATTCCTTGAACCTACAGCACAGCAGATGGGCCTGAAGGAAATCATTCTCTCAATGCGATAGGAGTTACTGCCACTGTAGGCCTCGAAGCGAGGATAATCACCTTTCTCCAGCACAAACTGCTGGCCACAGAAGCTGGAGTGCTCGTAGCCCACCCAGCTGTGTGTCAAACACCGATAAAATATATAATGAGCACACTCGTTTCAGCTATGAATAAAAAAAGGACAGCAAATGGTAGATCATTGGATACGTACGCCCCACACTCCACCTTTATGGAGCGGATGTTCTCCATCCCACACTCCATAATGTTCTGGCAGCAGGCGGTGAACTCCATGCGCCTGCCTTGGAAGTACTCCTGATCATAAACGGTGATCTAAGAAAAACAAACAGATACACAAGATGTCACAACAAAATCGAGCGATTGAAACTGCTGGTGGGAAATGCAACGTGAAGCCCACCTTCCAAGGGCCCATGGGCATAGGGTTTGTCAGAGCCATTATGTCCTATTCTTCAGCTGTACCTGTCAGGAAAATACATCAGCAGTCAGGATGGTGATGGCATAAGAGGCTCACAGTCTCACAAATATCTCTATTGGGTTTGTAAACATAAGTATATTTTCTGTTCTCCACCACCTGCTTCTATTTATTCTTTGTTTAACCTCCTGTTTTAAATGAAAGCCTATTTTCAGTACAGATAAGCCACATTGTTCTAACTCCAGTCAGCTACACCCCTGCATTTCTGGTTGATAAATTACATTGAATGCACATAATGTCCACAGATATTTTAAATGTTTTGGATTGTTAACCTTTTTAGCTACTATGACCTACCCAAACCGATGAGCTGTGTGGTGTGGGGTTCCACTGAACAATCTGCAGTAGCAGCGTGTACGGGGGTATATATACACCCACGGGTTACAGGGGCCAGGCGCTAGGCACGCCTGGACTCCTGTCAGCATTTTGCTTTGTTTTGTTGTGAGGGCCACAGAGGGGTTAACGACAGACACACTTTGATTCATGCAAACACAAAGAGGGCACAAGGCTATACTGCGTTATGTGGTAAATCTATACGTTAGGTGGAGAAAAAAGGAAACAGAGGGCAGCTTTTTACAATGGGATTTATTATCAGATAGATCAATGTTAAAACAGTTTTCAGAAAGTAAATTTGGAAATTCTGACTCCAGGATTTATGAAAAGAATTTTAGAAATTATCGGCTACTCCTACAACATGTTTGAAATGAAATTCAGAGGGGATATATATAGACATGATAAGCCTATTGGTAGGATTTTTAAAACGTTAACCACCACACACTGATCCTCAGACAAATGTAATGAATCATTTGCATTACATTTACATTACACGTACAAAAGTATTTTTGTTACATCACATAGAACAAGTGTCCACTTGTTCTATGAAGGCCTCAGAGGTTTTTCAGAGGTTATTAGTGAGCAAACAGCCTTACCGGACATTAGTGAACATCTTACTGGGCACTCTTCAATCCATACAATGAAATGGAAAAAGTATGGCACAACCACAATCCTGCCAGGACATGGCTGCCCTCCTAAACTGACAGACCCGGCAGAGAGAGCATTAAACAGAGAAGCAACAGGGAGGCCCATGGTAACTCTGGAGGAGATCCACAGCTCAGGTTGGAGACTTTGTTAAAAGGTCACCCATTGGTTGTGCACCTTACAAATGTGTCCTAGATGGAAGATCTAGGACACCCCTCATGCTGTGGGAATGTTTTTCTTTGGCAGGGAAGCTGGTAACAGTTGATAGGAAGATCGGTGGAGCTAAATACAAGACAATCTTGGAACGAAAACTGTTAGAGGTTCCAGAGAACTGGAGACTTGGGAGGATGTTCACCATCCAGGAGGACAACAATCCTAAGCATACAGCCAGACAGCGGAATGGTTTGGATCAAAGCATAGGCATGTGTTACAATGACCCAGTGAAAGTGACTGACTGAGCAGAATTGGAAGAAATTTCAGTTTCTAGATGTACAAAGCTGGTAGAGACATGTCCCAAAGGACTTGCAGCTGTAACTGCAGCAAAAGGTGGCTCTGGAAAGTATACACTTAACGGTGCTGAACTGAAATGCATGCCACGTTTTTAAGAGTTTAAAAAGATGTGTAATTTGTTTGGCTATTTGGACCTTCCGAGATGACTTTTAATAACTTTGGTTAAAATGATAAAGAACCCACAAATGTTTATAAAGATATAATAACAGTGTTAGCAGTGTTTCTGTTGTTTCACGGAATAACTGCATTGGATTTCAACAACAGAATGACACTAAAAGTACCAGTAATATTTTTAGATTTTCTTGTCATTAGGTTAGAAATGATGTGCTTTCTTTGAAAAATTATCCACAAAGATCAACATCCCATTGAAGAAAATGTATTGGTCCTCTTTTTGCAATAGTTTTGTGTTTTTCCTTACTTTAAAAGTTGAAAATAGAAATAAAATGCTGGTTCTTTAAAAATGACCACATACTTTTTACAGTAAATATTCATCAAAAATTTGAAGTTGTCTTTTTTTCAAAAGGTCGTCTAACTTTTGCAGGAGTTTTATTTAGTATTTATTTTTATTTAGCTCTGTTGCAAAGTTTACAGAGCCCTGGTTTATCCAATTAAATAATAATGAAATACATTTTGTGGTTTGAACGTGACAAAATATAGAAAAATTCAAAGGGTGTGACTACTTTTGCATTTCACTGTAAATAAGGTCTGTGTGAAGCACAACCTTCATCAAACAAATAAACAGATTGTTTTATTACAAATAAACTTTTTATCCTTCATCAAATTGTACTGTTTAAAGTTATTTAAAATCAGATTTCCCTTGTCTTGTCTCCACATTTTCTTGCATTATTTGTTCTTAAGGCAGCCACAAGTTTTCATGTATAAACAAGCTCAGAGTCTTTACCAGTGGCTTTGAAATATAAAAACTGTGGCCATTCTGGAACGTAGGTTGCAAAGCTTACCACACTGCAAAGAAGCAGGCAGAGAAATCATGAGGTTTTGGGAAACTAGCTTGTCAGAAATAGATGTGAATGTGATATTTTTTCCTCTGATTTTTTATGAATGAAATTGTTGTTTTTGGAAAATGTGTGAAACTGAATAATCGCCAGTGAAGGTTAGCGAGGGCAGTGGGACAATGTGAAAGGCCAAACTGGTAGGTTTGGCAGCACTTTGACAGCCACACCATCAAACAGCAGCCTGCAACAGGTTACATTAATTTGTCTTCCTTTATTGATTTCATAAAATAAATCAGACAAAAATACTCCACAAACTTCTGCTTTTCAATGTTTTTATTTCTAAAATAACAGCAATAGCTGAATTTATTTTCTCTAGTTAGTCCCATTATATCAGTGTGAGCAGAATGAGCAGTTAGTAGGTGTAAAACTGAGCATTCACCCTCTTCTTGCTGCCCTGAACAGTAAACATTTAGGAATGGCTTCCTGAGGTCAGCACATTGTCCAGACTCCCCGTCTCTGCTTGTGTGTGTGAATATGCCTGTTTACTTGCAGGTCCATGAAATGGTCTGAATGGGTCGGGCACACAATGAGTGAGAGGAGTGCATGTCATGTATTCTTACAGTTTATGTCAAAATGAGAGCTGTTTGTGAAATCGAAGTGAATTTATCCGGGTCGAAGTGTGTGACAGGACATGCGTATATGTATGTATGTGTGTGTATGTGCGTCTGTGAGTTTCTGCTGATGATAGCAGCAGCTCAGGCGTGACAAAGGGACGAGCAGACTCAGCAGGCCCATGTGAAGAGCCCACAGTGACCATATAGCTGAAATCCCTCACCTCTGCATCACAAAACTTTGGTACCTTCTTTGAATAGTGAGCCAACACATTAAAATATTTTGCACCCATAATTAACAGGTATGCATAAAGCATGCTATAAAATAAAAAAAAAACAAAGCATGAGGTTCATCAAAACTTTGTTTTGTTTCCTTTAGGCCCGAAAATAATTTGCTTATCTTAGATTAATGATTCTACAGGTGGTTTTGGTTTATGGTTTTGTCAGAGACACACCCTGTATTAACTAGGCTCTTTACGTGTTCAATGCCACAACAGCTGAAAATGTGCAGCTCCTTGTGGACCTAAAGCCTTTGTTTACTCTCTGACTCCGCTGTTTTAAGTGGCTGACTTCAGTTACAGTTGATTTGACATCGCTATTATCATCGCCCACGCTGCCACAGCAGAGCTGATATGTGTGACTGAGGTCTCCAGAAGTAGACCCCACGTTAGTGAGTAGGGTTAAACAGGCACACAAAATACAGGGTTGAAGCCTCCCAGGTCTCCCCATGATCTGAGGCGTTATTCAAACAAGAATAAATGAGCAAGAAAACATTTGTTAATCAGTCAGAAATAGAGCTATAAGCTTTTTTTAAAATTAGCTTTTTAATCGTTTCTCACTTTAGGGCAAATGAACAGCAAGAGTTTTATAATCTTCATCTGCTCACTAGCTTACCACACAGATAAATAACAAACAAAACACAAGACAGTCTGGTATTTTACTGAACATTTGGGCTCCAGATTGTGGTTCTGATCCATGTTACGACCAGTTGACTTTAATGAAATATGCCAGATTATGACCCCTGATCTAGGTCATTGAGTGATTGGCGAGGTACACCTAGGACAGGTCACCAGTCCATCACAGGGCAACACAGAACATGCACACCTCATGCAGAAAGAATATGAACACAGGACCTTGTTACTACAAGAAAAGAAACGAAAATGTTTTAGCACTGTACAGAAACTACAAAATGGTGAATGGGGCTAAATTATCAGCTCCAGAAAACGACTGGAAAAGCTTTCAGCACGATGTAGAACTACTGATTAAGAAAATATTTTTTCTTAATTTTTTCTCTTTTTCTTTTCTTTTTGTCCTTTTTTTTCTTTTTTGTAATAATTTTAAAAAATATATCCCTTGGAAACGATATACTAATAGCTCAAATCACAAGTTGTGAAAATGAACACATACCAGTAGTTTGTCTGACGTTTATCAGAGAATGCTGTTTAAAAGATCCTGTTATGCTTTTTCTTTAGGTTTCACTCTTTCAGATGCTTTACTAGAATAATAATAATAATGATTTACTAGAATTCTAGTTAAGAGAACAGAAACGTGAACATGTACACAGAAACACAAAATGCCTGTGTGATCTAATGAAACAGCATCTTGATAACTTGCAAAGTCATGCCTTGTGTGACATTTGGTGTTTTTTGTATTTTTACACAATAGGCAGTTAGAAGAGATCCCACCCTTTTACCGTAAAGCAACCCATCTCTCATTTTAATGCCAAATTGTCTGCTGTGTGGTGGCTAGCTGTTATGTTTTGCTTATCCTCTTTCTGAAAATAACCTAAAGCTGGTCCAAAAGATCAATGCCGGGATGGTAAATTGCTATTCTGACGCAAGTGGCTTCTCTTAAGGCAGCAGAGGTCATTCAGCATATTAAGTTTGAAAGTGATGTGAATCATTTCCTGTGGTCTTTAAAAATAACAGATCTGAATGCAATCTATGAACTGAAGCATCAGATTCTGCAGCACTAATGTGATGGGCAGATATAGTAAAGTAAAGTTTCAAATTGGGACACTTTAGTGCTCACAGTAAATGTCTCATGAATATAATTTCTGAAAGTAGGTCATCACTGGCAGCAATTGTTACATACACAGAGCTGCGTGCAGGTCTCCTTAACTCTTCCTTGCAGGGTGTGAATGGCAGGTGTGATCCCGCAGCTGCAGCGCATCGGGACTAATCAGGAGGAGCATAAAGAGGAGCAGGCTCCCTGAGGCAGATGCCAGATTGTTTTGCTCACAAGAGTGGTAATCAGGCCCATCTCTTCTTGTGTTGTTCCTTTCCTCAAGTTCTGACGTTAATCCAATTTGTCCTCCTTTTCACAGTAACCAGTTTCATCCTCAGGTTCCTACATGTCAGTGGTCTGCTTCCTTGTTCCTTTGAATGTTATAGAAATCCTCTAACGATCCTGTCCGTGAATCTCCTGTCTGTTCCTCTGGCTGCGCTCCTCATATTAGGCGCTCAGACGACTCAGCAACATATCACATGTGCCACATTGTCTTTATTAGCTTCTAGAGCTGTGTGCAGGTTGGTGTGTGTTTGGAGCAGTTTATCATGAGGCAGATGATCAGGCCTTCCTTCTCTGTTTTGTTGTCTCCTTGTGTCAGGTTTAACCAGTTTGTCCTCTCTTTCTATCAGGACTCCTTCAATACTTGCTCCCAGGCTCTCACGTTCCAGTTCCTTGCTGTCTTGCTACTCATCAAAAACGATTCTCTCTAGATCCCCTTTTGCTAATCTCCTCATTGCTCCTCAGATATCTCCATGGGTTTCATTTGGATCATCCTGCAGCCATCCTTTCACTCTTCTGCCTGTCCTTCACTGCTCTCCACTACCTGGACAGAAAGAATCAGAGAGCTATCAATGCCAAGATACTATTCACTACCATCTGTCAACCTCAGCCTTGATGCGTTTGCTCACCTCCTCCTGTGCTTCCTCATACATCACCGTCACCAACAGTAGGATAGTTTTATGCCTGGTGTAACAAGAAAAACAGCTTTCAACAGGTTCCACTTTGGTCTTGTCAGTCCACAGAAAATTTTAATAAAAGTCTCAAGGTGTTATCTGGCAAATGTGAGAAGGGCCTTTGGGATCATGGTTGTTCACATAATTTTAAGGTGACTGCAATTAGACTCCAGTGTGAACAGTATGTTGCCTTGAAGTGAGAGACTTTTATTTCAAAGACTGGCTCTATCAACTGGAAATAGCATGTCGATGTGGTTAGCTTGACGTACATGTTAGTAGCATAAAGAGATGCAGCTGAACCCTGGAACTCCAAACAATGGTGAAGGTTTGCAATGCATGTTTCGTCAATTGCCGCTTCCTGTCTCCCCCAGCACCAAATTGTGAGTCCATGTTAAAAACTGACATTAAAGATGGATGAAATGCGAAATGGCTGTTCAGATTGAGGTTTGCTTTGAAAGAAAAAGTCTAACATGTATTTAGGACAGGATATAAAAGTCTGGCCCTACATTTGAAAAATTGTGTCTCATGTCTGCTGTTCAGACTGTTGTAGAAATAGGCAAATATTGTAATATGAGCAAATAAGTCATATTTAGGACACTTTTGCCTGTATGAACCAAGGCTATGTGTTTGGCCCGTTATGTTCATGCCCATATACAGTTTAGCCCAAATTTATTATGACCCCTGGCAGATTTAGATTTGTTTTTACATTTAGCCAAAAAGTTTGATGGAAAATGAGACTAAAGGAAATAATACAAAAACAACTTAACTGGCATTACAGCAGCCAAACCGTTCCAATAACTGCTGACCAGCTTTTAGCACGTTTCCACCAGTAAATTTGATGATTTGTCTTTGGTGAGGAACTCCAAGTCTTTGACTTTATAAGGCCTCCTTGCCATCACCCTAATTTTTATCTCCATCCACAGATTCTCTATCAAATTCAAGTCAGGACACTGGCAGGACCACTCAAAAGCTGTAATACTGATAAAATAATATTGATAAAATTAAAAGATCAGTTAAAAGTTATATTTGCCCAAGGTATGAATAATTTGGGGCTTAAACATATAGTGAGGGTGATATTCTTCTCTCAACGGATACATAAATACATACATATTTTCAATACTCTCATCCAAAATCATCCAAAATTTAGATATATGTTCATTTTATGTCATTCTATTGTAGAGACATTACGAAGGGGCAGGGGGACCCCCCTCTTCCAGTGCCAATGCCATCATCAGATCACTAAATAAGTGGATCCCTCCAGTTTTCAAAGAGTGTGACATATAGCGTCTTAAAACTTTAATTACCCACCAGATTTATTTCTTATAGTTAGGTTTGGTCAAAAAGGCGCATTGTGTTTTTTTGTGGTTTACTGGAGAGGTCTCTATTTCTCCTTCAGCCCTCAGGACCAAAACAACCCACGCAATGCAAATGTTTAGAAGAGCTCAGACACAAAGAGTTGTACATCATGTTTATTGCTGTGCGCACTGGTGGCTTGCACCGCAGACTGTGCGCAGATCCACCAGCCGCTTTCTGCGCGGCTGAGCATCCCACCCCTCCTCCTCCTCCTTCTTAACGGCCTCAACCATCTGCCGCCTCTTTTTGTAATTTTCAACCCAGCAGATTGTTTCTCTCAGACGTCTACTTGCACTTGACACAACCCATCGCCAACAACATCGCCTCACGGAGCAGCTGCGCAGAGAAGCGTAACAGAGGGAGCCCGCAGTCCGCGCAGCGCAGCGCAGGAAGAGAACTGGGGTGCCGCGTACATGCAACCCGACAGCTGATGTTAAACTGCTGGATCATAAAGACGGATTTAAATTAAGCACCGGATAACAAACAGCAACTCTGCAGCCTTCGGTTAGGGGGGAGGTAACTGTTTAGTAGATCTTGGAAACCCTGGTGAGGTGAGGGAGGGAGGAGCGGAGAATGAGCTATTCTTGTACCAGCAGAGGCAGCAGCCAGGACCCATCAAGCGCTAATCCTGCCAGAACAACCGGAGGTACTGACGGCGGCAAGGACAGCACCGGCAACGGCAGCCCGAAGCAAACGGCGGCGATGAAAGTGAAGAAAGGCTCCAACTCGACCGACGTGGGGGTCCCGGGGACCACGGAGGATGAGCTGCAGGGGAGGACGGTGATCACTCCGGAGGATGTTCTGTGCTTGCAGAAGATCACAGAGAGTAAGTTCACGGCTGCTGGTGCGTAGGGGAAGGGAGGACAAAGGTGCTGAAAATGTGACAGATCCTGGATGAGTCATGCATCGCGTCATTGTTGTGTCCTCTTATTTATGTAATCTATAGGCCCTGTCGAATCACATGAGAAAACACCACTCACTGAACCCATTCTGCTCTCATATGTTGCTTTATATCAAACTCTCTTTCTGGTCCATCTTAGACCTGTGACTTGCTGAGGTAGAAGTCAGGCTTAGCGCACGATGAAGAGGGCGGAGGATGGCAAGTGTTAGGTTAAAAAACACAGGAGTACAGTAGAATAAATAACCTTGTTCATGGATGACTCACTGCATTTATACAACACATCTAACCCATAAAAAGCATTCCATACAGTGATTGGCAAAACTGTTAAAAACCCTTGAACTTGTTCACATTTTGTCAGGTTACAGTCTGGATTTTATGTGAAAGACCAACACAAAGTTGTGCATATGTACAAAGTGAAAGGAAATTTCCATTCCAACTCCTGAAAAATATTTGTTCTAATTTAGGGCTCCACAATATTAGGAAAACAAGCTATTGCTTGATATTGCAATGACAATATCTACTATGAATTACACAAGCTTTTGCGTTTCAACCACTAAAAATAGCATATGGCGAGCATAAAGTGCATATAAAGACATTTCAACATTCATTACAATGATGATTGTGATTTGATATATTGAGCAGCTCTAGTCGTAACCGTTCTATTGTAGCTCTGGCTGTAGGTTTCAAGGCGTCCTGCTGAAAGGTGAACCTCACACCAGGCTCAAATCTTTTATAGCCTCTCACAGGTTTTCTTTCAGGATTGCCCCTTTTTTCAGCTCCTTCCATATTCCCATGGAATATGAGCTTCCCTGACTCTGCAGAAGACTTTTATTCCCACAACATGATGCTTCCACCACCATGTTTCACAGTGAGAATGGTATGTTCAAGGTGATTGTCTTGTGTTGTGTAGATGGGTAGTTCAGGACGAAACAGGGTTTGCGCCAGTTTCAACTTTTACTTTTACAAACATCGGCAGTCATTAAACAAATCCGTCTTAAGGCATCTAGCTTCACATAACACACAGCTCATTATAGACTGGATGATGTTACAAATAACATAAAGGACCGGACCAACTGGTCTCCAACTCTGGATTAGAGCAATAAACTGTGTTCAAGATCAACATTTTGCACATAGTACAGAATTTTATATTTTTTTGCAGTGTTAGTTTTTCTCCACACAGAGCATTTTCAAATGCACCTTCATCTCTCTTTTCATTGTCAGGTGATGGATTAAACAGTGATCTATAAGATATTCTGTTTGTTCTCTAATGTCCTCTAACCTCCAAGGTGAAGATGGGTAACTTAGGTCATCAGGAAAGGTTACATGTGTGCATCTCTTATTAAGTGGAAATTAACACAGTTTTCCAAATATACCAAATATACCTGTAAACCAAACTATTATGCAGGCAAACAGATCATGTGAATGTTTATCAACAACAAAAAAAGGTAATTAAATACTAATCTACCTCAAACCAGTTTGCATAAAATTTGCTCCTTAGTAGAAATGATAAAATTAGCATTTAATATGACAGTTATAAAGCTTTGTCATGGTATGTTTTGCCCTGGGGAAAGGGCAAAACATTTCCTCTGTTGGAAATAGTTAAAGAGAAGAGAGACAAAAATCAGAGGGATAGAAGGAACCCTGAAAACGACAACAGTGACAAGCAAAGAGTAATAATAAAAATAATAATACATGAGGAAAAAAACTTATCTATTTCACCCAAAGCCATACTTGAATCAGCTGCTGCTTTTCTAAAATGTGACCTTTGTAGATTAAATTCATTTCCGAATAATTTCGTTAAGTTTATTTAAATAATACTAATTCACAACAAATATAACCTCAAACAGATCCAATTTATATCCATAAATATATATTAACAATATTCCTATACAATCCACTTAGATTCGCTTTCAAATACATGCACTCCATGTTGGCCCTAATTATAATACAGTACAAGAAAATTCAGCTGACAGTGCCAATTAGTAAAAAAGTTATCTATTTAAGGAAGCCCAGCCGTTTGCATCAAGTCACAAATTTTGCAGCAATCTTTCATCCACAGCAAGCATATGGCGACTGTGTAAAGGAAAGACTCCCCCTTCAAGTTCAGAAGTGCTCTTTGGACCTTAAGGCCAGCAGGGGGCCATAGGTAGCTGCCACGCTGGCTTTTTAATATAGCTTGCTCTGGTCATTTATATTATATGACACTGGATTTCACATTTGTTTTGACAGCAGTTACACAGCTAAATAACACTAAATTGTGTTGTTTTCCAACAATACAGACATTTAAAAATGCTGAATGAGTTGATGCTTTTCCTTTTTGTGTATACATAAACTCATAATAAGTTTGGATAATAACTACAGCAGGAGCATTAACGTTCTCCTTCCTATCTGCTTTATGTCACATAACACACCTTCACTTTAAACGTTCTTATTTTTGAAAAACTTTTGAACGTGCTGGTTTTTCTTTTCTCTAATTATATTTTACAATTTGTTTTTTTTTAATTATGTCACACTTAAATCTGCGGAAAGCTGCTATTAAGCTCATATGTAGACAAGAACACTTACATGTAAGTTAGCTAACAGGTGGCAGAAGGACATTTGACTATTTAAAGGCTGCTTACACAACCTGGTTACAGAGTGTTAGAACATACAAACACGCTGTAGGATTTTCTTGCACCTATTTTAAAAGACGATTGGACATTTAAACTGAACAGCACTGCTGATTTCTTGGTTACCATTGTATTTTTCAATCAATCAGTTTGACATGTATCAGTGAGGGTCCAGAGATAACACAATGAATTATTGTATTTTTACTTGTTCTTATTGTTCCTCCACATATTTACAGATTAAGCAGCAGGATCAGGTTCTGATGAATCCTCTTTGTTCCACTCCAACATTAAAACAGCTTTCTTAGCTTGTCTGTACTAACAGCCACCAAAACGTCTGGTATCTTCTGTAAACTGTCTGATATTACAAAACAAGAGCAGTGGTGAGTAAAGTTTATCAAATTTAAACTAGACCTGTTATGGTCTTGAAAACTCTCACTTTCCTGTCATCCAGCATCATCGCTTGGAAGCAAAAGGAGCCATGTGTGAATCACCATGGCAACACGGATGCACGCTTGAATCACTACAGCAACATGAAGCACCTCCCTCCTGGTTACAGCCAGCAGATCGTGCATCTCTGTTCTCCCACACACTTCCTGTTTTCTCCCCCTGTTTCTGTCCTGTTTTAGAGTGGAGCCATTCACTGATGAAACAGAGATGGACTCCATCACACATGGTATTGGTGGTTTAACAAAGCAGGAAGCAAACCTGAGCTCTCTCCTGAGAAGCTGCCGAAGCCCTTCGTTTTGTCTGTGTCTGTTTAGTTGCAGCCACAAATCCTCAAGTGGCTGAAACTGACCCCCTCTCTTAAGTGGCCCAGTGGCCCTTGGAGAAGCTAGGAGAGGATTGAAAACAATCCTGAGTCACAGAAAAGTGTTTAAAACTGCTTGCAGCTCAACTCAGAATCACACAGCTAAATTCAGTATGAAAAGGTACTTTGAAGCAGCTTTAAGCTGCTTTGTATGCTTTTCTCACCTCATTCTCATTCAGTAATTAAGTTGTTAGAATTCATTTGGATTTTGCAAGGACAGTAGAAGTTTTCTGGTCAGTAAACAGCTTGATCCAACTAAGTTTTACAGCTGAAATCTGTTGCATCAGTTTGCAGTCTCAGAGCAGAAAGGCTCCCCTGCAATGGTGCTGTGCTTCGCCTGTTGTTTTTGGGACGGATAATTTTTCTAATTTCTAATTATTATTATGTTGAGAGATTAATCAATGTTGTATATTTTCTTTTCTTTCTTTGCACATTTAATAACCTAAGTCTTTTAGAAAGTTTCCTTTAACAGTACTAGATATAGCAACTTTTTTTCCCTCACCAGTTTCACTCGAGTCTTGCAAAACACCTATCAGTCCATCCATTAATCTATCCATCCATGGAAGCTTGCCCTACTTAATAAATTATTCAGCTAATTAATATCTGACCACTTGGGGGCTCTTATAGAGCACTGAAGTTTCATCTATAAAAGGTTGATCCTTAAAGATGGATAAAAATTAGATCAGACAGGGATGTGAAGCAAGTAATATTGTGAATTCCACACTTTTGATCCCAACAGACACACACTGTTGAAAACTGGAACACATCAAAAGCTACACAAATGCTTCAAAGATATGAGTGCGCTTGATCTTCCAGAGAATTGGGTTTATGAAGGAACTGTTTTCTATAAAGTTATAAAAAATGAAACATTTGAAAGGGAAACCCAAATGTCCTTTTTCGAGCTCTTAATAACACAGAGAAAAATGCATTATCTTCGACCATCACCTGATAGCAGAAAATACCCCCTTCTGATGGAGAGATTCTGTCTGAAACATTTTAAAGGTAGATTTTGAGAAAATGCTAGCAATCCCCTGTTAACATAGCTGTAGATGCAGCATTAGTTAGGAGATGAGGGGGTTCTGGGTCACTTTCGGATTATCACTGTGCACGCTTTTGTTGTTCCATCATCGAGAGATGGGTTCAACTTGAGTGGCTGACTGACTGGTGACAGAACAAAGCAGCTTAAAAAGGGGCACCTCTTTGTGCCAATATTGAACTCCCATTTTGTGAAAAGGTCTTCTGAAACATCCATTTTGTCCATTTTTTGTAGATTGCTAATCTTTGCAGGGCCATGGGGGGGTAATATCAGAGAGACATGCAATATGCAATAATTTCAGTGAAAGTTGTGATAACAATATTGTGGTAAGAGTGTTAATGTCTTTCTGCTTTGGGTTCATTGCAAATATAAACCCAAGATAATAAAGCTACAACAGTTAATGATAAGAAAAAGAAAGTCATCATTATTTACATTTAGGAAAATTATTTGTTGTTAAAGTTGCATCTGGCTGTATCTGCTGTTTTTCCAATAAAACAACTAAATAGTATTTTTTTTAATGACTTCCTCTCCAAAATGTTTTCTGCTGCATTAAACAACAAGTATCACCTACTGCTATGGAGAACCTAAATCCATGGTACTTATATGATAGCTAATATTTGTTGAAGACCAAGTAATTCTTTGCTAACTTGACATTGTGTATGACAAAGTTTTGATACATTGTGCAGCCCTACCTAGCATGCATGCTTTGGACTGTGGCAGGAAGCTGGAGCACCCAGAAAGAATCCAGAAAAATAACCAACTTCAAGCTGCTGCCATGTTGACTTAACATGCTTAATAAAGCAGAGTTCCATCATTTACAAACATAATATCCCTGTTACGTAGCCACACTTACAGTTGAAGCCAGATGTTTTACATACAGACACTGTATATATTCTCGCTGACATACATGATATTATCCTAAATGTTTCCTTGCTTAGATCAGTTAGCAGCATTTTTCCTATTTGCTAAACATAGAAATAACAGTTAACACCAGCATGACCTAACCGTACAGTATGAAAGGTCAACACAATTGATTCAAAGTTAAAATCTGTTTAATCTGAATAATAACACTACATTTTTAATGTCAGAGTATTGTTTTCTTTGCTTCAATACCCAGGTTAGCTGCAAAATACCCATGATTTGGCCTTTTGGGAAACTTTTTTCCAAAATGTTACCCCATTAATCTCAACAAAATTATCCTTTTGTCGTTATTTTTACTGGCACCTTCCTCGCTGCACACCTCCACCTCCCACCCATGTGCCGCCTCCTCTCTCAGGTGATTACCTGGATTTGCCTTCACTGAAGAAACTAAACCGGATTAGTTCACATGAGCTGCATAAGTCCCTTCTTTCTCTTATCCAAATGGCTGGAGTATCTTTGTTGCCATGTTCTCTTCAAGCAATGTTGAATGATATCAAAAGCATTAGGCTGCACGGTGGCGCAGTTGGTAGCACTGTTGCCTTGCAGCAAGAAGGTCCTGGGTTCAATTCCCGGCTGGGGGTCTTTCTGCATGGAGTTTGCATGTTCTCCCCGTGCATGCGTGGGTTCTCACCGGGTACTCCGGC
The DNA here is from genome assembly GCA_036173005.1 of Crenichthys baileyi. Taxonomy (NCBI): domain Eukaryota; kingdom Metazoa; phylum Chordata; class Actinopteri; order Cyprinodontiformes; family Goodeidae; genus Crenichthys; species Crenichthys baileyi. The sequence goes on along the minus strand of JAHHUM010001730.1, from coordinate 1,938,407 downwards.
TTCCTCCCACAGTCCAAAGACATGCCTGTTAGGTTAATTGGTCTCTTTAAATTGCCCTTAGGTGTATGAATGAGTGTGTGCATGGTTGTTTGTGTGTTGCCCTGTGATGGACTGGCGACCTGTCTAAGGTGTACCCCGCCTCTCGCCCATAGAGTGCTGGAGATAGGCACCAGCTCCCCTGCGACCCACTATGGAATAAGCGGTAGAAAATGACAGACTGTTTTTTTTTTTTTTAAGTGAATTTTTTGTGTTTCGATGCAGAGACAAATTTTTCCCTGCAATAATCTCTTATTTACATTTCTGTTCAAGTACATCCATACATAACTTAAAGCATCACAGTTACAGGGTTCCTACACAGTCTTGAAAAGTCTGGAAAAGCATGAAAAAATTAAATTGAATGTGGAAAATAGTTTGAGTTTCCAGATTTTATGTCTGACTCCATTATCTAAAAGATTAAAACCAGAATGTCTTGAAAACTGGTGGGCTTTTCAAATTATTTTTGTGCAGATTTCGACCTTTAGTTTGACTTTGAGTTACAAATAGATAAACCATATTTTATTTTTTTTTAGTTTGGTTAAGAACCAAAACAAAGTATTGGAATTCATATTTTGTGGCGTTTTAAGATGTATTGCTGGTGACAAACTGCTGTTTTTAAGGATGGATTATGCTGGATCAATCCAGCATAATCCAGTTAAGATTTGCCCTAGTGTTATACATTTTAACTGATGTATGCAACTTCACCACATGCTGAATCAGAAGCGTCAGCACTTATAAAACGATAATAAGACACCCAACTAAGGCATTATAAAATACTGCTTTAAAATTGAGTCTAGAAAAGTGTGGAATTTTAAAATGGATATATCATATGAACGCTGCTGTTAGTTAACTCAGAAGCACCTATCTGGAGCAACTACACATGCTGACATTGCTTCATGTTACTGCATTTTTTTTTCTTCCATCAGCTGTATAAATATCTCTAAACAATTTTTTTCAGACAGCCACACTCTTCTGACATCACATGTGACAGCTGTCATATAACTGCATGATGGTAATACAGAGAAGTACCATGAGACTTTAAATAAGCAATCACTACTTCTATACTGTCTATCAAGCTTATTTATTTTTTATTTCACATATTTTGTGAGTGGTGTATTCACCCATCCTAAAGCAGAAGTTGAGTTTTGTTTGTATAATGGGCAACTCAGGAAGTGCACCAAAATAGAAGACACCACAAAAGAAGAAATGAAAGAGCAAAACCAGCTTCTGACTTATATTACTGTTCCTCCAGAGTTTAAAGAACTACATAGTTCCCTGCAAGTAATTGGTGGTGGGGTTTTGTTTGGTATAAATCTAATCAAAAATAAATCATGTTTTTCACAGATGTTAAAAAAGAAAAATCTCTTGATTTATTCAAAAACTGCTAACATACACTTGAAATTGAAATAAAGAAGTGCCTTTAGTTCTGATTTATGTAATTAACCATAAGGTTAAATGCAAATTTCGGTTGATTAACAAATTCGCACATGCAGATAGATAAATGCACCAGGAACAGCAGAAACTTCCAGTAATGGCTGATGAACCTACCATTCTACGGCTGAACTGGGACACACTTAACTAGATCCCATTATCAGTGTCAGCTGTTATTTTTGCCAGCAGGCATGTTGAGTTTATAAGCTCTTAATATGGTTTCATGTGCCCAGAAGGTTCCTCAGCTCCATGATGTTCCAGCATAGACTGGCTGCTAAAACAAGGCTTGAACTTGATTTAGTTTTAGATTGTGGACCACCCAAGCTAATCTGTAGTGAAAGGAAAACACTAATAGTTTATTTAAACTGTTTTTAAAATAAATATACCATTAAACAAGGTTGATTGGTTTCTCTAAATTGCCCTTAGGTATGAGTGTGTGTGTGCATAGTTGCTTGTTCTGTGTCTCTGTCTTGACCTGTGATGGACTGGTAATAACCAAATAACTGCTGGAGATAGGTACCAGTCCCCCCGTGACCCTGCATGGATGAGTGGGTATAGACAATGGATGAATAGAGGGATACGTTGGTGTTTACTTGAGGGTGATGTTCTTTCCACTGTGGCTTAGGTAGCTGCAGTAGGTTTTTTTTAAAATCCTAATGTTTTTGATGCAGTGAAGATATTGATTGCTTAGCTTTTGATTGATATTGGGCAATTTTTCTGCTTGACTGGTGGTTAGCCAAAGCTGATTCCTGGTAATACGGGACCTCTTCAAGGGGATGTTTTCTCAGTAAGTGAGGAAGACTTTGAAAGGGAAAGATTAGATTTGCAGACTGTTGATTGTATGATTGTATGTTCAGTAAATATCTTATCTCTTTACGTTGTCACTTCTCACTACAGTATTTTATTCAGCTTGAGGTCCTTACTTTGACTGGGCCACAGCTACACCTTGATTCTTTTCTTTTTCTGCCATTCTGTTGGAGATTTAGTGTGCTTGAACCCATCGTCCTGCTTCAGCTGATAGTTTGCCTCACATTTGACTCCAGAATACTTTGGTATACAGAGGAGTTTATAATCGACTAACTATCTAGAAGATACCTAGGTGCCGTGGCTACAAAACAAGCCTCGATAATCCCCTCTCCACCACCATGCTTGACTTTATGCTGTATTACATTGTCTTCAATCATGGCACTGTGCATTATAGCCAAAACAGCTCCACTTTGAGCATATCTGCCTAAAGCCTGGTGGTTTATTCATATCAAACCTTGCAAGCTTAAGTTCTGATTTTACTGCCATGAGCCAAATATTTAAATGCTTGCTGGGCAGCTGTAGCTGTTACTTCTCCAAACAATACATTCTGGATTATTGGATGAATTTGTTGGGGCACCCACAACTAGGAAAATTGACAACTAAATTAAATGTTTTCCCAGATATTTAAGCTGCAGGTTAAGGTCATTGGTGATGTCGTTCCTATCTCTGACTGTGTTGACTCCCACCTTTATGTTGCAAACCAGCCAACAGCCTAAAACGTCTGCTATTAAAAGATGTGCATTGAGTTAGCAGCGCGTGGCTGCTACTTTTCCCCTTAAATCCTACGGAAACCGAAAAGGTGTACTTGATTTTTATTTTTTTCTGCGTCTTATGACAAATCTAACACATTCAGTTTTTTAAATACCGCGTATCAAGATGTTGCTTGCACATTAGCCATATGTATAATTAATAATAGAAAGTTTGAAACTACAAATTTTGATGGTGATGCCTCTTTCTTTCTTTTTCATCATCACAGCATTCCTATCGCTCTCTCTGAGCTTTATGATTTTGGTCATTAATATTTATATCATATGTGATGATATAAAACTGTGATAGTTTATCTAAGTGGCAAGCAATGTTTCAGTGTATGACCTTTGATAATTTATACCCAACCAAATACTGCATCCAAGCAAGTATGTATGAAGACTGATTTGATATATTGTGCAGCTGTAAATAATAATTAACAGTATAACGTAAGAGTAAGATGTGCATATGAAATGGATGTTTGTAACAGAAAGTCTGGAGTGGGAGCTGAATCATTCCTAGTTTGAAGAAGTGGTTTACCAACCAGCTTCTCGTTTCCAGCAGGAGAGTGAACACCCAACAGCTCCTGTCTCACTGCTCGTAGTCCCCTTGGCGTCATAAATCGGGTTGAATGTAGCGACCAGACAGTTGACTGCACGCTTTGATAGCTTGGTGTGTCTGTGGCTGTTTGCTGTCAAAGCCCAGAGAAGAACAGGCAGTGAAAAACTGCAGTTTGCTTCAGTGGCTTTCAGCCGGCGGTTGTCCTTGGATGACTGTGTGAGGAACAGATCCGAGGTCACAGACTGTGTGTAATTTCTATCAGACAGCTCAGAGGTTTATAAGCACACAGAGAATATGACTCTGAGGCATGTTCATAAATTCACACACACAAAACAACTAATTGTCTCTAATTCAGCCTTATTGTCGTTATGGGATTTCATCAGGCAGTGCACGAATGACGAATACCACTAAGTTAACAGAAGGACAAGCACACAAGCAGATGTGTTACAATCAGCACATATGCAGAATAGAGGCTGGAAGAAAATGCATTTACTCATCTACAATTGTTTATTTTGGATAAAAATGTTCTTGGTTTCAATTTTGTTAAAGCTGTGTAAAAATCCAGAGAGTGTGGATGGATTGCAGCATGCACAGCTAATGTGTTTTGACATGCTGAGCTCTGCATTCAGACTGACAGAAGAGCAGGCATCAGAATAAATTACTTCATCTTCAAGAGCATTTACCTCCGGCAGGAAAAGGAGTTGATAACATCCATGGACTGAAGGTTACAGTTAATCTTCAGGGCTACATCAGTAGACAGAATACGTAACCTTTGATGAATGTTGTCTGTGTTTCTCCAGGGTTTCAGTTTCAGCCTGAGAAACTTGGCCAACATAGTTGATCAATTAATATTTAAATGTAGGAACATTTCTGAATTAGTGGTAACCTGATACATTCACTGAAAACATTCACAGAAAACATATTAGCAAACTGTTAATCATCCTTTTTTCCATGACAAAGAAATATGTCCTGTCCAGCAGATTTAGCAAGTGAAATTAGTTTTGGTGGAGAAGGGGACTGCAGACAGATTTTGAAAAAACAAAGAACAAAGTGCATAACTGCAGTGTAGACTTCTATGTTAATATTTATGTAATGGTATTGAGCCTTCCTAAATATCTGAGGATGTTGATGTTTAAAACTGATGATTAAAAACTATCTATTTATTGGTGGTATGCTTAAGCTTTTTAGGTATTGTTACATTGCCCAAATATTTTTTTTATTGTCTACATCCAAAAAAAAAACATCCTTAATTTTTTTCAAGAATAAAGTTTCTGTTCATGTGCGTTATCTTTTAGGGACCTGCAGCCTCAACCTTTTGAGGAAAACGTTCGACCTTCTTTCTTAACCTCAGTTTATCTAGTTTATGTGTCTGTCTGCTCTTTGGTATAGTTAAAAATTGTCTGGGGACAGGAACAGTGTTACAACACAGGGTGAAACAATAGTAGCAGAAATGCACCAGACAGAATTTTGCTTTGACCGGACAATAATCATTTTGGCCAATTTCTCTTTAATACAAGAAGATATAAATTCAAGCATTTTTTCCTGGCTTCTTGACTTAAGCAGTCATTAATTATTTGAAATTAGGTGCAGAAGCGATTTCACACTATGCGTGGGAGCCCTTTTTGAGTTTTTTCTATCACCCTATGTTTGCCACTAGGTGTCAATTTGTATATTTGTCGATGGTTGTGTTTAAGGTAGGAATGTTTTGATTGGGGTCACGTGTTGTTGGACAGAAGCAACAAACCATTTATGACCACTGCGCTGTTGTGATTTAGGTTTAATGATTTTGGATATGAAGATGAACTGTGGAAGAACAAATGATAAGATAATCACTGCTGGAGTTGTTGGACTTTCACAAGTTTTTACTTGTAACTGTGGCATGCCCAGCGAGCACCTCAGAGGCTTTAAGCGTAGGCTTAGCCTCTACACCTACTACTATACTGCCTGGCCAAAAAAAAAGTCGCCACCAAAAAAAAAAGGTCTCACGCGCTAATATTTTGTTGGACCGTCTTCAGCTTTGATTACGGCACACATTCGCTGTGGCATTTTCCGAAAAGCTTTTGCAATGTCACAAGATTTATTTCCACCCAGAGTTGCATGAATTTTTCACCAAGATCTTGCATTGATGATGGTAGAGTCTGACCGCTGCGCAAATCCTGGCATTGTCATCTTGGAATATGCCCGTGCAATCAGGGAAGAAAAAATCCACTGATGGAATAACCTGATCATTCAGTATATTCAGGTAGTAAGCTGACCTCATTCTTTGAACACATACTGTTGCTGTACCCTGACCTGACCAACTGCAGCAACCCCAGATCATAGCACGGCCCCCACAGGCTTGTACAGTAGGCACTAGGCATGATGGGTACATCACTTTACCTGCATCTCTTCTTACCCTGATGCGCCCATCACTCTGGAACAGAGTAAATCTGGACTCATCAGACCATATGACCTTCTTCCATTGCTCCAGAGTTCAATCTTTATGCTCCCTAACAAATTCAAGCCCTTTTTTTCCGGTTAGCCTCACTGATTAGTGGTTTTCTTAAGGCTACACAGCTGTTCAGTCCCAATCCATTGAGTTCCCTTCGCATTGTGCGAGTGGAAATGCTCTTACTTTCACTATTAAACACAGCCTGGAGTTCTACTTGTTATGATTCTGGCCCGTCTGCCTGCTCTGCTCTCACTCTTGCAATTAACTCATCTGCTTCACCTGTCTGCTGCTGCGCTGCTGCACAATCACCGTCATGCCACACACCTGTGGAGCTGCAGTTATATACAGCCCTCTGACCGGCAGACGGTGCCAGATTTTCGAAAACATTTGTGAGTAGTTATCCAGCGTTCCTTCCTGACTGATCTCGTTCCATGACCTTTGCCTTGCCTTACGGATTATTCCCTCTTGCTTGCTCCTTGTCTGACGGATTGGATTTTGGATTTCGACTCTGTTTTCTGCCTCTGGTTTATGTCTCTGCCTGCCCCTTGTCTGACGCCTCTAGCCCTGGAATTCGACCCTGTTTCTGTCCCTGGATTTACGTCTCAGCCTAGCCACTGGTTTATTCAGCCTGAGTCCGCCTGGCTCTCTAGTCTGCCTGGATTTATTGTCAATAGGACAATCACAGCTCTCTGTGGTCCTGTCACAGCGTCAGCTGGTTCCCCGGAGGATTTGGATCAGTCGGCAATCCGACTTCAGTCTGTTGGACGCTTCCTCATTAACTGTCTGGATCTCTTCCTCCTCTGGATTCTGTGCCTCATCACCAGACTGAGAAGGTTAGTGGCTTTATCTAACTCCTTGCAGATCCTGAGTTTTATTCAGCCACTAACTAGTCTCTCTGTTTTCAGTGGTTCCTGGAAGCTGACTGCTGTTCTTCTGCTCTCTGATCCTGAGTTTCTGAATAAACCTTTTTACTTATCACTTTGTGTTTGGCTGAATTTGAGTTCTCTGTCTCTGGTCGTGATACTACTGTTGTTTTTCTTCGATTTGATTTCACCAAACGGTTAAGTGATCGCCGATCACGATCATTCAAGATTTTCTTCCGGCCACGTTTCTTCCTCGAAGACGATGGGTCCCCACTATCCTTAAAGTTTTTAATAATGCGTTGGACAGTTCTTAACCCAGTTTTGGTAGTTTCTGCAATCTCCTTAGATGTTTAATCTGCTTGATGAATGCCAATGATTTGACCCTTCTGAAACAGCCTGACATCTTTTCCACGACCACAGGATGTGTCTTTTGACATGGTTGTTTAAGAAATGAGAAGCAACTGATTGCACCAGTTGGGGTTAAATAACTTGTTGTCAGCTGAAACATAATCGCCCATGCAGTAATTATCCAATGGGAGGCTCGTACCTATTTGCTTAGTTAAGTCTAGGTGGCGACTTTTTTTTGAGCATGCAGTGTATTTTGTTGTTTTTAAAACAAAGACAAAATGGTCACAGAGATGAGAACTTAAACTGGCTTTAACATCTTGTATTATCTATTAGCAGGGTAAATGCAGTTAGTGTAGCAAGCATTACTAAAACAGCAGTCTCTGTGTGTATTGCCTTAAGAATGTAGATCCTTACCTTAACTCTGAGATTCCAAAAAGCCTGACTAAATTTCCGAATCCAGCATGTTACATGAAAGAGAGAATTAAAGCTCAAAAGGTTATCGACAGACCCTTTGCTGTACTTCGTTCTGCCTTCCTGTTAGTTGAAGAAGTCTCGCTCTCTCTCGCTCTCTTGCAGCCTGAATGAACCACAGACGTGTCTCAGCATTTGTCATCGTAGAAAATAGTTTCATTTCAAATACATTCCTAAATCTCTGTGTTTCTTCTTACTTCATTTTAAACTGGGGCTGGACTTCAATGTGTTAATTTCGATTAGTACCAGAAAAAAATGCATAATAAAAACATATTTGATCTCTCCTAATTTATGGCACACTAGTAACACAGATGTACACAGCCCAGTCTCATAGGTGCGGGTAATTAATAAAGTTAGCTTGTCAGTAGAAGAAGATGCACAGGATGAAGCACTTCAAACTTACAGTATCACTACATCACAAATGTGTTGCTAATACTTGTGACCAGGGTCCTGGTGAAGGCTAGCTTACAACAGACCAGTTGGCGAGATTCAGAGCCAAATTAAGTAGGTCCACACCTGACGTATGTTTATTCATTGATTTTGTAGTCAGGCATTCTACCTGCTTTTTTAAACACATCACTGACCCTTACAATAGCTAATTTTGAGGTTTCTTCACACAGTAACAACTTCCACATTGGAAGGTTTTGTTGTCAGCACAAGCTGTTAGTGCTTATACTGTATATATATGATTTGTTCACTGATAGGAATAAGAAGGAATTTTTAACATTATGACAGGTAGGGAACGGTCAAGCTGAAAATTGCCCTGTTCCGGTCAATGTCTCTCTAAATGGCAACACAATGCAAAACAACTCCATAATAACCTCACAGTCAAAGATCTGCAGAGAACATAGTTGCTTCATCAGTACAATCATCTCCTGAGATGTGCATTGGAAGTATGCCACATTACTGAAACAATAAAAGACAGGTGGTCTCTGACATGTAATTTGGGACATAGAGAAACCAGGGATATGGATGAATTACTTGGTATAAGCTTAGGACAGCTGGTGGGTTGATTGTCCAGTCAGAGCTGGCATCATTAGCAATCAAATCCCTCAATTCCCTCTGAAGCTGTTTCCTCCACTGTTTCTCTGAGCAGACAGATGTAGTTGGTTCTTATGAGCTCACACAACAGCAACTACAGGAGACTGCATGTGTCCAGCAAGAGAAACTATAGAAAGCAAACAATGCAAGGAGAAGGATGAACTGATGGAAGTAGTTTGCAAAAACACAATTACTCACAGACTGACCCATTTTTACTCTTATGAAGGCCAGTCTGCAGCAACCTCCAGAGATTCAGTCTCTGAAATGTTTATATTTCATGGCGTCTGACGTGATCAGGAAGAGGAGCAGTATCTACACATGGGTGGATGATATCCTCACATACCAAGGATGTCGGATCACACAGGAAAAAGGAAGTGTCTGCTCTGCTGGGGAACTTTAATAAGCAGTGACACTGCCTGGTAAGGACAGGGAGGATTAGGGGAATAAAAATAACTCACTTCTCTTTCTTACTGGCTACTGGTGCGTTTGTGCTGATGCTGTATCTGTCAGGAAAGGGCTCTTCTAACACATTTTGCCATCATTATTCATCACCAAGGTGTAATGATACTGTTTTTCTAAACGAAAAGCGGTTTGGTTTTAAGGCTTTAATGAATGCAAACTGGACAATCATCAATGATTTTTTTTAGGAATTTACTTGCTTTTGCATTATGTAACGATTAAGTCTTAGAGGCCCTCTTTTGGTTTTCTGTTGTGTAATGAGAAAGATGGCCCCCCCCCTTTGTTTTTTTGTTTTTAATCTTCATACACCACACACGGGCCATATTCCTCTTTAGTGTCCTGTTTTTAGAACATCCGGTCGCGAATTCTGTCCATGTCCTCTCCTCCTACAGATTACCTATGCAGCCCGGATGAGAATGTTTACAACATTGACTTCACAAGGTTCAAGATCAGAGACATGGAGACGGGCACCGTGCTGTTTGAAATCACCAAACCTCCGTCCACAGGCGAGTCCTTGAGCAGTTTAGGGGACTTGTTTCATCTCGTCCCATTCAAAGCTGTGATATACATACAACAGAGGCTGTATATATATCCTTTAAAAAAGTACGTTTGGAAACTCTCATGATGATTTTGCAATAAAATATCCAGTCCCCTATCTAACAGGAAACGAAGCAAATAATACAAACCCCTTTTAATTTAGCTTTGGCAATTGCCAAACAATAAAAAGTGGGCTTATTTTACTTCTGTTTTAGGTAGAAACTGCAGCACTGTGCAAAAGTATTTATACCCCTTGATACTGTTGCATCAAATTCTTACAGACCTGTGAGAGAACATTGGTTGAGGAGATTAGCATTAGGAAAACTAACACAGCACATTTGATACCAAAGCCCTAGGCATCACCCCATCTTACCTGTGTTGTTTTTTTAACAAAAAATGGATGCTACAATCTCTGATCAATGGAGGCTCTGCAGTTTGTTGTTCCCAAAGTTCTAAGAGTTTTCAGCTCCCAATACTTGGAATTAACAAACGGATCTTCACCTTGCAAAGCTTCGGGGTGTCACTGATGAGAATTAAAGCACGCTTGGAAGTCGCAGTGCAGTAATATCAATATTTGGAGTGTCAAAAGTGTTTTTTATTATGGACCCAATGGTTTAATGTAAATATGTGTTCTTTTTAGTTTTTTGTTTTTACTAATGTAACTGCTTGCTTGGCCTTTCGTTGCCCGAGTGCCTTTCCCTCCGTAAAAATCGATACTTTTATCCCCAAGAGATTAACCTATTTAAATAACTGCTAAAAAATAAAGTAATGACCCAGAACACCATCCCTGTGGGGATGATTTTCGTGAGATGGAAAAGAGAAGCATGTGAGTGTTGATAGGAAATGGATGTAGCTAAACACAGGTTAATGTTGGAAAAACTTTGGTTATAGACTACAAAGCATTTGAGACCAAGGTAGAGGTTACCCTTCCAGGAGGATAACGACTAAACAAACATACAGAGCTACGATTCAGATCAAAGCATTTTCTAAATTCAATTCACGATCTGTGACAAGATTTAAAAAAATGATGTGCACAGAGGCTCTCCATCCAATCTGAGTGAGCTTGGATGGATTAAAAGCAGTCTATTAGGATGTTTATTTCTCAAGAAATTGAAAACCATTGATCCCAACTAAGGGGACGCTAAACTGCTTGCGCAAAAAAAAAACTGCACGTGCAATAAGTGTTGAGCACCTTCAAATAGTTTATCATAAATAGCCACCATATTTAAGCCTAAACATAATATTAACAACATAAATAAAGTTTGTTGTAGGGGTTGGCTAATCTGTTGCCTATACGCTCTGGCTCATTTTTAAACATTAACTTCATCTTCTGGTTACTGCAAAGAATTTAAGCAAGAACAAACATTTTCATGTAATAAAAGCTGTATATTTTCCTAAGATGTTATGATAATTCGTTGGTTTTGGGCCAAGTTTTTACACTTGATATAGAACGTGGTTTGGATTGATGATTTTTTTAACTGGCTGAAACCCCTCCCTTGGCGAAATGTTTTTCACATTTCCATAAGAGATCGAATAGTGCAGTTTCAAACTGGATTCCAACTCCATTTGCCCCGTAGCAGTCGACAACATGTTTACTGTCAATACTGTTTATGCTTAGTGACAAAGGGTTTAAACATACAACTGCATTTATCACCACATGGAATATAAGGGTTTGCCTTAAAATGGTGGTTTCTTTTTTCACTGACTAAAAGGTGTGTTTTTGCGTCCCAGTTTGGCAAATGAATTGTAATCGTTCTTTATTTCGCTTTCCTATAATTATATTAAATCTTTATTCTCTATTCTCATCTATTTTCATTAATTATTTTTAGCCATAATTACAGATATTTCAACTCTCTCGTTCGTCTGTCATTTGTCTATGCCCTCCTCCTCGCTACAGGGACAGCAGAACTATTTTGCATCGTTTTAGCAACCTACATTTCCAAAGGTAATGGTTTGCAATTGTACACACTGCATGAAAAGTCCCCAGTTTGAATATGAAATACCCTTATGCAGGGCTAGTTTCCAACCATTTTCTTACATGTATTTTTTTTGGTTTTTGTTCCCCTTTGTTATTTGACTGAGCAATTTCTCATATAGGTTTTTCTTCATTTTGAATCTGTTTTTTGCCTCAAAGAATTTTATTGTTTAGTGTCCCCAACTGGTTTTTCCCATCTTAGATAAGGAAGGGAGAAGTAGGGATTATCGGACATCTAACGCCGGCCCCGTTTTTGTTCCGTTACCATTTCACCCCTGCTTGTCCCTTCGCTGCCAGGCAGGTTTTTGGAGCTTTAACGTGAGTATAAAAATTCATTGTGCATTTTACAGTACTACGAGAAGGTTAACCCCGTTCAAAAGTGTGTCTTAAATAGTTTTTATACTCACCCGAGCTGAAGCCCTGCCTTTATTTCAGTTATCCATCTATAATAAGTCACATTTACCTGTCATCTGTAAAGATGCTGTAGTTGTTTCTGTCCCTAAATCCAGATACCCTAAAACTGTCTGTGATTTCAGACCGGTAACTTAAAACAGACTGAGCCTCACAATGGAGTAGAAAACGCAACCCTGACTCTGTTAAATTTACTTTTTAAACATTTGGATCTTAATGGGACACATGCCAGACTTTTATCCGTGGATTTATCCTTGGCCTCTAATACAATCCAACCTCACCTTTCAATCAAAAGCCGGCTAGAACAGTTTGATTTAGCCAACAATCTGGCCGATTGGAGTCTTGATTTTTTAACTAACAGGACATAGAGAGTGAGAGTAAACAGTGTCCTCTCAGACACACACTGGGTCATCTCAAGGTTGGGTGCTGTCACCGTTACTTCTTATTCTTTACACAAATATGTGTCAAAACAGACGTGACAACAGATTTATTATAAAGTGCGCTGATTATTCTGTTGTTGTCGGTCTGCTTCAGGAGAACGAAAGCAGCCATGGCCCAGTGATCGATGATTTCATTCACTGGTGTGAGAAGTCTTACCTCCAGCTTAGCACAAGAAAAACCAAAGATATGGTCATTGATTTTAGAAGGAAACCACACGTGCACAAAGTCATTTTAATCAAAAGTCAGACCATTGATTTTGTACGCTCTTAAAAATATGTGGGGACATTAATGACAAATTGAACTTTGAATCCTGATGTGAAGCTGTGTGTAAAAAGGCTCATCAGCGTCTGTTCTGTTTAAGACAACTCTCATACTGCCGAAACCATAATGACCATGTTTTATAATGCGGCTGTTATTGAACTGAATGAGATGCAGAGACACTGCACATTTAATGGACTATATGGTACAGGCCTATTTTTATTATGATTTAACGTGGCTTGGTTTTAGCTTGATTTTAGTAAGGATGGCAATATTTGTCATTTATTGAGTAAATAAAAAAAACTATAAGGTTAGATATGTTCTTCCTCTCAAATGTCCTGATTGGTGGAGCAATGAGTAATCTGAGTACTCTGAGTAGTATTTATATTTTGGGGGTTCTGCTATGTATATGAGTAAAACGGACCTCCTTCTTATCTGACTGTAAAGCAAATCTACCTTTGGGTACTGATAAAGTAACCTGAACCTATGCGCCTCTACTAAACCTTTCTTCTCCTCTGTTTCCTCACCCGTCCAGCGTAGAGTTTACAGTCGGAGACGTGCCGATTGAAAACTTCCGGATGATCGAGAGACATTATTTTAGGGAGAAGCTGCTCAAAAGTTTTGACTTTGAGTTTGGCTTCTGTATGCCCAGCAGCAAGAACACCTGTGAGCACATCTATGAATTTCCACCTCTGTCAGAGGACATCAGTAAGTCAACAAATTCAAATAGATAAAACTGAAACAAAGCACATCGCAGCACTCTTGACCTTTCTAAGTAAAGGAGACTCCAAACATTATCAGACATTTTGCAAAAACTGTTTTATAGCTTACAGCGGCTCTGTAAAATTCCCGATGCAGTGCCAGATGATGTTTAGATGTTTACCAGTAGAGTTTGGTCATATTAACTTAACGACAGAGGACAGTGAAGGTGATGGGTGATGCATGGTTTGATAATAATCCAAGATACCAGATGAAATAAAATGACTGGCGAGCTACATTTATGTGAAAGTAAACTATCATGTATATTTTCATCCAAAATTCTAGACTTTTTAGCCATCAACCTCATGGGGGCGATAGATTGAAGTCAAATCATTTCAGCATTTACACACCAGCAGAGAAGTGCCTTTTGTCTCTTATAAATAAAACCTTTCCTCATAGTGTCATTGTGCAATTATTAAAGAACAGCTGTACAAGCCTGTAACATTAGAGCAGTTTTAAACAGTAATGTTGTTGTAACTGGTATTGAAAATGGGGAAACATAACCTTAAAATAGGTGTTTGTGCTTTCTCTGGCTTTGCCTCTTTAACTCTGGTGTAATTCTTCAATGAAATTAATTCTGAAACTTTAAATAGTTTGGGAGCTCTGGAAAACACAAATCCAATTAAATAAAGTCATTTTAATAAAGAGCTTTAAACAGTCAGCCAAGTGCTTCTCAGAAAATAGATAAAATAGGTAATGAACAAAATACATAACAGAGACAACATATTTATTACTAGAACAAAACATGATACATGAATAAGAACATCAAAAACAACAAGAAGAAATCATTGAAGTTGCAAATGAATTAGCACATACAGAAAAATTACTATTTATACACTGCTGTAAAAAAGTATTACAGAAAGTATTACCCTTACAGATTCATTTCGGTTATTCTTGTACATTGCTGTGGAAGAATTATTATTTTATTTGTACTAACAACAAAGAAAACATTACATATGTCAAGCTGTGATTTAATACACCTTAATTTATTGAAGAATAACTCAGTTCAGATTGTACAAGTGTAAGCGTTAGTCCTTTACCACACTGCTGAATCACAAGCCAGCTTCAGTGTTGTTTCATGATTTGTGGAACGAACAGTTATTAAACCCCAGCTAAGGAAATATTTTGTGCTGAATTGCCCAGAATATTACAAAAAATTGCTGTAAGAGTATGAAATTTATGAAATGGAAAATTAGCAAGAACTCTGTAAACTGCTGTGATTCACAGGTTGACTGATGATATTGTGTTTTCTTTCTCAGTTGAACTTGGTCTAGTATAAAAACGTCCTTCTAACCAGCTGTTGCTGGGATATTTCTGTCTGTTTTTCTGTTTTTGCAGCTCGCACAGCCACAGAAACATTTGTAATTGTGTTGTAAGATGCTCACATTTACACTAATCTGGACCACCATGATGGCGGTCCCGATTAGAGACCAGAACACTAACAGTGTTGTTTCTGCACCCACCTACAGTCAGAGAGATGGTCCTGCACCCATACGAGACACAGTCAGACAGCTTCTACTTTGTGGACAATAAGCTGGTGATGCACAACAAGGCAGACTACTCATACAACGGCGGGACATAGAGACGGCGCCTCCGCCACAGGGGACAGGTGGATTAACCAGTGGGACGATCAGAGGACAGTGTTGGCTTCCACTTCCCATCTTTCTTCTTCTCTGTATGTCTTTCTCCTGTTGGGACAACTCCATCCAGGAGCAGATGGGTCTGTGAAGATCTGACAGTGTGTCTGTGTGTAAGCACACACAAATGTGTCTGAAGAAGCTGCGTACACACAAACACACACATGGACGTGGAGACGGGCATCGCTGTAACAAAGTGTGTTCATAACATCATAAACCAGCAGAAAAGCAATGCTTAAATTTCTGATGGTTTTTAGCCACATCATGGAATACAAAGATGTTTTAAACTGCTGATAGAAACCATTTTTTTTAAATTCAGGTAGATAATGTTAGTAATTACAGAGCCTTGTAAAAATATTTATAACTCTTGGACTTTTTCAGATTTTGTCACATTACAACCAGAAACCTGAGATATTATTGTTGCACACTCTTCTTTAGTACAAGCTGAGACAGATTCGTTGGAACACATCTGTGGACAGCAATTTTCAGTCTTGCATCAGATTCTATATTTATTTCCAGGCTTTGTTTATGCCCAGTCTACCACATCTAATCTATTAGTAGCTCATGATGTGTTTGAAGGTTGTTTTCGTGCGGGACGGTGAACCTCCACCCACAGTCTCAAGTCCTCTGCAGCCTGTATAGGTTTTCCTTCAAGATTGTCCTCTTTTTAGCTCAATCTTCCAATAAATTCTTACCAGCTTTCCCAGCTAAAGAAAAACATTCCCGAAGCATAATGCTACCACTGCCATGTTTCATCATGGGGTGAAACCTGCAGTATCATGCTGTGTTAAAAAATATATTAAAAAATCTTTCTTCCACTTCACAACCATGCACTACTTTGCGTTGGTGTATCGCATAAAATCCAAGTAAAATCAATAAAGTTTATGGTTGTAATGGGACAAAATGTGAAGATGTTCAAGTAGTATAAATACCTTCTCAAGGTACTGCAGGAACAAATCTTACATTTCTAAATGTGTGTTTTTAGGTCTTCAATAGCCGTTTTGGGGAAATTGTTATCATTTGATCCAAGTGATTTTTATCTGTGTGTATGAGTGTGTCTCCTGCTGTTTTGTACGATAAAGTGTGTCTTTCTCCCTGTGTAAAGGTTTGTTTGAAGCATGAACACCTCTCTGGTAAAATAAAGAATAATTTTTAAATGTCAGCAATGTTCTAATCTGCTTTGCAAAGTTCAAGTAGATTTCGAGAAGCTGTTAAATAATTTCCTTTACAGTAGGCAGTAAATAGTTCTGAATTTTATCAGACTTACAGTATGTCCCGTCTCATTCCGTTCCTGGTTTGATTGTTTGATTGTGGACCAGAAGTGAGTGCTGAATTTGCTCAAAGCACATTTTTTATAGTGAAACTCATGAAGGTGATCTGGTCTAATCTGACCAGAAACACACATTTTCATTTCTGCTTGGGTTGTACTTCTCCAGCCTTGTGTTACTTTATGGTGGTCACGAACTTCAAAGTTTGTCTTCTCCTCCCTGCAGGAAAGATGGAAAATGAGGATTTCAGGCAGAATATTGTTTTAGGAAAAGATACATTTAGAAAATGTAGCACAAATCACAATAAAATGTTTTGTTTTGTTTTGTTTTTGTTGTGTTTCTGTGGTCCTTTTTTCTCTTACACCTGATTTTTGCCTCATATGTGTTTCTGTTGTTTGCATTTGGACACATTCCAGTGATTTTGAGTGTGCTTAATGATCTTCTGTTTTTTGAAGGAGATTATTAACTGATTATCTGTCTTGAGATGCCTCTAAACTGTAATATGCAGACTTGAATCAAAAATATTCAAATAATTGTCTGATTTTTTTGGGATGAGGGGTGTTCATTTTCACATATTTTCTGGTTTTATAACTGGATATTCTGCTTAGTTTGTTTCATTGACTATTTTACAATAATTAAAATTATTTTTAACTGCTGGTTGAGCCAGATGTGTTAAGAGCAAGCAATCAATTGGAAGGAAACCAGCTGTGTCTTAAGATCCATTTTATGTGTCAGATTTGCATGGTTTTGTCATTTCTGGTTAATAGTTGCACAAATAAAGGCGGTAAATGTTTCAAAATGTGACAGGAGCGAACATTGACAGGGCTTGATTGGGGATTAAATTGATTGACTTGAATGTTACGCTGGAAAATGTTTCAGAAATACATAGAGGAGATTTTTAAATGACTTATTTTGAATCGTACAAATTTTTTGAACTCACTTAAAGTTTCCAGATGTTTGTGGGACTTAAGAAATTTAAAATAAAGATTTATTGGAATTTTTAAAGCTTCGCAGTGTCCTGACTGGTATTGCTCACTAGGTGAATGAAGCAAATATAACGTTTGATACAGGAATGTTTGGTCATGGCCAAAGTGTTTCCTACATAATCATAGGGAAGACTGCTGTCAAGCAGATAGCCATCAATACCCCTGGCATGTGGGAAAACCTCAAACCTCAAATTTTATTGTTAATGATTCAAGCTGAATGATCACAGAATGTTTTAAGCATATTAATGGAAAGTTTAGTGGAAGGAAAACGTGCATCAGAATAGAATAGAAATAACATTTATTCTCCCTCGGTAGGGAAATTCAGCAGGGATAAATTCAACCTTGAAAATTCAGTGAAACACAGCCCATTGAAGAGTTTAAGGATGACTCATAATGTAACTGAAGTGGGGGGTCAGTGCTTTAACAACAGCCAACATACATATATGCATACAGGACCTGGGCTACTGCCGAAGCATTGCTGGCTTGTTTTAAGCCACTTCTGAACCAGAGGCAATGTCAGAAGTGTCCTACCTATGCAGAAAAAGGACTGGACTGTTTCTCAAGTCCTAGGTGCTTTTTTAAAGATGAAAGTTGCATTTCTTTTGGACATTATGGTCATACGGTCTGAAGGAAGAGGGAAGAGGCACAGAATCCCACCTGCTTGTGGTCCCATGTGAAGTATATACCGTCAGTTCTGATTTGTGAAGTCATGTCATCTGCTGCTGTTGGTTCACGGTGTTGTATCAAATCCAAAGTCAGTGCAGCCATTTACCAGAATATTTTAATAGCCTACTATGCTTCCCTCTGCTGACAACCTTCATGGGGATGCTGGTTTCTTTTTCCAGCAGGACTTTAGCACCGGCCCATACTGCACCTATACCTGCTTTAATATCAAGGCCTATCAAGAAAAGTGATACCACTGTTCTTGATAGGCCTGTAAAGTGGCCTGACCTGAACCCCAAGGAGAATATATGCAGTACTGGACGTCCTAAACACCTCAGCAGAGCCACGGGCAGATCACATCCCTGTCATGCTGCAATGATGCAATATTTCATGTAAAAGGAGCCCTGACCAATTATTAAGTACACCTGCTGGATATACTTTTCTGTAAGCTCAGATTTCTGTATTAAAATAACTTTCTTTACTGTCTTATTTAATTCTTTCGTTTTCTGAGAATAGCTGTAAGCAATAATCATCTAAATTAGTAAACACATGAAATATTAAACTTTGTGTTTAATAAATCAAGATAATACATGTTAAATAGAATTTGTGAAATAAAAAAAACGTTTGAAGAATATTTTAACCGATCGAGATCCCCGTGCATATCACAGGTATCACAGGTAAGACGTACAAAATGTTCCATTAATGTCCCGCCTTTGTTGTGATAGAGAGCAGCCTTTCACATCAGTAAGATCCTGTTGGCAGCCTCTTATCTAACAGTTATCCTTCAACCAGCCTTTTCATCTGTACACCCTGTACGCAGGTTTATTAACACCTTCCTGCTATTGATTCAGTGCTTTCACCTTGTTTTCAGGGGTGAAAGTCACAATTTATTCACATGCTGAAAAACCGGAAATTGAGCCCTGAAAGATCATTTGGTTTGCATTGTATGATGGCTGAATTTATAGAATAATAAATGGTTATAGCTTCAGATAGAAAATTATATATTTTTTAAAATGCTGGGCAACAAAATGTAACCTAACTCAACAATAAACGAGCAGAGTAGAGCTCAGCTATATGAAGAGAGTTTTCCATTTTGTTAACAGTGACAATACTGGAACAGATCCATCCCCAGCAATGCCTTTTAAATGCATTTTCTGATTACAGGTAATTTTATATTGGTTGCGTTCAGACTGATCTTGATGTGACTCCTTATGAATGCAATGATGGAGTCCAAAAGAGAACGGGGAAAGAAACTAATGATGTACAGACTGCAGAACAAAGGCGGTCTGTTACCTTTTAGTATCAGTGAGCTGTACTTATGCCCTTGCAAAAAATTATATGAGTCAGGTCTCACTGTACTGTACGTTTCTCCAAGCCTGCTTATCGCAATTAATAGTTCATGCGATAGTGAGAGCAGAGAATTACATAAAGTGTTTGATGGTTCTTGATATATTATTGTATTTACCGCATTTTCAACTTTTAAAGCAACTTTTAGAACCAGGAAAACCTAAAACTATTTAAGAGAAAAAAATAAATAAACCACAATTGTTCTTTCTATTCTTTTTACAGCAGATAAATATAAATTGCACTTTTCTGATACAAAAAGAGCCTTTGGAGGCCCTCTAAAATACAAAATCATAACCATAGATGGGGATGGTATGTCAACTGAAACTGCAGAAAGCAACTTGAACCTATTAAGGATTGTTTTCCTGACCAAAAAGATCTTTCTATCAAGAAATGTGTCTTCAGTTGAGCTGTGGCTGCTTACTTGCAAAACAGAAATGGATGGAATGAGAACTCTTGCTTTCCTCAAAGATCCTCTAAACAGGAAAGTTAGGTAACGTTTGGTGGAAAATCGTTTGGATTCAGGATTATGGAACCACTGGAAACTAAACTTCAAGGGAAGCAACAAGCCAGACCTGATGGACAAGTAGATTATACACGAGTAAACACTGTTCAGCCACGGCTATGACAAAAAGCTGTCGCACGGGGTCAGCAGGCAGACCACTAAAGGCTCCCACATAGTTTGGTGTACTGTGAGTTGCGTGGACTCCACACACACTCTCTTCAGATGTTTGAGGTTTCATAGTCGAGCATGTCAATTTCCTGCATTTTTCGTGACAAATTCTTACATTTCCCACACTTTCTGTCAGTGGTACGAAGAAAGGGGAATGGATGAGCTATTTGGGCACCTAGCACCATTTCTTCTCCACCAGGCACTGACTGCACACCTCTCACTACCACTCACTGCACATTGTGGTGCAGTGAGTGGCTGTGATGCTTCGCGTCCTCGCAGCTGCCTGCTTAGAGAAGCTCAGAATATCCGCTCAGCGTAACATATGAAACAGTTTGATGTGAAGACTTCTTCCCGTTGAGCAGTTTAAAATGTGACACCAAGTACGTGGATGTAAAAAAATTGAGCTTTGCGCGTAGACGCCCAGCAGACGACCGCTTTGAGTCCGCTTTGAATATGCGCGGACTCAAGTAGCTACTTCCGAATATGTGGTACCTTTAAGGGCCTGTTTGGGCACAAAGATATTTAGATAAAGAAAAATTTTATTTTACAGTTTTTTACTATATATGGGTACACTGCAGTACAAAACACACAAAATAAAGGCCCTCTTCAAATGGTTTCCCTAAAGGTTTACCACTATAATTAGATGCAGCAGAGAAAAGGAATTTGACCTCATTTCATGAGGAAATAGCCAAAAGGATCCTCAACTCTATTATGGCTTCTTTGCCACTTTGTAAGTAGCATTAGCTTCAGGTGACTTTTTAAGGACAAACAAGTTGCTGTTAGAAAACGTGTGGAACCCACGAAGGGACATGGGGATGTTTTTTTTCTTTTGTGTCCCCACGCAATACTTTTCCGTTCGCTTGAAATAGTCGCATAGTTCTCACGCAATAGTCTTTGCGTTATCTCGCGATACTTTGTGGGATTGTTTTCAAACCAGATAACTGCAAAAATGGAACAAACCCTACACCCATTTTTGAGATTTATTGACTTTTATTTTGAAATCGGCCTTAAATAAAAGGATCTTCAACCAGACTTAAAGACAGTTATTATCCACAAGCTGTCAAACTACTGAACTCTGGACAAAAATAGCCTACTGCACGAAACCACTTCTGTGACACTTAATTTTCTTATTGCTGCTGCATGATGCGTACTTTTTTTGCACGCCATTAGTGCTTTTGTTTTTATTGTGATTTGAACGGTTCTTCTTATCCTAACCATTTAATCGCATTGTTGACTGCGTGCTAACCTGCATATGACAAATAAACCATACTAATGCCATATCAGTGCTGTTTGTTTTGTGAGCAGTTGGTCATATGTGCTGCTGTTTCTAAATGCACAGCTTCATTAAGGTGATTAACAACTTTTGCGAGCGAACGCAAAAGTATTACAGCAGCATTTTCTTACACTACCTGCTGATTATAAAAGACCAACAGTGTTTAAGAACTGAGTCGACATTAAAGTTTATGGATTCAGCAGATATCTGCAAGTGGAGCTCTATACGCCACATTGACTTACGGAAACTGGGTCACGACTAAAATCAAAATACACTGTGACGATATCTGATAATGAGCTGTGTTATTCTGATTCTAATCAGACATCTTAATATTGCTGAAACACAACTAACTCTGGAGTTAGTTTTAAAAATCTTGGAAATTCCAATGTTCCGATTGGTTGTGGTCTCCATGACCTCACTCCTTGTTCCAGATGAAAGAGCTTCTTTCCTCTGTCACAGCTCAGAGTTTTTGCAGAGAAAGAACCAGTTTAACAGAGCCAGGGCCAGAGCTTGCAGCAGTGGATAAACAAAGAACTCTTGCTAGGTAAGCACTAGCACCAATTTACCACTGGAACTGGTTTGGTGGAAAATGGGCTTCATAAGAATTTGAGTACCATGACAGATGCCCTTAGAATAACATTTTGACACCTGCTTTACTGTACTGCTGTTAAAAATCACGGCGATTATGCACTGAAAGTGAGACTTTTAGCTTCTTCCATTCACTACAGCTATGTTTTACGCAACCACTACTCAGCTCATAAATAGAAAGTATTGTGGTGACACAGTTATTAAATGAAATGGGAGAGTATCAGTGTTGATCAGAACAGGAGCAGAAATTATGTTTCTCTGAAGGCTGACAGAGTTTTAGTGTTTGAATGCCAATTTCAAGCAATCATTTACTACCAACTGAGATGGTCCCAGAGTGCTTTTAAATTCCTGAGTAGGAATAACATTTCTACTAAATTCCTACCCCTCACTAGATAACAAATTATAGAAATTTGTAACCTCATGAACCAAAGTTGGAGCTACAGACTTTGACAAGGATATTTTTGTCTAGGGGGGCTAATGTTTTGGGCACTGACACCTGACATCTGTTTGTTTTATTTATTTCATGTTTTAGCATATTTTCGGTGACATATCGCCGTTAAAGTAATATTTCTTGCTTTTATGTGGGGCAGAGCTCCACAAAGCTCTTTTCTCATGTCTCTCACCTGTTGCAGGTTAATGCCATCCATAAATGCTTCTAATCTCAAAAATTATAGGATGATTTTTCATAAGTTCTACCTGTCCTATATAGCCAATATTTTTGAATTAGATTCTTTTTATGGAAGTTTATGAAAACGGTTTCTGTTTGATTTGTTAGCACACCCAAAATATTCATTGGAAACACATACTGCAGAACAGAATCAGTAAGCAGTAACATGTTAATGTATCACCTGACTGCTGAAAAAATCTTTTTTTCCCCTGGTTTCCCCCCACCACCCCATCAGAACTCAACTAACACAACAAAATGTGAGTCATGTGACAAACCTTGGTTGTCTGGTTTTATCTGTGAATGGGTAAAGGGCCCACAGAAAGGATTTTGGCAAGTATGTTCAACCAAAACAAGTGTTTTTCAATCATTTTATTAGGACAAAGTCATTTCATCCTGACAGCTTGCACTTATATGAACAAGCTAGTGTTTTTTCACTTGCCCAGAAGAGAAAAGGTGTATTTTCTTTTAAAAAACTTGATTAGAAAAAAGTATGTAAACAATCAAAAAGTCCAGCTCTGTGGTATTTACAAATGACAAGATAAGACAATTCAAAGTGTGCTCCTGATGAAAACTGTATGACAAAAAACACATAACACAAATACAAATGCAACCAAAGACTACAACTTATCAATAATTAAATTTACAGCAATAAATTAAATTAACAGATGAAGTTAATTTACAGTAATTTCGTTTCAGTTTTCAATGTAATAATAGGATCCTTTAAAGTAATAAGATTTTAAATATTCACTGAAAGCCATGTGCAACATTGGTAAATGAGATTTATGAGGTGACGACACATTCAGGGACATGTGTACAAGGTAATGACTTCCACTGTTTTGCTTCTGTTCTGAACTTGGCATTAGATAGTAATAAAAACAGGTTTAATAATGAATCTAACAGTTAAACACCATGTAGGATATAAAGAATATTAGGATGAAATTACACTAATTAAGGTTGGTAATAATACTTCACCCAGCATTTGTGCTACTGACTTAAAAAAATGATCAAATCCTTATATTAATATCTACACAACATAATATTTAATTAATTCTACAATGGTCTCTTTTATACATCTCTAAATATATAAATCTGAAGAATTGTTTATTAAATGTATTAGCCCCCCCCCATCTTAGGTGGAGAGAGAACTTGAAGACTATTTTACAAATTTGGGCAAATTGAAATTTTTCCTTTAAATTTAGATGAACTTGTACTTGTACTTGTGTCTTTCTGAAAGCTTGTTTACTGGTCAGTTGATGGGACTCTGGAAGATACTGAATATTGTCTCTTTTGCATCAGAACATATCAACACAGGCCATCAATTTTTGTCAGTCAACTCTGTTTAGGCCTCACCTCATGATGTCCTGCTAAAACAGTTATAAAAATACTTTCAAAAGGCATTACAGGTAGTGCCTCCACCTCGTATTGTAGTTCAGGGTTGACTCTGTGTGTTGTTGGCCCACTGAGGAAACGTGCCCATGTTAAACATGGCGTATCCCCAGGTGTTGATGCCTAAATTAATGCACAGGATCCCAATAATGTTCAGCATGAATCCAGCTCTCACCTGAGGGCACAAACAGCCACATTCTGGTCAGTTACAAAACAAAATCATTCAGTGTCTAAAGTCTTCATCTAAGCCTCGCTATGGTAAAATCTACAGTTGTTGCTATAATTAAGTATTTCCATTAGTCTCACCATGTCGACAACTTTGAGGTTTCCAAAAGAGAAGGCAATGGCGTTGGGTGGCGTAGCCACAGGCAGCATGAAAGCCAGAGAGGCAGCGATCGTGCAAGGCAGCATCACGTAAAGCGGGTGTAACTGGATAGCTGTGGCCTAAGAGACACAAAACACATGTAAACGAATAGAAATACCAAAGATTTGTCTGAATATATGTGAATGTTGCCCTCAGTTTACCATTGAAGCAAGTATGGGCAGGAACAGGGTGGTGGTGGCCGTGTTACTGGAGCATTCAGTGAATGTTGCCACAAGCAGAGAGAGCAGAATGGAGATGGCGAAGGGGGGGATTTTCTGCAGTGGCGCCAGACTTTCTCCCAGCCATTTGGACAAGCCTGAAATCTGCAAACATAAATGTAGAGCTAAAAACAAAGATTTTAAATATCTCTATGTCTTACCAAAGACCTGGTTAACATATTTTTACAGGAAGCTAAAAAATAAATAATATGAAAAATGAATAAGAAATTAATGATTGAACAAATAAACACATTTTTTAACGTTTTTTTATTTTACTGATATTTTACTTTACAAATTAAAACAAAACATATTTTTAAAAACGATAAACAAGTGAATAGCTCAAAAATTAAGTGGTTAAATAAATGAATTAAAGTTGGAAGTATGAAACAACTTGTGAACCAATGAGTACTGTCTTATGATTAGAAATTATCATAGTATCAGTATAGTTCCCTGGTGTTTACCTCACTGCCGGCAGCCAGAGCAAAGCCTCCACCCAGCAGCAGGATGATGTTCCAGGGCATTCGCTCGTGGACTACCTGCCAGTTCAGCAGAGCTGGAGGTGCCTTAATCCTCTTACCTGTAACATGAAGTACACTTTTAATATGCAAATGTAATTAGTTTGGAAGACAAGCCCCATGTCTGGCAGTTAATGGTCAGCCTAGACTTAGGCTGAAAAGATGCTGAAATTGTTGCTTGATACAATATTAACAAGATCAACTGAGATCCAGGCAATATCTCACCTGCCTCGGTGAAACCATAACTGCCAAATGTGGGCAACCGAGATGGGATGATGAAGAAGAGCATTGACATGAAGACGGCCACTGTTCCATCTGACACAAACCTAAAGAAACAATGAGAGTTACTTTAACGTGTCACAATAAAAACATTTCAGTTATAACATAAAAATATATTTTTAGAAAATCTCTACATCGTTTGTGATGAAAGACTTTCCATTGTTTGCCATGTAAGAAAGACTTTTGTGATGTCTTTGTAGCATTGTTTTCCTAACCAGAACACACTGAATGTGTTTTTAAATGTCAAATATATATAATATGTACAATAAAACCTATTCAGTAGATAGGTATTTAGAGTCAACAGGAAATGTGTAGCAACATCTGAGAACATGGCATTATGTGATTACATGGATAATTACATTGTTTAGAAATGGAAGCAAACACAAAGTCGAATAGAATAGAATAGAATAGAATAGAAATAGAATTTATTGTTCCACAATGGAACATTCACATGTAACAGTAGGAAAGTGAAAGGCAAATGAAAGCATGCAAATACACACAAAGGTAAAATAAATAAATTAATAAATAACAATCTGCGCTGACTTTCTTGGTTCGACTCCCCAATTAAGACTCTTGCCTAATTCTCCAACAGAGATCATTCTGACTGCTCACTACTGCAAGAACATTAATTACTTGTAAATATATTCCATAGAACTCTTCCAAAACCTTGAAAGAAATACTAAAATAAAGTCATACAATGAATACTGTAAAAGAAAGGGAAACCACATGACTCACGCATCATCCTTGTTGAAGAGCACCGTGGCCCAGCCGGGTATGAAGCCCGGCTCCCTGGTGAACCAGAGCAGCACGAGCAGAATGAAGATGGTCAGTACTGCTCCCTCAGCAAACTTCATGCCACCAAGCTTCTTGTACTCCCCTCTCATCACAGCATATGCCTCCTTATCTCTGTCACTTTTTACGCCACAACCAAAAGACTTCTTCAGGCTGAGTGAAAAAAATAAGCAGAAAGGTCAGAGCTACACAGAAAGCCGCTGAAACACTAGTCCATAAACCTTAAGATGATCAAAGTAAAGCTCTAAACATTTAGAGCAGAATAACAACTTTTTCTATAAATGTCGTCAATCCACAATTAACTGGAACTGCCTTATGTTTAGGAACAAAAGGCTGACCTACAAAAACTGCTGTTGGGACAAAATATCTGTCCATGTCAAGAAGCAATCATAAGAGAGATAATTTCTGGAAAAGTCATTGTGATTGAGTCAAGCAGGAAACAGTCATAATACGAATGTAGGGCAGGGAATATTCTCATTGTATTAGAAAATTTAAAAAAATCTTCTATTTAGATGTGAATATATCTATTATTTATCATTTTTCTAAAGAAATAAACCAACAGCTCCTAAAATGCAGTCTAACATCTTTTTAAAAAATACAGTTTTCATCCTATTAGAGCTCATTCTATGAGAGAATAGAATTTACTCTGCAATCCTGAAAGCGTCAGAAAACAACAGAAATACTTGACATTGCTTGAGTATACAAATCCTCTGGTTCTCTTACTTGAAGCCAAGAAACATGAACTGAAGCCAGAGCCAGGAGATTGCCAACATTAGTACCATGTTTGGAAAAGCAAAGCCAAACCAGCTGGCAAAGTTGATCACATCTCCATTTCCGGGGAAGAGCCTTTGGAAAAAAACAATAGTGATGAGAGGAGCAGAAAAAGGATGAGCTGTTTTGATCCCTGTGAGCTATTTGTATTGATGTCTCACTTGTCCATTTGACCCTTGAGGATGAGGTTGGGGGTGGTGCCTGTGAGGGTAGCAGTGCCGCCAATGCTCGCAGAGTAACACACGCTCAGACTCATCCCTTTAGTCAGAAGGTCGTACTTTGCCTCCATGGCTTTTCTCCCAAACTCCTGCATGGGCTCTTGAGTCACTTGAGGCTGAACTGTAATCCCAGAAAGTGAGAAGGCTATTAAATGGCTAATGTTCTAAAACAAACCCATCCAAACTGCTAAAATTTTACTCACCCACTCCGTTCTCCAGCTGCAGCTTTGTGTCTGGCTTTTTTTCATCCGTGATTTCCTCCTTGCTCTCCAACTCAAACCCGAGGTTATCTTCTGCTGCAGTCTGGAGGTCTTGCTCTTCCGCCCGAGCTTCCGTTACCTGCAGCTGCTGCAACACAGCATGCGCGATGGGCAGCATCATTGCTGTTGTGGCCGTGTTGCTGATCCACATGGACAGGAAGGCAGACACAATCATGAAGCCTATCATCAACCTGTGAGAGTGGAGGAGATTATGATTATCTTGAGCTGCATAATACAACAAGCTTTGAGATGAATGTTGTTGTTTTATATTCAATATAATAAAAATACAAACATTTATATAAGTTGTATGTATCAAAAATTCCTGGTTAGGTTTACAGACAGAAAACTGTTAGGTTATGTTCAGGATAAGATACTTTAGGCTTCAGTGTATTTGAATAATTCATTTTAAACTAACATTGTATAAATTCATTACACACACAGTGATATATGTGGATAATTTATTTTTGTCATGATTATTGCTCACAGCTTATAAAAACCTAAAATGAATGGGAATTTTAGTGCAGAAATATCAGCTTACTGAAAAGTATGTACTCCACAGTATCTTTAGTCAGTACGTAGTTGGGGCTTCTGCTGCCATGGTCATTAAATCAGGTTTGTACGTTTGGCTGTGTGGATAGGAGACAAATCCTGCTGGACAATTATTTATGTTTTTGCTGCCACAATTTTTCCTTCCACTTAACTTCCCATTGATATGCCCTCTCTGCACACCCAATTTCTTATGTTTGACAACTGTCAAGAGAGCAGGCTTCCTCATGATTTTCTAGGCCAAAACTTAACATTTCTTTCTTTAAAATGTTTTTTTTGTTGGTCTCATGTAAACTTCAAATTTTCTGAAAAATTTAATTTTGGATTTGTATTAGCTGTAAGACAAAATCATCTAAATTTAAAGAAAGGAACTCTTGAAATAAACCACTTATTTATGAGTATGACTATATGTATTTTACTTTGTGTACTGTATTACTGAAACAAATTAAAATTTTAGTCTTGTTCTAATTTATTGAGATGCAGCTGTTGACTCTGTATTTGCTGCAGATTATTTTTATCACACGTTTTATCCTCTTACAGGGATGGACGAACACCAACCAGGAGAAGAACCCGGAGAGCGATGCGTTTATGAAGGTTCCAGTGCTCCACTGCGATGGCCACCAAAAGGCCGCCCATGAACAGCATATTTGAGTCTTTCAAATACTCAATACTGACCTGAAAAAAAAAAAATCAAAAAAATATTTATTTATGACATTAAAACTATGTCAAAAAAGAATTGGCTTCAGATCACTTGAATTTTAGCGGCCAATCCTTAGCTTATTGTGTCATTTTTACGATTTATCTCAGTTCCTCTAATGTCCTTCATTACCAGTCTCCTTAACTTTTGGGCCAAACATATTACACGTTATGAAAGTGCCAATTCAGATACAGTATTTTACTTTTTCTGTTGGCTTTTTCTTATGAGTGTCAGTATCTCAAATGTCCTAAACAGCCGACTGAACAACCTTTTATCAGATCATATTTCTGTTATCTTAATCAGCCTAGAAATTCTCTGCAGTTTATGTGAATCACATTTTAAAATCTTAATTTATGCACCATTACACCGCTGCCATTTTTCCATTAGACTTCTATTTAGATAGAAGCCCATGGCAGTTCAGATTAAAGACAGTCCTTTACACACAATGTTTAGCATTTTTCATGCTAAAAGAGATGTGGCATACCTGAAGGTGTTTCAGAGCTATTATCTTATTTAAACTCAGGTGGTATAGAAAATCAATACAATATTCTTGCTGATAGAATAGCTCTATATATGTATAATTTTTTTTATGTTCTGCACCTGCATCTAGTTTCTCTGCTTGAGTTTTATTTAACATGAGTTATCTTAAAAATCTTAAACATTCCTTTAAAAGTCTTAAAAGGGAATATTTTCCTGAGAAATCAAGAGCATACAGAAAGATTTTAACATAATGAGGTATAAAACAGCAAATGGTAACTGTACATCTCCAGCCTTCATGATGCCCATCATGGGGAACAGGACGACAGGGAGAAGAGCAGTCACAGCCAGAGGCATACACTCTGTGCACCAGTACAAAGCCATCAGGATGATCACATAGCCACATCTTGCTTCCTGTAAATGCACACATGCACAAAATGTACAGGTTAAAGTCTCAAATATGCTTACATAGCATGCTTAAAAGCATGAATGTGGTTATGAAACTGAGTTGTCGTCTGCTAATACATTCTCCTCTCTAAATGTAAAAAACAATTTTATACTAATGAAAAGTGTTTAAGGTTGAACAACAATTTCAATCCTGTAGAGACTCACAATAAGAAACACAGAATGCGATTAGAGAAGTTACACAATGGATGTTTATTTGTTTGGCGCTCAGACCCCAGAGGAAGACATGAATGCTAATAATGCATGAACTGATGAACGTTTTAGGATTAGAATTAGAATTGTCTTCCCCCCGGATCTGGTACTGGTGATGGAGAAGAGGCCTGATGGTAATGGAACTGAGAATCCGATGGAGGCGATGGGGTGGAGGAGGGTCGAAGCTCGGCTGACAGCTGGGAGATCCATGAATGGGAGACTTTAAATGCGGAGCCTTGAAGGATCATTGGCTGAGGATTACTGCGGACTTGAAGCCGATTGGTTGGCGCGGAGACGCACGGAGAAGCCATTGGGTGAAGCTGGAGGAGGGGTGAGTCTCCCAGATTGAATTTTCGTCTTTACTCCTTATACTGTAACTAGAAACATCTGCATTTACTCCATAAAGGCTTACAGGTTTGGTATTTTACTCACACTTTCTTTTAAACTTTGCATTTTCATTCACTGTTGTGCAATGTCTATGCAAATAAATGTTGTGTCTATAATTATACAAAGTAATAGTTTAGGCTAAAATAGAGTACTGGGGTCACCCAGAAAGATGCACAGTTTTTCCTCTGTGGTGGTCATCAATCCTTCCATAGTTTTGTCATGATGCTGAGCAATCTGATACTGGCATGGTTTACTTCTTATTCCTGTCTGTATTGTTTATATTTTGCTTTCAGACACTTGAAACCAACCACAATATTCACTCTATAACTTTGTATCATTATACTGTACACACTAATGACTACATGCACCGTCTTGGCAAACTGTTTTTGCAGTGACACAGAAACACATGTTGGTATTAGTTGGAGCAGTAAAACAGTCCATCTTTCTTAAATCAGCAATTGTTACCACCCTTTTCTGTTGAGGATTGGGCAACAGAATTGCCTTTCCACTAGTGCAGCTCTTGCTCAACATTGGCATCAAGTGGGCAACGACCTGGTAAAATGAACAGCCCCAACGTAGCCTGTTCTGATCAGAAAAGCATCAAGGACTGATTAAAATTGTGCAGGAAGTTGAAGGATGGACAATAGACAACTGTTGCAAAAGCATTTTCTTTGTAGAATCATTCTTGATATAGTAGGGGACATCTGGAAAATACTTTGTTTATAAAAGGAAAATAGAGACATATTATGAGTCTGATCGAGACAGTGAAGCATCCATGTTGGATTGCTTCTCATCCAATTGAATGGATTTCCTCCCAGTTATACCCAAGAGCATAAGATTGCATCAAATGATTTACCAAGAACATTTGTCCCTCAATCCAGGCACAGTTTGGAAATGATCTGTGTTTTTACCAGCATAATGAAGCTCTGTGTCACAGGGCAAAGTCATAAAGTGGCTCAAGGATCACAACATTGATACTTCACAGCTCAACTCCATAACGAACCTGGGGTCATTTCTCAAAAAGAAATAGAACCACACAAATTGTGATCAACTACATACACCAATAAAAGTGAGTCAATATCCATTTGGAGTGCATAAAACCTTTGGCTGTGACTGTGTATTAAAAACAGATGCACATTTGAATAAATTTTACTCAAGCAAAGAAGAAATGAAGCACAGAAGCAAAATCAGACGCTGTAAAAGTATCCAGCTTTCATGTCCTGTTTTCTTATCACTGCGTCTCTAAAAAGGGCAATAAGACTTTACACTAGGAGATAGTAGCAACCCTTGATCATAAAACAAACTGTTTGCTGTGCTCTTGTCTCTCAAGATAGCTTTTATAACATTTAAACTATCTGACACAAAAGTTTCCAGTGGTGAAATCCTACTTTGCTCTGCAGTTTCTTAGATATCAAACTGAATGTTTCTTTAAAAGAAAAATATTTTAGAGATGATTGTTTGACAATAATGTGGGTATTAATTGTAAATCTGATATTAGGAGGTAATGCAACAACTGCTAACATTTCTTATTTTAAATTTTGAAGGTAAGTAAAATAAACCATGTTTCAGTCAATGTTTGAGGTGTCCTGTGGTTCCTTTTTCATGACATTCTGGATCATTTAAACTTCAATGGTTTAAAAATAAAAAAGAAAGAACATGGGATTTTTTTTTTCATTTAAATTATTTCAAAACTTAACAAACAGCATGGGTCACAGGAAAGTTGAGTGGAGCAGGTATGGACTGCGTAAGAAATCTGACCATGGATGCAATTCGTTTTTGTTTTTTTTCAGGGTTTTTAGATTTATACTAAAAGAGAAGTTGGGGAGTTACAGCAACACATTCCTGTATAATGTTAAGATGTGTGATTTATTACATTAAAATAACAACCAGACTCATCAGGACAAATAACAGCATAAGATAACACCATAAGATGTGATGGTTACAATGTTAGGGCAATAGGCTGAACCCGCATTGTTGTGATTACACTAACGTTGACAGCAGACGAAAGTATTTAGTTGGGTAGTGACAAGAAATTACAAAATAACTTAACAAAACTATGGAATAATAAATATTTTCTTAGACCTAGTAACACCATTGTCCTCTCTTAGACCTTCCAAGTAGTGATAAAATGAAAAGAAGTATGCAAGTTGCAAACGTTCGGATTGCAACACCCAAACTGTTAGGATTGCCGTGATTTAACTCTTAACCAATTTAAGTTGTGTATGAGGAACTTTGCATGCTAAAAGGATTCCAACCAATCATTCTGGTTTGGATTAATTTAAAATAAAAAATTTTGTAATCTCCTTTCATTATTTAGAAATTTTTTTATTATTTGAGACAGTTAAGTTACCAGTCTCACAGGCAATCTGGACACTTCTTAATATTGTTTAAAATTTGAATTTTCTTTCTTGCTATATTCTCTCAGCAATTTATCTGCAAAGGTTTTGAGTCAACATAAAACTAAGGAAACTCTAAAACTGACACGAAATCCCACGAAGAATCAATCTGAGTTAGTAGAGTTGTTTATAACAACATTAATGATGTATCTAAAGATTTAAGCTGTGCAATTTACCATAAGCTCCTTTTACTTTTCATGTTATTAGTTGTGATTTTATATTATTAATTTTTGGAAGGATTGAAAATATCTGTTTGGATGACAGGTTTAAAGATTCACCAAGCAGGCTTAACTCTCAACAATAATAGTAGCTCACTGCTACTTATTTGCCTCTCAAATTCAAAGAGATTTTTATCACCTGGATGTCTGACATCGACTGTTTAAGTAAGAAACAGTTAGATAAATGTGAGGGCAGTGTGAGATAGAAAAAATGTTACTCTGATTTGAACAGTTTAGCTCATTCATACTCACCGGGGTGGGAATGACCAGTGGCAGAGGAAGAAGGACAAGCGGAGTGACAAAGATGATGATGTAGTTGATGTGGTACCACAACCACTTAAACACATTGAGCAAGCTGCCCATGATGATCTCAGAAAGATTAACAAACAGATGAAAGTTACAAAACTCCCCTCGAGCCTGACAGGCAAAAATGCCCAGGAAGCTGATTCAGGCACACACCAGTCCTGTGCAAGTCAGATGATCTAACAGTGGAGATGTGCACGGCAGAAAGCTACTTCGGTAAAAAGACCTAAATCAATGCAATTCACTCTCTATGTCTGTGTTAGCACATCAAACATTAACCCAACACTAAAGTGTTCACAATCCTTGAAAGTGAAGGAGGTGAAGTGCCTGGTAAAAATAGGGAGGCAGCTGTGCAGAAAGAGGGGAGGGACGGACAGATGGAGCCAATGATAGACAAACAATGGTTAGGTTTATCAGGTGAAGGAGTCCAGCTCTGTCATGTGTAACCAAAGTTCAGGGGTTGTGCATTTAACAGCTAAGATGGAGCCCACTGACAGTCCGCAATACAAGGTCTATAAGAGTTCAGGTTTCACAACTTGAAGTCAATAAACGTAAGAAAACACATGCCAAGTTTTAATTACTGTCTAAAAGCACCAATATGCAATTTAGCACATCAGGAATGGGTTATGGAAGACATTTAAACAAGGATACACAAATTAAATCTCTAACAAAAGTTTAATTTACATTGTAGGTGACCTAGTTTAAAGATCACTTATAATTCCACTGGTATTCTTTGTCCTTTTATTATCTTCATACTTTTAATGTGTTCTTCTAAAGCTTTTTTGTCATTTTATTTTTTTATGCTACTATTTAGTTCTTCTTTCAGTTTAGACACAGAATCATTCTTTCCAAACACATTAACTCTGCAGTGAAATGTTTTTAGCAATAAAATCAGTTAAACTTCGATGGATGCATTTTCACCTGACCCAGCATTATACAACATGATGGGGGACAAATAGACTTGAAGCTAAACTAATAAGCTTATTGTTCTGCATTTACAATATTTCTAGCATTTCCTGTAGTAGCTGCTTTAATTTAATCAAACAAATTTAGCCAGCTACCTGCACACCTCAGCACAGAAACATCATCAGTTAACTTTAGTCTTATTCTGTCTTCAAGTGTATAATCAATTAGTATTGTAAAGAGTTAGAATTGGCCACTTTCAGCTAAATATTTAGAAAATTAACAAAGCTCACAGGCTAGCTCAGGTTCACACAATCAGCTGGATTGTTTTATCTTTTTATCTTCACTTATTGCTAAATTAATGACAGCAAACATGATGTTACTCAGTAAATGTGGGAAACATTAATACCAGAATTTAAACCAATGACTTAACCCCCTTTTATGCTAACACGTGCTAATATGCAGGCTAGCTGGGAAGCGCTAAAACTAATCCCATTTTAAGTCGTACGCAACACAAAGCCTATATAATTATCTATATTTCTTATATTTCATCTTGAGACTACAACAGCAATTTTAGCTGAATGAAAAGGAATCTGAAAGATTCAACTTGGTATTAATTCTTGAATTCAATTTAAAAGCTCCACTGAAAGTAAACACTTTTGAAGAGAAAAGGAAACAGGAACTTTTGGTGCAGCCTCTAAGGTTTACTAAAACGGTTTATAAATAGAGTTTTTACAACATTCTCACAAGGTCTCTATTTTTTACTGGTTTGCAGTCTGAAACTATAATTGCACTGTCTCAGATACAAATCTTTGTTAATAAGCAAATTAGGCTCAGCACAGCCTAACTTAGCACAACGGACTCGATGGTACCTAGAAACCTAAAATATCCGACTCTCAGATTGAGCTGATTGGTTCACAATTCCAGAGTTTGAAACATACTTTTGTTTACTGTTGTTCACTGTTAATGAACGACCAGTACTCCATTGTTTTACTTAGTCAATTAGAAGCTAAGTTATGAAGAGTACAAATGGCCACTCTCCATTAAAGGCTTTAAAAAAATAATATGCTAACAAGCTAGCTTTGGTTCAAACAGTTAGCTGTATTTCATTTTAAAATCTGCAGAATTAATGACAGGAGATGTAATAAGTAAATATGAATGCCAGAAGCAAAACTGAAGGTTCATGCAAGAGTTACCAGGTGACTACATAAAACATTGGAGAAGCACTAAATTTAATGACAACTGAAGAAGAGATTTCATGTTTCCTTAAAGTATAACTGAACCACCACCAAAGTGGCCAATGTCAAGAGACACTGAGGGGCACGAAGAAGTGAGGGGATGAACAGAGGGGGTTAAGCGGGGGTTCGGACAGAAGGATAAGGGAAGGTGGCAGCTAGCTTAATATATTGAAAAATGTAGAGTGAGCAGAGCGACGCTGGTAGTTTCGCCACAAATAGATCTTTTGAGGTGGAGGATTTTTACTACCCTAACTAGGGCATATGATAATATATATATATATATATATATATATATATATATATATATATATATATATATATATATATATATATATATAATATATATAAATAAAGCATAAAACGCTGTGATCAATGCTTGCAAATCCAACTCCTGACTCACTTCGGGGACGTGTGTCTGAGTGGGATAGTTTTATACCCGAACCAGGGCTGTGAAGTAGACATGTACCAAGCTGTGCTGTTTGAACCAGTAGGAAAATTCAACTGCAGTAGCCACCGTTCAACCCAGAGAGGACAGCACTAAGACAGTTTCAGGACATAAAAATGTAAAAAAAAAAAAAGTGCACAGTAACATAAAGATAGCACCCTTAAGGCCCAATTTATGCAGTTTATCTGCAAAAAAAAGTTATTATGGAGTAATAACGAAAATTCAGTCTGTGAGACTCACCCACTCCTCCAGCTTCATCCAATGGCTTCTCCATGCGTCTCCACACCAAACAATCAGCATCAAGTCTGCAGTAATCCTCAGCCAATGATCCTTCAAGGCTCTGCATTTAAAGTCTCCCATTCATGGATCTCCCAGCTGTCAGCCGAGCTTCGACCCTCCTCCACCCCATCGCCTCCATCGGATTCTCAGTTCCATTACCATCAGGCCTTCTCTCCATCACCAGTACCAGATCTGGGGGAAGACTATTCTAATTCTAAGATATTCATCAAGTTCATTCATTATCAGCATTCATGTCTTCCTCTAGGATCTGAGTGCCAAACAAATAAACATCCATCGTGTAACATTTTGTGTTTCTTATTGTGAGTCTCTACAGGATTGAATTACAGTTTAGTTACTCTTCAAAGTTGTAAATTTGAGTGCTCCAATTCTGTCTGGGAAACTTGTTTTAATCAACACAAAAGTTTCACAATTCACCATATTATATATTTTATAGGAGGTAAAATGTTTTTAAATCATGTTTTCATACTGTGTTCTGCCAGTAGAGTACGACTTTGAAGAAACAAGTTTATGAGTATTTTCTCCATTTCCAACAACAGCTAGAGGGTTTACCTGTAAGTGTACAAGAAATAACAAAACTAATTTGTATTTTGTAACAATGGTAGTAGCATTACTTTCTGATTAAAAAAGGGATTCACACTATTTTTTTGAATTTTAACTTGGCATCAACTAAGTTAAAACTTTTTGGTAACTTTGATGCAAACAAATGTATTTAGAGTAAAGGAAGTAATGCTTAGAATATATAGTTTTAGGTACAGGCTATATGATAGCAGCTTTTGCTGCAAGTTTTGTGACATCTTAAAATGTTTTTAGCATTTAAATTGTGGTTTTTACAGGTTACCCAACCTAAAATCTTTCCTTTAAATTGGCAACATCTGAAAATATGATCATACTGTCTCAAAAAGAGTCTGTAAACCAGCAAAGATTAATTAATCATTTTGGTTATTTTGTGCCCTAAACTTATTTTGTTAGTGAAATCATGATGAAATAATATCTTTACTACATGTGATAGTTTAGGAAAGCAAGTTTTTAAGAAATCAAAGGAAAATATTTCTGTTTTTATTATGACAGTATAGCAATAATTATTATTTTGATAACTAAAATAAAATAATTATTTTATATGAGTGAATGTTCTACAGCGTTCTTTCTCCAATAAAAAAGTCAAAAGTCGGATCATTGCCCACAGCTAGCCAAACAGTCAGACAGCTGACTTGCTTTTTTATTAATAGCTGTCATACAAATGGGAATAGCTGTAAATAAACTGATAACTGAACTGGCATTTAGGGGTCAAACCAACAGGAAATTAATCATTTAAAAAATACGCCTTATATCACATATTACATTTGTTAGGTTGCAGTTATCTTTCCATATGGTAAAAAATTTATTAAATTAATCGGTAACTCAGACCAGTCTGAGACATAAAAGTGTCGCCAAACACAATAAAATTACTTTGATTAAAGTGCTTGGACACAATTTGTTCAATAAACAGCTAAACTAGCAATGTGTTAACAAACCATACAACCTTTAGAAAAATTCAGTTAAAAGAGTTTAGTCTATGGGCCAGGATCTTTGAATCTTAAAATGAATCTTTGTGTATTATCTAAAACTCAACTTGCTAAACTTTGTTTCTTAGAGAATTAGAGAAATGGCAGCAGCCCAAGTATAACTTAATGATACAGATTTTACTGACAACCAAAGTCCACATGCAATCCTAATCTATTCTTACAAGGTTATTGTTTTTCCTGTACGTCACTTAAAAGCATAAAATCATTCTGACGTTCCTTTTTCAATGAGCAGGAGGGATAGAAATGGATTAAAATATAATTCTCTGCAATTATGTTCAAATAATGTACATTTAAAATATCAGCTCACTCTGACTGCAAAGTTTTCATGCCGTTTAAAGGGCGGTGTTTAAATCTTACAATGAGTAATCAAGGCCTGTCAATAAATGATGAGGAACTGTAAGCGTAGCGGTCGTCTTTCTGTGGACACTTTCGGCATCTCTCCATGGTGCTTCATCAAAAACATCTACCAGAAGATTTAGAGCTGCTATTTATTTAACATTTAATGAAAGAAAAAAAAAATCTAAAAAATTCCAGAGATTTAAATCTGTCTCATATTATAATATATATTTATATATATATATATATATATATAATATATATTAAGATATATATATTATATATATATATATATATATTAGATATATATGTTGTATATATATATATATATTATATAATATATATACAGGGGTTAGACAAATGGAAACTTGAAACACCTGTCATTTTAGTGTGGGGAGGTTCATGGCTAAAATTGGACCAGCCTGCGTAAGCCCAGTCTCATTTGATTGCACATTGCACCAGTAAGAAGCCCAGAGTGTTAAGGTTCAATTACCAGGGTAAGAGCAAGTTTTGCTCAGAAA
Source organism: Crenichthys baileyi (assembly GCA_036173005.1). Classification (NCBI taxonomy): domain Eukaryota; kingdom Metazoa; phylum Chordata; class Actinopteri; order Cyprinodontiformes; family Goodeidae; genus Crenichthys; species Crenichthys baileyi. Next base: position 1,899,946 of record JAHHUM010001730.1, on the reverse strand, counting down.
TATGAAAAATGCCACGCAACATTATGGGTGACATACCAGAGTTCAATAAGAGACAAATTGTTGGGCACGGTCTTGCTGGCGCATCTGTGACCAAAGACAGCAAGTCTTTGTGATTTATCAAGAGGCCACGGTATCCAGGGTAATGTCAGCATACCACCAAGAAGGACGAACACATCCAAAAAGGATTAACTGAGGACGAAGAGGAAGCTGTCTGAAAGGGATGTTCGGGTGCTAACCCGGATTGTATCCAAAAAACATAAAACCACGGCTGGCCAAATCACGGCAGAAATTAAATGTGCACCTCAACTCTCTTTGTTTCCACCAGAACTGTCCGTCGGGAGCTCCACAGGGTCAATATTACACGGCCGGGCTGCTATAGCCAAAACCTTTGGTCACTCATGCCAATGACCAAACGTCGGTTTCAATGTGCAAGGATCGCAAATATTGGGCTGTGGACAATGTGAAACATGTAAGTTCTCTGATGAGTCCACCTTACTGTTTTCCCCACATCGGGAGAGTTACGGTGTGGAGAAGCCCAAAGTAGCGTACCACCCAGACTGTTGACATCCCCAGAGTGAAGCATGGGGGTGGATCAGTGATGGTTGGGCTGCCATATCATGGCAATTCCCTGGCCCCATACTTGTGCTAGATGGGCGTGTCACTGCCAAGGACTTTACCGAACCATTCTTGAGGACCATGTGCATCCAAGTGGTTCAAAACATTGTTATCCTGAAGGCGGTGCCATGTATCAGGATGATATAGCACCAAACACACAGCCAAGACTGGTGAAAGATTGGTTTGATGAACATGAAAGTGAAGTCTTGAACATACTCCACATGGCCTGCACAGTCCACCAGATCTAAATATTATTGAGCCACTTTGGGGGTGTTTTGGAGGAGGAGGCGAGGTCAGGAAAGCTTTTCCTCCACCAGTATCACGTAGTGACCTGGCCACTATTCCTGCAAGAAGAAATGTTTAAAATTCCTTTCAGTTTCATTGTCCACCCCTGTATATTACAGGGGGTTGGATCAATGAAACTGAAACACCTGGTTTTTAGACCACAATAATTTATTAGTATGGTGTACGGCCTCCTTTTGTGGCCAATACAGCGTCAATTCGTCTTGGGAATGGACATATACAAGACCTGACACAGTGGTCAGAAGGATTTTAAGCCATTCTTCTCAGGATAGTGGCCAGGTCACTACGTGATAACTGGTGGAGGAAACGTTTCTGACTCGCTCCTCCCAAAAAACACCCAAAGGGGCTCAATAATATTTAGATCTGGTGACGTTGCAGGCCATGGGAGATGTTCCAACTTCACTTTCACGTTCATCAAAACCAATTCTTTCACCAGTCTTGCTGGTGTTTTGGTGCATTGTCATCCTGATACACGGCACCGCCTTCAGGATACAATGTTTAAACCATTGATGCACATGGTCCTCAAGATGGTTCGGTAGTCCTGGCAGTGACACGCCCATCTAGCACAAGTATTGGGCCAAGTGGATGCCATGATATGCCGCCCAAACCATCACTGATCCACCCCCATGCTTCCACTCTGGGGCATGCAGCAGTCTGGGTGGTACGCTAGCTTCTTTGGGGCTTCTCCACACCATAACTCTCCCGGAAGGGGGGAAAACGTATAAAGGTTGGCTCATCAAAAGAACAATACATGTTTCACATTGTCCACAGCCCAAGACTTGCGCTCCTTGCACCATTGAAACCGACGTTACGTTTGGCATTGGCGCACCCATGAGTGACCAAAGGTTGGCCCTGTGGAGAGCTCCCAACGGACAGGTTCTGGTGGAATGGAAACAGGAGAGTTGAGGTGCACATTTAATTCTGCCGTGATTTGGGCAGCCAGGGTTTTTGGTTTTTGGATACACACGGTTAGCACCCGACATCCCTTTCAAGACAGCTTCCTCTTGCGTCCCACCAGTTAATCCAGTTGGATGTGGTTCATCCTTCTTGGTGGTATGCTGACATACCCTGGATACCGTGGCTCTTGATTACATCACAAAGAACTTGCTGTCTTGGTCACACGATGCGCCAGCAAGACGTGCACCAACAATTGTCCTCTTTTGAACTCTGGTATATGCACCCATAATGTTCGTGTGCATTTCAATATTTTGAGCAAACCTGTGCTTCTTACCCTGCTAATTGAACCTTCACAACTCTGCTCTTTACTGGTGCAATGTGCAATCAATGAAGGATGGCTACCGGGGCTGGTCAAATTAGCCATGAAACCTCCCACACTAAAATGACAGGTGTTTCAGTTTCAGTGTCCAACCCCTGTATATGTGTATGTATGTATGTATATATGTATGTAGATAGACAGACTGACCGACCGATAGGACTATATGGTACAGGCCTGTTTTTCTTTATTTTTAATGTATTTATTGATGATTTAACGTGGCTTGGTTTCAGCTTGTTTTTTAGGGCGGGGGGGGCGGGGGGGGGGTCTGCTATGTGTTAGTTTTTACAGCCTGTGTTTGTGTGTTTTAAACGGACCTCCTTCTTATCTGACTGTAAGGCAAATCTACCTTTCGGTACGCCTCTAATAAACCTTTCTTCTCATCTGTTTCCTCATCCATCCAGCGTAGAGTTTACAGTCTTACAGGTGCCCTGCAGCAACAACACCTGTGAGCACATTTATGAAGTCCCACCTCTGTCAGTGGACATATGTAAGTCAACAGATCCAAATAAAAACAGCTGAAATGTGGTACAACGCAGCACTCATGAGCTTTCTGAGTAAAGAAGACTCCAGAGATTATTGAACAATTTGCAAAAACAGTTTTCTAATAAGCTTACAGTGATAGTTGTCAGTGGTAGTTGTAAAATATCTCATGGAGTGCCAGATGATGTTCAACAGTTTACCAGTAGAGTTTGGTCATATTCATTAGAGATAAACAACAGTGTCTTAATTAAGAGTGTCATAATTAAGGTTTGTGTGGTGGACCAAAGGCAGACAAGCACGGAGAAGGCAGAGTCAGTGGAAAACTTCGTCTTTAATTTAAAGAGTCCACTTACAGATGGTCGAGGTGCAGGGTGACAGGATAATCCTGATTACAAGGCATCTTTTCAAAATTGGATCAAACAGGATCTGAAGCCAGAACGAAATCCATAGTGAAGAAGCTCAAGAGACATCAAAAAGACATGACAACACCACGTGGAACAAAGGACAAAGACGAACTTAAATACAGACAAAGGTGGACATGAAATAATAGGGCAGGTAATCAGGGAAAACAGACACAGGTGTGGAACAGGCGAGCGGGAAGACAGAGGGGCAGGTGAACCAGATATATAGGGATAAACGAGAACATGGAGGAGCTAGATGAGGAACAAACTGTAAACAAACCCAGGGCACCAGAACACATGGGAGAGAACAGAGACAAGAAGGACAGGGCAGGAAATAAACTTCATAACTAAAAACAGGAGGAACAGATCTAAACAGACATTCATCAAACCCATAAAACACAGAGCAAAGCAAAACCTAGACAACCTATAAGGAAAGGAAAACGCACCTGAAACATAGAACCATGAAATAACCTTGCACTAAAGTAAACAGAAAAAACACCTGGCTGAATAAACGTAAACACCAAACCAAAATTCCACATCGTGACACAGAGGACAGTTAAGGCAATGGGTGATGCAGAGTTTAATAATCCAAGATTACAGAATCAATAAAATGATTGATACATGAAAGTAAACCACCATGTATATTTTGATCCAAAGTTCAAGACATTTTAGCTATCAGCCTCATGGGGGCGATAGAGGAAAGTAAAATCATTTCATCATCTACACACTTGCAGAGAAGTGCCTAAAAATAAAAGTCGTTTTCCTTTAACCTTAACTGCCTGCCTTTCTTTTTCTCTGTATGTCTTTCTCCTGTTGTTCTCCATCTAGGAGCAGATGGGTCTGTGACGATCTGACAAATATGTCTGTAGAAGCTGCATACACACAAATACACATGGACACAGACACGGGCATTACTGTAACAAAGTGTGTTCGTGAGATGATAAACCAGTAGAAAAGCAAATAAAATTTCAGATGGTTTTCAGCCACATCATAAAAGAAAAAAATTTCAACTGCTGAAACAATTTTTTTCCTCACTTTACAACCAGAAACTTGACAGCACAACCTCAAGTCAGATTTAATGGAGAGAATCTATGATCAGCAATGCTTCATCATGGGAAGAAACCTGTTGATAGCAGCATCGTGCTGTGGTTAAAAAAAAAAATAAAAAATTCTTTCCACTTCACAACCATGCAGTAATTTGTATTGGTGTATCGCATAAAATCCAAGTTCTATATTTGCTCAAAGAACATTTTTTTTACAGTGAAACTCATAAAGGTGATCTGATCTGGTCTAATCTGACCAGAAACACACTTTATAATCTGTGCTTGGGTTGTACTGTTCCAGCCTTGTGTTACTTTATGGTGGTCAAGAACATGTAAGTGAAGTTTGTCGTCTCCTCCCTGCAGGAGAGTGTCATTTTGTTCGAAACAGCTCTGACCCACATACAGAAGGACACTCCACAGAACGAAAATCAGTAAAATGATGTTTATTGTGAAACTTATAATCAGGAACGAGAACAGGTAAATCTCCAACTGTATGGAAGGAAAGGGAAGAGAACTGGTGAGACAAGGGACTGCAATTAAAACGAAGACTAATGATTATTATTCTAAATGGGGGTGGTAAACGGTTTACTGGTTTGAAGTAGTCAGGCCGCCAGGGGTTGAGGGATTCGGGGTTTAAGTCCATAAAAGCAGTGTTCGTCTTGATGTTTCCTCCTGGTGCTGTTCTGAGGTGGAGCAAAAACCGTGAGGTAATCCAAATTGAGATGGCTTACGTGGCAGGGTGGACAGGATACGCTTAATGTCCAGATGCTGAGAGACGAAGGAATCAGGATGGCTGCCAGCCAGAACGAAATCCAGTCAAAGGCAATAATCCAGGAAGCTAAGTCTAGTAGGTAGCCTTTAGCCACTTATGAAGCAGTAATCCAAAAGGTCAGGTTCAATAATCTGCGAGGGAGCATAAACAAAGTTTACAAGGAGCACAAAAACCAAAGCTTAGTCAAGCGGTGGCGGAGTTTGTTACCACTGTAGCCAAACACTCTCGCATCGAAGTGCTGGCAGTCTCCTGCTTAAATCCTCCTACAAGCAATCAGCAGAACAAGGCGCACCTGTCCACCAGTGCACCTGAGAGCTCCAGCACCATCTGGGAAACTGAACACAATGTTGGAAAGCACAAACAAACATACACACACACACACACACACACATACAAACCAAAACCCCGACAGGGAGATAAAAAAAATTAGGATTTCAGGCAGAATATTGTTTTAGGAAAAGATACATTCAGAAAAGTGTAGCACGGATCACAACTAAATGTTTTTTTTTTTTTTTGTTGTGTTGTGTTCGAAGAAATCTTTGTTTTTGTAGTCTCCCTCATCCTTGTTTTCTCTTTCATCGGATTTTTGCTTCATACATGTTTCTGTTGTTTTCATTTGGACACATTCCAGTGATTTGGAGTGTGCTTGATAATCTTCTGAATATCTGTCTTGAGATGCCTCTAAACTGTAATATGCACAGTAGAATCAAAAATATCCAAATAATTGTCTGATTTTTAGGGGGGGTAGGGTGTTTATTTTCACATATTTTCAGTTTTTTTGCACTAAACTACAGTTTCGACCAAGTTGCTAAATTGTGACTTTTACCCCTGAAAAAAAGGTGATAGTACATGGATTTATATCAACCTTATCAGCCACTGTAATATTTCAAAGGACCTGTATGGTTACCTGTTTTGACCCTAGTTGATTCAGTTCTCCCCAAAACAGCTCTTTCAGACCTGTGTGATTGTGAGTGTGTGTGCCTGTGTTTTTGTGTCAGGTTGGGTCTTGGACTGCTCCCTCTCCTGGATCAGTTTAGGCCCCCCATCAAATGTAGGGCCTATTTCCTCCCCACCACACTACCTGCCGGTGGTCAGTTTCTCTGCCCGCTGGTGTACTTGTTTACGGTGTCCGGGGCTGGGTGCTTTAGTGTGTGTCGGCTCACTCCCGGTGGCGGCTTGCCGGGGCCTGTACCCCTGGGTTTTGGCCGGCCTCTGCTTGGGGAGTGATATGTCCTGGGGTCTCGGGTCTTTGGATCCTCTGGATCTGCTCGGGCGTAGATGGCTGCCGGCGGGGCCCGTGGGCTCGTCGCTGCTGCTCCCTGGGGCTTCTGCCCTGTAGCTGCTGGGTGGTTCCCTTGGGACTCTCCCCTGCTCTTCTCTGGGGGGGTTATGGTAGTCCCGGCGGTGGTTCTCCTTGGGTTCCTGTGCTCTGGGGGGCCTTTGGACGTTTGTGGCTCGGATCTCTTCCATATCTGTCCTGGGTCCAGGGGGGCAGGTCTGTGGCTCCTCACACTCACTATTGCATATTTTTATGGAGAAACCTTGGATACACAAGCACGCTCACACTCAGACCCACCGGCGTTTAGATTCAAGTGTCTTGCATTCATAAGTACTGTGCACTTTTTGGCAAAAAAGCTGTTAATATGACTGTTTCTGCCGGTGTCTTCTCCATAGAGCTCTTTTTTCAAGGATCTGACATTTTAAATGCCTCTAATCTCAAAGATTACACAGCGATTTATAAAAAATGTATTTTATAAACTTCCTCCTAGCCACATTTAGCCATAAACTTAAACCTTATATATCCCTTTTGGAAGTTCCCACAGGCTGTGTACATAACTCTTAATTTGATAAAAGAGTTCAATCTTCGTTTTAGGGAAAAAAACAAAAAAGGAAGTTCTGTTTTCATCCAGTCAGCTTTCACAGATTAGTTTCTTCTCATTTTAATGCAAGAGTGGTGACTATGACATTTATTTGGACTCTTCTTGTAAAATAATGATTTCGTGATCATGTTAAAAGGCACAAATAGAATCTTCAGGAGTCAACTATCACAACAAGATTTGAATCATGTGATCAACCTTGGCTGTTTTAGCATCATTTTATTAGGACAAAATGACTTCATCCTGACAATTTGCTTTTAAACGAACAAGTGTTTTTTCACTTGTCCAGAAGAGAAAAAGTGCATCTTTAAAAAACTTAAATAAAAAAAACGAGTAAAGTTTGTAAACAAACAAAAAGTCCAGCTTTGTGGTATTTACAACTTACAACATGAGACAATAAAAAAGTGTGCTCCTGATGAAAACTGTGTGACAAAAAACATTTGAATCCTGTAAGACTCACAATAAAAACACAAAGATGCCGATTAGAGAAGTTAAATAGCAGATGTTTATTTCTTTGGCGCTCGGACCCCGAAGACATGAATGCTATGAATGACATGAGCTTGAATGAACGATTTAGGATTAGGATTAGAGATCTCTTCCCCCCCCGGGATCCGATACTGGTGATGGAGTGGAGGCCCGAGGAAATAAGGGAGTTGGAAGGAGCTTGGAAGCCAGATGGTGGCGATGGGGTGGAGGAGGGTTGAAGCTCGGCGAGAGAGCAGGGAGATCCATGGTTGGAGGTCCTTAAAAGCGAAGCCTTGAAGGGTGATTGGCTGAGGAGGAATACAGACTTGACGCTGATTGGTTGGAGCGGAGATGCATGATGGAGTCATAATACGGAGCCGGTGGTGGAGGTGAGTCTTCCAGATTGAATTTTCGTCAAAACTCCATATAACACAAATAAAAATGCTACAAGTAAAACGTATCATTAATTAAACTTAAAGCAACAAATTAAATTAACATCAGTAAATGAGAATAATGAGGTGACGACACATACAGGGACATGTGTACAAGGAAATGGCTTCAATTGTTTTTCTTCTGTTCTGGTCTTGACTTTAGGTAGTAATAAACACAGGTTTAATAATACTTCACCCAGCATAAGTGCTACTGACTTAAAAATTTATCAAATCCAAATATTAATATCTATACTATATAATTATTCAATAATTCTAACAATGGTCTCTTTTCTACATCTCTAAATATATAAATCTTCAGAATGTTTTATTAAATTTGTTTTTTTCTTATTAAAAATTTGGAGATATTGACATTTTTTCTTTTTATTTACATGACAGATTCTTGTGTCTCTCTGAAAGCTTGTTTACTGGTCAGTGGATGGGACTCTGGAAAATACTGAATATTGTCTCTTTTGCATCAGAACATATCAACACAGGCCATCAATTTATGTCAGTCAACTCTGATCAGGCCTCACCTCATGATGTCCTGCTAAAACAGTTATAAAAATACTTTCAAAGGCATTACAGGTAGTGCCTCCACCTCGTATTGTAGTTCAGGGTTGACTCTGTGTGTTGTTGGCCCACTGAGGAAACGTGCCCATGTTAAACATGGCGTATCCCCAGGTGTTGATGCCTAAATTAATGCACAGGATCCCAATAATGTTCAGCATGAATCCAGCTCTCACCTGAGGGCACAAACAGCCACATTCTGGTCAGTTACCAAACAAAGAAAATCATTCAGTCTCTAAAGTCTTCATCTGAGCTCCGCTATAGTAAAACCAACAGTTATTTCCTAATAGAACAACACCTATGAATCTTGGTTCATGATCCTTTTAAATTAAACACATGGTTACGTGTCACTATTAGATATTTCCATTAGTCTCACCATGTCAATAATATTGAGGTTTCCAAAAGAGAAGGCGATGGCGTTGGGTGGCGTGGCCACAGGCAACATGAAAGCCAGAGAGGCAGCGATCGTGCAAGGCAGCATCACATAAAGCGGGTGTAACTGGATAGCTGTGGCCTAAGAGACACAAAACACATGTAAACGAATAGAAATACCAAAGATTTGTCTGAATATGTGTGAATATTTCCCTCAGTTTACCATTGAACCAAGTACGGGCAGGAACAAGGTGGTGGTGGCCGTGTTACTGGAGCATTCAGTGAATGTTGCCACAAGCAGAGAGAGCAGAATGGAGATGGCGAAGGGGGGGATTTTCTGCAGGGGCGACAGACTATCTCCCAGCCATTTGGACAAGCCTGAAATCTGCAAACATAAATGTAGAGCTAAAAACAAAGCATGTGCATGAAATTTTAAATGCCTCTGCAGCTTACCAGAGAATTGATTACAAATACTTGAACAGGACAGTAACTGAAAGATTTATCTAAATATTGTCTGACTTAAAACTGTCTCCACCTGTTCTTTAGTAAAATAAATCCACATAAATTTGTGTTTATTTATCGTTATTACTATGAAATCATAATCTAAGATCAGTGTGATATTGGAAAAACTGTTTCCTTTTTTAGTTTTCTACATACATCTGTAGGAGTCTAAATTCAGTTTAAGTTTATTCAGATGTGGAGGATAATTTAAGTTCATTTTTATGGTGATTTATGTTTATTAAGAAAAAACAGGACTTTTTACAGGTTAAAATATGTGTTCAGGTTAGTTAAAAGATTAAGAATTTTGACACGTAATGATTTGTGATAATATAGACTATACTAAAGCGCTCTAGTAAATTTGCATTTAATTTCGCATTAGACAGTTAACTTTCGGGTGTGGTTGCTGCTACAGTCAGTCGGGCAATTGGAGTGGAGCCACACAGTTTTTTGATCTCATTCTTATTACTCCTGTTATTCTTTTACTCTATTATTTTGTGGATAATTTATTTCTGTATCGTTTTTATTTTTAAAGTAAACAGTTGAATCTAACCGTGAGGACTCAGTGTGTTGGGTATTTTTTTGCCATCGAGTGGATTACCAAAGGAAAAGGAAAGCGTCAAGCTTATGGCTTCATCACCTAGGAAACTACATTACCTAAAACACAAAAGGGTAAGATATTGTAATTTGGAATATTTAACTAAAGAAATAAAAGTTTAAAAAGTAAAAAATAAAGAAATAGAATAAAAATATTTGAATAAGCAATTAATTTAAAAAAATGCAAATATGAAAATATTAAAATAAATAAAGAATAATAATAAATACATAACAATTACACATAAATAACTGTATTTTTAATTACAATTTATAAAAAAAAATTAAAAAGTAGAAAAAATAATAAAATGAAACACGTATATAAGAAATTTATTTAGAAATTGTAAATACAAAAAATAAATACAATACATAACGAATTAACAAATAAACTTTTTTTTTACATTTTTAAATACTATACAAACGACAACAAAACATTTTTTTTGGAATGATAAATACATATATAAATAGATAAATAAATAATTAAATAAATAAAAGTTGGAATTATGAAATAACTTGTGAACCAATAAGTACTGTCTGATTGCTTAGAAATCATTACATGTTGATATTAACAGTCAAGTCAAGGAAGTATAGTTCCCTGGTGTTCACCTCACTGCCAGAAGCCAGAGCAAAGCCTCCACCCATTAGAAGGATGATGTTCCAGGGCATTCGCTCTTGGACCACCTGCCAGTTCAGCAGAGCTGGAGGTGCCTTAATCATCTTACCTGTAACATGAAGTAAACTTTTAATATGCAAAAGTAATTAGTTTGGAAGACAAGCCCCACGTCTGGCAGTTAATGGTCAGCCTAGACTTAGGCTGAAAAGATGCTGAAATTGTTGCTTGATACAATATTAACAAGATCAGCTGAGATCCAGGCAATATCTCACCTGCCTCGGTGAAACCATAGCTGCCACGTGTGGGCAACTGAGATGGGATGATGAAGAAGAGTATTGACATGAAGACGGCCACTGTTCCATCTGACACAAACCTAAGGAAACAAAGAAAGTTACTTAAACATACATCCATCCAAGTATTTTCTATACACGCCTCTTCCATACATCGTTTGTGATGAAAGACTTTAAATTTTTTGCCATGTAAGAAAGATTTTTGAAATTTCTTTGTAACATTTTTTTCCTAACCAGAACACACTTCAGCTACAGGTTTAAAATCTTAGCCTTGCTGTACCCACCTAGATGCCAAAAAAAAGCTGGCGTTTCAATTTTTTTAAATTCTCAAATACAGTATATGTAATATGTACAATAAAACCTAGTCAGTAAATATTATTAAAATAAAGCATTTAGAGTTTACAGGAAATGTGTAGCGTGTGTAGCAAATGTGTGTGTGGCTACATGGACAATTACATTGTTTAGAATTTAAACCAAAATAGAGAAGAAGAGAAGAGAAGAGAAGAGAAGAGAAGAGAAGAGAAGAGAAGAGAAGAGAAGAGAAGAGAGGAGAAATATTCTTTATTGTCCAGTCGTACGCGCACACGTCATCTTCCGCTTTATCTGGAGATAAATATTCCAAGCTCCTCACCCTATCTCTAAGAGAGTGCCACCCTGCGGAGGAAGCTCATTTCAACCGCTTGTATCCGAGATCTCGTTCTTTCGGTCATGAAGAGAAGGCAGTTAGGGTGAGGGCAGGAGCGTAGACCAACTGGTAAATCGAGAGCTTCACCTTCCAGCTCAGCTCTTTCTTCACCACAACGGACCAGCACAGCATCCTCATTACTGCGGCGGTTGCACCAAGCCGTCTGTTGATCTCCTGCTCTATTCTCCCCTCACTCGTGAACAAGCCCCCAGGATACTTAAACTCCTCCACTTGAGGCAGGAACTCCCCTCCAATCTGAAGAGGTCAAGACACCCTTTTCCAATCGAGAACCATGGCCTCGGACTTGGAGGAGCTGATCTTCATCCCAGCCGCTTCACACTAGAGGGGGTCAGCAGGACCATGTCATCTGCAAAAAAAGAGACGAAATCCATCGGTCCCCAAATCAGACCCCCTCCTGCCCTTGGCAGCACCTAAATATCGTGTCTATGAAAGTTATGAACAGGACTGGTGACAAAGGACAGCCGTGCCAGAGTCCAACATGCACTGGGAACAGGTCCTACTTAGTGCCAGCAATGCGGACCAAACTCCTACTCAACCTGTTCAAAGACCGAAAGGCCCCTAATAAAGGGCCCCTGACTCCGTACTTCTGGAGCACCCTCACAGGGCACCACGAGGGACACGGTCAAATGCCTTCTCCAGGTCCAAAAAACACATGCGGACCGGTTGGGCAAAGTCCCATGAACCCTCGAGCCGCCTGTAGAGCATGAGTGCTGGTCCACAGGGGCGGGATGAAAAACCACACTGTTCCTCCTGAAGCTGAGGTTCGACAATTGGTCTACCAGTCCATAGGTACTGTCCCCAACCGCCACACAATGTTTAAGAGGCGTGTGAGCCACATTTGACCACCTCAATGACTTCAGCCTGGGTGATGAACTCCGATTCCCCAGTCTCTGCATCCACCAGGGAAGGCGTGACACAGGATTGTGGAGATCCTCAAAGTATTCCCTCCACCGCCGGATAATGACCCCCGTTGAGGTCAACAGTTCCCCCCACACTGTAAACAGCGTTGGCGAAGCACTGCTTCCCAACACTTCCCGGCCAGTTTGCCAGAATCACTTCAAGGCTGACCGGTGTTCCTTTTCCATGGCCTCACCGAACTCCTCCCAGGCCCGAGTTTTTGCCTGTGCCACAGCCCCTCTTCAATAAGGTGGCGTTTCAAGGAGTGAAACGCCACCTTATTGTCCCACAGTGGGGAAATTCATGTGTAACTGCAGGAAAGTGAAAGGAAAATGAAAGTATGCAGATACACACAAAGGTGAAATAAAAAAATTAAATAAATAACAACCTGCGCTGACTTTCTTTTCGAGTTCGACTCCCCAATTAGGATTCTTGCCTAATTCTCCAAACAGAGATCATTCTGACTGCTCACTGTATGTAAGAAAATTAATTACTTGTAAATATATTCCATAGAACTCTTCCAAAACCTTGAAAGAAATACTAAAATAAAGTCATACAATGAATACTGTAAAAGAAAGGGAAACCACATGACTCACGCATCATCCTTGTTGAAGAGCACCGTGGCCCAGCCGGGTATGAAGCCCGGCTCCCTGGTGAACCAGAGCAGCACGAGCAGAATGAAGATGGTCAGTACTGCTCCCTCAGCAAACTTCATGCCACCAAGCTTCTTGTACTCCCCTCTCATCACAGCATATGCCTCCTTATCTCTGTCACTTTTTACGCCACAACCAAAAGACTTCTTCAGGCTGAGTGAAAAAAATAAGCAGAAAGGTCAGAGCTACACAGAAAGCAGCTGAAACACTAGTCCATAAACCTTAAGATATTCAAAGTAAAGCTCTAAACATTTAGAGCAGAATAACAACTTTTTTCTATAAATGTCGTCAATCCACGATTAACTGGAACTGCAGTGAAATGTGTGTGCAGACAAAGGGACTGGCTACACTCAGAAGGTGATTAAAGTTGATCAGCTTTAGGATTTATTTTTTCAATAGACAATAATGCTGGGCAAGTATTGGGTCATGTCGTGCTCATTGGTCTTATCATTCATTAAGAGGTAAGTAATATGGCTCCTTCTGCTTCCAGCACCATTATCTTGGAGTTTATTTCACTATTTAGTACCAGGTAACCAGTAAACCAGGTTACTGGTGAGTTGCCATAGTGTACTGGTTCTTGTGCAATGTGTAATTTGAACCTAAATAGCCTTAACGAGCAGTTATCATACCAAAATGTGGTTTGGATTTGATAAATCCACATTTAAACAATTGTCAGGCTGCTGATTTGGTAATTAATTTCCTCTAGAGTTGGTTTTGTGTGTCTACTTGTTTTTATTTGTTTTGCATTACTGAGCATGATAATTTGATTAAATGTCAAATGATTTACCACACTCCTTAGACAATTTTCATTTTTTAACCTATTGGAGCTCTCAGTTTACTTCTCTCATAGTATTTTTGGAATTACATACAAAAAGGAGATGTCAGAGGGCCTCGGTTACTAAGCTGTTGATTGTTACTGTGTAAAACTGATGTTATCAACTGTGTTTTTTGTTGCACAATAATGCTACTGACTTTCAAGCATATACCTGGCATTGATTTAATTAAACTAAGGGATTGTAAATCAGTGTTGGCAAATGTGTTTTATTAAAAGATCTGGATCAGTATCCTAGAGAAGAAATCGTGATCAGGACATCCTACTCACAGTAATGGGGGATTAAAAATTGTGTGTTTATCTGTTTTCCATTAGTCTTGGTCTTGCTAACTACTCCCACTGCAGACTTTGACCCAGTGTGCATAGTACCTGTTTTTTAACTAAGTACCTGTTTTTTAACGTTTCGGTCACCATAGACAAGAATAGAATTTACTCTGCAATCCTGAAAGCATCAGCAAACAACAGAAATACTTGACATTGCTTGAGTATACAAATCCTCTGGTTCTCTTACTTGAAGCCAAGAAACATGAACTGAAGCCAGAGCCAGGAGATTGCCAACATTAGTACCATGTTTGGAAAAGCAAAGCCAAACCAGCTGGCAAAGTTGATCACACCTCCATTTCCGGGGAAGAGCCTTTGGAAGAAAACAATAGTGATGAGAGGAGCAGAAAAAGGATGAGCTGTTTTGATCCCTGTGAGCTATTTGTATTGATGTCTCACTTGTCCATTTGACCCTTGAGGATGAGGTTGGGGGTGGTGCCTGTGAGGGTAGCAGTGCCGCCAATGCTGGCAGAGTAACACACGCTCAGACTCATCCCTTTAGTCAGAAGGTCGTACTTTGCCTCCATGGCTTTTCTCCTAAACTCCTGCATGGGCTCTTGAGTCACTTGAGGCTGAACTGTAATCCCAGAAAGTGAGAAGGCTATTAAATGGCTAATGTTCTAAAACAAACCCATCCAAACTGGTGAGATTTTACTCACCCACTCTGTTCTCCAGCTGCAGCTTTGTGTCTGGCTTTTTTTCATCCGTGATTTCCTCCTTGCTCTCCAACTCAAACCCGAGGTTATCTTCTGCTGCGGTCTGGAGGTCTCGTTCTTCTGCCCGAGCTTCCGTTACCTGCAGCTGCTGCAACACAGCATGTGCGATGGGCAGCATCATTGCTGTTGTGGCCGTGTTGCTGATCCACATGGACAGGAAGGCAGACACGCTCATGAAGCCTATCATCAACCTGTGAGAGTGGAGGGGATTATGATTATCTTGAACTGCATAATACAATAAACTTTGAGATGAATATTATTGTTTTATGTTCGATTTAATGAAAAAACACTTGATAAGGTGTATTAAAATTTCCTGGTTAGGTTTAGGAACAGAAAACTGTTGGGTTAAGTTCAGAAAAAGATTATTTAGGATTTAATTGAATTCAGAAATTCAAATAAAAGTAATCTTGTATGAATTCATTACAAACAGCAAAATACTGGGATGATTTTATTTGTCAGTTTTGTGGCCCCGACTGAACCAGGCAACGTCACAAGCATATTTCTGGTTCTCATGTAGGCTTCTGAACTGTTCTCTGAGTGACCCGTCACCCAGAGCCTGCTATGTGAGACCCTACCATGAGCATTTAAACCCCAGAAAACATGGCCTCTAGGATCAATTGAGCATTCAAACCCCTCCACTCTGTTAAGGTGGTGGTTTAAGGAGGTTGAGAGATATCTGCAAGAAATAGTCAGGCTCACCTCCACGCACATCAGGTCAGGGAGAGGTTTCTGACTGTTGTTTCGGCCTATGGGCCGAGCAGCGGTGCGGAGTACCAGTCTGTCAGGGGTGCTGGACCTTTCCCCACTTGGAACCCCACTTGGAAACTCCGTCATTCTGCTGGGGGGCTTCAACATCCACATGGGAAATGACAGTAATACCTGGAGGGGTGTGATTGGGAGGAGTGGCCTCCATGATCTGAACCCGAGTGGTGTTTTGCTATTGGACTTCAGTGCTAGTCACGGATTGTCCATAATGAACACCATGTTCAACCATAAGGGTTCATCAGTGCAATTGGCACCAGGACACACTTGGCAGAAGGTCGATGATCGACTTTGTAGTGGTGACTTGGGATCTTCGGCCAAATGGACACTCGGGTGTGGAGATGTGCTGAACTGTGCACTATTCACGACCTGGCGGTGAGTTGGATCCGCTGGTGGAGGAGGAAGCCATCCGGGAATGTCTAGCGGAGCCAGGGATGTATTCAACTCCCACCTCAAGTAGAGCTTTTCCCAGATTCTAGTGAAGATTGGAGACATAGTGTCTGAGTGGACTATTTTTGCCACCTCTGCTGTCGATGCTGCCACCCTTAGGTGTGGCTGTAAGGTCTGTGGTGGCTGTCATGCCAGCAATCCGCAAACCAGGTGATGGACATCGGCAGTAAGGGATGTTGTCAAGCTGAAGATGGAGTCTTGGGCTTGGGAGGAGTTCGGTGAAGCCATGGAGAAGGACTACCGGTCGGCAATTCTGACAAACCCTCCGGGAAGTCCGGGAAGTGTTGGGAAGCAGTGCTTTGCCAACACTGTTTACAGTGGGGGTAGGGAGCTGCTGACCTCGATTGAGAACAATATGGGGCGGTGGAGGGAGTACTTCGAGGATCTCCTCAAACCTTGGGTCATGACCAAAAGAACAAGATCTGGGATACCAGTGGCTGGCATGAGCTTCCTCCGCAGGCTGGCCGGGCCCTCCCTTAGAGATAGGGTAAGGAGCTCAAGATAGAGCAGCTTTTTTTCCACATCAAGAGGCGTCTGTTTCGGATCTTTTTTATTACTTTGGGTTTTCATTAGCTGCAAGCCATAATCATCAAAATTAAAGACAGAAACTTTTATCACTCATTTTAAATCACTCATTTATATGAGTATGACTATGTGTATTTTACTTTGTGCACTGAATTACTGAAACAAATTCACATTTTAGAGATGTTCTTATTTATTGAGATGCAGCTGTTGACACGGTATTTGTTGCAAATTAATTTCATCACAGGTTTTATCCTCTTACAGGGATGGACGAACACCAACCAGGAGAAGAACCCGGAGGGCGATGCGTTCATGAAGGTTCCAGTGTTCCACTGCAACAGCCACCAAAAGGCCACCAATGCCCAGCATATTTGAGTCTTTCAAATACTCAATACTGACCTTAAAAAAAGATCACAAAAATTTTTATTCTTCAATTCAATTCAATTCAATTCAGTTTATTTATATAGCGCCAATTCACAACACATGTCGTCTCAAGGCACTTCACAAAAGTCAGGTACATACATTCCAATTAATCTTAATCATTGAACAGTGCAGCCAGATTCTGTTATTTATTCAAATTGGATAAAAAGTTTTTCTATCTAAGGAAAGGAAACCCAGCAGATTGCATCCAGTCAGTGACTTGCAGCATTTTCCTCCTCCCGGATGAACATGTAGAGACAGTGGACAGTCACTGCGTTGACTTTGGCGCAATCCCTCATACTGAGCATGCATGTAGCGACAGTGGAGAGGAAACTCCCTTTTACAACGGAAGGAAACCTCCACAGCACCAGGCTCAGTGTAGAGCGGCCATCTGCCACGACCGACTGGGGGTTAGAGAGAACAGAGCAAAACACAAAGAGAACAAAGAAGCACTGATCCAGGAGTACTTTTCTATGGAAGGAAAAGTAAAATGTTAATGGATGTAGCTCCTTTAGTCGTTTCAACCTAGAAAGAAGGAACAGATAAACTCTGAGCCAGTTTTCAGGTTTAGAGTCTGAAGAGAGCACAGAGAGTTAGTCACAGTAAAAAGCTCAGTCAGTAGCTATGTCTAGGAGAGAGAAAGGGTTAAACACTGAAAGACAGGGCCATGTGGATCATCGCAGAGGGTGAGCACCAAGCTGTGTGCCAGCAGAAGCTCGAGGATTCACCCTCTCCAGACAGGTGTTACAGGTAGACACAGAGTCAGGCCAGGTGTAGCTTCTAGGAAGAGAAAAGAGAGAGAACAAAGTTAGAAAGCTGAGATAACAGCAATAAATACAAAATTGAAGATTAGCGTGAGAAAGTAGCGAAGAGGGTGAAAGGTGGTCATTATGTCCTCCAGCAGCCTAAGCCTATAGCAGCATAACTACAGAGATAGCTCAGGATAACCTAAGCCACTCTAACTATAAGCTTTATCAAAAAGGAAAGTTTTAAACCTAGCCTTATAAAGTAGACAGTTTGTCTCATCTAGAGCCCACTGATGGCCATTTGTTATACTAAAACCCACAACGATTGGGGATACCTCTCTCTGTCAGATTTGGACCACACCACACCCCCAAACATTTTGGGAAAAGAGAGGGGGGTCATACAGGTAGCAGAAATGGAGGGTGTGTTTGCACCTCAACCACACTGAGCGTTTTAGGCTAAACCTGACTCCCCCTTACTCCATCAACAAGGGGAAAGAAGACGGAGCTAAAATAGGAAGATAGCTCAGGATAACCTAAGCCACTCTAACTATAGCTTTATCAAAAGGAAAGTTTTAAGCCTAGCCTTAAAAGTAGACAGGGTGTCCGCCTCACGGAGTAAAACTGGGAGCTGGTTCACCACAGGAGAGGAGCCTGATAACTAAAGGATCTGCCTCCATTCTATCTACTTCTAGAGACTCTAGGAACCACCAGTAAACCTGCAGTCTGAGAACGAATTGCTCTGTTAGGAACGTATGGAACAATCAGATCTCTGATGTATGATGGAGCTAAATCATTAGGGCTTCTATATGTGAGGAGGAGAATTTTAAATTCTATTTCTGGATTTAAACAGGGGCCAATGAGGGAAGCTAAAGTAGGGGAAATATGATCTCTCTTTTTAATTTTCATCAGAAACTCTGAGGGGGGGCTGCAGCATTTTGAAATCAGCTGAAGGCTTTTAACTGTCATTTTGTGGACATCCTGATAATAAAGAATTACAATAGTCCAGGCCTTGAAGTAACAAATGCATGGACTAGTTTTTCCTGCTGTCACTTCCTGGACAGGATATTTCTAATTTTGGCAATGTTCCGAGAATGAAAAAAGGAAATCCTAGAAACCTTGTTAATATGGGATTTTAAATGACATGTCCTGGTCAAAAATAACACCAAGGTTTTTTACTTTATTATCGGAGGTCAATTTAATGCCATCCAGGTTAAGTGATTGACTAAGCATGTTTCTTTTTTAAAGACTCCGGTCCAAAGACGACAACTTCTGTCTTGTCTGAATTTTAGAACAGAAAATTTAAAGTCATCCAAGTTTTTTATGTCTTCAAGACATGCTTGTAGTCTATCTAACTGGTTGGGCTCCATCAGGATTTATGGATAAGTAAAGCTGAGTATCATCAGCGTAACAGTGAAAATTTATTCTATGCTGCCTGATAATTTTACCCTATTGGAAGCATATATATAGTAAAGAGAATTGGGCCCAAGTACTGAACCCTGTGGTACTCCACAATTAACCCTAGAGTTTAAAGATGATTTATCATTGTACATGAACAAACTGGAATCTGTCAGACAAATAAGATTTAACCAGCCTAGCGCTGTTTCCCCTGATCCCTACAGCATATTCCAGCCTTTCTAAGAGAATATTATGATCGACTGTATCAATGGCAGCACTGAGATCTAACAGAACCATACAGACCCAAGTCCATTATCTGAGGCTAGAAGAATATCATTAGTGACTTTCAGCAGAGCTGTTTCAGTGCTATGATGAGCTCTGAAAAACTGACTGAAACTCTTCAACAGTCATTGCTGTGTAAATGCTCACACATTTGATTAGTCAACTATTTTCTCAAGAATTTTAGATAAGAATGGAAGATTGGATATCGGTCTGTAATTTATTAAGTCATCTCAATCAAGCGAAGGTTTCTTAAGCAAAGGTTTAATTACAGCTACCTTAAAAGCTTGTGGTTAACATACCCATTTACTAAAGATAAATTAATCATATCAAAATGGGGCTTATAATCAGAGGGAACACTTCCTTAAATAATTTGGTTGGGATTGGTGGTCTAACATACAAGTTGAAGGTTTAGATGAAGCTAATATTTCTGATAACTCTGGAAGCTCCACAGGATCAAAAACAGTCCCAACACAGATCAGGTTCTACAGTTACTTCCAATGTTGTCTCACTTGTTGAGGATGAATAATCATCTTCGGGAGTATGTCAAAGATTTCTTCTTAATAGAATCAATTTATTTTGGGAAGAATCCCTAAAGTCATGACTGATGAGAGCTAAGGGAATGGATGGCTTTGTTTTTCCCCCCCCCCAACAGAGCTATGACTCTGTGTAAGTTTAGCAACTGTATTAAAGAGAAAAACCTAGGCATATTCTTGTTTCTCTTCTATTAAGGATGAGAAATAAGCTGTTCTTATAGCTGGGGAAGTGTCTTTTTATACAACAGTAGGGCCATTTCTTCCAGATTAAGTAGGAATCCTCCAGGTGTGTAGAGCGCCATTTTTCCTGCTCCAATTTTCTAACATTGTGCTTTTAAGGTACGCAGATTCTGAATTAACCCAGGGAGCCTGCCTCCTATGAATAATTTTTCCTTCTTTTTCAAGGGGGTGTGCATTGTCTAATGCACACACGCAATGATGAATTAACACTATGAACAAGAAGAATCAATTTGTGAAGGGGAAAACAAATTATTGCCCTCCACTCTGTTTTTTGTACTGTGATAATGAGGAAATTAAAAGTGGTACAGATTCTTTAAAGGTTGTTACAGCATTGTCTGATAATGATCTACTATAATGAATTTTCTTTCAGTGTGGAGTACTCGGTTAAATTAAACTCAAACGTGTTTATTAAAAAATGGTCAGACAGCACAGGGTTGTGAGAAAATATTGTTATGTCTTTATACACTCAATGCCATATGTCAGCACAAGGTCCAGAGAATGAAGACAAAACGTTGGTAGGTTTTTGTTAATGGTTTTTGAGTTAAAGCCAGATGAGTCTAAGATACCATTTAAAGGCTATATTTAGCTATTCACTTTCAGTGTCAACATGAATGTTAAAATCCCCACTATAATAACTTTAATCTGTATTTAACAATAAATCAGATAAAAGGTCTGAAAACTTGTCTATAAAATTGAGCGTAAGGGCCTGGTGGACGGTACAAAACAACACAACAGAAGTGGTTTTAGTGCTTTGCAATTTGGATGAGGAAAAACTAAAAGGATTAAATATTCAAAAGAGTTGTTAGCAATTGATTGTCCTGGGACTAATCAATAAATCGGACTGAAAGATGGTTGCTATTCCTCCTCCTCGCCCAGTATTTGTGAGGAATGTGAAAATTTAAATAATTAGTAGGAGTTGACTTCATTTATAGTAACATAATCCTCTTGCTGCAGCCAGTTTCTGTGAGCAAAGAAAATAAAAAAATCAATCTGATTGTCACAAATCAGGTCACTAACTAGTAAAGTCTTTGAAGAGAGAGATCTTATGTTCAGTAAGCCACATTTAATTGTTTTATGTTTATTTTTAGTCTGAGTTGTGTTTATTTTTATTAGATTTTCCTGATTTCCTCTTTTTAGATAATTTGATATTAAAACTATGTCAAAAAAGAATTGGCTTCAGGTCAGTTGAATTTTAACAGCCAATGCCAAGCTTATTGTGACATTTTTACTGTTTATCTGTCATTCATTACCAGTCAGTATAACTTTTGAGCCAAACATTTTTGAGTTATAAAAGTGCCAGTTCAGGTTGAGTTTTCTTTTTTGCTGTTGGCTTTTTCTTGTGAGAGTCAGTATCTCAAATGCACTAAACAGCCGACTGAACAACCTCTTATCAGATCACATTTCTGTTATCTTAATCAGCCTAGACATTCTTTGCAGTTTACGTGAACACTTCTTTAAAAACTTTATTTTATAGACCATTACACCTCTGCCATTTTTTCATTAGACTTCTATTTATATAGAAGCCCATGTCAGTTCAGATTAAAGACAGTCCTTTACAACGTTCCACGTTTTACATGCTGAAGGAAACGTGGCATACTTGAAAGTGTTTCAGAGCGATAATCTGATGTAAACTAAGGTGGGGTAGAAAATCAACACAATGGTCTTGCTGATAGCTAATAGCTAAATACTTTTTTATATTCTGCACCACAACACATTTACTTTCTCTGATAGAGTTTCATCTAACTCGAGATGTTAGAAAGCATGAAGTGTAAATATCTATAGATGACATTATAAATTGTTTAATGAAAAAGAGACATGTTATAATGGTTTATAAAACAACAAATAAATTTTCTGAGCTAGTAAGATACTGACTCCTGATAACTGCTCCTCAAATACTCACTTAAAAAGAAATCTTAAACATTCATTTTAGTCTTAAGATGGAATGTTTCCCTGAGAAATCAAAAATATACAGAAAGATTTTAACATAAATAACGAGGTATAAGAGTGAATAGTAACTGTACATCTCCAGCCTTCATGATGCCCATCATAGGGAACAGGATGACAGGGAGAAGAGCAGTCACAGCCAGAGGCATACACTCTGTGCACCAGTACAAAGTCATCAGGATGATCACATAGCCACATCTTGCTTCCTGTAAATACACACACAAACACACACAAAACAGGTCAAAGTCTCAAATATGCTTACATAGCATCCAAATATTGTTCACAATCATATGTTGTAAACAACATTCCTTTCAGCATGCTATTCAGCATGCTATTCCTATATAATATTTCTAATTCCTGGTTATAAATTATGCATAATACCTGACTGTGGTTATCAAGTTGAGTTTTTGTCTGAAAAGAAGTTCTCCCCTCTCTAAAAAAACTATTCATATCCAAAGAACAGGTGACTTTATTTAGCTATAGATGACTTGTAAAAAGTGTTGAAGTTTGAACAACAAATTACTATAACTAGAAACGTCTGCATTTACTTCATAAAGACTCTGTGAATGCTGTAAGTTCAATGGATGGGTTGTTCTGATGAAGGAGCCTAACTGAAATAGAAACAATTGTCGATTTCTGTAAATGAGTAATATTTTAACAGCTAAATTCTGGGGAAAAACCTGTTGAAAAAAGCATTATAAGAAACTGAAACTTTTAATTTAGAGTAAAAATACTTTTGAATCCCTTTAAAAAATTGATTTTGTTAGCATTAGCTAACCAGCCAACTTTAGTTAATATGCTAGCATTAGCATATTAACAAATTAATGAACACTGTTGTGCTAATTGCAACTTATTGATATGAACATGTTCATATGTTAATGTTAATAAGTGTTCATATCTATGGCAAACAGCACCAGTCAAAATGCTATGTTTAGCTAACTTTCTAACATGCTAACGTTAGCATGATAACGTTAGCATGTTAGCTAACGATAATAGAATTTGCTAAATACTCTGAGCAGTTCTAATAGTTTAGGCTAAAATGTAGGTCTGAGGTCACTCATGTATTAGAATGTATTAGATACACAGTTTTTCCTTTGTGGTAGTCATCAATCAGTCCATACTTTTGTCATGATGTTGAGCAATCTGATACTGGCAGGATTCTTATTCCTGTCTGTTTTGTTTATCTTTCTCTTTCAGACACTTGAAACCAGCCACAATATTCACTCTATCACTTTGTATCATTACACTGTACACACTAATGACTACATGCACCGTCTTGGCAAACTGTTTTTGCAGTGACACAGAAACACGTTGTATGACTAATAAAACAATCCATCTTTCTAAGCAACGAATATTGCCCAAAAGAAACATCCATCAGATTGAACTCAAATTCAGTATATTTGTGTATAGAATGTTGCACATAACAAAACAGTTTTCCTCATTATCAAGAACATTCAGCGTAAGAGATTCAGTTACAGTGAAAAAGGTTTCATGTTGTCCAAAAGTCACCAAAAAGTATTAGGACCCTTTTCCCTTTTCTGTTGAGGATTTTGCAACAGAATTGCCTTTCCACTAGTGAAGTTCTTGCTCAACATTGGCATCACGTGGGCAAAGACTTTTGTACAACAACCTGGTAATTAACAGCAATAGAGTAGCCTACTCTAGACAACTGTTGCAAAAACATTTTCTCTGAATATTCATCCTGTCTATAGTAGGGGACATCAGGAAAATTATTTGTTTATAAAAGGAAAAGAGAGACATTATGCGTCTTGTTGCATAGAGAAAGTGAAGCATCCATGTTGGATTGCTTCTCATCCAATTGAATGGGTTTCTTCCAAGTTGTACCCAAAAACACAAGATTGGATCAAATGATCTACCAAGAACATTTGTCCCTCACTCCAGGCACACTTTGGCAATGATCTGTGTTTATACCACCATAATGAAGCTATGTTTCACAGGGCAAAGTGATAAAGTGGCTCAAGGATCATAACATTGATACTCCCCAGCTCAACTCCATAAGGAACCTGGGGTCATTCCTCAAAAAGCAGAAAAAACACAACCATACAAATTGTGATCAACTATATACACCAATAGGAAAAGTATGAATTTAGTTGATCACAATATCCGCTTGGAGTGCACAAAATGTTTGACTGTGACTGTATATAAATCTGATGCACATTTAAATACATTTTACTCAGGCAAAGAAGCCCCGAAGCAAAGGCAGACACTGATTTACTGTAATGTTATCCAGCTTTCAAGTCCTTTGTCTTATCACTGCCTCTCTTAAAAAGGCAATAAGACTTTACACAAGTAGATAGTAGCAACCCTTGATCATAATACAAACTGTTTGCTGTGCTCTTGTCTCACAAGATAGCTGTTATAACGTTTAAACTATCCAACACAAACATTTCAACTAAAAGTTAAGTAAGAGTTAAGTAGGTAAAATCCTACTTAAGTCTGCTGTTTCTTAGATGTCATACTAATGGTTTCTTTAAAATAAAAGGATCTTAAAGATGATTGTTTCACACTAATGTGGATATTATTGTTGTATTGGCAGCTGTTGAATTGGCAATACAACAGCTGCTACCATTTCTTATTTTTTAATTTCACAGGGTTTTAAGGGAGATAAAATAAACAGTTGTGAGTATGAATGTCAAATAAGCTGTTTGAGGCATTTTGTGGTCCCTTTTTTGTGACATTCTGGGACCTTCGAACTTCATTAGTTAAAAAGTAAAAAAGAAAAAACAACTGTTTAAAAACTTAAAAAACAGCATGGGTCACAGGAGAGTTGAGTTGACCAGATTTTGGACGATGTGAGAAATATGACCATGAAAGCAAAATTTGTTTTTGTGTTTATTTTAGGTTTTTTAGATTTATACTGAAAGAGAAGTTGGGGATCTACAGAAAAAAAAATCTGTAATTGTATAAAGTTACCAAAGATGTGTGATTTCTTACATTAAAATAACATTCAGACTCATCAGGACAAGTAACAGCCTGAGGCAACAGCATAAGATGTGATGGTTATAATGTCAGGGCAATAGGCTAATCCTGCATTGTTGTGATTTCACCAATGTTGACAGCAGAAGAAAGTATTTAGTTGGACACCAACAAGAAATTTCAAAATAACTTTACTTAACTATACTATCCCAATACTATTTAACTATACAATGTAAATACAATAATAAATATTTTCTTACACTTATTAACACCATTGTCCTCTCTTAGTCCTTCCAAGTGGTGATAAATAATTTATTTGCACAGGTTTTGAGTCCACATAAAACTAAGGAAACTGACAAAAAAATCCTGTCAGTTAGTCAAGTTGTTTAAAATAACTTTAATGATGTATCTAAAGGTTAAAGCTGTCCAATTTACCATATGTTCCTATTACTTTTTTATGTTTTAAAATTTTTTTATTAAAATAAAATAGATCCACCAACCTAAGACTTTAAATTGTCCAAATTTAAATGTTTGGAAATTTGAAAATATCTGTGTGGATGGCAGGTTCAAAGGTTCACCAAACAGGTTTAACACTCAACAATAATAGTAGCTGAGCGGCACTTGTTTGCCTCGTAGATTCAAAGAGATTTTTATCACCTGGATGTCTGACATCGACTGTTTAAGTAAGAACACAGTTAGATAAATGTGAGGGCAGTGTGAGATAGAACAAAAATGTTACTCTGATTTGAACAGTTTAGCTCATTCATACTCACCGAAGTAGGAACAATCAGTGGCAGAGGAAGAAGGACAAGCGGAGTGACAAAGATGATGATGTAGTTTCTGTGGTACCACAACCACTTAAACACATTGAACAAGCTGCCCATGATGATCTCAGAAAGATTAACAAACAGATGAAAGTTACAAAACTCCCCTCGAGCCTGACAGGCAAAAATGCCCAGGAAGCTGATTCAGGCACACACCAGTCCTGTGCAAGTCAGATGATCTAACAGTGGAGATGTGCACGGCAGAAAGCTACTTTGGTAAAAAGACCTAAATCAATGCAATTCACTCACTATGTCTGTGTTAGCACATCAAACATTAACCCAACACTAATGTGTTCACAATCCTTGACAGTGAAGGAGATGAAACTCCTGGTAAAGAGAGGGAGGAAGCTGTGCAGAAAGGGGTGAGGGAAGGAAAGATGGAGCCAATGATAGACAAACAATGGTTAGGTTTATCAGGTGAAGGAGTCCAGCTCTGTCATGTGTAACCAAAGTTCAGGGGTTATGCATTTAACAGCTGAGATGGAGCCCACTGACAGTCCGCAATACAAGGTCTATAAGAGTTCAGGTTTCACAACTTGAAGTCAATGAACGGAAGAAAACACATGCCAAGTTTTAATTACTGTCTAAAAGCACCAATATGCAGTTCAGCACATCAGGAAAAGTTTTATTTACATTGTAAATGTCAGGAATCTGGGGGTTTGTGTCTTTGTAGTTGGTTTTATCTCTTTGTGGAGTTTTAGGTTTCCACTGGAGGGAGCAGTTTACCGGAGCCGCTGGACTCCTGGTGGATGGATTGCAGCAGGTGTGCTTCTGCATTATCAAGTTATCTTTTCATTATCAAGTCATAGGTTGGACTATATGATGAGCTGGCTGCTAGTTCTTTGACGCTTGAGTGTTAACCTAAGTGGTAACCTCGAACTGACACCAAGTTCCTTACCTGAGTGCTCCTAGATCTCTACAAATCATCTACTACAAACAATAAGCCTCAGATCACCATTCCACGGTTGGCAACCTCAAGGCTCCTTATTACCCTCTTTCTCTTTGGAACCTGTCTGTCCTCCGACACTCTAATCAAGACCTGTGCTCCTCGCTATACCATGGCCCTCCTTCCACCATTTAAGCCACTACTTGGATCTCTTCCCCCGGATTCTTCTCATTGTTATTTGCCTGCAATATTACCTCTGCACACGTCTCCTCTCCTCCTCAGTGACGTTGCTGTTCAATGTTCTTAGAGAACCGGATCGGACAAGGATCTCCTTCATATTGATCATCATTGTCTATAATAAATCTTTAAACTTTTCCCTGCCTCCTGAGAGTATTCGTGCATGTGGGTCAGACAGTTAAACAAAACAATGACAGTAAGTGACCTATTTATATATAATTTACAATTCCACTGTTATTTTTTGTCTTTGTATTCATACTTTTAATGTTATTATAAAGCTTTTTTTTGCCTTTTACTTTTTTATGGTACGATTTCCTTACTACTTTTTTAAGTTTAGACAGAGGCATTCTTCCAAAGATATTAGCTCTGCAGCGAAATGTTTTTAATAAAAGAAGTTGTTGTTTTTTTGTTTTTTGTTTTTATATCTTCACTCTTGTAATTACAAATATAATGGCAGGAAACATAATGTTAATCAGTAAATCAGTAAAACTATATTAGTACCAGGATTTCTGCCAATGACTTAAGCCCCTTTTATGCTAACAATTGCAAACATGCAGGCAAGCTGAGAAGTACTAAAACTAATCCTATTTTAAGTCGTATGCAACGCGACAACCTGACGGCAAGGCAAGGGCCACCGACCCCCAATGAAGAGGAGTCAGCAAGAAGCGCGCAGCGGTGACCAAGAGTGCGGCCCCACTCCAAAAAAAGAGAAGACCAGCTGGCCCAGCACAACAAGAGTACGCCACACAAAGGAGGGCACACGACCAACACGCTCAACCACCCCCCAAACCTACGTCGCGGAGACAACACAGCGCCCAGTCCGGGGACTGGGCCACAGCCGACCCAAAACGGCAGATCCACCCAAATGCAATCCCCCAGCCAGCATAGGCACACGCGCCCATCCATAGACAAATTAACAGAAACTGCCAGAGCCCACCAGGCAGTCAAGCAGACCCTGCACCACCCACTACCGTGCCCAAGGGAAACACGCCGCTCCAGCAAGCTGAAGGGCGCCACAGCAAGGCCACATCCTAAATGGCAAAAAGGCTGCATCACCCAACCCTTATGAGGTCCCTAAGCCCACCAATGCACCGAAGGCCTTTGGGCCAGGGCTGGCGCCAGCGCTTAGACTGGCCCTAAACCCCAGCTACATATCCGCCAGGACTCAAATCCTGATCTGATGTGGAGGCAGAGACCCTCTCCAGACTTATGTAAACTAACAAAAGGTCTCTATACTGGTTAATACTAAGAACATTTTTATTTTTTCCAATTAATGAGGATAGTTTTCTTATCAATACATAAGGCAGTGAAAACCATGTGAACTGAATTTGTCTCCATGGTGACATCATCTAAGTTGCCCAACAAGCAAACTGAGGGGAAATATGAGTCCAGCACTAGAACCTCTGAACAGGTGTACATCATCATAGTCCCTGGATGTAATTGCCCGGTATATTGTCTGTGCACTGTAAGCAAGTATTAGACTATGCAAAACCCATCCTGAACATCCCTTGACTTGTGTAGTGTACTCTATGAAGGATTTTATAGTGTATCAATTGTAAACTGGGATTACTAGTCAATTTAAGTTCTTAAACATATCTGAGACCAAAATGTTTGGTGAAAGTTGACTGACAAATCCACCTCCTTTTTCATAATAGGAAGGGATATTGATTCATCTATTTTAGACAGTTTCCGGTATATTTTAGACAATAATTTGGGGGTGTTAAGATTAAGGAACACTAGTGCACTTGACAGCATTTGAAACCCAACCTTACTGAGCCTAAATTTATTTTTTATTATAGATTTATTTTGTTGATATTCTAAAAATGTATTCTTGTCCATCCCATATTGTATAATTCATCTGTCAAAAGGTTCCAAATATTTAATTCTTTACTCCTCCAACCTGAAAAGTTTATGATTTTATTTTTTCGCAGGATGTCAGGGTTGTTCCAGATGAGGGTGTGCGCCTGCATTGGATTAGTGAAGACCCTGACATTTTTAGATACTTCCACCATGCTGTCAGAGAGGTGCTGATATTGAGGCTTTTAAAGCATACATGTCGTTTTATATTTGAGCTACTAAATGGAAGGTCTGAAATCTTAATATTATTGCATAATGTCTGTTCCACGTCTACCCAGGGTTCATCTGGAGGACTGTGTTTAAACCATTTTGAGATGTATTGTAGCCTATTGGCAACGTAGTAATTGTGAAAGTTAGGCAGATGTAGTCCTCCTTTATCTTTGGTCTTCTGTAGCATTTTTAAGCTAATACGTGGGAGTTTATCTTTCCAAAGAAATTTAGTAATGGATGAGTCCAGAGATCGAAACCAGTCAGATGACATTTTTTCGGATCATTGAGGAAAAAGTAATTGATTTTGTCAAGACCATCATTTTTATTGAAGCAACCCTGCCCATGAGTCATATGGATAGTAATTTCCATCTAGCAAGATCATCTTCCACCATTTTAAAAGCGGCATGTGGTTTAGTTTTGTTTAATCTGCCAATCTAGGAGAAACAACACCCAAATATGTAATATTCCCTGACTGCAGTTGTGTATTAATGGAATTGTGGAAAGAACAATTAATTGGAAGAGCTGTAGATTTTACCCAATTTATAGAATAATCTGAAACTCTTGAGAAAGAATTAATCAATCCAATAACCTGAGAGAGAGCAGTTTGTGAGTGCTGGAGAAAACGTAATACATCATCTGCATAAAGACTGATTTTATGTTCAATACTTATGCATTTTATGCCTTTAATATCTTTGGTTTGCCTAATTGCTGTCGTGGTTAAAAAAAAAGCTAATAATGATGTCAGGTTCGGTGTAGGGTCAACGGTGGTGAGTAAGGATTTAATAAATGAAACTCACTTCAGCAGGTGGTGGCAAAAACAGGCATGGACAGACAGGCAAGCCAGGCATGGCAATAACGGCATGAACTGAATGAAAACAGGGTGACGTGATCCATAATGTTTCTGTGAGGAGTAAACAGAACAGACATGTATATATGGAGCGTGAACCAGGTGAAACAAGGAAACAGATTACAAGATCCAGGAGGACTGAACGAAGCTGATTGCTAAGGTTGACAGAGGCAGGGAGAAACAAAACGTTACTGGGCAAAACAGAAATCTAAGGACATAATCAAACCTAAGAAACTATGGAGGTAAATTTGTCTCAATATTATTCAGTCAAACAAAAAACTAATCTCAATCAAAAAAAAACTAATCTCAATCAAAAAAAAACTAATCTTAATCAAAAAAATAAATTGTGGTCAAAACTTTTGGAATATTCAATCAAAAAAAACTAATCTCAATCAAAAAATATTAATTCTGGTTATAATATAGATAACCCTCTAATAAAATCTGAAGAGATTGTGTTGTCACCTCTCATGGTTTTGGAGAAATAAATTCCTCTAAGTTAGGCAAAAGCATATGCTGGTTAAGCATTTTGAGGTACTTTGACAAAGTATTTCTCCAAAACTGTACATAAAACGTGAATGTGAAAGTTGTAAAAATGCCATTAATATAAATGCTCAGTAGGTTACTTTTCTGTTTTCCTCTTATTTTCTCAACCGTTGCCAGAATCGGGTCCTTTCTGCTCCATCACCGTAATGCACCTTGTATGCGCTACGCTAATCTTTAAGAGAGAGCTGGTGTCGGCTGCCATGACCGCGTATTTCTGACTGCAGTTTTTTTCTGTACAATAAGCCCTGCAGTTCGAGCAGGTTCAGAGGTGCGGGGGATCAGAGTCTGCCGCTTTAGTCAGCGCTAACCAATGGGGAAACGTCTTATTTCGTTCGTCTTTAGGCCCCGCCCAGGATGTTCATGTTTCCAGAACTCAAAATTCTTTGAGTTCAACCAAAAACAGAGAGCGTCAAAACCAAAAGAGCGCGAGTCGTAACCAAAGATTTTTGACATGCGCAAATAAAAGTTTATGTTTTGCAAATAACTTTTTTCTCTTCATGAGAAAAAATGAGTCATTTTAATCAAAAAAAGTTTTTTCAAACAATTTGTTTTTCTCCCCAAAATAAAATATTCCATTAAAAAAAATTTGTTACAACTCTGAAAGTTTTGATCACAACTTGATATTTTTTGATTGAGATTAGTTTTTTTTTGATTGAATATTCCAAAAGTTTTGACCACAATTTATTTTTTTGATTGAGATTAGTTTTTTTTTATTGAGATTAGTTTTTTGTTTGATTGAATAATATTGAGACAAATCTACCTCCATACACCACTGCACCAGATGTTCCACCTTCTTTTTGTATTTGGACTCATCATTATTCGTGATTCGTCCCACTACTGCTGTCTCGTCTGCGAACTTCAACAGAGATATAAAGTTCTGTTAAGAAATATTTGTGTGTGTGGATGTGTGCAAGTGTGCATGTTTGTGTGTGTCAGAAAGAGAAAAGAGTGACAGAGTGGTGTGGTAACAAACAAAATGAGAGGAGACAAAAAGGAGCGGATACCCAAAAGCCCCGCCTTGGCTCCGCCCACATAAAGCAATGTAAACATCATGCTGAGCTGTGCTTTATATTAGATTATAACTGCCCGTTATCTAACCTTGTATCTAAGCCGGTGTTGAGAGACCCATTTTTTTCTCCGCCTCCAAAATTCTATTCAGATTTTTATTTAAATAGCGCCACTTTGTTACATATGTCGTCCCAAGGCAGTTCAGTCGAGTCATACATATTCCAAATTAGGTACATGCATTCCAGTCGATCCTAATTATCAAACAGTGCAGTCAAATTCAGGTTATTTTCAAATTGGTTATAAAGTTTTTCTATATAAGGAAACCCAGCAGATTACATCCAGTCAGTGACTTTCAGCATTGACTCCTCCTGGATGAGCATGTAGAGACAGTGGACAGTCGCTTGCATTGACTTTGCAGCAATCCCTCATACTGAGCATGCATGTAGCAACAGTGGAGAGGAAAAACTCCCTTTTAACAGGAAGAAACCTCCAGCAGAACCAGGCTCAGTGTGAGCGATCATCTGCCACGTCCGACTCAAATTTCAAAATCATGTCAGACACTGTTGGGGGTTATTCCCTAAATCCGTCACATGAGGGAGAGATTTATTGGGTGCTATTGTGACAAAAATGGCATAAATGTTCGCCAAATGAGTTTTTCACAAATACGTTTGGTTTCACATAAAGATTTAAACACCTGAGATCATATTTAAAGGTCCTTCAGACAGGGCTGACTCTGTAAACAATATGCTACAGAAAACGCCCTTTTTTTGCAGCATTTATAATAGGATAGAAGAGTAAAATTAGTGGTTTGGACATTTTGGACGACATTTAGCTGACCAGTGATATCAAAATGAAATATTGTTCGGACAGCTGCATTGATTAGGATGAGGATGATGAAGATGTGCTTCAGAGGAGGGGGAGCTAGTTCACTAGTCAGTTATGCTGTTACTTCTTATTTCCAGCAGATTTAATTTACATGTCTGCTATTTAAACAATGTTTTGATTATTTTATGTTTGTTACAGGGCTTGTGAACATGACATCAGCAGCGTAATGCATTGCGGGAGCGTAGGATTTGGAGGCTAGTAGGAGCGGGCATCTTGTTGGAGCTGTGTGGTTTTGATTTGATTAAACATTCTAAAAAAAAACAATTCAGTGGCAAATGGTTGGTGCATTATTAACTGCCACAATCATGACCGGAGAATGAAATGGAGTGCGTTTTTTCCATTTTCCAGCGTGGAACATTCTGTTTTTGTAATGTAAATAACTCTCCTAGGGACCTTAGAAACAGATTTTTTTTCACAGTATTTTAAATACAACACTGCCACCTGATGGGAAGAAAAGAACAGAATGAAACAACAAAAACTTTAATTCCAAATAAACAGCTTTAAAGATGTTACACATACCTGCAGAAGACAATAGAAACACACCTCAATGGTTGGTGGTAGTGTGAGAGAGAGGGAGTCACGTAGGCACGAATAAAGAAGTGCACACTACATGTAACCTTCGTGCAGTTAAGAGTTCATTTATTTGGTTAAAAACACATTCAAATGTAAGGGGGGAACTTATTTTATGTTTCGCATGCCACATTGTTGCCCATGGGGAAGTTTGGCTGGTGTACAAAAGGGAGCCACACAGAATATTCTACTTGACATATCTGCAAGAGACTGGTCACAAGAAGTTTCCCCACAAGACACAAGTGTATTTTTGTGTGTGAGAAGAAGCTGTATAAATCATTATTCCTCTGGAGTTGATGCGGCCAATTGCGGTACAATTTTATTATTTTATTTGTATTTTTTATTTATGTAGATTCTACATTTTCCGTGAGCTAATGTAGATTTGTGTTTCCTTTCTTAGTTCTGACGGCATTTTTGGGGTATCGTCAAGACATGAAAAGACATGTTGTCCGCAATAAATGTCTGTTGAAACCCAAGAACGATGTTGAGCCTTCATTGCACTCGAGAGGAGTAACACATAGGCTGCAAAGCTACATATGTTTAAGCATTTATTTTTATCTTAGGGAAGTCAGTTCTGTTCTTACTATGACAATATAGCTGTAATTATTTATTTTGATAAAATAAAAGAATAGTTTTTTTATGTGATTAAAGGTTCTACAGCGTCCTTTTTCCAATAAAAAGGTCAAAGGTCAGATCATTGCCCAAAGCTAGTCAGACAGCTGACTTTCTTTTTAATTAATACAGTAGCTATCATAAAAACTGGAATAGATAAATAAATTGATAACTAAACTGGCATTTAAGGGTCAAACCATCAGTTCAGTCATTTAAAAAATAATGAAAGTGTATACACCTTATATTACATATTACATTTGTTAGGCAATAGTTATCTTTCCACATGGTAAAAAAATTTTTAAATTAATCGGTAACTCAGACCAGTCGGAGACATAAAAGTGTCGCCAAACACAATAAAATTACTGTGCTTGGACATAATTTGTACAATAAACAGCTAAACTAGCAATGTGTTAACAAACCATACAACCACATTAGAAAAATGCAGATAAAAGAGTTTAGACTATGGGCCAGGACTATATCTTTGAATCTTAAAATGAATCTTTGTGTATTATCTAAAACTCATTCGTTCTGTACTTGCTAAGCTTTGTTTCTTAGAGAATTAGAGAAATGGCAGCAGCCCAAGTATAATTTAATGATACAGATTTTACTGACAACAAAGACTAAAGTAGTAAAAGTGAGGCTAAATCTGGAAGAAAAAACTCCAGTGTTTGTTTTTGGTTGTTTATTTATCCCAGAGATCAATAGGATGGAAAGTCTGCAGCGGTTATACAATGTTTTAAGTTAAATTTGTGTTGCTCTCTTTCCAAACTACAAACGCACTGTACATACATCTTATATGTCACACATTTGCATGTTTTCATAAAGCTACATGGTCCTTAATGTTCGTGCTATCCTCGGAGGATGTATCTGTCATGGACAGGACGGAGGTCATAGCTTTCAGCTTAATGATCGTCACAGCCGGGCTGTGACCAATCAGGAGGGCAGACGCCTGGGGGTCAGCAGCTTCTAAAAAACTATCTATTGATCCTCTTCACAGAGTGGGGCACACAGCTCAAACACATCAGTTAGTCCACTGCCTGTTATTTGATTAAATTAAAGTATTTCTACAGTTATTTGATTATAATTTGAGAGTTTTTGCTTTGCGTGACCATGAAGCCAGCAGTGGTTCTGCTGGGCCTGGTGCTCCTGCTGGACACCACTTTTGGAGCAGAAGGTAAGTCTTACAGAGGATGTTTGGTTTATGACTAAAATAACTAGGTTGTTACATTTCTACCAATATGGATTATTTTATATTCATTTATATAGCTTTGTTTGTTTTAGGTTTGCTGTACCTTTACAATGATTATAACACTTCATTTAGCATTGGTTGCTTTTAAAATTATTCATATTATTTATTTTTGCCTGCTTTTTTATTGTGAAAAGATGCTATAACCCTAAAAAAGAAAATACTAGAGGACAAGGAAAGAACACCAAGAAAAACGTGCAATATCAAGTTTACAGCCATTATTTTTTGGATGCTTTTTTTCTTTGTGGAAAAAAAAATACAAAAATAAGTTAAAGTTTTTCAGAAGTTTCTCTCTTAATAACTCTGTACTCCACATATGCAACAAACTCTTAACATTCCAGCAAGAAAAGTCTAACCATTTGACATTTTTTGTCCAAAAGATCAAACGTCAGCTCATGCAGATCCATCAGATTTCCTGATGTAGTTGTTAAATCTTTTATTTCAAGTCGAACATTACTAACAGTCTGTATTAGTAGGCCAGACTCAAATTAATCATGCAGTAGATAAAAATGTGTACAAGTAGTTTAAATATTGGTGTTTCTGAGCCATTTTGCTGATTACCCCTTTAGTATTTAAAGAGCATCACTGTACTGATAGGGAAGTGTCTTACGTTGTTGAATTCCTCAATAAATACTCGGTGCAGTTCTTCTAATGTTTGCTGTGACCTCTGATCAAAATCTGCACTTTGTGACTGAAACAAACAAACTGCACTCCCACAGAGTCCTGTGTGGGTCGCTGTGGCACCTTCAGCCCACAGAACAAATGCCAATGTGACTCCATGTGTGTATATTATATGAGCTGCTGTGAGGACTTTTACACTATTTGCCCCAAAAAGGGTCAGTACTCTCTTGGAATATGAGATCTTTATTCTATTTAAATGAAATATGCAATCATTAAAATTGACTGGTGTCATGCATGAAACATATTCTGCTCTAAGTTTCTCGAGGAGACACATTTGAAGGAACAGAGGACATGGTGAACCTGGAAACAACAAATGTTTACACCGTCACACCGACGGTGCCCTCTTCTCTGACCCCCCCACCCAACACCATCTATGGGCCCTCGCCAACCGTTGACCCCAACGCAGAGCCTTGCAGCGGGCAACCTTTTGATGCGTTCTTGCAGTTGAAGAACGGTTCGATTTACGCATTTAGAGGTAAAATCTAGACAAGAAATTCTAGACATAATTTCTGAGCAGCTTTTTTCATGTTTCCACTGGTATTTTAATGATTTATCTTTGATGATGAGCTCCAAGGCTTCAAGGTTGGAAGTCCCCATTTGGCTTTTAATATTTTGGGACTTTACTGTGAAGTCAGATGCCATTACAAGGAAACATTTCTATAATCTTATATGTCCACATTTTAAATAGATCTCAGCACTTACAAGTCGAAGCCTCATAGCTCTAATTTATTGCATTCATGATATAACCTTGAAGTTTCAATTTTGTCTTTCATCAGGGATTTTTCCTTTATTAAATTAATTATTATTAAATAAATATTAAATCATTATCTGATATACCTGACATCTATATATATAATATATATATATATATATATATATATATATATATAATATATATAGTATATATATATATATATATTATATATATATATATATATATATATATATATATATATATATTCCCTCTTTTTACAGAGTTTAAGTTCATTCAATTGCATAGCCCTTTGGTTACTGACTTGCATCATGAAATGAATTATTCTTATGTATTTATTTATTGCAAGTAAAATGAAATATATAATTGCAACACAAAATAGCACTGATGAAGCACACTCACACCAAACATTCTGTTATAAACTTTATGAATAGATGTTTCTCTTTTTCTAGATAAAAGATTGGGTGCTGTTGTTACAAAAATGGCATAAAAATGTTAAATTATTTTTTAAATGGTCATTATATTATTTAAGCTTGAAAAGTGTAAGAAATTATATATCTGGTTGTCATAGCACTTTATCTGCAAGGACCCGTTTGTGTCTCAAGGCTTGTAATTGTGACTTTTTGGGAAGGGTTCAATAAACTTGTACTTTTGAGATACAAAACCGCATCGAAGCTTATCTGAAACTCTAACAATTGGTTTCACCTCTCCCAGGTGAATATTTTTTTGAGCTGGATGAAAAGTCGATTCTTCCTGGTTACCCTAAACTCATCGAGCAGGTGTGGGGAATCAAAGGACCCGTCAGCGCTGCATTCACCCGGATCAACTGCCAGGGAAAATCATACATCTTCAAGGTGAGAATTTGCTTCGAACTTTAACAAAATCTAGGAAAAAGGTTTTTTATACCAAATCATTCAGTCGTTTAAACTGAATGTGATGTTTATGAATCTGGTATTAATACATTTGAATTGTTATAATAAGTTTAAGTAATAAGTAAATGAGGGGTTTTTTCAGCAAAAGGGTGGATTGCTAAAAATAATGAGCAGTATAAGGTTTATGAGGTAAGGCTGCATGTAGTTTCTTGTGTGGTAGAGTTTCAAACCATGATGGTCATTAAAACAAAAAAGATAAATTAAAACATTACTTGTTAGAAACATCCCCTCTCATTAAGAAGAATTTGTTAATAGATGATTAAAATAACATATTCAGATTTTTCCCTGCATTTACCCAGCTTTCCAATTATAAACTTGGGAATCCATTTTTGGTTTTCTAAGAGATTTTGTGAATAAAAATGAAGTTAACTAATTGAAATAATAAAATTTTAATACACACTTAATGTCTGAAATTTTGTAAAATATCAGCAAACATAAACATTTCATGTGACAGAACATAACACCACCATGTTTTACATGTCCTCTGGTTGTGCGGTGTTAATTTTCTCCTAAACATGGCCTTTTGCATGTAGGCCAAAAGTTGTGTTTTTGGACTATCTTACCAGAGCACCTTCTGGTCAGATGAGCAAATTCTTTAGGCTGAAACAGTTAGTCAGAATAACCATGATTAATCGATTATTGAAATAATCCTCAACCAATTTAGTCATCTGTATTCTTTAAGCGGAGTATACTGAGTTTAAAACATACCATTTGCTGAAAGAACAACCCACTCATAGCTGTAATTAAGCCAAAACTGCACAAAACATACATTTTGCATTTAAGATGAAAAAACATCTGTTCTATGCAGAACTCCCTAAGTGGCACAGCTTTAGCTTCACCTGGTACAAATCCTGTAACAAATCTCTCCTGTAGCAAAGCTATTAAACACCTTTTGCTGTCTGATTATTAATCGGTAATCGGAAAAAAAAAAAGTCTACAGATTAATCGATTAGCTAAATAATTGTTAGTTAGTTAATTGTTGTTAGCAGCCCTACAAATTTTCAGAAGACTTCTGATAAATATGTTTCAACCTTAGCTTTTCCTATACAGGTCTGATTTATAAAGTGCTTAACTAATAGCTGTCCTGCCATGTTCCCATGAGCTGTGAATCTCATGAGTAAGTATTGTTTTATAACCTAATGCTGCTTTAAACCTTTCCACAACTTTATCCTTGACCTATCTGCCGTGTTTCTTGGTCTTTGTGATCCTGTTTATTCACTGATGTTATCTAACAAACCACTTAAGGCCTTCACAGAACAGCTGGATTCATTTACCACTGGACTGAATTTCATCAAAGGGTTGATGACAAATGTGCACCATATTTTTTTTTCATTTTATTTGTTATAAATCTTAAAAAACGATATTTCAAGTAAATTTTTACTTTTTCCCCAGAATGTTGTTCTCTATTAACAAAAGATTTATTGACAAAAATAAATAGCAGAATTCTGTAAACTATTTATTTATTTTACTTATTAAAACTGCTCATAACCACAGAGAGGACATCAGGGTTATCAGGGTTATCTAAGCTCACACCATTTGGCTCTGCATATTTTGTGTCTCAGGGCAAGCAGTACTGGAGATTTGACGGTGACGTCTTGGATGAGGACTATCCGAGGGACATTTCCGTCGGCTTTGAAGGCATTCCAAATGATTTGGATGCAGCATTTGCTGTACCTGCACCAAGTCACAGAGGGCAAGAAAAAGCCTACTTTTTTAAAGGTATTTGCGGAGAGATTAGATAAGTTTTGCAGCACTTAAAAGGACAACAGGTTTTATGTTTATCCTGTTTCACATTGTGCAACTAAAAATGTTGCAAGCATATATCTCGACTTGTTTGATTAGGATAACCTTTAGAAGAAGAGTGAGGGCAGGCTTGAAATTATATATATACATATATATCTATATATATATATATATTATATATATATATATATGTATATATATATATAAACACTGCTCAAAAGAATAAAGGGAACCCTTAAAAAACACAATATAAGTAAATCAAACTTCTGTGAAATCAAACTGTCCACTCAGGAAGCAACACTGATTGACAATCAATTTCACATGCTGTTGTGCAAATGAAATAGACAACAGGGGAAATCTTTGGCGATTAGCAAGACACAACTCAATAAAGGAGTGGTTCTGCAGGTGGGGACCACAGACCACTTCTCAGTACCTATGCTTTCTGGCTGATGTTTTGGTCACTTTTGAATGTTGGTGGTGCTTTCACACTCGTGGTAGCATGAGACGGACTCTACAACCCACACAAGTGGCTCAGGTAGTGCAGCTCATCCAGGATGGCACATCAATGCGCGCTGTGGCAAGAAGGTTTGCTGTGTCTGTCAGCGTAGTGTTCAGAGCCTGGAGGCGCTACCAGGAGACAGGCCAGTACACCAGGAGACGTGGAGGAGGCCGTAGGAGGGCAACAACCCAGCAGCAGGACCGCTACCTCCGCCTTCGTGCAAGGAGGAACAGGAGGAGCACTGCCAGAGCCCTGCAAACTGACCTCCAGCAGGCCACAAATGTGCATGTGTCTGCACAAACAGTTAGAAACCAACTCCATGAGGATGGTATGAGGGCCGACGTCCTCAAATGGGACGGTTGGCATTTGCCAGAGAGCACCAGGATTGGCAAATTTGCCACTGGCGCCCTGTGTTCTTCACAGCAAAAGCAGGTTCACACTGAGCACACTGAGTCTGGAGACACTGTGGAGAACGATCTGCTGCCTGAAACATCCTTCAGCATGACCGGTTTGGCAGTGGGTCAGTAATAGTGTGGGGTGGCATTTCTTTGGTGGGCTGCACACAAAGAAAAAAAAAAATACAAGTTCATTTATAAAATAATGTGCAACGTTCCTGTTTTTTATTTAATACATATTGGTTTGATAACAAATAAAAATAAACGTAAAAAAGTCA
This sequence comes from Crenichthys baileyi, assembly GCA_036173005.1. Classification (NCBI taxonomy): domain Eukaryota; kingdom Metazoa; phylum Chordata; class Actinopteri; order Cyprinodontiformes; family Goodeidae; genus Crenichthys; species Crenichthys baileyi. The sequence continues at coordinate 1,860,028 of JAHHUM010001730.1, read as the reverse complement.
CTATAAAAAACGTCTGTTTGATTTTTCAGGTGACAAGTATTACCAGTATGAGTTCAAGCACCAGCCATCCCATGAAGAGTGCATCTACATGAGCAGAACCTCTCCGTCTGTTCTGTTCACACGATACACAGACCTGTTCTGCGATCAGCCGTTGGAGAACCTCTTCACAGATCTCTTTGGAAGCCTCTGTAAGACCCAGATATAGTTGTGCTTGCATACAGTCATATTCAACAAATGAAAATGTTATGCATGTAATGATTTATTTCAGTTACTCCATCACTAAGTGAAACACATTATATAGATTAATCACGCACAGATTGGTCTTTTCAAGCCTTTATTTCTCTTAATTTTGATGATTTTCTATTTATAGCTAATGAAAACAAGATATTTAAGATCAAAATATTACATCAGAGCTCTAACAAAAACGTTGTCAATGTCAATGCAGAAATGTGGGCTTAATGAAAAGTATGTTTAATACCTTCTTAAAGGTTATTTTCAAAAGGTACTTTTACTCTGACAAACAAGGCCCATCAGAAAGCATTTTCTAATTGATTGAACATGACTGTGTGTGTGTGTGTGTGTGTGTGTGTGTGTGTGTGTGTGTGTGTGTGTGTGTGTGTTCCCTCACCTGTCAATTTATTAGGTGCACTTCTTCAACTGTTTGCTAACAAAATTAACAAATAAGCCAATTAGATGGCAGCAACTCAATCCATGTACACTTCTACACATAGTGAAGCCTATTTGCTGAAGTTCAAACAGACCATCAGAATGAAGAAGAGAAGGAAGTCAGGTGATTTTGAACGTTGAGTTGTTGTTGGTTCCAGATAGATTGGTACGAGTATTTCAGAAGCTGCTGATTCACTGAATTTTTACAAACAACCACCTCTTCAGTTTACAGAGAATAGTTTGAGAAAGACAAAGCATCCAGTGAGCAGCTGTTGTGTGGACAAAAATGTATTGTTGATGTCAGAGAGCAGTAGAGAATGGACAGACTGGTTTGAGATGATTAAAAGGACACAGTAGTTCAAATGCAGAACACGTAAAACACTAACGTAGACAGTGGAAGAATACCACTCTGTCTGGGTGACACTCCTCTCAGAAAACGACAGGATACTGAAACTGAGGATACAACACACAGGTTTACTGAAATTAGACAATAATACATTTAGAATTTAAAAAAAGTGTTTCTAGGGCAATGAGTCTCAGTTTCAGCTGCAACATTACCGTACTCCAGTGTCCTCCACAGTTACTGGATCTCAATCCAATAGAACACAATTGTGATGTGGTGGAACAGGAGAGAAATCTTCAGCAACTGCATGATGCTATCTTGTTAATACAGACCAAAACGTCTGAGAATGTTGGCAGCATCTTCTTGAATCTGGGCCACAATAAAATAAGCCAGTTCTGAGGACAAACGAATGTCCACCCAGATACAAGCAACATGCATCAAATAAAGTGGCTGGTGACTGCGCAGTATGTTTTATAAACATTTACTATTACTAATTTTCTGCCGGTTATTATTTTTTCCTCTTCTTTTAGACACTCACAACACCAGACCCCAACTCACCATTAGGGACTGGCAAGGCATTAGGCCCCCTGTGGATGCTGCCTTGGTAGGAAAAGTTTCTCTCAGTCCCAAGCCCACGATATCTTCTCCACAAGCAAGGCAGAGGGGCAGAGGGCGTAGAAGGAGGCCCGGCAAGAGACGTGGCCCCCATCACAGAAGGCAAAGTCGCTACGTGTTTGACGATATGTGGTTCTATGACGATTTGTTTGACCTTAACCTAGATTACAGCGACACTGCTGAAGTAGCTACGGTGCAAGATTACAAAAGTACCCCTGTTCAAAATGTCTACTTTTTCAAGCAAGGTATGATTACACGGAGTTATTTTTAAACATTTACTACTTCAATACGTTTACTCATTTTTGAACCGTCTACTCTAACTTTATTTTTTGGCTTGTCTGTTTTCATGTTGACAGATAAGTACTACAGACTGTCTCTGCAGACAAAACGTGTGGACCCTGTCAGCCCTCCTTACCCAAGATCCATTGCAAAATACTGGCTGGGCTGTGAACATGAAGACTCAACTGATTTATCCAGGGCAGAGAAAAGATAGGCCAGCTAAAACATAGACACATCCATTAGTTGTCTATATTACATCTCTATGTAACAAACATACTGAACCCAGTGATAATCTCCTACTACTACATTTATCTTATGCTGAAACTTAGCATGATTTATGACACTTTAAAGGTATAGTTCAGGTTTTCTGTAGTAAGGTACTGTTAAAAGATACCAGTTAAGATCTACACAAGATGACTCTCTTATCGTTTTCATTTACAGCAAATGCAGATTAGTTGGATCTAAATCCTAAAGCTAACTGCTAGACCAGGAGGCGGAGAAGACCAAAACAGGGTTCTACCATCCTAAAAGAAACTTCAGTCCCAAAACAATCATAGAGTTTTGAGCAAAAGCTGTCATATTTGCATTTGGTGATATTTTAGACAGAAGATGATGATTATTTACACAGGAAATGGAAGCAGGATGTGGTGTGCCACCAGTGGTCTACCGGTGTAGAACCTAAATGAAAAATCAGCATTAAAGTAAATAAATCCATCAATCCATCAGCTGCAAGTGTATTTTGGAGTTCATTTTGAAATTCTCTTTTTTGGTTTTAAATGTTTCAAAGATCTTGCAAAACCATTCCTCTCTGACCTTCATCAGCCCTACTTACCTTTTTGGTTGGTAAAGTAGCCTGAACAGCAGCTCCTGCAGGTACCAATGTCTAGGAGAAAGCTCAGAAGGCAGAGGGCATTGTCTATTGTTGCTGCAAGTGTAACCTACACTTGCACATCATAGAGGCTACTTCACTGCCAGCGTTTAAAACTTGTCTTGAACCCCATGTTTATTCTTTGACTTTTAACCTCAGTGAGACTAAGGCTACATTCACACTGCAGCTTGAAGTGACCCTTATGCGACCTGTGTCAAAGCTTTTCATGACAGTCTGAACGACACAGATCCAATTTTTTCAAATGCGACCCAGGCCACTTGGATATGTGGTCCTAAATCCGATACGTATCTGATCTTTTCAAATGGAGCAGTCAATGGAGAGAAAGCGAGGCTTCTCATTTAATTAATATTTGGGGGGATAGCTCTTTTCAGGCCAAAACTCGATGGGTCTTATTGGAACCGGGCAATATTTGATAGCATTTCCAAAGAAATGGCCGACTGGGGGTATAGACATTCCTGGCTCCAATGCCAAAGGAAAATAAAATAAAATATTGCAAGAAAAATATTGCGTTGTTAATGTGCTGGCTCATTGGAAAACTTAAAAATCGCAAGATACAGTCCACCATTTCCATCCATATTTACTTCTGCAAACACTAAGCACGGTCGCTACATGTGACTTCATTGCGTCATATACTGCGCATGCGGAACACTTAAGTTTTATGAATGTGTTCACACAGGAGATCACTACAAGTCTCATATATTTGGAAATGTGAACGACCACGCAAAAAAATCGAATTTCACAAAAAAATCTGAATTTTTTGAGCATTAAGACCTGCAGTGTGAACGTAGCCTTAGTTTGACCTTATTTGGTGTAACTGATTTTACTGCATTGAATTTATCAACGCCCTTATGTCATATTTTTAGAAATTGTTTCTTTTTACGGGGTGCCTTGCAGGAAGAAGGTGCTGGGTTTGACGTCCGGCTGGGGGTCTTTATGCACGGAGTTTCCATGTTCTCCCTGTACGTGTGGGTTGTCTCTGGGTACTCCGGCTTTCTCTCACAGTCCAACATGACTCTTTAAACTTTCCCTTAGGTGTGAAAGGGTGTGTGCATGGTTGTTTGTCCTGTCTGTGTTACCCTGTGATGAACTGACAACCTGTCCAGGGTGAACCCTGCCTCTCATTTGTAGACTGCTAGAGATAGGCACCAGCTCCCCCGTGACCCTGTACGGAAGAAGCGGATGCAAATAGATGAATGGTTTATTTTAATCTACGCCAAGGAGATTATGTTTTCAGTTGAGTTTATTTGTCATTCTGTCTGCCTGTGTGTCAGCAATTTTGCGGAAAAAGGTACGGATGAATTCTTATGATTTTCTTTACCTTCTTGTCTTAGCCCATTGAGGAATCCATAAACTTTTTGCATCTAACTCCACACAAACAAAGCACAAAGGTTTGACAATAATTAAGGTAAAACATACGTATATGTTCTATCATCAGCATCGTTTCTTGATCATTTCAGTAGAGTTCTGGATCTGGTTATCAAGAATGTGGGGAAATATAGTGCCAACTGAAAATTTGTTACTGTTAGGTAACAAATAAAGCTACAAATGTACAACTAACACCAAACTTTAGCTGAAGCTGTAATAGTGATATAAATGTAAATCCAAGTGTGAGAGGTAGCTCTAGGAATCTATGGCTTAAGGGACCCTACATTGGGAGGAGGAGGTATACAGTCTCTGATTGTCTAGTTTAAAGTATGTTTTTAGTATGCAGTCGTATAACAGTTTGTTTTAGCTTTAAAGTGCTTTATAAATACAATTGGTGTGATGAAATAGTGTTCACTTAAGCACCTATTATATTTTTGAATTTAATCTGCCTTGCATTTTCCATTCCTATATATGTTTCCCACAGGAAGATATTTTGTGGTGCACCAACTCTAAATACCATTTCCCCTGGAAATACTTATTAGCCCATACCATATGCAAGTTTAATTTCGGTCACAGGTTCCTGAAAGACCTCAACATGAGCTGCTATGACATTTTTGAGACTGAAGTTGTTTAAAGACATGTAGAAGTCTGGTTTGATCCTGGCCCCTCTCTGTAGCAGTCGGTTTGAGGATCTAGGTCCACCTAATTTGGATGTTCTACCAAATTAAGTTTTCTATTTCAAATAAATTTAAAACTGACTAAAAGCTTTAACATAACCTCCCCTACAAAAAAAATCCTGATCTATCTAGGGAGTATGCTTGGCAGTTTCATACCTAACTCAGTTCTGTCCTTGAAGCATATTCTCTCCATAACGGTTTACCTTTTCATTTTAATCCTCAAATGCATTTTTAATATTACTGCCAAGTGCTTTTATTATCTCTTACATTATATTATTCTGCTAGAGTAAAATCGTACATTACTTTGTAATACTGAGCTTACAACTTCTGATTTCTTCTCAGATTCTTGGTATTGTTGCGTCCTCTGGTGGACTAAAGAGCTCCAGAAAATACACCACACGAAATAAAAACTATAACCACTGATAATGTGCGTATTATCTGTATTTGTCATTTTTTAAAATATTATTTATATTACAATTGTTTAAATCTTTGTGTTTTCATTACTGTAACAGCTTACAAAAAAAGATATTTGGACATGTCACGAGCGTCTTCTGATTGGCTGGGCTGCGTTTGAACTGGAATTTAATTTTTTTTAATCTAAAAACAGTAACTCTACTCGTTTCGTGACAATTTTTTTTTGTCCCAAATTCTCAAATTTTACGTCCGTCTTATTTTGTTCTACATTAATACTGCGGAAGTCTTCAGTCGGTTCGCTTCCGGTGGAGGTTGTGTGTAGCTCCCTGCTGTGTTGTTCTTGTATTTTCTTACCTACGCCATAAACTACATCGATTACGGAGATTTAACCACAGATATATCAGAGTAGTTAACATTCAACAAATGTTGACTGAAAAATTACCTATCTGTTTATGTTAGACCTAGTTAATCATTGAGACAAAATGAACGAGCGAAATAAAACCAACATAAAATACACTGTGCTTAAAATGCGCCTATAGTGACATTATTTCCAAAATCTCAAACCACACATTTTATTTTAGTACTACCTGTAATATTTAAGCTGCGTTTAGTCCAGTTATTCTATTTTGTTTTAAAAAAATCATTTTAGGGGTGGATGTTTTGTTGTTAGTTACTTAATAATAATTTAAGGGGTGATATGTATTTTTATTACTATTAAATACATAATCTCTACTATTGTTGGGGAGTCGACTTTTCTTGTTCACGACATAAAACGTTTATATAGCTTAACCTAAAACCCTTTTAAACAAAACTGTCAGATACGGTGTTTTGCTCGTATTTCAACAAAATTCCACCCACAATATGGCGGCGAGGTAGACGTAGGTGCGGCGTTTTGCGTCATTACTCAGTCTGACTATTTTCCATTTCACTCTTATTGTATACGCAATGATAATCGGGTTTGCAAAATAGATAAAAGTTAGGCAAGTTACAGAGAACAGTATATTAGGAAAAAAACAAGACCAAAAGGCACCGCTGGGATTCGAACCCAGGATCTCCTGTTTACTAGACAGGCGCTTTAACCAACTAAGCCACGGCGCCGGATGACAGTTTCGACACACATGCGTTTATGTAGAAAACACTGGGGGATTTCTTTTGATGTTTTTATTTTTGGGGTATTTTGCGATATAGACTTTAAATTAAATAGTTGTTCTGTGAAGTTATAACACATTATTACAAATCAAATCTCTCAAGCCAGAATATAGTCCAACATAGCAGCGGAAATTTCCAGATCAGACAGGCTAAAGTCGAGCAGCAATTCTTTGAGGCACAGATCAGCCAGATCGTCCAAGGACTCATCATTGCAGCTTAACCTCTGGTGTTCTTGGTGACTGCGGGGGCCCTCCGTGGGCTCTACGTGGGCAGCTGCAGCGCAGTGGCTCACCTCTGGCTGGGCTGCCTGTACACATCCGAGAAATGCTTCCAGTTCCCTATAATCCCAGTCATCAAGTCCAGTGTGAGGGGTCAAATTGTGGTAGTAGTCAGTTGAATCTTTGTCATGCGAGAAACAGAATGCAAACAGATCAAGGCATGGATGTGCCAGGCTTGCTGGGGGACTGGGGGACTGAGGAAGAGCTGGGTGGCCAGGCGGCAACGGTGGACTGGGAGTAGATGAGAATGATGGATCCAAGTCAGGCTTTGAAGGGCTGCAGGGTGTAGTATTGATGAACCCCGTTTGGATGCTATCAGCAGAGAGGTTAGGGGCTTCCCTTGTTTGTTTCTTGCTCTTAAAGTAGCGCGAACGACGGTTTTGAAACCATACCTGTTTAAAATATAGAAAAGATGGACATTACGCAATTGCAGCGAAAAGGCCAAAAATAATTTTACCACCTTACTCATATGGAACAAATGTCATACCTGTATCTTGGATTCCGGCAGGCCAGTCAAAGAAGCGAGAGACTCCTTCATCTTGATGTTGGGGTACTGAGTGATGGAGAAGGCCCTCTCCAGCTGGCTCAGCTGCGCCTTGGTGAAGGTGGTGCGCTTCCTGCGGCACTGGTTCTCTGAGCGGCTCCTGAAGCCACCATCAAGGCGCACTGCAGAGAGATAACACAAAATTAAAACTTTGCTTCAATTCAGTTTGTGAATCAAAACACACTGTCCAGTGCAGATACCTAAAATCCCTGGTAAAACAATAATAACCAAACCAAATAAAAGAAGACTAACCAAAATTAGGTAAATTTAAAATTAAACAGGCACTAATGTTTTTCCGTTCACTCACCTCTGCTGGATTCCCGTCGGTACCTGTAGTCGTTCACCTCCTGAGGTGTAGCGGGCCAGTACTGTCCTGAGTATAATGAGATCATGTCAGGAACATGCCCGCCAGTAAAATCCAACTCATACGCCATTATTTGACTGAGAAAGCCCAAGATGCGTCTTCTTGGCAGTGTGACAACCAGAGACCCCAGGAAGGTTTTATACTTTGCTGCAGTCACAGAACCATCTCTTGCGCCCCACCTTCCTGGCATCTGCCATTCCTGGATGTTGTCAGTCACTAACAACGCGTGGCTTTGATGTGGTCCACTGCTGTTTATGGTTGTCCGCCTAATAGGTGTCTGTTTGATCCCTGATGGGCCATCAATACGCAGATTCAGACAAGACGGAGCTTGTCCCGACCTAGGAATATCGACATCATCCGACGGAACAAAAATATTTATTCCAAAAAAAAAATCCATTTAGAATAAATTGCGCCGGTTGAAGAACTAAATCACGCAGACTAAATGTTTTAATATTTTATTGAGACGTTTTAATTTTCTTTAATAATCTGAAACCAAATTAACAGAGTTGTACTATAAAACATAAAGCATGAATCACTTCTTTCTGACACTTCGGTCTGCAGCACATCCTCTGGCCGGCCTCCCGTTGCGCATCAAAAACAAATGTGTGTGCGGATGTTGGAAGTGTATTGCAGAAGCCGCAGGAGAGCGAGGCTTTGCTCGTCTATAATGTGCGAAGGTGACAAAAAAGGCTACTTTTCCCCCTTCTTCCTGCTCGTTTTTACCAAATCAAGACGCCAGTACACAGGATAACTCGCAGCCCGACGCGCAGCCAGTTCCCAAGTTAGTGCTAGACCATTATAATCTGAATTTAACCTCCAAACCACAAAACATAACCAAAAGGACAATTTCAAAACGTGAAACATAGATTTTCTTCTTGTTGACTGTGATAAATGTCCTCAAATTCGTTAGTAGAGGTCATTCAGTGAAATGCCACATGAGGCAAGAAATAATCTTTATTGGTCCCAAATGAGCAGTTATTCCTGTTCACATTAACAATAGACTATTAATGTTTCAACTTTAAATGGTAGATGGTTATCACATGACTTGGATTAATCCTTCCAATCGATACAATAAATACTTTGACTCTAAATGGGCTGTCGAAACTAGGTCACATGAGGTCACATGTCAGGGCGTCCTGCATGACCTCTGTGCCCCATTATAATCAAACATGAAGGGGTAACGTCAGAATTAATCAGAATATATCTTGATTTATCACATGGTTTTCTACATCAAATCACACACAGACTGTTAGAAAAGTCTTACTCACTGCACTAAGAGCATGTAACTTTTCAACCAAATTGTATTTTGTGTTAAGGTCCACCTAGAAACGTTTGTTTTCTAGTGACACGGCTTTAAATATGAGAGGTCTCCACTAAGGGGCAGTATTAGATTGTTTTTTACAATGATCATTAAAAGGATGTAAACATTTTCTTTATCATTTATAATTTAGTTGCCATTTTATTTTAAATAGTTTTACTTTCATGCAGAAACAAGCTTTTTTGTTGTGTTTGAGCCTGACATAGTAATTGTGTCAACTTTACTTTGCAAGGGAACATAACATGACTCCAGTATGTTTCTCACTCTGTAAAGCACATTTGGTGCTTCCACTTTAAAATCCATCAGTTTAAAATGAATAGGTTCCCGAGTATGATACAGATTATCAGACATCTTTTTTGTTTAACATGGAAGTCCCTACATTATTGTTGTCATATAAACATGTCATACTAATTGTTAAACCGCGTGTCCATACAGTTCATTACATAGAGGTGAAAGTCTTCCTGTCTTTGCTTCTTGTCTGGATTGTTATTTCTTTCTGCTTCTGTCTCAAGTGTTGCTAGATTACAGAATTACCTAGTAAATAACTCTTTGATGCTTTTTTTTCCATAACCTTTTCAATTTTTAATTTCACATGTTTTATTTTTTTAAACCCTGCTATTGATATCAAATATGAAGTTATTGTATTACCATATCATTCTCAATGGTCATTCTGCTTTAATTTTACAGAAACAGTCCTGAACAAAAGCTGTTTAATATACATGCAAATATGCAGACATGTGGACTCCCCCCAGATTTTGTAAACTTCAGGGCAGTATTTAACACTGACTTTTACACCAGATTCATTGTCTTCTTCTAATTCTGATAGAAATAAAGACATAACAATCACTCTATATTATTTTTATCAATCTCTGGATCACCTTTTTCCATTCCAATCTGCTTTTGACTATGAAAATCCCACAATCCACACATTTTCTTTCCCCCAGCATGTGAAGACTATTCTTCATGGCCTCAGGTGAAGGTGTGCACACTGACACACTCTGCTCCTCTAGGTCCATACACACCTTTCAGGATTCACCTTCAACACTATGGCGTGAATGACCCTCTGCACTCGGCTCTCTGACAGACATCCTTGCTCTTTCCTTTACAATACACAAACAGCTCTACCCAGCTTTCTGTTAGATGTTGAAACCTTTTCCATATTTCCTGTCAGCCTGGGAAATATTTCTTCCAGGGTTCTCTCCTGTGCTTGAATGTCTCCATGAATCTCTCTGGATTACAAATATATTAGATGTCAGAAGGGAGACAAACTGCTGAACTCAGAGACAACTGCACCACAGTCCAGTTAGTTCGGATTAATTCAGCATAACTTTGAAACTGAAAGAAGAAAAATGATATTTTTGTTCAGTTAAATGATGTTGTGCATCTCACTATATTAGAATCTCATCAAAAGTAAAATTATTTCAGAAATACTATTCAAATCTAGAAATTGATATTTTATACAGACTTACTGCACATCGGATAGTACATATTCCAAGTGTTTATTTCTAATCATTTTGTAATTATCACTTCCAGCAAATGAAAACACAAAATTCAGTTTCTAAAAAAGTACCACATTACACAAAGGGATGAAAAAAAGATTTTTAACACAGAAATATTTTATTAATAGCATGTTGTTGCCCACACAATAATGGGGAACAAGACAGGTGTCTGTTAGATAATCTTCAAGGGGAGGTCATTACTAGGAAAAAGTAGCTGTTCTCAGAGTGCTGTATCCGAACATAATAGTGGAAAGTTGAGTGGAAAGAAAAACTGTAGTAGAAAAATGTGCGCAAGCAAAGGGGATAACAGCAGCCTTAAATGGATAGTGAAGCAAAGTCCATTTATGAGGGAACATTGCGGAGGGTTCACAAGGCATGGACTAAGGATGAATTCAGAGCTTCAGCACCCACCACACACAGACACATCCCAGACATGGGCCAAAACTGTCAAAGTTCTTGTGTTAAGCCAGCCCCAAACATCCAAAGCATCTTAAGTGCAAAAAGGACCAAACTGTTCAGTGGTCCAAAGTCCTCTTTTCAGATGAAAGTAAATTTTGCATTTCATCTGGAAATCAAAGTCTGGAGGAAGAGTAGAGAGGTACGGAAACTGAGGTCCAGTGTAAGGTTTACACTTTTGGTCACGTTATTCACTGGAGTTTGTGCACTTTGTTTTATCAAGTTCAAAGTCAGTGCAGCCGTCTACCAGCAAATTTTAGAGACCTGCTTTAATGGCCACAGCGTCACTGTGCTTGATTGGAAAGCAAACAAGTGAGATGTAAACCACAAAGAGATTTTTTGGAGTATTGTCAAGACAAAGATGAGAGGCACCAGACCCAACAATTTAGATGAGCTGAAGGACCACAGGCTCAGAACCACAGGTAAATCACCTCCATGCTACACTGCATTGATGCAGTAATTCATGCAAAAGGAGCCTCAACCAAGTTGAGTATGTCTACTGAACAGTAGATGAACATGCATCCATTTTCTATTCTCCCTCAAGAGAGGCACCAGCCTTCCTTCCTTCTTGGAGGCTTCTTCTTAGGATTTAGATCAATGTATATTCATGTGCTAGAATGGCCCATTCAAAGTCCAGAGCAAAATACAACTAAGATCCTGTGGCAAGGGATAGAAACTGCTGTTCATAGAGGCTCGCCATCCAATCTGACTGAGCTACAATGTAAAGAATAATGGTCCAAACCGTTTGCTTTTAGTTGTGCAAAGTTAGTAGAGACATACTCCAAACACTTGCTGTTGTATTTGCATGATGCACCCTCCACATTTCTTTGCATTGACTCAGAAGGGCGGAATATAAACGCAGGGCGCACTTTTTCGAATTTTATTTAAAAAAGAATTGAATTATTTATATCTTTAGTCTTTTTCTTCCACTTCAAATACATGCAATACAATATTGTGGTTGTAAAAGGAAATAATGTGAAAACTATCAAGAGGTGTGATTATCTTTGCAAAGCATTGTAAGGTCAGGAAAAATGCTTATTTTTTATTTTCTCAATTTTAGTTCTTCAAATAGATTTAAACAAGATTTGAAACAGTAGGCTTAGGAATGGCAATGTTTACAAACTAAATTGTCAGTTGAATAATTCATAAACTAGTTAATGGATGACATCCTTTTGTGATGATTTAAAATTAACCTTTAATACCCAAGGAAAACAGTAAAGTGCTCCATAACGTAACGATAGTATATGAATAGGTGGGTATGTCGCTGTAAATATTAGGTAATTATTAGTATTAACCTACTAAGTATGTATGTTCCTATAGTTTTATACAAGTGTGCCACTAAAAAAAACAGTAATGGTGACATTAGCTGTTCAAACTGCACAACAATGTGAAGTTCTGACAGGCTGGTGGCGCTAGAGATAATGTTTTGGACCATCGTGTCTCCTCTAAAACAAAATATGTCACAGTTTGGAAACCCTCTCATTGCGACTTAAAGCGGTTGATGCTGAAGTTCCCGCTATAGCTGCGGGGAAATATGCAAACTGGGCCCTTCTGAAGCGACTCCGTCCTGCCCACAAGTGGGTGGGACCTAGCGGGGAGAGGACGGCTGCTTCTGCCTACTGTCATTGTTCAGCCCCGCGGGTAATCGCACCATCCAGGCGGCGAAGGACCTTAAATATCCCTCTGAAATTATAAAGGTAGGAGTTAAACAATCAGAGCTATGAAGGTTTTTCTCTCTATATGATGTACATGTACCAAAACTCAGACAGATCAATGGAGCTTTAACTAGGCCATAGATCCTGTTGGTATAAAGTAAATAGGTCAATATTTGCCTGATCAGTGCTGCAAGGGTAACTGATTAGGAAAAAGTTGCACCTGCAAATTGCGTAAAACGACACAGATCCGCAACGTATCAAGCCGTGAACCGGATGTTGAATGTGTGCAGTCTAGCTCTACTGTACCTTTAACTGGGAACCAGCCCAGCATGTTGTTGTTATGGAGGGTTCGCTGCACTCATATTACCAGCAGTGTCTCTAAACAAAGAGCAGATCAAACTACATCTCAACAGGCCAGATAAAGCGTGTATTACATGCACACAACATCGTGTTGGTCTAGAAGAAAATTGGCTTACAGGAAAAGAAATGTTTTCAAAATATGTTTGAAAATTGTGAGAAATTATAATGAGTTGCACAGCGCATATGTTAAGAGCTGCTTATAGGAGGATATTCTTATGTTTCACTGTATACCGATAATATTAATACTTATTATAGATTTTATTATATATATTATAGATATTAATACTTATTATAGATTTTTATGCACTTTTTGTTATATATATATATATATATATGTATATATATATATATATATATATATATATATATATATATATAATATTATATATATATATATATATATATACATATATATACATATATATATGTATATTTTTTTAAATATATATATATATACAGTGCCTTGCGAAAGTACTCGGCCCCCTTGAACTGGTCGACCTCTTGCCACATTTCAGCCTTCAAACATTAAGATATAAAATTCTAATTTTTGTGAAGAATCAACAACAAGTGGGACACAATCATGAAGTGGAATGTAATTTATTGGATGTGTCAAACTTTTTAACAAATAAAAAACTGAAAAAGTGGGGCGTGCAATATTATTCAGCCCCTTTGCGTTATTACTTTGTAGCGCCACCCTTTGCTGCAATTACAGCTGCAAGTCGCTTGGGGTATGTCTCTATCAGTTTTGCACATCGAGAGACTGAAATTCTTGCCCATTCTTCCTTGCAAAACAGCTGGAGCTCAGTGAGGTTGGATGGAGAGCGTTCGTGAACAGCAGTCTTCAGCTCTTTCCACAGATTCTCAATTGGATTCAGGTCTGGACTTTGACTTAGCCATTCCAACACCTGGACACGTTTATTTGTGAACCATTCCATTGTTGATTTGGCTTTATGTTTTGGATTATTGTCTTGTTGGAAGATAAATCTCCGCCTCAGTCTCAGGTCTCTTGCAGACTCCAACAGGTTTTCTTCCAGAATGGTCCTGTATTTGGCCCCATCCATCTTCCCATCAATTTTGACCATCTTCCCTGTCCCTGCTGACGAAAAGCAGGCCCAAACCATGATGCTCCCACCACCATGTTTGACAGTGGGGATGGTGTGTTCAGGGTGATGAGCTGTGTTGCTTTTATGCCAAACATATCATTTTGCATTGTGGCCAAACAGTTCGATTTTGGTTTCATCTGACCAGAGCACCTTCTTCCACATGTTTGGTGTGTCTCCCAGGTGGCTTGTGGCAAACTTTAAATGAGACTTTTTATGGATATCTTTGAGAAAAGGCTTTCTTCTTGCCACTCTTCCATAAAGGCCAGATTTGTGCAGTGTACGACTGATTGTTGTCCTATGGACAGACTCTCCCACCTCAGCTGTAGATCCCTACAGTTCATCCAGAGTGATCATGGGCCTCTTGGCTGCATCTCTGATCAGTCTTCTCCTTGTTTGAGATGAAAGTTTAGAGGGACGGCCGGGTCTTGGTAGATTTGCAGTGGTCTGATACTCCTTCCATTTCAATATGATTGCTTGCACAGTGCTCCTTGGGATGTTTAAAGCTTGGGAAATCTTTTTGTATCCAAATCCAGCTTTGAACTTCTCCACAACAGTATCTCGGACATGCCTGGTGTGTTCCTTGGTCTTCATGATGCTCTCTGCACTTTGAACAGAACCCTGAGACTATCACAGGTGCATACGGAGACTTGATTACACACAGGTTGATTCTATTTATCACCATCAGTCATTTGGGACAACATTGGATCATTCAGAAATCCTCACTGAACTTCTGGAGTGAGTTTGCTGCACTGAAAGTAAAGGGGCCGAATAATATTGCACGCCCCACTTTTCAGTTTTTTATTTGTTAAAAAAGTTTGACACATCCAATAAATTTCATTCCACTTCACGATTGTGTCCCACTTGTTGTTGATTGTTCACAAAAAATTAGAATTTTATATCTTTATGTTTGAAGCCTGAAATGTGGCAAGAGGTTGACCAGTTCAAAGGGGCCGAGTACTTTCGCAAGGCACTGTATATATATCACGCTTTAGCTGTAGAAGTAGAAGTATTTTTTGTTTTTTTGTATAACTGTCAGTCTCTTGTATCACTGTAGGTATTTTGACCCACTATTCTTGAAAACATTAGGTTCATTGAGGTTTGTAGATCTTCATATAAGAACAGCTCATTAAAGGTCCATTTCATTCAGGTTGAGGTCTGAACTTTGACTGGGCCATTGCAACATCTTCACTCTACTCTGTTTCAACTGTTCTGTGGTAGATTTGATACTGTAATTCAGATTATTTTCCTCTTTATGACCCAGGCGGGTCAAGGCTGAGCTGTTAGACAAACTGCTTCCTATTTAACTTTAGAATACTTTGGTACACAGAGTAGATCATACATGGCTCAATGACAAAGTGGTGAAGACATCCAGTGGCTGCAAAACAAGCCCAAATTATCACCCCTCCACCACTGTGCTTGACAGTTATGAGAGCTCTGGTTATTTGTTCCCCAAATATGACATTGTGCTTTGTTACAGCTTTTATCTTATCTGTCCAAAATGAAATGTTCCAGAGTCATTTGACTCATTCAGGTGCAACTTTGCAAACCTACGTCCTAGGTTTGCAACCTTTCTAAAGAGAAATGAAGTACTCCCAGAACATCTCATACTTTTTGAGTCGTTTTCTAGTTGTATTGTCATGAACTTTGAAATTTGACATGCTAACTTAGACCTGCAGAGTCTGATATGTAGGTATTGGTTTTCTTGTATTAACTTCATTAAGCATCACAAGGTCTGAACATGGGGTAAATTTGTCTGGGACATCCAGTCCTTTGATGATTCCTCTTGTGAATTATCTTGCCTGTCTATGAGGATTAACTTGAGATTGTTCAGAAATGGCAATATAATCCTTACCCAGTTGATTCTCTAAAGTCTTTGCTAATGTTTTTCCTTCTTAGGATTGCAATAACACACATCTGTATGCTTCAGACCACCAAGACTGGCTGCTACTTACCCTCTTAAATACTGTGGAAGCACCAAGGATGTATTAAATTTTAAGGCCCTTTTCATACCTTTTTAGTTTGACTCCAGCCACTGTTATTGTTTTTGTATTAAGATGAAAAGCTAATAAACCGCTGCTCTGAACAATTACACTTTTGTATTTTGGTTTAGGATGTCTCGAGAGCAGCAGGCGGTGGCTCGGGCCAGGAAAGCCTTCGAAACCGGACGGTCCAGATCTCTGGAGTACAGGATCCTCCAGCTGAAGAACCTGCAGCGGTTATTTTTAGAAAAGCAAAAAGAGATCTCAGATGCCAGCAAGAAAGATCTCAATAAAGTGAGTGATAAGTATAAGAAATATGCATGAAACACTCAACTTTTGATTTTAAAAAAATCGGAGAAAAAAAAGGAATCCTTAAAATAAACCAGTCGTGCTCTTTTTGAGTCTGATACTCTAACTTTAACTCAAAAGGTCTTTAGCTTGGAAAGATAAGAAAATAAAGTGAATTAGATTTTTCTAAGCCATATCATAGAACATTTCTTACGTGATAAAAGCTACAGTGTCATGATCCACTTCTGTTGGTGTTGTATTTTGTGTTTCCTTTCTGATCTTGTTATTGAGTTGTTATTATGGTTTAGGGCTTTCCATATTCAGCTCATTTGTCTGTGTTGCTCATTATTATTGTTAGTGTGTTTCCATATAGCTCATTCTTCTGTGCTTAGTTTCTTACTTATGTCTTGTGTTGTGTTCTCTGTGCATTTGATTCTCTTAGATCAGTGTTAGTATTTTTCTCTTGGTGTGTAGATCCTTTAGGCCAGCTTCCTTTGTGTTTATTAGCCTCCCTCCTTCAGTTTTACTGCTCTCATTCTGCCACAGCTGTTTCACATCCGCTCTGATTAACTCGCCTGGTTTCTTTGTCGTTTTTCACCCCTGCCTCAGTATTTTAGCTCCTTGTTTTTCGTTGCTTTGCACTGGATTCTTTCGTTAGACTCCTCCGTGTTTCATTTCCAGCTCTCCCTGTGATACTCCTTCAAGTTTCTCCTTGTTTATTATTATCAAAACTCTGCTCCTTTCCACCACTGTCAGTCTCTGCCTTTGGGTTCTCTAACAAACCACAAAACATGACATACAGTGCCTTCCAAAAGTATTTATGCCCCCTTCAACTTTCTCCATTGGATTTTGATCAGTACTTTGACTAGGCCATCTAATGATACATGCTTCCATCCAAAGCATTCTAATTTAGCTCTGGCTGTATGTTATAGGTTGTTGTCCTGCTGGAAGGTGAAACTCCACCCCAGTCCCAAGTCTTTTGCCACTTTTAACATGTTTTCTCGTAGTGTTGCCCTGTGTTTGTTTACTTCCACAATCCCGTTAAATTTGACCAGGCCCCTTGATCTCCTGGGGAACAGCCTTCCTACTGCCCCCACTATGTTTCTTTGTGAGAATAGTGTGCTCAGGGAGATTGTTTTATAAACTTTTCCTGCTTTAAACTTCTTCACAAGTTTATCACTGGGCTATCTGCTGTGTTCCTTTGTCTTCATAATGTTGTTTTTCATCTAATGTTCTCTAACAAACATTAGATGGCCCTCACGAAACAGCTGGATTTATACTGAGAATAAAGTCCACACAGGTTGACTATTAAGTAGAAGTTGGTTGCATTAGATTTATTTAAGGGATATCAGAGTAAAGAAAATACAAAGGTAAATACAAAGGTAAACTACCCTGTTAGGTTTTTTTTATGTGCTTAGGAAAACAGATTTTGTTAATATTGATTTTTGCAGCTGCAGAATGCCTTTTTGTTGAGTAAATTTCTGATTCTTACTCTTAAGGCCGAGGCATATTTCTCAGTGCAGTCAGTCTGACTGTTTCTACATTAGCTAACTGTATGTCTAATATCATCGTCTTTATCGTCAGAGCGAAGTGGGGACACAGCTGTTCGAAACTCTGGGTCTGGAGGGGGAGATCAGCCTGGCCATCCAGAAGCTAAAGGAATGGGCAGCCCCCCGTCCTGTAGAGAAGAACCTGCTGACCCTCTCTGACACGGTTTACATCCAACCTGAGCCTCTGGGGGTGGTGCTAATTATCGGGGCCTGGAACTACCCGTGGGCAGTCACTGTTCAGCCACTCATTGGAGCAATCGCAGCAGGTACTGTGGCTCATTTTTTCTTAGGGGCTGGTCAAAAAGTAGGGTGGGATCCAATAAGGTTCACATTCACGTTTAGTTCTCATGGTCTACCAGTCATTTGTTTCCTCATTATCTCATACTGTTGTACGTTTGGTTGTTTCATTTTAACGATGTTCATGTAGGATGAAATGCAAAAGAGCAAGCTGATGCCTAAAAAGCATCAGTTTACAACATCCAGGATGATCTATGTACCAGCTCTTGACAGTTGAGGGATTATGGCAGTTCTTAATGGCAGATGTCCTGGCACTTTTATATCAGAGGTCTACAACTCCAGTCCTAAAGAGCTACTACCCTGCAGCTTTTAGATCCATCTCTGCTCCAACCCACTTGAATCGAATGAATAGTCCATTGTCAGACCTTTGCCAAACTTTATAGCATGCTGAAGAGGTAATTCAATTTGATTCAGCTGTGTTGGAGCAGGAATGTTTATAAATGTTTTAGGGCAGTAGCTCTCAAGGACTGGAGATGAAGATTCCTGTTTTAGATGCATCTGTGGTCCAAAAACATCTAAATGAAATGGCTAAATTCCCTCTTCAGAACACAGTCAATTTCTATAGAGTCCTGCTAACAACCTTATTAGTTGATTTAGGGGTGTTAAAACAGATACACATCTCAAAGTAGCAGGACGTCTACCCCCGGGGACTGGAGTGTAAGATCCCTGATTTAAAGTAAGTTCTAGAAGCTGCTTAAAGTCTACTGTGAAGACATGTGGCTTCATGACTCAATAAACAATATCTACCAGTAGGAGATAACTTAGAGTTTATTTTTGTTTGATCAGAAAACATAATATCTAATTTGAAGAAAGTCAGCTGGCCCAAAAAACTCATCCTTTACTATTGAAAACTGGTGCTTTTAATAGAAAAGAACAGTCCCTTACAGGACAGGAGGAAATAACTGGAACACTTGGAAAATAGAAATCACTGGACTTGCCCCACTTCTGTGCTTCTAAATTTGCAGCATTCAGTCAATAACGTTTGCTCAAAGCTGCATAAATTATTATAACATTTAAAAACAAAGTATTATTTAAAAAAAAACATAAAAATGTGTGTATAGAGGTTCTTTCTGGTTCGGCTGTAGCTTTTCAGGCCCGTCTTGTGATCACCAGTGTTCTGCTTCCCCTTTTTTGCCCAGAGCTTTGCCGAATGCTTCATATTTTCATGTAGATAAGTGGGTCAAAGCTCATGCTGTGAACTCTACACCACAATCATGAGCACACTCAGAAGAGGTTTAGAGATTAACAACCTAGTCACTGGGAAATCTACTCTTAGTAATTTTGTAGCTTTTTTATAACACCATGAGGTCTATGTGTTTAAAAGTGTAATCTTGCATGCCTAAACTCAGCTTTATTCAGCTGAGTAACGTCATGAATAACTCAATTCTGTACCTTTAAGACTGCTGTGAGCTCATGCTGAGGCTCTAGAAAAAATGTTTTTGGCTCAGCTCTGATTTCTTTGTGATGCAAACCTCAGTGTTGGGAGTGGTCTCTCTGCTGTTTACCCTGACAATGCAATATTCTAAGCACTTCTTTTTTTCATCTCCCCAGTCTTAGCTTTATTACATACTTAAATAGGGCTCCGAGGTCTGGTGCAGCTGCTCATCTGTAGATCTGTTTTATAAATACTACTTAGACTCAAATATTCAGAGTAAGAGGAATAGCATCGTGTTTGCACACGATGGACTTTGCTCTGGCAGACCTTAACACAAATGCCTTTGTCAGCCTGGTGGGTTAGACGTCTTTGATAAACTCACATAATAAAATAAATCTTCAGGTCAAAAGTCGGTGAGAGCACCATCTTAAGGTGCCTTGAAATGATTAAAATTGTGGGTTATTATAGTGCAATCAGTGATAAAAAATTATCAGTATATTTTGATAAGGTGGTGCCATATATAGGTGTTTTTTAAGTTCAGTATGGAACCCTTTAAAAATATGTTTAAATCATCATAAATGCTACACAAACCTTAATGAAATAATCACTAAGCTTAATTGAGTTTTTACTTGCATGAGATGTAATCTTTGCACACACCAGCAATAAGTCCAAAGGATTCTGCAGTTAAAGTCTGTTATGTCAGAATCTCAGCCTGTCGACAATGGTGAGCTGTCTGAGTCTTTAATGAATTCAGGAAATTCACATGGGTTATGGGAGTTGTA
Source organism: Crenichthys baileyi (assembly GCA_036173005.1). NCBI lineage: Eukaryota > Metazoa > Chordata > Actinopteri > Cyprinodontiformes > Goodeidae > Crenichthys > Crenichthys baileyi. The sequence continues at coordinate 1,839,783 of JAHHUM010001730.1, read as the reverse complement.
GTGTCAGGGAATTATGTCCTGAATAAGTGAAACATTAGTTTGATAGTGATACTGTGTCTTGCAGAAGTATTCATACACTTTGAACCTTTTCACATTTTGTCAAGTTACAACCACCAACTTGACTGTATTTTTTTTATGTGATAAATCAACATACAGTGGTGCATTAATGTAAAGTACAAGGAAAATAATGTGTGGTTTTTTCAAATGAATCACAAATAGAAATCTGAAAGGTGTCCCAGGGCCTTGTATTAAGCTGCCTTTTACTCTGATGCCCCTAAATAAGATCAAGTCACCTAATTTGTAAATGGAGTCAACCTGTATGCAATTTAATCGCAGTATAAATAAAGCTGTGCCATGAAGGCCTCAGAGGTGGGTTAGAGAACATTGGTGAATAAAGACTACCACAGCAGATGGGTCAGGGAGAAAAAGTACACTGCAAGCTTACTAAAACATGGCTGTCCACCTACGCTGACAAGGAGAGCATTAATCAGAGAAGCAACCAACAGGCTCATGGTAACTTTGGAGGAGCTGCAGCAATCCTCAGCTCAGGTGGCAGAATATGTGGAAAGGACAGCTGGATTCCACAAATATGTCCTTTTTGGAAAAGTAGCAAAAGAAAAGTCAGTGCTGAAAGTCACAAGAAGTCCTGTTTGCAGAAAACAAATACAGCACATCAACCCAATGAATACACCATTCCCAAAAGTGGTGGCAGCATCATGCTTTGAGGATGCTTTTCTTCAACCAGAGCAGGGAAACTGGTCAAAGTTGATGGAGCAACTAACAGGGCAATCCTAGAAGAGAACCTGTTAGTGGCTGGAAAAGAGCTGAGGCCGAGGCGGAGGCTCATCTTCCAGCATATTCATTTGTCAGGAGTACCCGGTCAAATTCCAGACCAATATCTAACTGAAAATCTGTGACCAGACTTGAAAATTGATGTTCCATTCAATGTGACTGACTTTGAGCAATTTGCAAAAAATAAGCAAAGTTTCAGTCTCTAGATGTGCAGAACTGAGCAACATTAACCAAAAAACCTGCAGGTATAATCACAGTGAATGGGTGTTTCTACAATGTGTAAGTTTCAAAATGGGGGTGTGAATACTATTTAAAGGCACTGTATAAACTAACTTTGTAATGTTTAAGTTTGAATTCTTGTGTTTCTATCGAGGTCACAGATCAACCATGTTATATTATTTTATATTCTAAAGCCAATGACAACATGTTTATTTTAGCTTGTTGCTCAATTAGTTCAGAAATCTTCAGCTTAAAGATCTTTTTCTTTGTCCTATAACACCTGCTGCTTTACTCATTCACCTGTCCAGGTAACGCAGCTGTGGTGAAGCCGTCAGAAGTCTGTGTTCACACTGCAAAAGTCATGGAGGATCTCTTGCCACTTTATATCGACAAGGTGAGGGATGACCCTCATAAAGCTGAGGAAATCAGTTTGCTTTAATGAATGAATGTTCTAATATGGTTTAACGCCATTATGCATATATGAGAAAAGCAACAGGAGCATAAGAAAACTGTTAAAAGAGTGTGTGCCGAAAGAAAAAGTCCCTCCAAGAATGACAAAATATTAACAGTGAAGATACAATTCTGTAACAAACACTGATGCAAAGATTGCGGATACTGAAGATGGGTTACAGTCAGAGCTAAGAGCTAAAAAGCTAAGAAGCTTTGGTTTTGGGAAGTTCTGAATTAAAAACAATTTCAAAGAATAAAACATTATTATTATTAGTCAAACACATTTGGACAATATGCTCACAAACACAAGTAATTTAATACTTATGAATGAACTCATGCTATATGTATAAGTATTTAATTACAGTGTATAATCAAAACTGTGTGAGTAGAAAACTGTAACACGTTATTTGGCATCACAGACATTTCCCACATTCAGAAACAATAAAGCCAAATATGGTATTAAGCTGGTATGTGATGCATGCAACATGCTGCTTTACTGATAAAAAAGACAACACTGTGGAGCTCAGCCTTGGAGATGTCCATGTCTTATCACATCGAAGGACAAGTACTGATGTGAGCTGGCTCACACTCAATTTTACTGTCGGTCATGAATTTGCTTTGAAGATAATCTTATAGTAACATGGAGTTTAACCTCTGTAAAACACTTTGTCTTACCATGGCTGAATGAAAACTGTTCTACAAATGAAGAGTTAGTGGTGCAACTCAGTTTCATTTTATCTTTTATAATTATTTTAGAAGAATTTTAGAATTATTTGAAGTTCTAAGGGTTTAAAAGCTTTAGTAACACATTGTTTGTCTAAAAGTAGCAGTTACAACAGTCTGGAAAGGTGTGGAATTGGACGAAAATGAGTATGGAAAAATATTTGGTTTCCCAGACTTAAATTCCTCTGTCCTTCCATCTGTTCATTTGTTTATCTGTCCATTCATCCACCTCTCCACCCAACTATTAATCTGTTCATTTGTTTGCCCGTCAATCCATCATTAGAGTGTGCGCGTACACTGTTTTTTTTTTCCAGGTTTCATATTGAAAGTCTGACCTGGATTTTAAATTTCTGCAGGAAATTCAAACCCATTTTATAGCTGGAACTGAGATATCTGCCACATTAGAAATCCAAACATAAAGCCAGACATACAGGGAATTTATACATGTTCCATAGTACGGTATCACCTTAATGATATGGGTATTTGAGCAGTGGAGATTTGAATTAACACTCTTTTCATTAACTTTAAGCTGTTTGTTTTGTTTTAGGAGCTTTATCCTGTAGTGACGGGAGGAGTTCCAGAGACCCAGGAGCTGCTGCGGCAGAGATTCGATCACATCTTCTACACCGGCAACAGTATGGTGGGCAAAGTGATCATGGAAGCCGCTGCCAAACACCTAACACCCGTCACCCTGGAGCTGGGCGGCAAGAGCCCCTGCTACATCGACAAGAACTGTGACATTAGCACAGCCTGCAGGTCCCACCTACATTTAATATTTCCAGTTTCTCCAATCTTCATATTGCGTTCTTTACAACATATTTACCCTTTCGTAATATTTTCTGTCAATTGTACTATTGAATTGAGTTGTTGCATTGCTGCCAATACTTCCTGCTGACACCCTCCTGTTAACACTTCTGTTTAGACGGATCACCTGGGGAAAGTACACAAACTGTGGTCAGACCTGCATTGCCCCAGACTACATCCTCTGTGAGCCCAGCATTCAAGACCGGGTCATCGAGGAAGTCAAGAAGTCCATTAAGGTACAGGAAACTCCATTCTAGGTGGGGAACCTAAACATGATTTGAAACGTCACATTGCATTAACGCTAGGGTAACTATACATGATGAGACAATGAAACCTGCAACACGAGGACAAGAGAAGCTTTATTTCATATCTGAAGCAATTTTTTTGCAGGATTTCTACACGGACAATCCAAAGACCTGCCCTGATTACGGCCGCATCATCAACCAGCGCCACTTTAAGAGGATCATGGCTCTGTTGGAGGACAGCACAGTGGCTGCAGGAGGAGACAACGATGAGTCAAACTGCTTCATTGGTAAAACACCTGTCCAACCACAGATGTTTCATATGCAAATATTAGATCATTTCATAAGGTTAATGTCTCAGCAGACCTTTTGACCTGAGATACCAGGACAAAAACAGATGTATGAATGAGTCTGCTATGAAACAGACCTATCAAGAGACTAGATTCAGTGTTTTAACTCAGACAGTTACAGCTGTTGTGTGTAAAACATTGTCTTCATGTTGTGTTTAGGTCCCATTGTTCTGCGGGATGTGAAGCCTGAGGCCAAGGTGATGCAGGATGAGATTTTTGGACCTCTGCTTCCCATCCTTCCTGTCAGCGGCCTGGACGAGGCCATAAAGTTCATCAACAGGGGAGAAAAACCTCTGGCTCTGTATGTTTTCTCTGCAGATGAGAAGGTATATCTGAGCATCACTACTGCAGACGGCACATGTGGCATTTTTTATTAAACTTACTTTATTCCAACAACAAAAAACTACTTACAGAAAGCATACGAATAAAGCAAAGTACAAAACAATATGGAAGTTTGCTGATTTAGTTTAGAAATCCAGAAAAAAGGAGTGAGAAAAAGCACTTTCTTATGAATTCCCAGGAGCCCACATAGACTTAAGTTTCCCTGTAGGTATAAACATTAAAAACAGCAAATTACATGAAATAAAACCCAACATATTGTCATATTTGTATCCACACTTTAGACATGCACATGCAGTTTGGTTATCTTAATTCTAAATGTCATAAAACAACGCAAAAAAATTAGGATTCAAAATCATCTGACATAACTCCAAGTAAAGTCTTCACTGGTTTAGATGTTTCTCTAGGCGTTTCCTAACCTCCTGGATATGTTGTCAGTTTGCTCTTTGAGTAGTTTTTGTAGGCTGGCCGCGCCTGGGAAAGTTGCTTCTTGTTTTCTCTATTCTTTTTTAATGGGTCTCAACCGGGTTCACTGAAGTCACAAAGCATTAAAAATGGCTTTGTAACACTTGCCAGATAAATGACGATGAAAATGTCTTTTAGATCTGAGCATAATGTGTTGCTTGTTGAGATCTTTTAGCCTCATCCATGTTGTCAGACTAGTTTCATTTCTGACATTTTTTTAATATAATTTTTCAGGTCAGATATCTTTGACATTAAAATTAGTTTGATAATTTGAAACATGTGATCAAAAAAGCCATTAAAAAAGAAAACTGTACGGGAGATAAAACCTTTTCATACCACTGATTGTCATTTCTGTGTAACATAAACAATCCAGAGCCTAAAACTGACCCCTGGAGACACCACGAGCATCGTTTGTCGTTTACACAAGAAACAACATCTCAAACTGTAACCGGTGACTTAAATAACTCCCAGGAGACGTAGTCCAACACTCAGATTCACACATGGCATTTGACGTGTGGTTTTCTCTCTGAAGGTGATCAACAGAATGAGAGATGAGACGTCAAGTGGAGGATTCCTGGCCAACGATTGTCTGGTTCATTTTTCTGTCAACTCGCTGCCTTTTGGAGGAGTGGGTGAGTCCACACAGGGCCTCTACAAAAAGCGTTACATAACTCATTATCTCTGAACAGGAGCAAATATATAATGTGCAAGGTGTCAGGGTGTCCTCTAGTGTCAGATATTGGACAAAATAAAATATTTAACTGGTACAAACCTATAATGTTAAATAAATAAGTTAAAGCATGATTTTAAGCTGGACACATATAGAGATGACGTAATACTTTGAATTATTTGCAGTTTAAAACTCTGAAAAAAACAAATCACACAATACACATAAAGCTGATTACAAAAACTGTTTTTGTTTCCTCTGAGAAGTCTGCTCCAGATCTAACACCCAAAGACTTTGGGACAAAGCAACAGTAGCATTAAGGAGGAAACAAAAAAGAACATGTAGGCCTTTTTTGGGTGCAAACACTTTCAGGAACTTTATTCTCATTGTTACAGTTTAAGTTAAGTCTAACTTATTTCCTTATCACCTTCTCTGTACATTTATTGGTCAGGGAACAGCGGCATGGGCTGCTACCACGGCAAGTACAGCTTCGACCAGCTGAGCCACCTGCGTAGTTGTCTCATCAAAAAGCTGAAGATGGAGGGACTGAACGACATGCGCTACCCGCCACACACACCCAAGAAACTGGGCTGGGCCCGCTTCTTCATCCTGAAGACCTTTGACCTCGGCTGGGTGGGCAGGATGCTTCTCCTGGCCTTGCTGGCCGTTGTGGCGGCTGTTCTGCTTCAGGTGAGATAAATATTGATCAGTACCAGGGAAAGGTCTTTTTTCCTTGCTTTCACCTAAAATATTTATTTCTTTTCATGTCTTCAGTGGTTTTCAACAAAAATTCTACTGGGTCGCGTTGAAACGTTTTAAAATGGACAGCACCTTCTAGTTGTTTTCCAGCATCAAACGTCAATGTATTTTTGGGATTTTATGTGGAAGAGAAACATAAAGCAGTGCACAATTATAAAGTAGCAGCAAAATTATACATGTATTCTAAAAGTTGTAAAACTAAAAATCTGAAAAGTGTGTTGTGCATATGTATGCACCCCTCTTTATCCTTTAAAAAAAGTCCTGTGCAAAAAAATTAGAGTCCACCTGTGTGTAATCTCAGCATAAATCCAGCTGTTCTGTGAATGCCTCAGAGGCTCATTCTGATTCTGATTAGTGAACAAACAGCAGGTCAGGAATTAGGTTTAAAGCAGGTTTAGGTTATAAATTATTATCATAAACTTTGAACCATGAAGTTACGTCAACTGCAAAATGACCAAACCTACAGGCTGGGCAAGGAGAGCATTAAGCAGCCAATTTACCCATGGTAAATCTGGAGGAGCTGTGGAGTCCTGGAGAGACCACAAGTACCCTGGTTTGAATCCCACAGTCTGCCACTTTGGGTCCCTGAGCAAGAACCTTAGCCCCTGAATGCTCCCTGGGCGCCGCACAATGGCAGCCCACTGCTCCCTAAGGCCTGGGTTTAATGCAGAGGATAATTTCTCCATTTTGAGATCATTAAAGTCTAAATAATAATAATTCTTCTTCTTCTTATTATTATTATTATTATTATTATTGTTGTTGTTATTATTGTTATTATGCAAAGCACCATGCAACAGAAAATAACTTAAGCATGAACACACCCAACCCATGGGGAGGGTGAATTATCAGAGTTATTAGGAAGACGGAAGGAACTTAATGCAGGGCCAAAAAAATAAAGTTTGGTGCTGTATTTCCTAATGAGTCATTGCATGCAGAATTACATTATTACCTGTACTTTCCATTGTCATGTCTCGATGTTGCTAAAAAAGATGTGGCAAGAGTTTTTCTTTATTTGTTTTTAGGATTTACTATTTCTTTCCACTAGTTACAGTCTACAAAAACAAAGTTGGAGAAGAGCTGGAAAACCTTTTTAGGAAGATTTTATCTACCACATGCAATAAGAAGTTAAATAAAAGATTGTCTGAATGCTCCATTTTCAATGTCAGTGTTATTTTAATTTGTATGCACCAAATGTCACCTTGATGTAGAAATGTGTTAGTTTTCATTAAAGACATAATGCTGCTTATGCACCTTATTTATTCACACAAAAGAAAGCAGGCACAATGTATCGCTGCTCGCATTCTCCTTTAATGAGTGTCTGTTTTTGTGTAGTAACATACATGACAGTCCTTAGGCTTCATGTAAATATATAAAAATAAATGTACACTTTATTGATCTCACAATTGAGAAATTATCCTCTGCATCTAACCCATCCCAAGGGACCAGTGGGCTGCCAATCTGCAGCGCATTCAGGGGCTAAGGGTCTTGCTCCGGGACCCAGAGTGGCTGGCTGTGGGATTCGAACCAGGGTACCTGTGGCCTCTTCGGGACGCAAATGCCCTGCTATCGAACTAATAGGCTACCACTCCTGTGACACCACATTTAAAAAGAATAATAATGCTGGTCCCTTAAAATGTCAGTAAACAGTGACTTACGTAAGACAAACTATAGCTATGCACCATATTTGATGCCATAGAAATACAGCATGTAGAAAGGAAAGCATAAAAGCTCATGCAACATCTTTATTACAAGTTATTTTCCAGGCAGATCAAGGAAATGACCAAATAAAAACATTGAATTTAATATTTTCTGTTTTGTTTCAGAAGTATTTCCGCTGAGAACATCCATCCCTCTTCAAGAGAAACGTCTAGTATATTCCTGTCTTCCTTTGTTGCCTGAAAAGGAAAAAAGATCAAAGTAAATATAAAACAAATCATAAGTCCAATCAGCATCTTCAATAATATGTAGGGCATTTTTGGCTGCTGCGTTAAATCCGTTTACCATTTCATTAACAATGATAGAAGTGTCGTTGTACTCGGTGTTGGAGGAAACTGAGTTTGTTTATTCTCATTTATCTACGCTTGTATTCACTACGTTTTTATTAACCTGTCGAAAGTTTGCACAATTGGAAGGATTTTAAGGCATATAAAATGAAGGAAGGAGCTTTAATGAAGTACCAGAATAGACTGATTCACTGTGGGACACACAGTAGAAAGAAGAATTAATGTTAATATTGTTTGTCCCTGGGTTTAGTTTCTGAATCAAACAGAATCACATGAAGGATATTTTTACTAGGATACAGTAAATATGAACAGAAGTTAAACATTTCCTTAATTGTACCATTAACATTTCAAGAACTTGTAATTAATAATCAAAAAATAACCAAGTCTGTTTTAATTAATATTAAATATATTTCTACTTGTCTGTTTGACTTGTGTATTTTCTATTAGTTGAAAAATAATTTGTTTACTGTTTTTGTGTTTTTATATTCTCTGAAAATCAGGGAAATCAAAAACCCAAAAGCTAAAATCCATCTACAGTACCTGGAACATAAAACTAAAATAAAAACTACACAAAATGAGATGACTAGTTATGATGTGCGTCCATTGACCATTTCAACCAAATAAAAAGGCCTAATATTTATTTTCCTGATTCCCAGAATGTCCATACAACACTTTCCTCTAGCTAAAAATGACCAGATTCCATTGTCCATATTCCCCAATGTGATCTAATACGTTGACACTCAATGCTATGACGCACCATGCAGCATCATCACCATGATGCTTCATGGTCCTTCTCATCACACCTGAGCTCCATTGCACCTTGTTTAAATGAGTGTGGAGACTGTGGCTCATAGTGTTACTACCCCCCCTTGTGATGAGAAATCATAATGACAAAAACATTATAAAATGGCTTCAACGATATCCTTGGTTCCTCTTGCATTGTCAGTTCCTCTTGACCTACACTTAATCCCCCTAGAAGTAAATGTATTCAAGCTGATTTATAATTGATCTCAAAAGTTTACACAACGGCAGTTTTTAAGGTGTGCTTGTTTAAATTTTCAGGCTAAGTTTACAGTTTCCTCAGAACTAACCTACTACAGCTTTAATTTCTGTCTCCAGTGTACTTTGGTAGAAGTCTGACAGAATCCTACATCCTGACTTGTTGATATTTGCCCATTTTGTCTTAAACATTCTGGATGTAGGTTTCCTGCTGGATTTTGTTCTCGACACAGACTAGACCCATCCGAAAATTTTGTTTTCTTCTGCTTTAAACCATTTCTGTTCTTGATGTATCCTTGGACTTAATGTGAAGCAGGACTAAAAGCAGAACTACAATGCTTTCTATATCCTCAGTTCTCTAGAAGACTCCTAAAGGATTTGGGTTAAAGTGATATTTACAACTGTTGTTAACTTCTTCCACTTTCACAAGATATCCAGTTTCATCAGAAGAAAACAGAACCCATAGCTGACTCTGCTTCACTGTGGGTATTGGTTTTTTTTTGTGATGTGCGGTGTTGTTTTTGTGCCAATCATGCCTTTTGGTATTAGGGCCTAAAAGTTCATGTTTAGGTTTTTCAGAGCAGAAAATAATTTCCCTCGCAGTTTTTTGGGATGTTTTAGCAAGGTCTGGATACTTTGTTTGAAGAAACCTTACCGCTTAGTCCAGACCTATGGAGAAGATGGGATTGTTTTCACATGTAGGAAACAACTATCTTTACTATGCCAAAGTGTGTGTAATTTAAAAATGGTTGTTTTTACTCTTCTCCTGACTAATACCTTTGAACAATGAGATCATGTAAAATATAATTACATTATGGCTTTAGCTGAAGTGAAAAAAATGAGTCAGTGTCAGGAAAATCCTACGAAAGCACCTTTATTTCAGGTTAACTCGATCAATAATGTTAAATTCGAAGAGTGAATCCTGAAATTCAAGAGTTTAAAGGTTTGTGCCACTTTTGCAACCAGGTTATTGCAGCTTGTTTAAAAATGTTTAACTCGTACTCGTACTCGTCTCATTGTCTTCCACTCGACCGGGTCGTGGGGGCAGCAGACTCAGCAGAGACGTCCAGACGTCCCTTTCCCCAGACACCTCCTCCAGCTCCTCCGGGGGGAGCCCAAGGCGATCCCAGGCCAGCCGAGAGACATAGTCCGTCCAGCATGTCCTGGGCCGTCCCCTGGGCCTCCTCCCGGTGGGACGTGTCTGGAACACCTCCAGAGAAAGGCGTCCAGGAGGTATCCGGTATTGATGCCCGAGCCACCTCAACTGGCTCCTCTCGATGTGGAGGAGCAGCGGCTCAACTCCGAGCCTCTCCCGGATGGCCGAGCTCCTCACCCTATCTCTAAGGGAGTGCCCGGCCACCCTACGAAGGAAGCTCATTTCAGCCGCTTGTATCGGGGATCTCGTTCTTTCGGTCATGAGCCAAAGTTCATGGCCATAGGTGAGGGTAGGAACATAGACCGACCAGTAAATCAAGAGCTTCGCTTTTCGGCTCAGCTCTCTCTTTACCACAATGGACCGGCACAGTGCCCCCATTACTGCGGCAGCCGCACTGATCTGTCTGTCGATCTCCTGCTCCGTTCTTCCCTCACACATGAACAAGACCCCGAGATACTTGAACTCCTCCACTTGAGGCAGAAACTTGGACTTGGAGGAGCTGATCTTCATCCCAGCCGCTTCACACTCGGCTGCGAACCGCCCCAGTGCATTCTGTAGGTCTTGGCTAGAGGGGGCCATCAGGACCACGTCATCTGCAAAAAGAAGAGATGAAATCCACTGGTCCCCAAACCAGACCCCCTCTGGCCCTTGGCTGTGCCAAGAAATCCTGTCCGTAAAAGTTATGAACAGGACTGGTGACAAAGGGCAGCCCTGCCGGAGTCCAACATGCACCGGGAACAAGTGCGACTTAGTGCCGGCATTGCGGACCAAACTCCTGCTCCGCTCGTACAGGGACCGGATGGCCCCTAATAAAGGGCCCCCGATTCCATACTCATGGAGCACCCCCCACAAGGCACCACGAGGGACACAGTCGAATGCCTTCTCCAGTCCCACAAAACACATGTGGACTGGATGGGCAAACTCCCTTGAACCCTCGAGTACCCTGTAGAGGGTATAGAGCTGGTCCAGTGTTCCACGGCCGAGACGAAAACCACACTGCTTCTCCTGAAGCCGAGGTTTGACTATCGGCTGGACTCTCCTCTCCAATACCCTGGCATAGGCCTTACCAGGGAGGCTGAGGAATGTGATCCTCCTGTAGTTGTAACACACCCTCCGGTCACCCTTCTTATGAAGGGGGACCACCACCCCAGTCTGCCAGTCCAGCGGCACTGTCCCCGACCACCACGCAATGTTGAAGAGGCGTGTCAACCATGACGGCCCTAAAAAATCCAGAGACTGGAGGTACTCAGGGCGGATCTCATCCAGTACTCCTCGAAGTACTCCTTCCACCACCCGATAATGTCCCCTGTCGAGGTCAGCAGCCTCCAACCCCCACTGTAAGTGTTGGCGAAGCACTGCTTCCCCCTCCTGAGGCGGCGGACGGTTTGCCAGAATTGCTTCGAGGCCAACCGGTAGTCCTTCTCCATGGCCTCACCGAACTCCTCCCAGGCCCTGGTTTTTGCCACAACCCGGGCTGTGGCACACTTGGCCTCACGGTACCCATCAGCCGCCTCAGGAGTCCCACAAGCCAACCACAGCCGATAGGACTCCTTCTTCAGCTTGACAACATCCCTTGTCCACCACCGGGTTCGGGGACTGCCGCAGCCCGCAGCTACGGGCAGCAGTATCGACGATAGATGTGGAGAACATGGTCCACTCGAACTTTATGTCTCCAACCTCCCCCGGAATCTGGTCAAAGCTCTCCTGGAGGTGGAGTTGAATACATCCCTGGCCGAGGGCTCTGCCAGACGTTCTCAACTGACCCTCACTATGTGGGCCTGCCAAGTCTGTCCGGTTTTCTCCTTTTCCAGCGGATCCAACTCACCACCAGGTGGTGATCAGTGGATAGCTCAGCCCCTCTCTTTACCCGAGTGTCCAAAATAGAGACCTGCATCGGGCGGGAAGTCCCACGGGTCCCGCGGGACCCGACACATATGTCGCGCGATCAGGCTGGATTTACGTAGTCTCGGGCGGGATTCGGCGGTCAGACCAAAACACATCGGTCCCGACTCCGGAGTGAGAGTGAGGCAACATAACAACAAAGCATGGAGAGTGGTAAGGAGACAGTGGCTTCTGTGGAAAAGAAAATTAGAGAAGGGCAATACAACCTACTGAATAAAGCAAGGAAGTCGGACATTTGGACCCGCTTCAAAATTCAAAAATAAGTAATAATTAACACTGTAATGATTAACTATCACCATTGTTAAAAAACGTTTTATAAACAGCCCAATGAACACCATAACCTGATCTACTTATTCAGCTACTTTTCCTCTTGCGCGCGTCACGTGACATACTGCGGCCTTTCAGCGCCTGTCAGTCTAGTCTCGCTCGGCCTCGGAGCGCTGAAGAAAAGGTAGGGGGTTGGGGGTTCTCAGGATCGGGATTGGGCGGGAGCGGTCAGAAAAGCCTCGGGATCGGGCGGGACCGGGATTGAAAACTCAGTCGCGTGCAGGTATCTAGTCCAAAACATGCGGCCTAAGGTCTGACGATACGACAACAAAGTCGATTATCGACATCCTGCCCAGGGTGTCCTGGTGCCAAGTGCACTGATGGACACCCTTATGCTTGAACATGGTGTTCATTATGGACAATTCGTGACTAGCACAGAAGTCCAATAACAAAACACCACTCGGATTCAGATCGAGGAGGCCATTCCTCCCAGTCACGCTCTCCAGGTGTCACTGTCATTTCCCACATGGGCGTTGAAGTCCCCCAGCAGAATAATGGAGTCCCCGGGAGGGGCACTATCCAGCACCCCCGACAGGGACGCCAAGAAGGCCAGGTACTCCGCACTACCGCCCGCCCCATAGGCCAAAACGACAGAGACCTATCCCCAACCCGAAGGCGCAGGGATGCGAGCGACCCTCTCATCCACTGGGGTAAACCCGAACACAAGACAGCTGAGCCAGGGGGCACCAAGCAAACCCACCCCAGTCCTCCGCCTCTCCCCGTGGGCCACTCCGGAGTAGAAGAGAGTCCAGCCCCTGTCAAGGAGATGGGTTCCAGAGCCCACGCTGTGCATGGAGGTTAGCCCGACTATTTCTAGTCGATATCTCTCAACCTCCCGCACAAGCTCAGGCTCCTTCCCCCCCAGTGAGGTGACATTCCACGTCCCTAAAGCCAGCCTAAGCATCCAGGGATCGGGCCGCCGAGGTGTCCACCTTCATCCGCCGCCCAATCCTCTTTGCACCGGTCCCTCACGGTTCCCCCTGCAGGTGGTGGGCCCACTGGGGGATTAAATGTAGGCCTTACCACTTATGACTCTCTTAAAAATAAATTTAAATATTTAAATCTTTTTAATTTTGTCCTAACATCTGAAGTTGTTTTGTTTCAGTTTTTTTCCCTTCATTCCTTTTTGATAAAATTTATAGTTTAACCTTTGTTAGATAATATTTATCTTGACCAGGACTCTCTTATAGAACAGAAACTGGACCTTTAAGGGAGCACCCTGGCTGATTATAGGTTGGGAAAGGTCTCATTTGATTTTTACTCCCCCAAACTTTACATTTTAACAATGGGTGTGTACAGTTTTTAGATCCACCGTAGATTCCTCAAATAAAGCACAGTTTTCAGTTTCCAAGGAGCCATTGTTAACCTGTGCAAGAAAAGCATCAGTGCTTTTAAGCATTCATGATGGCATTTAACTTAATTTGATGACTGGGTAAGCTGTTTTAACAAGCCTTCAGTGAGGCTCAAGAGTTTAACGAATACATCTGAACTCAAGAGTCAAACTGCCAGCTGTGGGTGGGACGAACATATAGCACAACTCAGGTCCCAAATGAAAATTGTAGGGAAACACACCTTATGTTTATGTTCACAATTTTAGAGCAAAGAAATTATCAATCAGTGCAGTTACCATGACATCATGATACAAGACAAATAAATGAAGCTTGAGGATGGGGAAAATAATGTTGATTTTTGCCTCAAGGGTCCTATCTCTCTTCTGTCTCACACCTAAGAGGTCCTCTAAGTAATTTGTTTCCTATCATCTGTCTTTTAGCAATCCGCACACAAACACACACAGACATACACACACAAACACATCACTTGTAACACATGACCATGTCCCTCCCACCGTCAAGTGCTGCTCCAAGTCAGCCAGTGGCCTTAAGTTCACAAATATCCTCACTTCTCCCCTGCACTGCTCCCAATTATGCATTCTTCTCTCTACCTCCTGACTTTCTTCTACCTGCGCTCCAGAGCAACAGGTAAGACTCAGTCTCACATGTAAAACCTGATGTTTGTCATGATGCTTTCTGTGTAATTAACCTTCAGTGTGTAAATAATACCTTCTTTTCACATTAAGTATGATAGCATTGTTTTGTAACTCATAAAAGTGACATCTGATGCTTAAAACGTATTTCAAAACAAGCCAAAGGTAAGTTCATGATTTTTGTATTCCTCGTCATGATCTGCATTTCAATTCAAATACAACAATTTCTAAGTAAAAATGGAAAATCATAACTAGTGAAATTCATGGACTTTCAGTCCCTTGATTTTGCTGAGTGAAATTGATCGAATGAGAAATAATCCAGTTGATAAAAATAGATCAACCATTAATTAGATAATATCAAAGACTTGTTTGAAGTTTGAAGCAAAAGCTGGTTACAGCTTGTCATGTATTGCTGAATAAAGTCCAAAATTGGAATGGTATGTATGCCATTTATTCAATTTCCCTTAACTTGTCAAGGAAATATACAAAAAATCCAAAACTTTTAATAAACATTTATTTAGTTGTTTATTTTTACTGAATTTTTCACTAATAGTACATTTTGTTTTGTTTTTTCTATTTAACTTTTACTCAACCAGGAAATAGAAAGTCATTAGGAATAAAAATCTCTACACGGGTGTTAAAATCATGCCTACACAATCTAAACTGGAGCACTTGTGATTTCCCCATAAATGATTTGGACAGTTTGTTCAATAACAATGTTTTCAAAATGTAAAAAAAACCTTAATAAAATATAAATTGAGAGAAGAAATAGACACTTTGTTGTATTGACTAATATTGCACATGAAATTCTAAATGCTAAAAGCTTCTATGTTGTCCTGCACGAAGAAAATACAGGAAGAACCATTGTTTCCTGTTGTTCAGCTGATAATCTTTACGTATCTCTTTGTGTCACTTTCCCACTCATCGAGCATTTTTTTCCAGACAAGGAAAGTGAAAATCAAAACGTTTAATAAATATATGGAAATCAAATTTAGGGCGACGTTTGATTCCTGCCTTTGGCTTTTGTTTGCTGCTGACTCCATAACAGGTATGTGAGCCAGGTGAGGTAGAGCCAGCCTCCACCTGTGCATTGTTCTCGCCCGGTGAGAACTGTTGTCCTCTTTCAAAGAACGCCATTATGGGAAGCAGCCGGGTTAATCTGTGTTCTTGTGTTAGCTAAATGGTTCTCCACAGCAGGTTTCATTCCCACCACAGAGTCAGACACTGGAGGGGTTTTTTTCTCATCAGGAACATAATACACAACGGTAGAACGACATTAAATGACTTCATCAGCACCTGAAGGAGGGACACATTCACTTTACTCTCAATGCAATCAGTGGGTTTACAACCACTCTTTTGTGACACAAAGTCTAGAACTCCCTGTCAAAAGAAGAAATTACAAGCACCATTTTTCCACCAACCACAGGTTTATTAACAATGTAGGCTTTTATGCTTAAATAGTGTTGAGTGCAAATCGTTTATGTAGTTTCTGAATTACAAAACACCAAATTTTTTTTGTTAGTTTTGTTGAAACAACGAAGACAAAATTACAGTCTACCAAACCGATAAACCGCATCACCAGGTCCTCGTGGACATTTTTTTTAAACTAATGAGCAAAATTTAATTATTCTCTAAGCTTTGGTGCCTTTCGTGTCTGAATTCTCAAAGTTCAGTTGCTGGGAGTAAACATTAACAGATGAGCAAGCTAAGCTGCTGACAGAGACCGTCATAGTTTTTTCAATTCTTTTGACCCACATGCAGAAACTTGAGACAGCTGATCATTTTACAGGTTTTATTTTATGTGCAGTAATGATATTCGGTATGACAGGAACTCTCAGGGACCGGTTCAGCCTAGCCTTCTAGGAAGAGAAATAGCGGTGAGATAGTTGACCAGAAGCAGAGAGGAATTGTGAGAGTGAATAGGTGCTTACGGTGAGAATGGAGTTTTTGGTCCGGGAGGGTGTCAGGTCGAGGAGGCGGCTTGTTTTGCTTGTCGGTGGAGGTTTGGTTCATTGGAGGGCGGACAGTGTTTTTGGCTTGGGTTCGGAAGCTCGGAGTGTGTCTCTGATCCGGAGATATGGAATCCAGGGAGGTTCTAACCTGAGCTTGACCGTGAAAGAAGACGGTCCATGAACAGCATTCAGGTAACCGAGGCACCTCAAAAGAACAGAATATGAGTTAGAGATCTCTTCAGAAGAAGTCAAGAAACAGCATGACACGGAGGACTGGAGGTACCACTAAGGTTGACACTTAGACGTTGACTGATCTGCAGCCTCCTAATTTTAAGCTTCCAGATGAGTCTGATTGCACATCATGTGTGAGAGAGCGCAGCTGCACAGTCCACCCTCCAAATGAACCTGCTAGGAAACAGAGCAGCAAAACAAGACTGCACAGTCTGCAACCTGACAGAGACAGAAATATTTTTGAGGGCTAATGGAGGATGAAAGCCAACCTAATTATTTTATTAACTTCAGAAAACCTATCTTGGACAAGAAAAACTGAAATAAAAGCCCTCTTTCGGTCTGCCAATCTAAATGTGTTGATATATTTTCCCCTTTCAGCTGAGTGGTGTTATCAGAGCCAGACCTGTGATGACACGTGCAAAGGTAAGTTGAGACAGACACTGAAATATGAACACATACAACACAACACAACAACATCAAAGCTGGGGTTATTCAGTTCAATTCAATCAAACTCAATTCAACCTGGTTCGTGTATATGGAACCAATTTGCCACAAATGTTACAAAAAGACAATCCGAACAGGTCCAATTCAGGTCTATGGATATTCAATGAAATACATTTAAATTCAGTACTAGTTATGACATTGTGCCAATTCATGTTATAGTGCCATTTAGTAAAAGGTTTTCTAAGGAGGCCCTGTTGTTTGCAACGACTTTGCAGCAACTTCTCATTCTGAGTAAACATGAGGCGACACTGGGAAGGAACGACTCCAGCAGAGCGGTCATCTGCCAAAACCCAGTATCGGTTTAGGTGGACAGAGCTCATACAAACCATAGAACCACAGGACCAGGAGTATTTTCTGTGTTAAACAAAACCCAAGCACAAAGAGTTAATGACAATAGCAGATCAGTGGCCTTAATGAAGCAATGCTGTGTATTACAGGGGCAGGGGGTTAAACCCCCCAATTTAAGGCTTGGATCCTTAAAAGAAGTAAAAATAACAGGTTACAAACTACAGGGGTTGGACAATGAAACTGAAACACCTGGTTTTAGACCACAATAATTTATTAGTATGGTGTAGGGCCTCGTTTTGCGGCCAATACAGCGTCAATTCGTCTTGGGAATGACATATACAAGTCCTGCACAGTGGTCAGAAGGATTTTAAGCCATTCTTCTTGCAGGATAGTGGCCAGGTTACTACGTGATACTGGTGGAGGAAAACGTTTCCTGACTCGCTCCTCCAAAACACCCCAAAGTGGCTCAATAATATTTAGATCTGGTGACTGTGCAGGCCATGGGAGATGTTCAACTTCACTTTCATGTTCATCAAACCAATCTTTCACCAGTCTTGCTGTGTGTATTGGTGCATTGTCATCCTGATACACGGCACTGCCTTCAGGATACAATGTTTGAACCATTGGATGCACATGGTCCTCAAGAATGGTTCGGTAGTCCTTGGCAGTGATGCGCCCATCTAGCACAAGTATTGGCCAAGAGAATGCCATGATATGGCAGCCCAAACCATCACTGATCCACCCCCATGCTTCACTCTGGGCATGCAACAGTCTGGGTGGTACGCTTCTTTGGGGCTTCTCCACACCGTAACTCTCCTGGATGTGGGGAAAACAGTAAAGGTGGACTCATCAGAGAACAATACATGTTTCACATTGTCCACACCCCAAGATTTGCGCTCCTTGCACCATTGAAACCGATGTGTGGCATTGGCATGAGTGACCAAAGGTTTGGCTATAGCAGCCCGGCCGTGTATATTGACCCTGTGGAGCTCCCGACGGGCAGTTCTGGTGGAAACAGGAGAGTTGAGGTGCACATTTAATTCTGCTGTGATTTGGGCAGCCTTGGTTTTATGTTTTTTGGATACAATCCGGGTTAGCACCCGAACATCCCTTTCAGACAGCTTCCTCTTGCGTCCACAGTTAATCCTGTTGGATGTGGTTCGTACTTCTTGGTGGTATGCTGACATTACCCTGGATACCGTGACTCTTGATACATCACAAAGACTTGCTGTCTTGGTCACAGATGCGCCAGCAAGACGTGCACCAACAATTTTTCCTCTTTTGAACTCTGGTATGTCACCCATAATGTTGTGTGCATTTCAATATTTTAAGCAAAACTGTGCTCTTACCCTGCTAATCGAACCTTCACACTCTGCTCTTACCGGTGCAATGTGCAATCAATGAAGACTGGCTACCAGGCTGGTCCAATTTAACCATGAAACCTCCCACACTAAAATGACAGGTGCTTCAGTTTCATTGTCCAACCCGTGTATATATTCAATGGTATCTGTATATACTGCGTATATTTAAATGTAGTGTATTAACCCCCCTAAATTGTATTCTGAAGTTGCTGTTACTTTAACCCCACATTGCTGGCAGTCAGGTATTAATGTAATGAACCTCCTTACTGATGTACCAGAATCACTTGATATAATCAATAAATAAATGTTTAAATTAATTAATTTTGGTGAAGGCGAATGCTGACCTTTGTAACATTTCTCTGAAGTTACTATTTGCACAGCTTGTCTTTAAGATGCTGAAGTTGACATATAGTTTGTAGAGTCTGATTCTACTGGTGGATAAATTCATGCTCTGCAGATTCAGTTGGGTTGTCCTCCCGTTTGACCCCATGCAGGTAATCTGATTACAGGCAGCTGCTTTTTGCCTGCTACCTCCTCCTACAGATGGTGGTTTGCTTAAAGACTTCAATAAATGTTCGAACCAAACGCGTTGTTTCATGCTGGTATTGTTTTGTGTGTCTTGGGGAAAATCCTAAATCAGCTAATTTAGAGTGTTATTAAATACAGTGCCCCGCCTGCGTGTAATTCAGAAAGCTGATGTGTCCTTTTGCTTTTCTTTCAGCCTGGTTTATGATTTGTAAATAGTAAAATTATATTTTGAGTTGACCCACTCCAGCCATTGTGGTCCTTAATATCGTTGCACTACCTCAGTGAAAACCTTCTCATTTCTCCTGATCCCATTGCCAATCAATGAACAACCGTCTGTTCACGTCACCTGTAGTCCTGACTCAGCCCCGGTCAGACCTGCTGAGGAGCAAGGACCAAAAAAGTAGGTACCAGTACGGAAAGAACAGTAATGGAAATGCTCTCAATCACTTCACTGAAGTCAAAAGTCCACGGAGTTGTGCATTGAAGTCCTCGTCCTTGTTATTGCCAATGCTAAGACAAAGACTTCCTCATAAAGCCCAAAATTGTAACTTCTTCATAATAACTAAAGACGCATCTCTCCTGTCTGCTTCTACTCCCCCCTCACATCAGAACCCCTGATCCTTATTTATAGGTTCTGGCTGGGCTGTGTTTCAAATAATTATCCCAGTGGATCATTTAATACATGAAAAGACAAAACCTTCTTGCATACACAGGAATACAAACATTAATTGTATTTCGTTAATTCACGTTTTTATTTAGTAGTTATTCATTTATTATTTTTATTGTTTCATGCAGATTACTTTAACGTGACAATGTGACACAGTAACGTTAATAGCAGCACAGGCACCTACACTGACAGATGGAGGCGGGGCTTCAAGCCAAAGCTCCAGCTGCTAGTGGGTCAGTGGAAACATAACAGGTTCTGTGTGGAGTAAAGCGAGACCGAGTGGAGTAGAACCGCACGGCCTAAATAGAGCCAATGGAAAATGGGCAATACTGGAGCAGAAGGTTCAACTCACATCCTAACTTCAGGGTCATGTTTCCTGAAAGAGATCCTTATTTAAGCGCAGTCTTTTAGGAGTTTACTGGGTGAGTGGCTTAACTGTATTCACTCTGTCAAAAGAACAAGGAAAACACCTGGCAGGCTGAAAATTAATTAAGAATTGTTTTCATAGAGCTCATTAATGTAATTTTACCACAGATCAGGCCCATTATCATTTTGTGGTCTCCTGTTACCATAGCAAGCAACAAACTTTACACCTTTTAATTATTAGTTTACTACTAATAATTCATATAGGTTTCTGATTATGCTAATGTTTATTTTCCACCATTTACTCCATTTACATAGAAATTGCTCAATATTACCCTGCTACCTTATGCCTTTTTACAGAAACAAAACACTAAAACTGTAATTTGAACTACTGGAAAACATACGACACTTATTTGTTTTGTCTCTAATTTATTTCACATTAAATTCTGCTTATCTATCACTTTAATACAGGAACTAGTTGAACAGAGACTTGACATGGAGAAGAATGCTGTTTGTTTCACCAAATTTAAACAATCTAAAGAAAATTGATGACCTATTTAATTATTGGACCATGCCTTTGCTATTTGTACTGACACTTTCATTTTTGTCGTAGCCATTGTGCACTTTGGATGTTGCAAAGTATGCATATCTGCTCTTGTTGTATGCCGAGGTTCAGATTTTTGAAATGTTGGATTTATTCTCAAGATGACCTGTATGTTTGTTTTACACCGAACAGAGCTAAGGAGATAAGAAGTAAAAAAAAAATGGTACTGTAAAAAAATATAATAGAGCTAATAAACCCTTTGAAACAGACAAAAACGTACAGAATGAGTCCTTTTAATGATCCTTGTGATGAAATTTAGTCCTTTTAAGGCTCCCAGATAAACAAATAATCAGTACAATTTAATATTTAGGTGTCCAAAGCAGGGGTTCCCAAATATTTCAGCTGAGCCATCATTTGGATTACTTTCTGGGTTTTCTGTATTTTTTAGTCACATCAGAGTCAATAGATATTCCTCCTCATGAACATTTAGGAATGACGCGTTCCTCTTAGCCAGAAGAGCAGATCATGTATTCATTCTTAGCAGCAGCTGCAGTAACAGTGATACGATCACTACCTTTTTTCAGACCCAAGCCGCTGGGCAGCTCTGTTTCCCAGATGTGGAGGATTACGGCAGTCGCCAATTAACATTGTGACCAATAAAGTACACTTCAGCAGCGCCCTGCCTCCCTTCAGCTTCATCGGACACGCAGACTTAATCAACATTACAGTAGAGAATAAGGGCCACTCTGGTAATGAAAAACACTAAAGCCTGATCTGTTCTCTTCCCTTTCTGAGTATTTCTTTAACTCAGACAGAATACCTGTTAAATTCAGGTTCTGATCCTCTTTTCCCCCATAGCTCACTTTGCTTTACCTCTGTCAGTGCGACTGACAGGAGGAGCTCTGCCGGGTCACTACAGAGCTGCCCAGTTTCACTTCCACTGGGGAGGGAGCGGCAGACCGGGATCAGAACACACCCTTGATGGAGAAAGATTTCCCATGGAGGTAAGGGAGCCAGATTCAGGCAAGAGGCCAGGTAAATAAAATGACTGTTATGGACAGTTTCAATTATTTATGGTATTGATTTAATCCGTTTGTAACACCTAATGTTATGTCATAAACTTATCAAATAATTTCAGGGGTTGCAGGGGCACCTGCACCTGCACCTGTCTGCCAGTGCTGCTTTTATGCATCTGCAGTCAATTGGGGGTTTGTGCCCCCCACTTACTGCTGAGAATGAGGGGGACCATTTTACATGCTTTGTTTTGAATTGCACTGCATTTTATCCCACGCCAGAATTTAGTTGATTTTCTTCATTTTAATTATTTGAGAAGCTGACTCACCCAGGGTGGCAATCATTCAAGAAGCACTACTGAACCTACGGCAGCAGACTGACTTCATTCAACATGAACACTGACACATTCAGTAGATTCTTGAACACCTAAATGTAGAGTGTGATGTAAATTATGATGCTGGAAACATGTCAGTTTTAAACAGCAAAGACAAGAATTTTAGTGGTTGAGTAAATATTCAATTCAAATTGAAGGTAATTACAATGTCCTCTTCATAGCATATTCGTCCAAACCTCATACAAACAATTCAGGTTTTTTTTTACAGGTTTGTGTTTGACAGTGCACTGTAGCATGATGTATACTCCTCTTTATCATAACTCTTTCTCTCCCTCTGCACAGTTGCACATAGTCCACATTAAAGAGCCATACAGCTCTCTGGAAGAGGCAGAACATGATATGGCGGGTATAGCTCTGCTCGCCTTCCTCTTTGAGGTAATATGATGCAATGTTCTTTTCTTCATCACTCTGCTGGTTTCGTAAAATACCCAGACCCTTGCAAAGCATTCATACCCATTGAACGTCTTCACAGATTGTTACGTTACAAGGACAAACACCAATGTATTTTTTCAGATTTTATGTGATATAAAGTATTTATATTAAGCAACTCCAAGCTAGTTTTTTGTACTGCTTTGTTTCTGACTGATCCATTCAATCCGGTGAATATGCTTCGATATGGACCATTTCATTATAACTCCGGTTGTATGTTTAGGGGTGTTGCTCTGCTGCAAGGTGAACCTCCTCACCAGTCATTTTTCTGGCTTGTAACAGGTGCTTTTTCCAGGTTTTCCTTGTATTTATACACCCATCTTCCCATCAAACCTTATCCCTGTTCATGTTCCGTATTCCCTGTTCCTGCTAATGGAAAGCAGCATGATGTCGCCATCAGCATGTTTCACTGTGGGGACAGTGTGTTCAGGATGAGGCACAGTGTTAATTATTAGCCATAGCATTTTGCATGTAAGACAAAAATTTATATTTTGGTCCCATCTGACCAGGGCACCTTCTTCTACGTGGTTGTTCCATTCCCTACTTGCCTTGTGACAAAGTGCAAACAGTAATTTCACAGAAATGTGAGAGAAGGGGAAGACATGAAGTAAATGGCCCAAGAACCAGAATCTAACGATACATGCCAATGCCCAGGACTATATCGTCTATACATGCTCTACCAAATGAGTCACACAGAGCCCTCAAGAAGGGTTTTATCTTGCAACGGTTCATGAAGGCCAGATTTGTGGAGTGCATAACCAATAGTCGTCGGTGGATCTCTGCAGCTCCTCCAGGGGGACTATGGTCCTACTGGCTACCTTCTCTGATTAACGCTCACCTTTCACAGCCTGTCGGTTCAGGTGGACGACCATGTGTTGGTAGGTGTGCTGTTGATTTGACAGTGTTCTGTGAGATGTTCATAGCTGGGGACATTGTTTTATGATTGCTGTTCTCCTTGGTCTCCAGGAGGCTGTTTGTTCACTAACATTTTCTAACAAACCTCTGAGGCCTTAAGCTGGATTTATACTGAGAATAGCCCCTTAGCACAAACAAAACAAATACATTTCAGTATTTAGTATACAAAGTAGGAATATTAGGCCTAATTTGGCATAACTCTATCTTCCAATATGATCCTTGGTATGTGTGGAATATGCATCAGTAGGCACTAGTGGTGTACACATTACCTTGGATGTGTGGGGGTTTGAGAAAATTAGCCATAATAGTCTACACAGACGAACTTATTCACTCTTTTACGTGAAGGCTGGTGGGTGCAATGAATTTTATTTACTGGTATTAGAGTAAAGGGCGCTGAACACAAATGCATGCCACACTTTTCAGATTTTTATTCAAAATAATTGAAAAACCAGTGTTATTTTGAATGCCCTTTACGTTGGTCTATTGCATACAATCGCAATCAAATACACTGAATGTTGGTTGTAACTTAACAAAATGTGAAAAGTTCATGGAGAATTAATACTTATGCAAGGCGCTGTAAATGTCCTTCAAAGATTATATTGTGTTTACAATTATTTCTTCACAGGAAACAATAGATGACCATCCTCATCTAGACACAATAATTGCTGCTTTGGGTCAAGTACAGAACAATGGTAAATATATTCTTTTTTACTTTAAAAACACAAAAATATATCATGAATATATCGCCATAAACGTGTAACTTAAATGCCTGCACAGATAATGCAACAGCTCATTTTGGTAGGGGGGGAATTTGAGGCATCTGGTCTGTATGAAGGGAGAAATACAAAAAACAGCTATAGCAAAAACAAATGAATTAAGCAAATAAAGACATCTAAAATTATCAGACATAAAACGATCGGAAAGACAAAATAGTACCAAAGGGATACACTATAACTCACATCTGACAGAAACAAGGAGGAGCAAACAAATGTGTTCAAACAATGTAGAAAAAAATATTGCTATGAAGCACACAACTCTGCCAATAAAGCACTAAAACATGAAGCTCTTAAATGTACCATTATTAAAAGAAGAGATTATGAATGCAACTAAAGAAGCAAAACGGACCAAAAAAGGGCCAAAATAAGACAAAGAGGGGAAAGGCAAGTGAATACAAACTGGCGTTTGTCTAAACAGAAGCCTGTTGTTTGCTGATCTCTCCATTTTTTGAGCACCAATTCTGAATCAGTTTTACTAACTTTAGTTTTTTTTTGGTTCTACTTCTTTATTTCTCACTGTGTCAAGGCAGCAGCACAGTGATCCCAAACTTTAGACTGAGTTACATCATCCCAGCAGCCAAGGAGCTTCACAGTTACTACCGCTACGTGGGCTCCATGACAACTCCAGGATGTGAGCAGGCGGTGGCGTGGACAGTGTTTCATAGGATGCTGCCAATAAGCAGTCGACAGGTGAGATTCAATATTTTATTCAGATTTTTTATCTAAGAAAAAATCAAACATTTGAAATCTTGCAACTGATTGAAGACCAGTTATATATATTAGACCACCTTTTAATCAGAAATATTAACCACTAATAAAAATTCTTTTTTTATGATTTTCACTTCTAAAGTTCTCTGGTGCAAAGTGGAAACAAAATTATTTTTTAATAATCAGTCCCGATGAGGTCAGAAAATGTTTTTGCATCTATGTTTATTTGAACCCATTTTTCTACAGTCCTTGTCTCTTAACCTCTAGTCAGATTCACATCTTTTCTTTCCTGTCCTCTACAGCTGGATGCCATAGTCAAACAGTGCCGATTTTGGACAGGACAGCCCATGACAGACATCTTCAGACCCACGCAGCCTCTAGATGGCAGAGTAGTACTCAGCTCCAAGTCGGGTACAGCTCAGAAGAGTGTGATCCATATGTGGTTCAGTGTTTTCTCTGTTCTGCTCATGCAAATGATCCTGATACATATTATTTAGACCATATAACGCCCTGGCTTCAGAAACAAAAGCAGTTATTGTCCAATAACACTACATTTGTATAGAGTCACCAAGATGTCAGGGAGAAAAAATAACTTATTTAACTATACAGTTCCTTACACTAGTCTCAATCTTTTACAGCCTTTAATAGGTTTTATGCTGAGATTTCTATGATGAGTTTCCCTGTTTCTCCTGAGGAAAATAATACTCACAGCATGATTGTGCCACCATCAAAAGATTATGCATATATTTTCTTCAATTGAACAGTCCATATTTATGCTAAAATATGTCATCAAATAACTTATTGTGTGACCTTTTGCCAAAAATCCAAATAATTTCACAAAAAATGTTCCTTTCACTATTACTGTTGTTCTTTTCTGGAAATGCTGTGCAAACAAGAGCTGCAAATACAAAATAATTCCTTGCTTTGCTAGTATTTTTATTACCTTTATATTTAAATCATTTCTCAATTCATTCATGGCTACAGTTATCAGAAGCCACTGTGAAGGATCCACCGAGCCACTTGTGTCTCCAGTTTTCAGGTTCAGGTGAAGGACCATGTCTTGGTAGGCCTTGTGCCATTCTATTTTCATTTTTAGATGACGGACTGACCAGTGCTCTGTGAGATGTTCAACTTGGGATACTGTTTTTAGAAACAAAACCCTGAACATCTCCACATCTTCCGCTGTGTTCCTTAAGTCTTCATTCTGTTTGTTCAATGATGTTCCCCTAAAAAACCTCTGAGGCCTTCACAGAACAACTGGGTTTATACTGAGATTACGTTACACACATGTAGACTTTAAATAAGTGACTTTCAAAAGTCATTGATAGTGAAGGATTTTATTTAGTAAGCCTAATTTTTCAAATTTTTCTTAGTAAAATAAATTTGAAATCTATGTATTCCTTTTCTTCCCTTTCACAATTGTGGACTACTTTGTGTTGGTCTGTCACATAGAACACTGACATATTTTTGCATGTTATCTACATGTAGTCCTTATTACAGCCATAGTAAAAGAATCACACAATTTTACATCAAAAACATCAGTCACACCATGTTTAAAATCTCAGCTGTAGCATTTCACAGTCAACTAACCAGCTGCTAAACTGGCTAAGTGAAATGCTGCTGGTCTACCACAAAAACACAGTACCAAATACTTTACTATATTACAACCCACTTTTCCTCTGTGGATCACAGGAAAGTTTATTATGACAAAGTGCAGAATGTGTAGGAAGAAAGAAAACCTTTCAGCTGTTATACTTCAAGCTCTCATTTGAGCTTTTTTAGTGTAAGTAATGGGGCCCAATTCAAATTCAGTGCTACTGAAGATTGTTTCTCTATTGATGTAACAGTTTTGCCTTACTAGATGGGCATACTATATTTCAGATAAGAGTAGCAGCCCATTTCCAAGCATGGTGATGTTAGCTGGGCAGTCCATGAGTCAAAACTACAGTGGCCGGCAGGTGTAAATGCGCAGCAAACGGCTGAACAAGCCACAAATGGCAAACCACACTACAAACAGTGAAACACGCTGTAAACACATGAATGATGCAAACTCCAAAAAACAAAGGAAAGGACAAATACAACAGAAAAAACACTGAAAAAGAAAAATGCTGCAATCAAAAAAATAGAAGGAAAGTAAAAGAAAAAGCTGCAAGCTCGCTCCACAAAACGGAAGTGCACCAGACCACTAGGAGAATGCTAATATTACCTTCGTAAATATGCTGCTGTTCTGTAATATTGTAAAAGATTACAGCCACGTGTTTAAAAAAAAGACAGAAAAAAGTACAGAACATACCTTTTCTTTCTTCCCTCCAACTTTCTTCTGGCCATCCTGTTAATGTCTTTTCTGCAGCACTGTTCACCTTTTTCTGTCGGCCACCTTACAAAACACCTTTAGACTAAGATTAGTAGATAGTTAGATAGTTTGAATCTTAGGCTAAAGTTTTGAATATTTCTGACATGCTCCTAGGGTTGAATGCAAGAAATGATTAGACTAAAACAACTTTGGCTGGGATTTTTTAAATGCTTATACAACAGACCATCTTTTAATATTTCAGTATGATTCTGGGGCTAAACTCAAGGCTGGTATTGACAAAAACAAAACCAGTTAACACAGAACCAAGCTTTTCCACTATGCTGTAACTAGACTGTAGTTTTAAAGTGTAAATCTGTAACCTATTGTGTGTCCTCTACCTAACAACATCTGAGTGTTTCCTGTTGTAAAAACACCTGTGGCTGAGGATCTCAAAGTGTGGACAGCAGTTGAACGTCTAAGATTTGTCTTACATCAATTACATTTGTGGTTTAGAGTTCGCTACTTTAAAATTTTGCTAGGATTGGATGTAAGATGAATTAAACTCTTCCTTTTTGTATATAATCCTATAATCTCTTCATGTGTATGCTGTTTACTTGTCTTTAAACTTAGTCAATAGCCTTACCTGTAACCTGTGTACATCCAAACACTTAGGGTTACCTTGCTAGCATGTAATAGTTGGCATGTTAGCTTCACTATTTAGCTAAGGGTGCTTTAACAGCTAATACTGCGGATTTCGACTACGGATTGGATTATGAGTTTTGTGCCCTTAGATAATATAGAGAAACTCACAGCATACAGCTGAAGCTAGGTATTTACATACACTGCATGAAAAGACACTGACTTTTTTCCTGCTGTATTACATTCAGTCAGACTGACATTATTGTCGATTTGTTTTATCTCAGGATTAACATCATTTCTATTTGTTAAATACTACAATAATGAGAGAAAACGTTTTTTCATAATTTTAACTTTCTTCAAATCAAGAAGTGTAGCTTGTATTTAGTAAAATGTCCTATTTAACTAAGTAATTAAATTCAAAGGTGTTGGGTTTCCACAGGCTTCTCACAATACACAGCCAAAATTGAATGTTATCCTTAAGCTACTTTGTAACTACTCTGACTGTATGCTTAAGGTGTTGTTTATTTGGAAGACCCATTTTTTGCTCAAGCCTTAGCTTTCTGGCTAATATTTTAATATGTTGCTTTTAGATTTCCACATGATGTTTTTTTCCATGTGAAGTGCACCAGTGGCTCCTGCAGCAAAAGACCCACAACACTTGATGCTGCTGCTCACATACTTCACAGTTGGAACTGTGTTTTCAGGCTTGCAAGCTTGTCTATTGTTCTTTCAAATGTCATTATGGTAATTATTGCCAAACACCTCAACTTTAGCTTTAGCTGTATCTCTGTCCCTGAGCAAATTTGCAAAACTATCTTTTTATGTTGCTTTTGGAGTAACAGCTTCTTCCATTCTGACTCACCTTTCAGACCATGCTGTTGGTAGATACATTATGCACTAAAACACTTTTATCTCCTGTCTCCTTCATGAACAGTATGATGACTGGACATTCCCATTATGTTTATACATGCCTACAATTAATTAAACAGATTAACATATTGCTTTCAGGCATCTGGAAATTATACCCGAGTATAAACTAAAGTTGTGGAGGTCCACAGTTCTCTCTATCATATCTTAGCTGATTTCATATGATTTCTTCCATTATATCACGCAAGGTAGCAGTGTCTTTTAGGTGCCTTATAATTCTGTACACCTGCATTGGCCCTTCAATTTGTCATTCAAATGTTGTGAATTACCCTATAGGAATCTTACCATCATCTGCGTTTTCCTGAATCGATTAAAAGTATCTTAGTGTATATTTTTATCTAGTGTATGCAAATATCTGGCTTCAACTTTACATGCAACACGTGAGTTTTTATGTCCTGAATAACTTAGATATTTTTAGCATAGACTATCTCTATTGTAATATTCTTAATGTTTCTTGCTATATCAGACAATTTTCCCTTTCTATATTAACTGTTTGTGAATATCTCAACATGTGTTCTATCATTTTATCTGTATTAGTCTAACAAATGAACAAAGTGTCAGATTTTTGAGGCAGTTCTTAAGTGTCCTGTACTTTTGTTTATAATGGTTGGAGAACAATGAAATGTAAATGTACAGTTTTATTGAGAATCAAAGCCTCACTGACAACTTTTTTATTTGATGCACAAAACAGTTTTATACGTCATGAATGTGCATTAAGTGAAAACTATGAAGAAATCTAAGAACAGATTTATAATAAATCGACAATGAAAATAAATATGTAGTCAAATACATTTACAATAAATTAACCTATTTCAGTTTTATATGGATCACAAGATAAAATATAACAGTTAAGAATAGTTTTTTCTCTGCTTACAGTGTACTATGGTATTTCTGAGAATATAGTCCTAGATACTTTAAAGTAATAACACCGGTTAATGTATGGTGCTAAAAGTATATATTCTGAGGCAGGTGGAAGTAATTTTGCAATTTCATACCTTTGCAGTTTTAGAGCCATCTGTCACAGGACACTTCACACAAGTGCATCAAGTCAAGCCTGCCATACGTGACATAAGAGTCAACCGTTTCAAGTAGTTTTGAATATTCTTTTCAAAGGCTACATAAGGAAATGTTGTTTGACGATGCAAATATATAATATATACCAACAGGAAGTTGCTTAGAGTTTTGATTGGATGATGGATCCTAATACTTCTATTAGTTAATTGGCCTAAGTGGGAATCAGGACCCAAGTAAAGGGACATAGGATCTAACACAATGAACTGGCAACCCGTCCAGGGTGTACCTCACCTTTCGCCCAATTTCCGCTGGAGATAGGAACTAGCAACCCCACCCCCTGCTCCTGACCTTGCAATTAGCAGATAGACTGGCTTAGACAATGGCTGGATGAATATAAAATCTAATTAAATTATACATGAGATTTAAGCAGTTGTATGACTATATTTAACTTCATAATACATAGAAAGGGTTAACTACACAGAAAAAAAGTACATAATGGTTTAAGTACATAAGTATGAAATGGAAGTAGGAAAGGAAGACATGGCAATGCAATAAGTACAAAAGAGTAAAAATTGGCGAAGGGGTCAATTGATGCATGGCTCATCAATGGATGATCTGAATAAAACTAAAAAAGACCTAAATCCACATTAATTATTTATTTGTGGAAATGAATCATTCTTAACAGGAAGTCTGTAACATCACTTTCTTTTGTCAGCTATTGATCAATGGTCAAGAAAGAAAACATGATCAACAAAAGTATCCTGAGATGCATTCACATAAAGCAAAGAGATTAGAAGCTTTTAAAGGCAGGGTGGCTTCAAGGTGTAATATCCAGTCTGACAGCTGGAGGTGACACTGAGAAAAAGTCACTGTGACTGCGCCTTCAGCCAGTTCCTCAGGTGTTCCAACTGGGCAGTGACGCTACTCTTGGCTGTTCCTCCAGGAGCGCTATACTGCTCCACGCTGCTTCTGTAGTCCCACACTGAAGATACATCACTTCCAAACAGCGGGCTAATGTTGACACACACACACGCACAAAAATAGAAAAGGATGTTGGATGTGTAATATTGCTTTTATTTAGTTTAACCCAAAATGATTTATTCTCCTGGCAGATATGGACATAAAGTTAACTTTTAATTTTACCAATGTGTTTCTTCTGATTGAAATTGTTTATACATCCATACATACGTGGCAACTACCTGACAGCAGCAAGGTCTGCCTCAGTAAGTTGATTCAGGGAGACGTTTTTAGATTCAGCGGTAAATACAGCTTTCCCAGAGAGACCATGGGCTTCTCTGAATGGCACCTGTAAAAGAGAACGGAGTCAAAACAATAACTGTAAAATCATCAAAAAATCAATTCACTTTTACTTGATACTACACAATATTGTTCGATATATATACTATAAATCCCTTTGGATTAAAATGAATGCTAAATTACAACATAATGTAAATAAACTGGTTGTCTTTGAAACTGGGCCTGTTGGCACAACTCACCCCCTTCCTCACAAGGTAGTAGGCCAGATCCGTAGCCAACATGTCGGGACTGAGAGCAGCTTCCATCACACTCTGATTGATCTGAAACACAAGAGAAGCAACAGAAAGTCTGTTTTTTCTTTCATTCGCTTCAATAAAATGTTATTATATAAAAACAAAAAAGGCAACTTCCAAAATAATTTTTACAGTGTTGTTAAAAGTATTCTTTGTATGTAACAAATGTGAAGTCACTTATGATTAAAGCTAAAGAAAAACCACAGATTAAAGATAAATTTAATAACTGAGAATAAACTTTCAAATTAAAATCTAAACTTATGCAGTTTCCTCAGAATCCTACAGAAAGGGGTTTTACGTCGTCGGTTTGAACTAAAGTCCGATGGGCACATTTTAAAGGGACCTGGAGAAGTAGAGCCCTTCTATGAAAGGTCAAATCTAAGGTCTTTGTGTCCACTACACAGTACTTCATCTCTGTGTTGTACTGGAATATTTACATTTTCATTTTCTTTCGATTTTCAAGAATAGCAAAGAACTAGATCTCTCACCTTCAAAGTCGACATGACTCCAGTTGTCACCTGCAGCACAGCATGGACAGTATCGTAGCAGTCAAACATGGCTTCTTTGTCCTCCTGAACAAATGTGGAAGCCACAAACACAACAGGCGGTTACAGTTGAAACAAAAAGTCCCTGGACCTTCTTACGAAGTTATACGATAGAGAAAGAAATCATTTTAAACCTGCAAGTCCTTGTTATACGTGCTCGGCAGGCCTTTCAGAGTCATCATGAATCCTGCACACTAAGATACAAAACAAAACAGGTTGCAGAAGAAAAATGCTAAGTCTGACAGAACACCTAGGCCTTACATGTACTAACGCACACCATTTCTGAAGAGGTAAAACCTCTAATGAAATACTGCAACAATTTAAATGGTTTACTCTGATCTTTTAACAAAGGCCTTAACTTTAGGTTTCTGCGTTAACACTGGTGATGGTTTTATTGCCTGTGAAAAAAACAGTCCTTCAATAAACTAATACAAAGCATATTTATGACAAGTATTTTGTCTTACTCGGCCAAAGACACGGCCTGCTTTACTCCTGATCAGCTCCAGACTGTCAGCATTCTTCTTCTGGGGCATCAAACTGCTGCCTGTGCTACACACACAAAAAAACATAAGAAGAAGAGTGTTACAGAAGAAGGGCAACAGTTCGTAGCACATTTGAAGCGAACTTTTAAATGAAAAGGAGCAGTAATTATTCAGCATTAGTGGACAAGCTACACAATTTATAAGCAACAATAGTTAACACTGACTCTGGGAATAATGTAACTAGCAGCCAGAATTAAGACACTGGATGGTTTTGATTCTGAAGATAAAAAGATTGGTCCATATGGGCCCTCAGAACCAGAAAATTTTAAGAAGAGCTTGGTTCAGACAAACCTGCTACAACGACACACTGACTTAGTGACGAACTTTCACCAATAAACTGGCACCACCATGAAAATAACTTGTAGTGTCATTTGATCTAATGTAGCTGTGCTCTACTATAGTACATTTAAATACTTCACATAAAGGCTTCTGTTTTCATACAAGTTATTTTTACAGGTGTATCTCAAAAACATGCAAAAAACATACATTTTAAGAAGCTTCAAAGAAAGGGATAGTTAAGACTTATTTTTACAGAACCTTCTCCTTACTGTCTTAAAACAGAGATTTGTTTTATAAATATGGACCAGACTCAAGGCAAAAGAAGTTATATCATAAATGTTACAGCAGTTCATGCAAGCACTTTTTAATAAAGCTGACATTTGCATTACATGTACAGGGGTTGGACAATGAAACTGAAACACCTGTCATTTTTGTGTGGGAGGTTTCATGGCTAAATTGGACCAGCCTGGTAGCCAGTCTTCATTGATTGCACATTGCACCAGTAAGAGCAGAGTGTGAAGGTTCAATTAGCAGGGTAAGAGCACAGTTTTGCTCAAAATATTGAAATGCACACAACATTATGGGTGACATACCAGAGTTCAAAAGAGGAAAAATTGTTGGTGCACGTCTTGCTGGCGCATCTGTGACCAAGACAGCAAGTCTTTGTGATGTATCAAGAGTCACGGTATCCAGGGTAATGTCAGCATACCACCAAGAAGGACGAACCACATCCAACAGGATTAACTGTGGACGCAAGAGGAAGCTGTCTGAAAGGGATGTTCGGGTGCTAACCCGGATTGTATCCAAAAAACATAAAACCACGGCTGCCCAAATCACGGCAGAATTAAATGTGCACCTCAACTCTCCTGTTTCCACCAGAACTGTCCGTCGGGAGCTCCACAGGGTCAATATACACAGCCGGGCTGCCAAAAAAAATGCCAAACATCGGTTTCAGTGGTGCAAGGAGCGCAAATCTTGGGCTGTGGCTGATGAGTCCACCTTTACTGTTTTCCCCACATCCGGGAGAGTTACGGTGTGGAGAAGCCCCAAAGAAGCGTACCATCCAGTCTGTTGCATGCCCAGAGTGAAGCATTGGGGTGGATCAGTGATGGTTTGGGCTGCCATATCATGGCATTCCCTTGGCCCAATACTTGTGCTAGATGGGCGCGTCACTGCCAAGGACTACCGAACCATTCTTGAGGACCATGTGCATCCAATGGTTCAAACATTGTATCCTGAAGGTGGTGCCATGTATCAGGATGATAATGCACCAATACACACAGCAAAACTGGTGAAAGATTGGTTTGATGAACATGAAAGTGAAGTTGAACATCTCCCATGGCCTGCACAGTCACCAGATCTAAATATTATTGAGCCACTTTGGGGTGTTTTGGAGGAGCGAGTCAGGAAACGTTTTCCTCCACCAGTATCATGTAGTGACCTGACCACTATCCTGCAAGAAGAATGGCTTAAAATCCCTCTGACCACTGTGCAGGACTTGTATATGTCATTCCCAAGACGAACTGACGCTGTATTGGCCGCAAAAGGAGGCCCTACACCATACTAATAAATTATTGTGGTCTAAAACCAGGTGTTTCAGTTTCATTGTCCAACCCCTGTAGTTTGTAACCTGTTAGTTTGTAACCAACCCCTGTATTTTTACATAGAAGTCAATGGCTATTCACAGGGAGCATCACATCTTTAACCATTTCCATTTGAAACACATACTCATATTTGTTGTAGTTCTTGTCCATCAGAAAAAAGTTTATAAAATTATTTTAATTTTTATTAGACTAACGATTATATATTTTACTTGCATATTTTATATATTGCAATTATGTATATAGCACTGTTTATCCAAAAATATTGAGCCCAACTTTTATAAAAGCAGTGGATAAATTCAAAGTGATATTGTAAAAGCTTTTAAAGTCAACCAACCAGAACATCCCTGGATTAACATAAGCTTAGCTCCTTAACAACCTGTAAAAAACTTTATTTTTTTCCAATAAGCCAGAGAAAGCGTGAACTGTATATTTTTTATCATTTATATTTGTGTGTTAAATAACTTTATAACAGAAATATGGAGCTATACTCAAATTTAATTCACAGTTGTGAAGTCCTTTGACAAATGTAATTCTCATAAGCAAAATAAAACCAAAGTTTACCTGTAGGCATCAGAGAGTGTGACAAAGGAGTACTCCTTTGTGCTGTACAGCATCAGATCCTCAGCCATCTTACTAAGGTGGGTCAAACACAGTGAAGCCCAGAACAAGAACTCCGCTTGAAAAATGAAACAAGTACTTTAAAACACAAATATGAGAAGGCTTCACTTAAACTCACTGCTTATGTTCATCGGCGGTCTGAGACGTACAATTTACGTACCAACAAAGTCTCTCTGGCCTGTGGCATCCATACTATTTAGACTGATGCCATCAAATCCCAACTCTACAAATCAAGTGAAGGAGAAATGTTCTGTGTCTTGTTCTGATATCAGCATTAGTTTTTTGTCACAGGTGAAATATAAAGTCAGAAAAACCGATCTGACCTTTCTGTAGTAGCTCTCTGTCGATGTCAAACGGTGTGCCAGCGATGGCGCCGCTGAAAAGAGGAGGAGCAGTTCTTGTTACTTCATCATATCAGTGAATAAAAACCAGACTAGCAACGCACCTGCCAAGAGGTAAAATATTTGCTCTCTTCTTGATCTCCAGAAGCCGCTCCACATCTCTGCTTAAAGTGACAGCATAGCTGAGGAAAAGAAATCAGACAAAACTGAAGCCAAAAATCCATAAACATTAAAAATGGGAGATTAACTCTGCAGATTTTGTCACCTTAGAATCCAGTGGCTCCATCTGATTGGCTGAGCCCTCTGCATGTGGGTGTAACCAGGAAAAAGGGCGTCAATTTCGCTGTAATTTAAACCGTCGTTACAGAAACAGTTTAATTAAGCAGAATAACAGGCAACAACGTATTTACATTGGGAACGGTCTCACATTGCCGCCCGCTCCACCATGGTGGAGATGAGCTGCAGGGTATCATCTGTTAGGATGGCGATGGCATCTCGCAGCCACAGCCTCATGTCTGTCACCACCTGTTCAACCAAAGCACAAAGAAGTGTCTTAGAACCCCCCTCCCCAGCTGACGTTATGACAGATTTAATGTTGGAAATACAAACCTGATCATTTCTGCTCCTGCCGGTGTGCAACTTTCCTGCAGGGGCACCAATCAGCTCCTGAAAAATAAGCAGCAAAGCAACAATGATGGTCTTTAAACTCGCTTTGTTTTTTACAGAATGTTTAAGTTACTTTATTATTATTATTATTATTATAACTTTAGTGTAAACAGTGGTTTAGACAAACCTTAGGCAGAGAGAATCAAATATAAGGGTGTTCTAAAGAGTATTTGCAGCAGCCAATATTCAAATGAAATAATGTCATGTTGAAAAAGAAGACAATGAGACGAGCTGCACGTCACCTTGAGCCTGCGCTCGTTGGCTGTGTGAATGTCTTCATCTTCAGGTTTGATCAAAAACACACCTTTAGACCATTCGTCAGAAATCTGTGGAACAAAATGACGGTTATGCGACTAAATTAGCTGTATCTCATAGATATTAGATATCAGAATGAACTGAACTGATTCGAATAAAATTTCAGTCAAACTAGATTCTATATAATTGGTTATTGAACCCATTTGTCTCGTAAATTTACACTGCGATGACAATTGTGAAATTACACTCTATTAAACTAAAATGAGGTGAAATAATTATAAAATGTAACCAGAATTAGCTCCATTTGAGTCATTTCGGCTAAACGGACCCAATTATTGTTTGTTGGCCTGTGTTGTATTGTTTATCCAGTGTAACCTGCATTGACAAAGCAAGCATGAGTGTGAGAGAGGGCTTGGCACAAACTAATCTGAATGAAAGAGTAACCGAAGCTGCGTGCCTGCTGACACCTGTCACATGATGATACTGTTGTATGCAACACACTCAGCAGAAAGCAAGAATCCTGCACCATGGCACATTTTCAGCTGTCATGTATTACCCAGAGTCCACCAGACAGCCATGCACAGAACCAACCTCCTCCGCATGTTTTAACGCAATAAGAGCACTGTCCAAAAGTTAACGTGTTTATGACATGCTTCTTATGGTAAATTCTGTAGTATATAGTGCCTTGCCAAAGTACTCATACCCCTTAAACATTCCCAGATTTCATCCCGTTAGAACCATAACCTGCACTGTATTTTATTTTACTTTTATGTGACAGACCAACAGAAAGCAATGCATGTTAGTGAAGTGGAAGAGAAAACATAGAGTATTCAGATTTTGTAAATAAATTTGATGTTTAATGTTCACAAAACTCCATCCAGTCTGACTGAGCTTGAGCTATTTTGTGAAGAAAAATGGGAATAAATAAAGTTTCTAGATGTGCAAAGTTGGCAAATTTACACCTGTACCCGCTGCAAATGGTGACTCTATAAAGTATTAACTCAGGATTTTTCTATTTATTTGGAGATTTATGGATGGGGTAAAAGAGAACATGAAGGTGGTGGGTGTGAGATAAGATACAGTAGATAGGGTTAGATGCTGTGAAACGTGAAGACATTGTATAATTTATCTTCCACTAAACAGTTAATAGCAACTTGTCCCAATAAAATCCAAGTTTTTGCACAGCATATATCCTCACCTGATCCATCCCCTGCAGAATTTGCTCCATTTCCTCGGCGCTGACCAGCTTCGCCTTTTCCAGAGCTTTGACATAAGCCTTGCTCCCTCGGAGATCAGCATCCCACATCCTCTGGTCATAGGTGATGGACGCATTGAACTTCTCCATGATTGGATCGGTATCTCCAACGAAACGACCTCCCCATAGTTTACTTCCCTGTAGAACAAGTAACAAATAGCTGAAAAACAATGGCTTCGGTTGGTTAACAGTGAAAACAAGAGGTCCCTGTTTGACACTCTGTTTTGTTAAGGTCCAGCTGACTGTTAGAACAACAACATCTGGACAGGGGTCGGTTGTCTCTTCAACAGAGTCGTACCTCTGTATTATTGGCCATATTAGTCCTCGGTGGATATCTGTGGTGATGTGTCTGAGGGTGGCTGATGGCTGTGGGAAGGTTAAGCCAACGGTTTGTACAGGTAGTTAGTTATCGGCGTCGCTTTAAAGAGCGTTAGCGGAGACGTCAAGGGGTCTTCTGTTGCTACGTAACAGCCAAGTATAAATCAGGAAGAGAGTACCTCCTGTCGCATTTACCACATATTAGGCGTTGGGCAGGGCTTCCTGTTAGGTTTTTAGTTGTTTGTTTTTTAAATGGCCGCAGTCAAGATGTAATTGTCATGTGGCGCCCTCTATTGGTGGGCCTACGTTAGCGCATTAGTCAACGGGTTGTATTTATTGTATCTGCGACTAATTTAAATTCCCGCAATATTTTTCACAAGGTGTCGGGATTTTGTGTCTATGGTCGAAAACCTGACCCTATTTATATTGTTCCCTCTCTTAATTAAACAAAGTAAAGTTAAAAAAAAAAAGCAATTTGGTCGTCTTTGTCATTTTTTAATTCCTACGATTTTAATGGCATTACTGCAGTCTAGTGGATCCCTGTATAGACGTGACAAGGCTCAATCAGTCCAGTGTTTATGTTTATACCAGGGCTCTTCCAATAGGTGCTGATTTAAGGCCCTCAAGTTTCGGCCATGCACACGAAGAGTTAAAAGATCACACAAATTTAATGGAGCCAAGCATTTAAAACCTACGATAAATGGAATAGGGAGCCAGTGAAGGGGTTTAAGTATCAGTGTGATGTGATTGTGTTTCCTAGTGTTTATTTAGGAGACAGACAACAGCATTCTGTATGGTTTGGAGGTAACTCAATAAAGACTAATTTACACCGAAATACAAGGAGTTACAGCAGTCCAGACGCAAAGTTATAAAAGGAGTTATTTCATGGTCATTACGATTTGAAGACTTTTGGCTTTGGCTGGGAGCTATAAGTAAAAGCAGCTTGTCCTAACCACATTGTTTTTTGTTTGTCTTGATAAAAATTTGTAGAGGTATAACAGAAAGAAGAATCAAGGCCAGCTGCTGTACTGTTCCTAAGTATAATACATTCAGTTTTGTCCTCATTTAAATGTGAAAAATGGTGAACCAGCCACTGCTTAATAGCTGAGATACAGGCAGACTTAAATTTGTTTCTAAACTGGACTGCAGTTGATTAAGAAAAACACTTTTTAGGATTTTACAAAGAAAGGGCAGGTGAGATACAGGTCTAAAATCTGAAAGTACAGAGGGGTCCAAACTTGGCTTTTTGAGTAGAGGTCTGACCACTGTATGTTTAAAAGCAGAAGGGACGACTCATAAAGAAAGACACATATATTCATAAAAAATAGAAGAGTTAATACAACAAGAGTTGTATTAAAAACTAATTTAAGAACTCTGGTAGGGACGATGTCCAAAGGGCAGTTCGTAGGTTTTAAAGATCGACAATTTTGCATAGATCTGCAAATGAAGGCAGTTTAAACTCATCAAATGGAATAGATTTACCCAGACGGATCATCAGGTCATTACCACTACACACATTCATTGTTCTGCTCGTGACCTGCATTACAGATTGATACCTCAGATGGCCAATACTATTCAGGATCCCAGAGAAGGCCGAGAAGAAGGAAGTAAGAATAAAATCAGGACACTGAGGGAAAACCAAGCAATTTAAGGATAAAACTTAGAGTTCCAAAGAACAGCAGAAAATTAGATGGGATCTGATGATTAACCTAATATTTTCCAGAAACGGTCCAGGTTTTGTTTTATTAATCAAAAACTGTAAATCAGTTTGAATTGCTAGGCCACTTGAGGAAACAGAAATATTTACAAATGGCCTTTTACCTTCTGTGGGGTTTTCACACATATAGAAGTTGACACAGAGATATTACTTTCTGTTTTATGTATCTGAGCTCTGAACTAACGGCAAACCAAAGAATGGGATCCAAAAGATGCTGCATCTACAGTATCTTTTCAGTTGTCTGGCATTATTTTGTGTCTTGTGGCCTGCAATGGTGTTCCTGTTAACTGAGTAAAAACAAAACTATATGAGACCAAGAGACAGATATAATGAAGAAAGGAGCATACAAAACCTCCTTCATATGCATTTCACATCATTTATTGAGTTAGATAAAATTTCTTAACAGCCTTGAGCCAATGTGTTAACAATTTTTGGACCAATTAGTTTGCACGACGGGAGTAAATAAATTGGAAGAGAAATTACTCATGAAGACCATACAAGTTGTCCAAGACATGTCTTAACTAGTTATAAAATTGCTGCAATGTAAAGCTATGTCTACCATTTATCCAAGGACATCACGCCCTGTTGAAACAGACTGATAGGCTCTCCAAAGGTTTGGCCCGGGGATGTAAGGAAAGTCTCCTCTTTCCCTGCAGGAGTCACACTGCTGCCACTGGCTTTAGTTATGAGAACCTGCACATGTTTGGATTAAAGGGAATGAAACATCACTCAAGGTTTTCAAAAACAAAAAACTTCCTTCAACCACTTGGACCAAAGATCTGGAGAGCTAAAAAGCATATTAAAGGAGAAATAAATGTTTTATATATTGAAGTAAGCAACAAACAAAAATCCACTTTCACCATTTCCAGCTGCTTCTGCTGCTCTGGTAAAAAAAAACAACACCCACTTAAGTAAATGCTGGTTTTACACTTGCCTTCCTATGTAAAAAAAAAAAAAAAAACTGGTAGAGCAAAAGAAAAAACTAAGAAATATATAACCTAAGAACAAACAGAAAAGTCAGAGTTGGATTGGTCTGTATTTGTGAAATGGATTTATTTGTCTTGTAGAGTGCCTTGAAATGACATTTTTATTAACTGGCACTACATATACACATGGAATTGAATTGATCTGAACTGATGTTGTGCAAATGCAGACAAATGTGAATTCTGTGGAGAAGACGGCGAGACAGTATTATGTGGTTTGTCATTTATTTATTACATGTTATTGCTGAATGTTGTGTATGGCAATGTCTTTTCAAGTTAGTTTATTTTGTGTACTTTTTAGCGAACCACTTTTGAAAGGTATATTAAAACTGAAATTCTGTTTTGCCTTGCAGTTTTGGTATGCCATTCCAAGATCGTCAGTGCACTGTTTATAAATTATCTAATTTAACAGCCAAAGCAAATTAACATTAAAACTAAATTCTACTGTTTTATTACAAAAATAACTAACAGGTATCAGATCAGGTTAATGTGTTGTCTAAAAGACCGGGGGGGGGGGGGGGGGGGGTTGCGGGTGTAGCTCGCACTAAGTACCAGATGGTGGCAGTAGTTCACCAGTTCATGTTTAGAAGAAGAAGAAAGGATTTAAAAAATTCGCGCGGATTTTCAGGAAGAGCTGAACACGCTGAGAGCCATACAAGGTGTTCCCTGTTTTAAGTTATTTAATTTGAGGTAAGCTTGGCGAGTTTCTCGCCTCTCACCTGTTACCTGAGGTAAATTCAAAAGCAGAAATAACTTAATGGTAAATTCCTACGATTTTAAAGCGAGGTAACGGGATGTTGTTTTCCTCGGTTTTTACATTACTAACTTGTTATCATGTAATACAATTCAGAACCGAGTTGTTTTTTAAATCAAGTGTGGAAAAACAGCTTCTGTTTACAGACTACATTCTCATTTCATTTTTCCATATATCCATAAAGGGTTTAAAAATGACATTTCCGAAACGAAACTTTACCAACGTTTTTTTTTTTTTACATCAGGATTAAAACTAACAACTTGTTATAATGTTATTCCTTGTCAGATCTGGACTACAGCGTCATAGCTATCATTATCTTGTTTTGTTTTTAAAAGAATAAAATAACATGTTTTATTTGTCTCAGTGGAGAAATACACATGATGCATGCGCATGCGCATTTATACCGCATTATGTTCCCCATAAATTGTCCAACAATAGCTTCCTGTTTCTTGACAAGGTTAACAGTTCAAACAGATATAATTCATATTCTACAGAATCCATGTTGTGAAAAGTAAACAGTAGCTTATTTCTAATTTTAGCGATAGGGCTGTCCAAATGTTTTTAGCTATGATCACTTTTTGTTGAGATTTCAAGCATCTTATAAAGGGGGCCTGAGTATTTTTTTACTTGTTTGTTTTTTTAAGACTTGGGACAAGTGAAGGACAAGAAAAGGTTTCAAGCATAAAAAGTAGCATCTGTTAACGAAATTGGGAACTAATTTTGCATTGTGACTATTTGTGATGTCATTTTTGAATACAGTGATGAAAATGACGCCTAAAGGACCTTGATGATGCATTTGTGTTGTTTTTTTTTTCCTAGAGAAAAAAACATGGCCAACCAGAACGATGAAACCCGCCTGCCTCCTGCTTTACACAATGCTTTAAAGGTTTGACACAAATATATATATTATCATGGCATTTGAAAGAATAAAAGATGAGTTAACTGTATATGGAAGTAAAATAGTCTCATTAGAATCAGACATTTTTTAGACATTGAATTTTTAACACTGAATTTTTATCCTGTGCAATTATGTATGTTAATTGTTTTTTGTACTTAAAATTCACCTGCAAAAATTCACCTGCAGAAATTCACCTGCAGAAATTCGCTTGCAAAAATTCAAATGCAAAAATTCACCTGCAAAAATTCACCTGCAGAAATTCACCTGCAAAAATTCACCTGCAGAAATTCGCTTGCAAAAATTCACCTGCAGAAATTCACCTGCAGAAATTCACCTGCAGAAATTCGCTTGCAAAAATTCGCCTGCAAATGTGTTGTCGCTTCTTCCGGTCACTTCAAAACAAGAGCATCTGCGGACAGGGTTGGGACACTAGCTGTCATCAGGTCAGTCAAACATTTCATTCAGTTCCATTAGATGAAAAAAATACCGAATCTCAAATGGGTGTTAATTACCTGGCGTTTTGTAATAATATATTTTTGGCAGAAAAATCTCATCACTGATCTTCATTAAGCCACTATCCAGCAAACTGTTAAGAGACTCACCTCTGCCCAAGGCAATGGTGTGTCACGTGATCAAATAAGCGTAATCTGATTGGCTAAAAGACGCTCTACTCGATTGAGTGCTGATTCCTTTGACTTGAGTCACCAAAAGGTCAACACATTTGCAGGCGAATTTTTGCGAGCGAATTTCTGCAGGTGAATGTTTGCTGGCAAATTTTAAGTACAAAAAAAATTCAAATACATAATTGCACAGGATAAAAATTCAGTGTTATAAATTCAATGTCTAAAATGTCTGATTCTAATGAAACTGTAACATTTTTATAAATAAGGATAATATTGTGCAGTTTTACACAGATGATTTGATCGTGGAATAGCTTTAACGCAGTTTAACATTGGTTGTGTCAAGTAAAGGTAACTGTTTTTTGAATTTTTTTCTAATAGGACCAGGAGCTGCATTCGATTCATTCATTTTTGTTGAATTGGAATATCAACAGTTGCTCCAACATTACCTGCAATAAAGCTGGAACTGTAGAGGAATCGTTGAAGATAAGTGCACAGTTTAAAAAAATGACAGAGAAGAACAAAGGCAAAGAGCTTGTTATATCAAGGGAAGGAAAGGCCATCAGTCCAAATTTTCCTTGCATTTTAATTAAACAAGGAGATCATCTTACTGTGAAGTATGTGAAAGCTGTAGAGCAGCCAAGGAAACCGGTTGGTGCCTACGCTTCTCTCTGCCGGAACAAAAGGCCTTCTGAGCTCGTGATTTTCCATGTGTTGACAAAGGGAGGTAAAAGTATTATGAAAATCATGAAAAATCCAGCTCTGAGAGCAATACATGAAATTACTATTTATGCATACAAAGGAGAGACTGTGAAGCGTGCTCTAAAAAGAGATGGGCGTCTCCTCAGCACCATATTCAAGAAGAATTTTGTGCTCTCTAACAAAAGCACTTCAGTAAAAACAGAGCTCTCTAACATTGTTGATGAGCTCAATGATGAAACATTCCAGATTATTTTGCTAGACAGGTCAAGTCCACCAGAGAGTCTGCCTGGTAGTCTTGATGAAGCATATCTAGTGCCAAATGAAATCCAGGATCAGTCTGAGTCAGAGAATGACAACACACTGAAACAGGAATCAGAGGGTAATGAGAAAATAACAGCAGGTAATTTACCTGTGGAAATATCCAATTCCAAAAGGACACAGAATCAGTTATGTTCCCAGTTTACAGAATGGTTGAAAGGCATAAAAACTCAGGTACCTAAGCTATCTCATATCCAGAACCTTTTCCGTGTGGATTTTGGACAGAGTGCTCAGATGTGCAGTGAGGTGAAAACCATGAAGAAGCTGATGGGTCTCAGTGATTCTGTCTGTCAGGTGAGAATAAATGGCAGGCCAAGTGGAAGTGGGCTCCTCTGGTTTGGCAGCTGTGTCCTCACTAATGGCCATGTCATTAAAAATATTTACAATGAGACCAGGGGCCAGCTC
Source organism: Crenichthys baileyi (assembly GCA_036173005.1). Classification (NCBI taxonomy): domain Eukaryota; kingdom Metazoa; phylum Chordata; class Actinopteri; order Cyprinodontiformes; family Goodeidae; genus Crenichthys; species Crenichthys baileyi. Next base: position 1,795,685 of record JAHHUM010001730.1, on the reverse strand, counting down.
AATGAGAGGGTCTCTGTACACTTCTCTTATGAAAGCGTGGAGCAGACTGAGGCAGGACTAGATGTGGTGGAACTTGTTTGCTTTGAGTGCATCCCTGATGTGCCTGGTGGTGACTGGGCTTTGTTAAAGCTCAGTGATGACCAGATGATCCCTAAAGCGCTGTTAAAGCACTTTGGCTTTCTTCCCAAAGACGGTGGAATATGTATTATTGGGCATCCAGATGGAGGTGTGAAAAAAATAGATCCATGTCTGATTGTTCCCTCGCAAAATCGCATTAAGGTGGCAGGAAGACACTACTGGGAAAATAAGGACTTGGTTCAGTTGGTTACTAGCGGTTTCTTTGAGGGCGTGGCAGAATCTCTTTACCAAAAATGTTTTCTTACATACGAATCTTGTTTTTATCATTGCTCCTCTGGTTCTCCTGTTTTTGATAAGCAATGCAATGTTGTGGCTATGCATTCCGGAGGGTACATCTACCGTTCTGCGAGCGGAGAAACCCAGAGTGTGATAGAGTTTGCTCATCCTTTGTCAGCCATTATGGAGCGCCTCATACTCCAGGTGGTAGTGAGAGGAAAGCATGATGTCTTAAAGGAATATTTGGCTTGCAGTTACGCTCAGCATGAAATTGTTATGGAGGGCGTAAAGAATCTGGTTAAAAAAGGAAATGTAGATTTTAGAAATTCAGTCAACAATTTGTTTACTGGTGCTGTTTCGAAGGATGTGAGACTAAACAAATTCCTGAAGTTCTTGTGTCAAACAGACGAGCCCATCCCAATGGATATTTCTTGAACATGATTGTAGTAGATTTATTGCTGACAGAAATATCACAGTTCAGGATCGTCACGGTTTTATTTAGGGACGATTTTTTTCTCTTTATTATGAAACGACTTTTTAAAAATGCATATATGCTTTTTGCAGATATCACGTGTTGTCTGAATTTCGTTTTCCTGATGTTCATCCCTATAATCTAAAATGTATTTGAACAGAAAGTGAGAATGAAATAAAAATGCATGTTGGACTGCATGTTTTTCCACCTTATAGCACTTTAAATATAGTGTCTAATGTGGGTCCTTAATGGGTGGCAAAAAAAAAACTAAATTAAATGAAACTGCACATATTTAAGATTTGTTGTATTTGTAGAAAATGTCACAATGGTAAAAGTAGTGTAGTGATGAGATTCTTGGACTTAGAGGATAACTTTTGTAAAATACTTACCTCAACCTGTCCTTGCAATGATTTCTTTTGAATTATCACAAAAAAAAAAGTGGTTTCCCTCTCGCTGCTGGAGATATTTCCCTTAGCATAATGCTGCCACCACCATGTTTGACTGTTTGGATGGTCTGTTCAAGGATGGCATGTCTTGTGGCAAACGTAAAACAGGATTTCTTAAGGCTTTTTTCTTTTGAGTATATCAATGTTAAAAAATGTCTAGTAATCTGATGATTGTATTTCTTTAGATGTCGCTGACCTCTGATGTGCCTGCATTCACATTTCTTTAAAACTGCTTGTTTAGAATGATCAATAACGCCATCCGGTTTGGATCATTTCTCTTTTTTCTGTGTTTGACTTTATTTTGGAAAGTGAGTCTGAGCATTTATGTACATTTGTTTGCATAATATGCAACTATATTATATGATTTATCGATTTTTCTTTTAAACATTTTGATGTAACGGTTTGTAGGGCATTTTGAATGGGTAAATAATATAATGTAGTGTAGATGAATTATTGTTTGGTGTAGGTTTATTAATATTTGCATATTACTCAAGTTATATTTGGATTTTGTTTCTTTTCTTTCTTTTCGTTTTTCATCATCATAAATGTAAGAATAATTTGTGACTGTAAAATTCTCAGTTGAACTTATACGAAATATAGAGGTGCTTTGTAAAACAGTGCCTTATATACTTTGAACTTTTCCAAATGTTGTCATGTTACAACCTTCAATGTATTTTATTCCAGTTTTATATGTCAGCACATAACTGAAACTGAAGAAAAATAAATGGTTTTCAAATTAAAAATAAAAATGTCAAAAGTGTTGCTTGTATTTGAATCCAGCCCGGTGGTTTGTAGAACCCGCTTTTGAAAGCTGGCATTACAGCTGCAGGTCTTTTGAAGTATGTCTACCAGTTAAAAAATTTGGAAACCGATTTTTTGTTTTTGCTCTTAATGCATCTTTTACTTGCTTTTAAAAAAAAGTTTTAGCATGCCTCCCTGGCTTCGTTACCCAAAGATAACATCCAACTTTTGTTATAATTGTCAAACGATTCCTGATGTTCTCCTTTTAAAATCTGATCCGTGGATTAAATCCCATATGAAACAGGTTTCTAGGATTTCCTTCTTTCACCTCCAGAACATTGCCAAAATTAGAAATATCCTATCCAGGAGTGACGCTGAAAAACTAGTCCATGCATTTGTTACTTCAAGGCTGGACCATTTGTAATTCGTTACTATCAAGATGTCCACAAAATGCAGTTAAAAGCCTTCAGCTGATTCAAAATGCTGCAGCAAGAGTTCTGATGAAAATTAAAAAGAGAGATCATATTTCTCCTATTTTAGCTTCCCTTCATTGGCTCCCTGTTAAATCCAGAATAGAATTTAAAATTCTCCTCCTTACATATAAAGCCCTTGATGATTTAGCTCCATCATACATCAGAGATCTGATTGTTCCATACGTTCCTAACAGAGCACTTCGTTCTCAGACTGCAGGTTTACTGGTGGTTCCTAGAGTCTCTAGAAGTAGAATGGGAGGCAGATCCTTTAGTTATCAGGCTCCTCTCCTGTGGAACCAGCTCCCAGTTTTAATCCGTGAGGCAGACACCCTGTCTACTTTTAAGGCTAGGCTTAAAACTTTCCTTTTTGATAAAGATTATAGTTAGAGTGGCTTAGGTTATCAGGGAGGGAGTCTTCCTCTCTCCCTGTTAGATGGAGTAAGGGGGAGTCAGGTTTAGCCTAAACCGGCTCAGTTATGGTTGAGTTTCAAACACACCCTCCATTTCTGCTACCTGTATAACCCCCTCTCTTTTCCAGTGGTTATAATCAGTCTGACAGAGAGAAGTATCCCAATCCTTGTGGTTTTTAGTATAACAATGACCATCAGTGGGACCCTTTGTGGGGTGCCTTGAAACGACATTGTTGTAAATAAGCGCCGTTTAACTAAATAATCTGAACTGAAACTTTCTGTGTAGTTATGCTGCTATAGGCTTAGGCTGCTGGAGGACATATTGGCCACTCTCACCCTCTTCGCTACATTCTCACACTACTCTCCAATTTTGCATTATTTGCTGTTATTTCTGCTTTTAACTTTGTTCTCTCTCTTTTCTCTTCCTAGAAGCTACACCTGGCCTGACTCTGTGTCTACCTGTGACACCTTTCTGGAGAGGGCATCGTCCAAGCTTCTGCTGGCAAACAACTTAATGCTCACCCTCTACCGATGATCCACTTGGCCCTGTCTTTTAGTGTTTAACCCTTTCTCTCTCCTAGACATGGCGATTGACTGAGCTTTTACTGTAACTAATTATATGTGCTCTCTTTCAGACTCTAACCATGAAAACTGCCTTAGAGTTTATATGTTCTTTCTTTCTAGGTGAAACGACTAAAGGAGCTACATCCATTAACATTTACTTTTCCTTCCCATAGAAAATACTCCTGGATCAGTGCTTCTTTGTTCTCTTTGTGTCTCTGCTCTGTTCTCTCAAACCCCCAGTCGGTCGTTGCAGATGGCTGCTCACACTGAGCCTGGTTCTGCTTGAGGTTTCTTCCTGTTAAAAGGGAGTTTTTCCTCTCCGCTGTCGCTACATGCATGCTCAGTATGAGGGATTGCTGCAAAGTCAACGCCAGTGACTGTCCACTGTCTCTACATGCTCATCCGGGAGTAGTGAATGCTGCAAGTCACTGACTGGATGCAATCTGCTGGGTTTCCTTTCCTTAGATAGAAAAACTTTTTATCCAATTTGAATAAATAACTAACTCTGACTGCACTGTTCAATGGTTAATTGGAATGTATGTACCTGACTTTTGTGAAGTGCCTTGAGACAACATGTGTTGTGAATTGGCGCTATATAAATAAAACTGAATTGAATAGAATTGATAAATGCAGCTCGATCTGACAGACAGCAGTGTGAAAGAGATGCAGATGCCTTTTATTACATTGAGAGAGCATCCTAATCTTTCAGCTGGAACATTGTGGCATCAAAGGCACTCCACTAGAGTGGTTCCGGTCTCATCTGACAGGAGTTTCTTGGGGAACCTTGGAGAGTCTATGTCTTCAGCCTCTCTTTCCCATGGACTTCATCAGGGATCTACAGTATTCTGGGGCCAGTTTTAGTTTCTATTTGTATGGTGCTTTAGGTTTAATTTTCAAGAAATATATTTGTTTTCATTCATATGCTGATGACGCTCAGATCTGCCTTCAGCTGAAAGGTAACTGTTCTGCTTCATTAAAGCCATCGTTTCAGTGTTTCATTGAAGTTAAAGCCTGGATGGCCTTGAATTTCCTCAATCTCAGGAAAACAAGACAGAGGTACAATTATGTTTGGACCAAGTGGTAATATCACAGTGCTTCTCATTTGGATGTGGACAAAGGTAACTTAACAAAAGAGGATGTTACATTTGACTCTAATTTTACCTTTATAAAACAGATTTGTTCAGTTGTACTGTGGTCCTCTATTAAATGGAGGCTATTGTATAAAATGAAATAATTACATTCTTTTAAAAACTTTGAACAGGTGATCCAAGCTTTTATTCCAACTCTTTATATCTTGGTGTTAGTAAGGCCTTCCTCTGTTAGACCTGTTTGTTGTTCCTTTATATGGCATTTGTTTGAAATCAGCTCTATATAAATAAACTGAAATGATTTTAATGTTTGCACGTTTCCACAGACAGATTGAATGAACTTGAGACAGAGACAATGCGACGTTGCTGTGGGTTTTCTGGCCCATTTCGGAGAAAATATTCCGAACAGAAGAGGGCAGCACGAACCAAACAGTTAGATTTGGATTTAAGTCAGCGGAACGTTTGATCCGCTCTACAGTTTCCCCACGGACACTTTAATAACGGATCAAAGCTGCATGCGAAATGGAAGTGTAAGATTTTTTTTTTCTTTTAATGTAATTTATTTTATCTAAGTAGCAATAATAGTTGCAGCTGTGTGTTGTGGATTTTACAACCAAACGTAGTGAAAAAAATTTCAGTTTCGCGGTTTATTCGTTGAGCTTTTCGGAGGAACATTTCTAAATCCATCTAACAATTAACACTTACTTCTAATAAGAATTAGGTTATTTTTGAATTACTGGTATATTTGTGTAATTTTTTTTTATGTTATGAGACATTTAGCTGTTTGTTTGCGGATGTAGAGTTGCATTTTAACACTAGGCTAATCCTACTCTAATACGATACTAAATTCTACCATAAAAGTTAATAGTGAATTAAATACAAGTATTTTCACTGTTGATTAATAGCAAAGGACAGACATACGGGGCTTTCAATCGACAGAAGAAATTTCTCTTTTCTTTTTGTGCAATTTTTTTGACAAACTGTAGTTACGTTTTTTAAATTCCGTTCAGTTTATTTAGAGATCACCAAAATACAACAAACGTCCTCCCAGGGCATCCATTTACACACAGTCCAGTTTGGTTGTATTTCAGATCGGATCAATCCAATTATTTCCAGTACCATTTAAATCAAATAGACATATTCAGATCACACAACGTACAGTCCGATTCAATCCACATTCTAATAGAGTGGATTCAGGTTTAGTTGGTTTGAACCCGAATGAAAAAAGGTTCATTATCTAGGGCAGTCCAGTTAAATGCTTTAAGTCGTTGACTTAGTAGGAATCCCTTATTCTGATCAAGTGTAAGGCAACAGTGCAGAAAAATGACCGGAAGAAACTTCCAGCAAGACTAGGCTCTGTATGAGCAGCTGGTAAGGCGACCAGCTGTGAGCTGAAAGGACAGGAAGGAGACACAGAAAAAAAACACAGAACCACTGGTCCAGGGGTACTTTCTATGGGAAAGGAAACAGAGTTCACAAAGATACTGGTTGTAATAGCTGTGCTAGTAGCTTTGTCTAGGAGAGAAATACAGCTTAACACATAACCAATGATCCGTTAATACTAGTTTACTGGCTTTCGTCCTGAAAACAGATAGTTTAAACCCATAAAAGTATGATAGTTATGGAAATTACACGGAAAGTTCCTGGAAAACATCATCCAAGTTCCAGGAAAGAGCTGAATGATATTGTGGTTCCACCAATGATGCCTCACACTAACATTAAATAACAAGCACACGTTCTCACCTAACACCTAGATAGATTGGAAACCTTTGGCCAAGTGTCGTGACTGGGGGAGCACCAACATGTGACATGAGGAAGCTGAAATCGAACACACAGCTTTCAGACTGCAAGACGATTGCCCCATTAGTTAGAAGAAGTGGCAGATTGGGGAATGATGTCTTTCCTCACTGTATGTCCTAAGACTGTAGCAGCATAACTACGAAGACTGCACGGAATAACCCAAGCCAGAGTGTTTGCCTGTTTTGAATACTGAAACAGTCATACAATCAAAATAATATAGATGATTAAAACCAACATGCTCATGGTTCATAGAAATAAAGGTTCTGCAGTACGTGTGCCCCTGATTGGAATTGAGGCATTAAAACAACAGACCCTGACACTCCTTTTGGTTTCTGTTCTTTAAACTTTTCTTCAGCAGTTTTCATGACTCTAAATGTTTCGGTGTGTCAAAACGACTGAATTACTTCTAGTTCACCTATTCAGTGAAAGCTCTTTTGTTATTCTTGCTTTTGCTATTAATTTAATAAAAACACTACCTGCAAGAACTCAATTAGGTTTTTAACTAATGCACTGAAAAGGACAAAGATAAAGCGAGAGCATAGTTTGGATTTTTTATTTAATCTGTTATTTTATTAAGGATTTTTTACCTTAGTTAACGGGGCTATACAAAAAAATATCAATTTAAAATGTATATATTTAGTCAGAAAAACTTGAACGTTGCATGTTTATGTCTTCTCAGGAAAAATGCTAACGCTGCCATGCTAAGCAACTATGAGGTAAGGCAGCATGTTTCTCCTAACACAATTTCTTCCTGCTAAGACCCTCAGTTTATTTTCAAAACTTTTTATTTTTGTAGGTGTTAAAACTCCTCACCGATCTCAAGGAGCAGAGGAAAGACGCCGGGAAGAGCAAACATAGCACGGGGCAGCAGAACCTCAACACCATCATGTACGAGGTAGGCACACATCGCTTTTTACCCTGCTCTGTCATGTTTTGTAACAAAAAACAATGGCCACAGTGTCCTCTGTGTTTGCTGTCAGACCCTGAAATACCTGTCCAAGACACCATGCAGCAGACAAAGTCCTGAGATCGTCAAGGAGTTCCTCAACACCATGATGCATCACAAGCTAACAAAGTCAGTAAGATCTGACTGAAGCCCTGAAATTTCTGCATGTGGATTTTGTTGAGTTGATAAAATGGTTGCTGTCCCACTAATCCTGGCTCTGATGTGTTGCCCACCACCAGGGCAGAAAAACTACAGCTGCTAAACCACCGACCGCAGGCTGCAGTGGAAATTCAGCTTGTGAGTTTTGTTCATCATCATCCTCAATATATGTGTAATAACTTTACTTAATATTAGTGACCACATGCATTTACACGGTGGCTCTATCTGCCAAATCTGCTGACGATATTTGGCAGCAAGACTCTGATGATGTTTGGCTGCTTTCCATTTAAGCTGTTATGTCTGGACCCCCCTAGGGATTAATTGGTGTGAACAAAATGATATTAACTGGTTAATTTGCCAGGTTATCTACTTCCATGGATCCTGAAAACTGGGGACTGGAAATACTTCCAAACACCTTGATTTGTCTTTTCAGTAAAAAAGTGAAAACTGTTGCAATCATGTTTCAGCCAGCTGACCCTTTGTGTGCAGCAACAGGTAGAGCAGGTTATTTTCCAAGTCTGGAAAATAATGGAAAAGGAATTTAAGAATATGGGAAAAATAATAGATGATTTCTGGGGTGTTGTCTAAATGCTTTGTCCTTCCTTATGTTCTTCTTCTTTTCTACCTTTCTTGTTGTTGCCCTAACTCCATTCTTTCCTGTTGTCCTCCTTCTCTCCTATCGTTCTGTTCTTCATTGCTTCTTTGTGATCTCCTTCCTTTGGTCCTTCCTCCTTTCCTTCCTTATGAAGTCTGAATGTTTTTTTGCTACAGTGTTGTGCTAAAGAAAAAAGAATTACCATTAGTTTCAAGGTTTATTTTAATTTTGAGAAACAGTATTTATTTAGTAATTGATTTTATGCCTACTGACTTGTTAACAGCATTGAAATGTTAAACATCTACAACTCCATTGAATGTGGCAGCTCCAGAAATGAGATCAAAACCTGAAAGCAATTACATGAACAAGGGGAAGTAAAAGTATAATAGGGATCTTTAATGAAAATGAAAATTTCTCATAACTGCAATGTGTGAAATTCTCATAGAAAACATTACTAAATGGCCAAATGTAACCTCCTGTTCTTGTTGTGTTAAGATGGTGGAGGAAAGTGAAGAGAGGCTGTCGGAGGAGCAGATCGAGGAGCTCATCCAGAAGGTGGCAGACATCCTCCCAGGCGACCCGGAGCAGGAAAACGTAGCTGCCGCCGACACGGAGATGGTTGAAGGCGGTGAACAGTCATGACACGGTGACGGGCCTGCCCGACATGTATATTGTGAGAACTGGTGATGAGGCGAAACATGTTGCGGAGTTGTTTTCACATGCACCAGTTTGCATCAAAAACAACACAAAGACAGGATGCAAAGAGGCTGCAGGACCGCAGCTAAAGGCTGAGTTCTTATTCATGTTCATGTATTCAGCTGGGATGCCAATAAAAAATTTGGACCAAAACATGTCCTTTTTGGACAGAAAAGTGCTCTCAAGAAAGGGTTGGAGTTTACCTTAGTGATGTTAAATGACATATATGTAGATATATGTAGATTGCATCCTTAAACATACATTGAAAAATCTAATAAATCTAATAATCTAGCTACATCTGTAGTTTATGTTCCAGTCCATAAACACAATATTCATTTCACTTTGTTTAAATACTTTCTCTTTAGAGAGATTTATAAACTTATCACATTTCATGCTTTCCTTTACTTCTCTAGCAAGAGTCTTGGGATTGTTTGTGTTTTAGTGCTGTTCTCTTGCAGCAGAGGAAGGATGTGCTGATTACAAAGTGTGAACGTTTCGGTTTTTTGCTTTCCTGTTAAAATATCACATCAGTTTCCTGTTCTTTCTAACCTCCTTAAAGAGCCGGGATTCAAACGCACAGTGGTGAGTGGACCCATGCCTAAGAGGGCATTGAGTCTGCAACCTAAAATAGATAATGTCCTTTTGTAAAGTTAGAGGAACTTTAAGCTTTAAATGTAAGACAGAAGATATGTTTTTGCCATTGTACCCTAATAAAAAAGCTGCAAACATCTCTTAACACAACTTCTACCTCGAATTCTTATTGCTATATGATTTATCCTTCTTTTAATGAGGAAACCTAATTATTTGTTATTCAAATTTTTTAGCTTATGATTTTACTATTGCCTTATTTGTATAGTTTCATGTAAGACTAAGATGTTTCTCCTGGTTGCAGTAATTTGATCAGCCTGTCTATCGAACTAAGCTTTAAAAAGAGGACAGACGGTTGAACCACATATACTTGAAACTTGTATGAAAATTCCAAAAACAGCACTTTAGAAAACTTACAGAGATGATTTGTTTTGCTTCTGGCTTATTTAACCTAAAATAACATGCAAAACATCACTTTTTTTAATTTAAACGTATTCCTGTATGCTGTACAAAAAATAAAAAAAGTCAGCCCCAATTGCCACTTTAAAACGAAGGGTTTAGCCTGATTTCACCTCATTAAGCTTGGTTAAACCCTGCAACATTCCACAGGACACAAATAAAGAGATACGAAGTAAACCCGTCTGGAATTTAAGTAGCCTACAACAACAGCTCCAGAGAAAGGAGAAACGAACTATCCACCAACAGCTCCGTTTTCCAGTGCTTGTAAAGTTATTGTTCACATTTTGTCATGTTACACCCACACGCTTCACTAGATTTTATTATGATTTTTGTGTGACACAACGGCAACATCAACACAAAGTAGTGCATAATTATTAATTGGACGGAAAATGATGCATGGTTTTTAATATTTTTTTATAGAAAAATCTGAGAAGTGCGGTATGCTTTTTGTTTAGTCCCCCTTGAGTCCATTACCTTTCTGTGCACGTATGGCTGCATGTCTTTTGGGGTATGTCTCTACCAGCCTTGCACATCTAAAGACGGAAATTTGTTCTCGTTCTTCTTTGCAGAATTGCTCAAGTTAGGTCTGTAAACATAAATTTTCAAGAGGACTTTGACTGGATGATTCTAACACATAAACATTGTTTGGTCTAATCCATTCCATTGTAGCTTTAGCTGCTTATATGGGGCCTTTTTTTCCAGCTGGGAGGCAAACCTCTCCAATCGCAGTTCTTTTGGACCTTCTTCCCATATTGCCCTGCATTTACCTCCATCCATGTATCCATCAACTTTCACAGTTAACTTGTCCCTACTGTGGAGAAGCATCCCCACTGCATGATGCTGCCACCACGTAGTTTCACAGTAAGACCGGTGTGTTCTGGGTGACCATATGACCAGAGCACCTTCTTCCACATGTTTGCTGTGTCCCCATACATTAACTGTGGTAAATCTCTGAGGCCTTCAATTGACAGGTGTGTTTAAACTGAGATTAAATGGACTCTATCTGGATATACGGTAATTTTTGAAGACCTGGTTGGCCTGGGTTTTATTTAAGGGTGTCAGAGTAAAAGGGTTTGAATAAAAACGTTTGCCATACTTTTTGCCATACTAATCTACTTACATAGATTTTTTTATGTTTAAATGATTTGTACAGATATGTAAGATTTTCTTTCGACTTCACAGTTATTTGTATACTTCTACCCCTCCACAGGCGGTCTGGTGCCTATCTCTAGGGGTGATTCGGCAAGAAGCGGGGCACGCCGTGGACAGGTCACAAATCGCCGTTCATCACAGCAATTTGTGTTCATCTATCAGATAATATCCTGGTAAAATTGAAGTTTGTGGTTGTAATGTACTCGTACTCGTTTTAAATTACTGTTTATTACATGCTTTTTTTTTGAGAAAATCTGAGACAATGAAACTGGAAACAGACCAGAAAACACAGGGAATTTCGGAATGTATCTAAGTATTGTTTGTATGTTTTGTTTTTAAATAAAACGTGCCACATTTCCTCAGATTTCCAGTTTTCGTCCTTACAGTATCTTGTGATTGCAGTTCGCCCTGCAGTGGTTCAGAGTTCACAGGTATATTGACGGGACCGTGAGTTGCAAAACCTTTAATTTCTGTGGTTTGGGTCCAAAGTGCATGTGAAGGCAGGAACTACACTGCAGCAATGGAGACGCTGTTCAGAGTTCACAGACTGGGATGCACTGGGTTAATATATTCCCTCCAGCTCATGTGGTGCCACTAGTATTAAACTATTTCAAACTCAGTCTCAGTGCATTAACATAAAGTAGCAGTAATGTGTTATTGACTTAATGTTGTCCAGGCTGATTCCATCCACTTTGTCTTTTTTACAGCATAGGCATACCACCAGTTGTAAATCTGTGAATATTATGGATGGTTATTGTGATTCAGTGAGAATAAAAAGCCACTATTTTATTATTTCTCATCATCAGTAATTTTACATGAACTATTTTAGCAACTGTTTATGCCTCTCATTACTTATCTAAGAACGTCAGTAGATATTTAATGCTTTATTTATTGCTTTACTTAACTGCTTTGGTAACACTTGGCCTTCCTCAGAGGGCTTTAGTTCTTGGAGAAGATCCTTGTAACTTAGAGCAAACCAAAGTCTGTCGCTAATGAAAAGATGTTTGAATTAAAAGTGGCGGCTTTAACCTCCAGTAAATCCCTCACTGTGATTAAATTTCCGCTGTGAGATTACACTGAAAGCATACCAATCGATGTGGTAAAGTAATTTTAGTCTCTAGTGGTGGAAAATAAATTGAGCTGTCATAGAGGCGAAATTACCCTTTAACGCTTCCACCAATAGCACCCTGTGTTACATTTCAGCTTTTGCGGTTATCCAATCAGCGGTGAGTTCTCTGTTTCTTGTGCCTCGTATCGATGGTATGTTTTTTTTTTTCCTTTCAACGGTAGAAAGCTTGTCGACTTCACTGTGAAAGTTCCGCCGGGAGAAGCAGCGAAACATCGAGTTATTCTCTCGTTTAATGGCAGCATGATGTGGACATCACGGCAGTGACGTGGACCGGGTATTAACCGAGGGTGGGAAAAAGAGGGAAATTGTTCTGCGAGGACCTGGCCGCCGTGTCCATCAGCCGTTTGGATCAAGGTTCTTGTGTTTTTTTCCCCCCTCTTCGTGTTGTCGGCAGTTTCACGGACGCTGGTGAGTTGACGCCGTTATTAATTTTAAAACGTCGTTCGCTTTAGATAGAATGAGTATGTTTACGGCAAGCAGAGGTAGGTAAATGACGCAGAGACCGATCAGCTAAGAGCAGGTTATTCACCTGGCTCTTAGCTGAGCGGACGAGGATTCTGAACCCAGGCCAGATGTTTGTTGCTGCTGGGGGGTTGGGGCTCTGTCGCAGCACGACTGGCCGTATCTCATCCACCGGCGCTGACGGGTTGACCTGTTTACTGGGTTCCGGGGCACGTTTGATTAAAAAAAAAAAAAAATTACACGTGTCTTCAAATTGCTATTAATATATTTTACCGTAAGCGGTTTGGTCTGTTCTTAAAACGTTAATTTATAAGAAGTCTCCCATGTGTCACTAGCAGATGTTTCTACAGTGGTCTGAGTGTAAATATGGAGCCTGCAAAACCGGACTGAGGAGAAGGAAGGGAGAAAAGGAAAGGCAACGAGGGAAGGAAAAAATAATTGTCTGTAAAAACCAAGATTTTAGTTAGGAATGAAAAAAGAAATTTAGTATGGAACCAAGGAAGGAAGAAGTGGATGTAGGATGAATGCAAGGGACTTGAGAACGAGAGGAAGGAAAGGACAAAAAGGGATTTTAGGATGGGTGGAAAGAAGCTTTGAAGAGAATGAAGGAAGGACGAAAAGGGGGATTAAAGGAAACAATGAAAATAAATCAAGAAAGTAAAAACGATACAAAGAAAGAAAAATGGTTACATTGGAAGGATGAATAGACAGATGGATGGCCAGCTAAAATGGATCGATGTGAACCTTTTATATAAAAACCATGACAAGTGGTGATCCCTATATTTATCACATTGACACTGGGCCAGGAGATACATTTTAGCTTCATTTAATTTCTCCATATTTACCCAGATCTGGGGGGAAAAAATAAAATCCGATCCCATGGTTCTCCAGTGTATGTGACAGGATCAGAGTAAGGGAAGAAAAAGCAACATCGTTTTTTATAATGAACAAACTCGGTCTAAGCAGGAAGTTTTGATGAATTCTGTTTTATATCCTTGGATAATTTCTAGTCGAGTCAAGTTTATTTATATAGCGCTTTTCAGCATCAAGGCACTCAAAGAGCTGTACACGAGGAAAAACATTACAATGATACAGAAAATCAAACACAGAAAAACAAATCAAATGGCATTAATAATCATTGGGGGTTTACGGGTAAGAGCTGGTTCTAATCCAATCTTTCTAATAGAGGTAATTAGCTCATTAAGTCCTCTGTGGTAAGGAATTCATCCTGTGCTAGAAGAAGAATGATAATATTAATCCTTGAGGTCACTGGTATGAGGCAGCTGTGGTCCCATCATTCAAATAGTAACAGTCATGGGCACTCACTGAAGATTAAGTAGAGAAGCTGGGTCACTGGTAGGTACAAACTTTTAAAATACTAATAATATTTGGCTTTCACTGGTATGAAATTGTTGTAATACAATCCTTCTAAGAAATCTAAAAATCTTTGGTCATTGGTGTAAAAACAGCTGTAGTCACATTTTCAAATACTAATAATAATTGGCTTTTTTGGGGGGGCTGATAATCCTTCTGAGAACTGAAAATTAAATAAAAGTAATTAAATCACACTTTGGGGTAAAGTAAGATAGGAGGAAATAAGATTTTTCAGACTCTATTCTTAGCAGAATAGAGTCTGAAATAAAAAAAAAAAAACCTCAGCAGGGGAAAGCAACCCCACACATAAGTAAAGATTCAGCAAGGGTAGGTGGAATCTTGGGGGTGCGAAAAATATATTAAAAAGTCTGAGTGTGTTGCAAGAATTAGACCCCTGTCAACACTGATAGAAGCGCCTTTGTCCTTGAGAAGAGAGGTGGAAGTTTTTTAGCAATCGGCCGCATAGTCCTATCAGCACACAGCTGGTAGGGGAGTGCTGGGGAGAGCGTCGTGTTTATATAACATCCAGGAGATATTTTTGTCCGATAGCCAGTTGGCAGAAGTTTGCCAAAGGGCCACATTAGGTGCCAGATTTAAAAAAAACAATAAATTTTTTTGGTTTCAGACAGTTTTAAATTTCCCAAACCACCTTAAGAGTTTTTACTGGTATGTCTCAATTTTTAAACCCAAAGCCAAATTTTCTGGTATTTTTCTGCAGATCTGGAGCGTACAACTTTCCAGGATTATATCCTTTAACCTCTGAGTCCAACCACTGCCAGGCTGCGATTCTGTTCCAAAAAATCGTGTCCAGGTTGTTTCTGCTCTCTTAACATTTCAAAAATTCTGAGTTTTGTTTCGCTCTACAGACTCCATCCAACCCCGCAGGCAGCTTTTTGGAAAGCTTTGAACAAGCCGCCCACGTTTCCCAATCACTCGATAAGCCAGGTAACCACCAACTCCAAAAAGAAATCCTGTTATCAAAAAGTCCAAATATGTACACATTTTCACGTCCGCGACCGACATCGTAGTCAGTTACACAATCTTCCACTGCTGCCAAGAATCCATTGTGTATCCAGAGAAGAACGTCCTGTCTGGACAAGAGGGTCTCCTTTACCCTGTCTTCCCATTCAAAAAATTTCATATATTACGTTGAGAGACCAGCTGACCAAATCCATGATTTACAAGTTTGGAGGATATGCAAAGCGAGGCTCTGAGAAAAATACAGACAAAAAGCAGAGGGAGGGAGGGAGAGAAAACGCATGTGTCTTCCACCGAGAGCAAGAGAAAAGTTTCTGACGAATTTCTGAGCAAGAATTGAGGGAAAGGAAACTTCCAGAAAAAAACACAAATTCTCACAATATCAATGCTCTCTGTAGATCGATTTTACACTAATTCAGCTGTATTTTGTGCATCAATGAAAAATAAAACAGTGGTCTAATATACAATATGAGCATCTGTGGAAGGAAACTTGAAGAAAATCTAAATTATATTGTTTTTTTCTTACTGTGATAACTCATGAAACGCTCAACCATGTACAGCTGTATACAGAATACACACCTGGCACTCAGTTGACACCTGTCTTCACACTGGCACATAAGCTCTGATATTTTTGCTTTACCTGCGCATCTATCGAGCTGCAAATCTAATCTTGTTGCACTGTACAGTTGTGCGGATTGCTCTGTTAAAAAGTGATTTTGCATTCTTATTAGCAGTGCTTTTGGCCTTTTTACCAATGCAAGGAAATCGAAGGAGTTGTTCTGACGTAACGTTGGCAGGAAGTCTGCTCTTCTACACTTGCTCCTCAGTTCCTGTTTCCTTCAAAAATGTTTACCGCCAACCACTTAAGCTGTTACCTGTTAGTAGCCTGTGATCCCCAGTCGTCAGTCTTTGTTTTGTTAAGCTTGTTGGTTGACATTTCTGTGATCAGGTAGCCTGGTGGCTTTTTCGAGGCCAGTATGTACATACATGCAAACAGTCGCTATACAGAAGTTATTTTCCATCCCAGTTCCCTCCTATTGGTTTTTATTTATTTTATTTTTTTTTTACGTAGCTCTGTCTAAAATTCTTTGGGCATTAAAGGGAAGCGACTTGTGTTTATTAGCCTACTGTTAATAAAAATCTAATTTAAAATAAAGTTTTTTAGAATATAAGTTATTTTAAAGGGTAGAAACTGATTTTTATTTTTTTGTCAGTGCTTCAAGTTTAATATAGAAATTCAGTTCAATCTGGTGCTCCTTCCTTTCCAGAAGGGAAGTAAATTTAATAAATTTATGATTTAAAAGAAAGATTGATTGATTAAAACGAGGAAGTGGCAAAAATATTTTGATTGCCCTCATTAGGTTACGTTTTTTACGTTTTTTAAGTTTTTTAGGAAAAAAGGATCAAAAACCTCTCTCGCAATATCTCTGCCAATTACATGTGGAATCATCTACTCATTAAAAAAAGCATTAAAAATAGAGCACATGTAGATGATGATAGATAGGCTTTGAATGGCTTAAAGCATTATTTTACAGCTGTTTTCTGTTTTTGATCTGATGGCGAGAGTTTCCTTTTTTTATTATTTTTAGGCAGCACAGCGAGGTCGAGCTCTTACCACGTGGCATCCAGATGTTAGGATCCCTCCAGTTTTAGTCTGAACAAGATGGCAGAAAACCTAACGCTCGACTTGATTTAGCTCCTTTATGAGCTTTAGCATTGTATTTCCATGCCAATAAGAGGAAGTAGATCAGAGCTTGCGCTGATGAAACTTTTTCCGTGCGCATTGCCGAAAAGAAATGGAGAAGTTGCACAATGTCTTACTCTGGAAGTAGTAACATGATCTTTAACAAGTACAGCTGAGTGTTTGAGCTTCACAGAAAGTGTCGGTGAGAACAAAAACTTGAAGGATTTGTAATTGGTAGCTTCAGATATGTTGCGGTCTGCTGCTGTGAGCTTTGATATGGCTCAACAGCCAGAGGCTGCAAAATAGCAGCTTTAACCAATTTCAGCCCGTCAGAAAGTGTGTGTCAGTGTTCTTGCCAAAACAACAGTCTCCACGGCTCCCTGCTGGCGGATAATGACTTAGTCATGCTTTGTCTATAATTTTGGAGCTCTTTATTAAAATTGCAAATAGAGTAATTAAATCTGCTGGATTTACTCAGGAGGCAGTAAGACCCAGATCCTGGAGTTGTCTTTGTTACACTGTGGTACTCTGTTCAGTCTTGATAATAAGGTTTGAGTGTAACATGTGTCCTCATGTTTTTAGGTTGGAAGCATGGCTACAGGACGTGGCTGACTGTGGAGCGCAGCAGGGTTGGGTCCTGCAGTCCAAGAACACGGTATGACAGCTGTGGAGGAGTGAGGGAAAAATCCCAGCCTGCAGCGTCTTTACCATCACGTCCAGTTGTCTCTGTTGGACTCGTCCCTGTTGATCTAATTATGTGTAAATGACCTCTATTGAACTGTAAGACGTGGATTCCCTCATATCGGATTCATCAGTATTATTTTATGTGCTACCGGTCCCCCAAAAACACCCCAACAGCCATGAGAAGCAGAATGAACCTGCTGCTGGGCTGCGTCCTGCTTTGTTCCGCCTCCCTGCTCTACCTGGGCATGAACGGGATAGACTGTCCTCGGAAGAGCCACCGCTACCGATGGATGGAGCTCAACATGGGCTCGGGCAATCAGAGTCTGCCCCTGACTGAACACTTCCCTGAAGACACGCCTCTCATCTTCATCGGGGGTTTTCCTCGGAGCGGCACCACGCTAATGCGTGTGATGCTGGACGCCCACAACGCCGTTCGGTGTGGAGAGGAGACGAGAGTGATCCCTCGTCTCCTGGCGATGAGGGCCACCTGGAGTCGCTCGGTTAAGGAGAGGCTACGGCTGGATGAAGCTGGCGTCACTGACCAGGTGTTGGACTCAGCGGTGCGAGCCTTTCTGTTAGAGGTGGGTGGCTGGTGCAGTCTGATACCGGAGAGCCTCAAAAACACTTGTGTCTGTAAACGTCTTGGATCAGTGTGTTTATAGAGTGTTAAAAATAAAAGTTATGTGATAGACCAGCACAAAGTGGTGCATTATTCATTGATGTGAAAATATGTGGGCTTTTGAATTTTCCAGTTTTAAATCTAAAGAGTGGGCCGTGCATTGGTATTCAGCCCCTCTTGAGTGTAAGACTCTGTAGAACCACCTTTCGCTGCAATTACAACTGCAAGTCTTTTGGCGCATCTTTCTGCAAGCTTTGCTCATCTAGAGGCTGAAAAAGAGCCGGATGGAGAGCCTCTTTGAACATATATTTCCAAGTATTGCCGCAGGTTCCAAATTGAATTCAGCTCTGGACCTTATCCGGACCTTTCTAACACATTTAAATGTTTAGATCAAACCGTTCCATGGTTAGGATCACGGCCCTGCTGGAAGGTGAAGCTGTGCTCCAGTCTCAAGATTCTTACAGCCCCTAACAGGTTTTCCTCCACTACTGCCCTATGATTTAACTAGTTACATTTTGCTTTTATCTGAACGGAGCACGTTTTTCCACATGTTTGCTGCATCCTCTACATGGCTTGATGTAAGCTGCAAATAGGATTTCTTATGGCTTTCTTCTCGCCGGTCTTCCATAAAGGCCAAATTTGTGGAGCACACGACTAAACATTGTCCGATCAGCTGATTCTGCCACCTGAGCTGTGCATCTATGCAGCTCCTCCAGAGTTACCATTCTTCTTGGCCTGTCAGTTTAGGTAGACGGCCGTATATCTTGGTTTGCAGTAAAGCTTAGAAATTATGATAAATTTATAACCCTCATAGGAATTGTGATTTATGGTTTTGGCGATTAACTCTGATGTTTGCAGTATGGCTGGGATCATCAGCTTTGTTTGAAAATGTGATTGAATGTAATCATTATGTGCTGTTTAAAGGCACAAATGCACTAGTTAATGTAACTGGTGTACAGAAGTAACCTTTTTGACAATAAATATGCTTATTTTTGGAGCAGTATTCGTGTCTGCGGGGGTCTGAATGGAGGCAGGGAAAAGATTGCAATGGATTTTATTGTTAATATAGTAAATGCAAAATATTATGATAGAATTTCTAGTCCATATTGCCCATTCCACTTTCAGATGTGAGATTGAATAAAAAACAAAAATCAAATTCAAAAATACTGTAATTTCCAAAGGGAAATTAAATATCGGTGTAGCTCATATTTAGCCGGTTTCTTCAAAGAGAAGGATCTCCTGTAGCGGTCTGAGGAGGCCTCTGACCGAGGACTCTATGTTGTTGGACCAGTGCTCCATATCATGTTCAAAGCTTTGGATGTTTGCTTTATATATAAATTCTCCTTTGAACATCTTCACAACTTCATTCCTGGCCTTTCTGCTGTGTTCCTTGGTCTTCACGTTCTCTGACAAACCCCTGAGGCCTTCAGAGAACAAATTTATACTGACGTTAAGTTATCAGCCGATGGATTCTGTTTACCCGTTGGAAGACTTTTGAACACAATTGGTTATACTGGATTTTATTTAGGGTATCAGAGTAAACGGGGCAAAAATCCAGAATGCACAGCACACTCCTTAGATTTATATTTTCAAAAATCTTTAGAAACCATGTGTCACTGCCCTAGTTTTTCACATAGTTCTTCACATAAAATCACAGTGAAGTTTTGAGTTTGCAACAAATAAAAATGTGAAAAAGTTCTAAGGCACTCAGACAGGCATTTAAAGATAATTATTTCACTGTTGAGTAAAGACTGGGATTCTCTATGTTCCAATACTGTTTATCTGTTCGTTCTCCAGGTGATAGTCGGTCATGGGGAGCCTGCACCTCGCCTTTGCAACAAGGACCCATTTGCATTGAAGTCCTTGTCTTATTTGGCCCGCATCTTCCCCAAAGCAAAGTTTGTGCTCATGCTGAGAGATGGACGGGCGACCGTCCACTCCATGATATCACGCAAGGTAAGCCTGTTTTTCTCCTTGTTTATTTTCATCAGGACAGACAAACTTCCTCTACGGTTTATATTTCACAGGCTCGTGTTTCCGAGCTGCGACATGACGAATCTGTGCTGATGCTGCACTGTCTGTGAGGATGTCGGTGGTTAGGGCAGGAGAGTGAAACAGGGCTTAGCAATGTTTTCTCACAGGAAAACAATGCTTTTTAGAAATGTACTCAATTTAAGCGTGCGCACTTTGTCCCTCTGCCTAATCTTGTTATTCACGAGTACTCTGCTCCAAAACACTCACTTGGGTGTGTTGATTTTTAATTTTTTTTCTCTGTGCCTTGTCTCACAGGTGACCATCTCAGGGTTCGACCTGACCAGCTACAGAGACTGTCTCACCAAGTGGAGCAGCGCGCTGGAGACCATGTTCAGCCAGTGTCAGGCGGCAGGGGAAGCTCGATGTCTACCTGTCCCATACGAGCAGCTCGTTCTCCATCCAGAGCAGGAAATGAGGAAGTTGCTTCATTTCCTGGAGCTGCAGTGGGACCCGTCAGTGCTGCATCACGAAGAGCTGATTGGGAAGGCGGGCGGCGTGTCTCTGTCCAGGTGAGTGTTTGACACGTGCGTACATGCCTCTGCTGGGATCTCACCATGCAGCTAGTTTCAGCTTAATGCTGTAACGTCTTGGGATAAATATCTAACTCAGAACCATATTCTCTCGTGGTCTTCTTGAAATTTGGCTTCAAGCTATTTGCAGGTCTCTGCTAAGCTTCTTGTAAGACGTTCTCCTGAAACATCTGAAATAGTCTTAAATGCAAGCAGACAATAGATCAATTAAAAAAGGTTAATTCTAACCATTTTACTGGTTTTGATTCAGGTAGCTCACAAATAATTGGTCGATAAATGTTACATAAATACTGATAGAAATGTCTAAAATGAATGACTCAGTAAGTCCGCGTAGCCACATTTCAAAGCCGACAGGTCTCTAATTTTATGTAACAGGGCAAAGCAAGCCAAACAACTTGGAGGAGGAGACGCAAGATTGTTTATAAACAGAGATAATTACACATTTTCATGCTGGTTTTTTTTTGTTTTGTTTTTTTAACCACGGTGTTAAATTTTAAAGGAGTTTAAAAGACAGCTGTTTTCTAAACCAGTGTTGGGAGGGTGTGGGATATACCTGCTTTCTGGGATTTACAAATTTAACCTGACTTAATATTTTCTGTGTTCTCCACCTTTGTAAATCTGTCATCAGTGGACGTATGAAAGAGCAAAGATAAACCTTTCTAAGGACCTGAACTGAATGTGTTTTTTGAAGCAGTAGGGGTGCACCGATTGCAGTTTTCTGGCCGATTACCGATCTTTAAAAAGTCTGATCTGCCGATACAGATTTTTTTTTTTTATAACTGACACTGACAGGTGTTATAAGGTCACAATACACCTTCAAAGTTCCAGCCTTATTTTATTGAAAAACATTGAACAATAGCTCTGAAACAATACAAACCCATTTAGGGTCAGGGTACCAATCTGTTTTCAAGTTAAACTCCATCCTGCTGTGTTTTAGAATAAAGGGCTAATATTTTACTCCATCCTGACACCTCTCAGTCTGAGCAGTTCATCAGAATTTCCTCAGAATAACTGGACTTTGCTGCTCCTATTATTGCTAGTTGGAACTACTTTTAACTTTCCATCAGGTCACATTTATTCAAGAATCCTTTCATCGTCATTGTACAATGGTAAAAAGAAAAATGTATCCAACCAGGACAAACGTCTTACTTTAAATAGGTGGAGGTATTATTTAATAAATCAATTTTAAACTTAAAGACAGTAAATCAGTCATTTTAAAAAGCTAAAACACACATTTATGTGACCAACGTTGTCTAGCTTTACTGATGTGATCCGTCTCACGTTGTGTAACGGTGCTGTCTGTAGGGAGAAGAGAGGTGGAAACTTAACACTGTATTGATCAAGCGAAAGTAAAACTATTGTTTCCGTTGCACTAGATTATGTGACCCCCTGAGATTGTCAAACAACAATTACCCTAAATGGGATCCTTAATAGTGTAATCTAGGTCATAGTAAAGGCTTATAAAGTAAGGACCAACAACAAGACGTGCAACTGGGATAATGTATGAAGTTTTATATTAAAACAACAAATTTGGAGGTAAAGAAGAGGGTTGGGTGAGCTTTAGTTACCCACTTCTGTTAAGAGGTTTATCTATTTAAAAAACTCTGGATCTTAGGTTTTATTATCAAGTAAACGCATCCATTGAACAATAAGCCTTGGTGTTTTGGGTTGTTTTATTCATTCAACAACACTGAGCTAACCTGTAGGAAAAATGTGTTGGACTCTAGGTGCAATCAGTAACTGAGCAGCTTCCTGTACTAGTAGTTTCTATTGCCTCTATTCCATCCACGGTCCCAGCACCGCACGGTTCCCCTCCGCTCACCTCGCTCTGCTCAGCACAAAGCCTGTTTCCGTTGACTGAAGCCCCCCCTGCAGTGTATGCTCATGGCCAATCAGTGAACAGCAGTCTGGTCACGTCACATTTCGGCCCTGCTCAGCCCCGATGGGACCAGCTGATGAGCAGGTACCAGGAAAGCTAATACCGGGCTGGAAAAGCCAGTAATGGAAATGGTTGAGTGGAGTGGAGCCGGCCAAAGTAGAGCCTGTGAAAAAGGGGCATATGTGGCAATATTGGTCTCCCACGTCTACGTGGAAGGATCCACACCCACTGATGTTTAGAACACAGCTTTGTTTTTCACTGAGATTGGCAGGCATTTGTTTATGGTCACAGACCACCAGATTTTAATCAGGTTGAGCTTCGGACTTTGTAATTCCTCAGTTCTTTTCTGTTTCAGCTTACCTTTGTGGATTTGTTGCGTTGTCTGGAACCATTGTTTTGTTGCATGACCCAGTTTGGACCAGGCTTCAGCTGTGTCTCATATTTGTCTCTAAAGTACTTAGGCTCACAAACCATTTCTTGTTGTTGTTTTGTTTTTCACTGTATTAAAATGCAGCTGAGGTGGGGAGGCTGATTTGTGCCCAACTTGGCCGCTGGGTTTTCTTCTAAAACAGCCTAACCTCTCAGGGTTGAAGCAGGGCTTGGAGACCTCCCTCCCATAGCAGAGACTTTATCTGTAATATTTTGCTCGCTGGTTGCCGTTCAAGCAGAGCAGCTTCCTGCAGGGCAGCCGTTCAGGGGATTTGGTGGGAATCTGGCTGCCATACGACGCTTAACCCAAATCTGTTATGTAAAGGAATTAGGCCACATTCGGAGAGAAGTAGCACTCAAAATATTTATTAGTTATACAACGGTCGACACACAGTGTTACTCACACAGATGTTTCATAACATGCTTTTAGAAAGCCGTTACAAAATAAGCTGGGTATTTTTACTCCTGTTTTTAATGCTTGCATCAGTTTAGATATTCCGGGGGCCAAACGCAGACCTGACCTGAGTGTTTGTGTGCAGGGTTGAACGCTCTACAGACCAGGTGATGAAGCCAGTGAACACTGAAGCCCTCTCCAAGTGGGTGGGAAACATTCCCCCTGATGTGATCAACGACATGGCCGAAATCGCCCCCATGCTCACTCGCCTGGGCTACAATCCTCACGCCAACCCTCCTGATTACACAAAAGCAGGACCCGTGGCGTCTCCTTTCAACCACTCAGAGGTAAGGGAGACTAGCGGTTTTCTTTCTTGTAAAACAATATCTACATGTTTTTTTTTCTTCTTATAATTGGTCTCGACCGTAAAATTCCTTTAAATACTTCAACATTTTACTTGGTAGCCTTGACCTCATAAAATGATTGTTGTTGGTTTGTTTCTTTTCAAAGATTTTTAAACCTTATTGAAATCCCTTTTTTATCAAGTTCTACAAAAAGCATATTTAATTACTATGTCTTTTACTTTCATAATCTTGAAGTAGAAAATGCGCGAGTGGTCTTTTTTTTTTTTTTCTTGATTTAGCAACAGATGCCCGCATTGAATCATAACCACAGGCTGCATCCTCACACACGTTAGCAGCAGCATCCTGCTGTTATGTGGTTGTATTGTACTGTAGCGGTTTGCCTCAGATAAAGCTCTTTTATTTAATTATCTCTATGGTACTGAGGGGTCCCTACACAGTCTGGAAAAGTATGGAAATATGTAAATCCTTTCCAGGTCTGGATAAGAATGTCTAAATTCATCTATCTCTTAATCTATTTGGCTGTCCATCTATGCAGACATTTATTTAATTGTCTGTCCTATCCATGTGTTTGTCCATCTTTTATTCGTCCATCTGTCCATCATCCACCAATCTCCTTACAGTCTTTGGTTTTTTTTTGCGATATATTCAATTATCAAAGCCTAACCTCTTGTTGGAAAATCTGAGGCATATTAATGATGAATTTTGGTAGTTATACGTTTAAAATAGCCAACACATGGACTGGGAACTCTGGTCATTTGAGTCTGCACAGGTTTTGAATCATTTGACAGGATAAATGTGTTTAATGTGTCTGGGTGCCGTTTGGTCTAATATCAGAGCTAATGTTGTCTTGGGCCAATAGTCATATTTTACTGCATGATACATCAGATGTGGTTACCTGCTGGCTTGACATATACTTCCAACAACAATAAACAAAGATGCAGCCCATCACAGGCCTAACAAAAGACAAAACCTCTTCTGTGCTTCTGACTTTATAAACAAGTCTGTTCAGAAGAGGAATGTTAGTATGAATGCCTCTCTCCCAAACACTTCTACCTGGCTCTATGTAAGGAAACATTTTGCATCCATCTCAAAGATGTTTTGATATAAAACACTTTTTCTTGTAAAAGACGCATCATGGATCTCTATTTTTGGTTGTTATGATTGGACATCCCCTTTGTCTACTATGTTTTTAGACTCAAAAATAAAGCTATAAATGACAAAAAACAAAACATTATTTCCCCACTCTTCTTTAGCCAAAACCAGCCTTCAGGACAGCCTTATCTCCTTTAAGATGAATCAAACCTCTGCTATTGAAAAAGCATCACGGCTCTGATTAGCATAAATTCTCCTGTGTTTTGTTAGTCTCATAATTTCTCATCATATAAGTGAGAAATATTTCTGTTCTTTCCTCAGAAAGAGAAAACAGCACCAGACTCTCTTCGGCCCAGTTAAAGGTGGCACTTTACGAGCGCACCTTGAACGCGGACTTCCATTTCAGCCAAGATCTCACCTCACAGGGAGGACTTCGGCGTTGCATCTCCATTTGTAAATTGTTCTCCAGACCTGTTTACAGTATCCAAGTGTGCAGCATGGTGGGGTGTTTGAGGAGCAGTGTGAGGTTTAAATCTCAGCTCTTCATCTCTCCTCCATAGTGAACTGTTTTACACAAAGTCTTGAGACATCCTGTCACCTCATACCTGAAAGTGTTTCAACGTTTCTGCAAGTTCTTCACTACAATGTGAATGTGTGACCAAAAACTCACTAAGAGCTCAGTCAATGATCCTCAAGCTTAATGACTGTATATATTTTTCAAGATGTATGTTTATTTTCTTAATAAATTATTTTGGTTGACTGGTCATCAGGCATTTTTAAATGGTTTATTATAAGATTAAGAAGATAAATATCCCTTTGCACTGCATCATGCACATTTCCTAAGGAAAGAAAATCAGTCACATAGTCTGCAGCGCCCTCTGCTGGTGTGTCGACAACACAGCACCCTCTGATGATTCCCAGGTTAGGCAAAAAACAACAAGGATTGGCACAAGGTGGGACAGAAATTACTTTTTGTTGACTAGAATATTTGTACTCTCAAGTTTTACTGTCAACCATTTCTACCCGCTCAGGTTGCTGGACTTGATGGTCTCTGAATCTGAGAATGGCAGGCTCTGTGTTTTGCTCTTCTCTTGGCAGATTCTGCTGCCAGATGCCCCCACTGCTCGATATATTAACTGAAGAGGTTGAATCTTCTGAACGGCAGCTGATCATGTGGAAGAAACATCTGGAGAACTAAGAGAGAAGCACAAATGTGTGGGTGGAAATTGCACACTAAGAGCAGTACAGATAGTTTACTTTTGCTATGGACAAAATGCTCATTTCAACATGTAAACAAGCTTAACTACTTAATTGAGCTTAGTAAGGTGTAAATGCTACAGGCTTATTTCACAGCACACATCTAAGCTTTCTAGACAACATAATTTCTGCTTTACAGTACAATTAGTATTTTAGTTGTTTGAAATATAATCTTCATGTAATGAAGGAGAAAACATGGTGGCAGGGTTAGGTTATAAAACAATATACAAAACTTTGAACGTCTCACATGGCACTGTTCAATCAGTGGTCTGGAAAAACAAAATGTTTCCGAAAGAGATTCTCCTCTTGGACTGCAGTTTGGGCTGATACAAAAATGGATGAAAGTTGTAGCTGCTATTAATGCTTTCCTCCAAGACTCATAAAAAATTAAAATTACTGCAGATGACTGAAATGTCACAAAAATTAAATTGCATTTTAGTCAAATGACTAAAACTAAGAGGGCCTTAGTAACTTTGGAGGAGATGCAGGGATTCACAGGTCAGTTGGGGGAATCTGTCAGAAGGACAACTACTAGTCAGGCACGCCACAAATCGGCAAACATCAGAATCAGATTCTGCTTCATTCGCCAGGCTTGTGCACATAAACAAGGGCTATGACTTCGGTACCACTTTGCTCTCATCAAAGAAATTTAAAATGTCAATATATAAAAAGGGGAAAAAATAAAAAAATTTGTAAAGATGTGTATATACAGTGTTTTTACAAAGGAGAAGATCATGGTGGAATTGCTGCAAATATGCATGGTATTAATCTACGCAGGAAGCTACTCCGGTCTGATAGGATCAAAACTAAACATTGTGCCCCACATGTAAAGCACTGTGTGTGTTCAAAATGAACTACACATTACTCTGAATACTCCATCCCCACCGTGAAATATGGTGGCATCAGGCTGTGGGAATGGGTTTCTTTAGCAGTGACAGGAAAACTACTCGCAGTTGATGGTTTTATGACCCAAACGATCAAACAAAGCGACACAATGAAAAAAATAAATTACTTAATTAAGAATAGACATGTCATCTGGTACCTGGTTGTTGAGCAGCACACAAATTACTGGATTGAGAACAGTACTGGTCTTTGCCAGCAGGGAGGGAATTAAAGTGGCAGCAGGCGGCACCACTCCTGGCCGTCCAAAGGAGGCAAGCATTGCCACAACACCGTACGGTATCCAGCACAGCAGATAGCCTGTCACCATGGTGACCACCATCAGGAGGATTCGACCTTCGGTCTGCGTCTGGTTGACCCTGGCCACCTGGAGGCACGCAAACCACCGCTGGGGAATTAATGGAGAGGTTGACACTTCAGACAGAGGTTAAAGGTCAGGTTCTGAGCTTACCTGTCTATTTAGAGTTCGGACAGCCAGCAGGATCCTTCCGTAACAGAAGAACATGAGCAGCAGCGGCAGGATGAGGCAGAAAATGAACAAACAGATGATGTAGGAGCGAGCTGTGACCGAGCGCTGCTGCCACTGGACCGAGCAGATGGTGCCAGGACCCTCTAGCCCATAGCTGCCTTACAACAGAAGACGGGTGTATGTTAGTCACCAAAAATGAGTTCTAAAAATTATAGCATTCAATCATCTTCTATACCGCTTATTCTATAGTGGGACACAGGGGAGCTGGTGCCTAGCTCCAGCAGTCTATGTGCGAGAAGCAGGGTACAGGTCACCAACCCATCGCAGGGCAACACAGAGACATACAGGACAAACAACCATGCATACACTCATTTACACCTAAGCGCCATTTAGAGAAACCAGTTAACCTAACAATCCTGTTTTTGGACTGTGGGAGGAAGCCAGAGTACCCAGTGAGAACCCATGCCTGCACAGGGAGAACATGCAGACTCCATGCAGAAAGACCCCCGGCCGGGAGTCGAACCCAGGACCTTCTTGCTGCCAGGCAACAGTGCCAACAACTGCGCCACCGTGCAGCCCTAAAAATTATAAAAATGACATCGAGCAGTCAATTTACTCCGTATATTAGACAGTTTTGTGAATTGTGTGTAGTTTATTTCTAACATGACCTTTCACTAGTTCAGTTCAATTCAGTTTATTTATATAGCACCAATTCACAACATGTCATCTTTAGGCACTTACAGAAAAAGTCAATTTAATTGAAACCTCACTTTTTATGTATTTTACAGAGCCTTCCAAAAGTATTCATACCCCATGGACTTTTTTCACATTTTACCACATTACAACCATGAACTTCAGTGCAATGTTATGTATTAGACCAACACAAAGTGGCACATAACTGTAAAGTGGAAGTAAAAGGATTCATAAGGTATAATAAGAACATAAAAATCTTCACAGATGCTACCCAAATGGAAAAAAAAATCTGCGCGTGTGTGTCTGTGCAAAACTGGTAAACATATCCTAAAAAAACTGGCTATCCCAATAAAATAGACTGAAATTACTAGCTGTAATGTTATTAAATATAGGAAAGTTTGAGGCAGTCAAGGCAGTCACTGTAACAATGCCACATTCTCAGATAAACTGTTTTTCATTATTATTTCATGATCCTTCTCAGTTTTTTCATGTGTTGTCACCTTGCTAGTAATTGTTTATAATTCACTGAAAAGAACCAGTATCCTTAACATTTAAAAAATGGATATCTTTTTTACTTCCTGGTGTTTTGCGTTTGTCTGAGCATCATAATATGAAAACAAAACAAAAGCTGTGCTATACATTTATTTCTTCCTCTCAGCTGTAGTCAGTTGGGGCTTGGACTAAAGTGAGAACTGATGGGTTAAATACTGCGATAATACAGACCTGCTCCAGCCCAGCAGTGGTGGCAGAGTCCACAGCAGTGAGTAGAACCAGGAAGCGGCTACAGACACTCTGGCCCTGCGATACTGTGAGGAGTTCATCTGGGAGCCGCTGAGCAGCATGGTGTAGCGCTCAAAAGACAGCAGAGAGAGGGACACCAGAGACACAATTCCTGGCAGGCAGACACAGCCGTGAGCAATCCAAGAACAAAGTCACAAAATAACAGGCTGATACGGTGGGAAAATTGACATTTCAACAGAAAATATTATTTGACATAAGTAAAATATTGCATTTTAAACCTATGGTGAACAGATAAAAGATAGACTCACTCTTGTACTGCACAGAATATAGGCAAGTCAATATTTGTCCAAACATAATCATTATAATATAAAAAGACATTGCCAACATGTATTTGAAATAAATAAATGTTTCTTTAAGAACTACCATGGATAACTATTAAACCTCTTTGGTGAATTTAGCAAATATTGATGCTTCTAATGCTACTTTTACCAAAACTGAAGCATCATCAGTATAAAAGCAGATGTACAGTGCCGTACAAAAATATTCACACCTCTTAAACGTTTACACTTTTTATAACATCACAACCAGAAACTTCAATGATTTGTTTTTAGGATTTTATGTCATACACTAACACAAAGTGGCATATAATTGTAAAGTCAAAGTGAAAAATATGCTTTTTAGAATATTTTTTCTTAGAAGTGTTGCGAATGTATTCAACCCTCCAGTGTCAATACTTTATAGAAAAACATTTTGCTGTGGTTACCTCTGCAGGTCTTTGGGAATATCTCTCCACCAGCTTGGTACATCTAGACTCGAGTTGTTGCCCAATGCTTCTTTACAAAACAGCTCAAATTCAGCCAGACTGGACGGAGAGCATCTTTGAACATCATATGCCATAGATTCTCCATTAGATTAAGGTGTGGACAGAAACAGAGACAGTTTCTTCCCCCAGGATGATGAATACAATGAACACCTTCGAGCCTATTCACAGCATATTTGCACTATCACAACCTGCCTTTCTTTTTTCATTTTTCTTTATACAAAAAAATGGCTCGACATATCTTGGCCAATAAAGCTGATTCTGGTTCTGGAAGATTACCCTCTGCCCCAATGTTAAGTCTTGTGCAGGTTCAAACATATTTCCTGAATGCCCTGTATTTAACTCCATCCACCTTCCCAACAACTCTTACTAGTTTTCTTTTTCTTGCTGAAGAAAAACAGAATGATTCACTGACCATCCCACTTTAATATGGGGTTGGTGAGTTAAATGAGATTTGAAATGTAAGTTTTACTCCACAGGACAACTCAGTTTTGGTCTCTTTGAACAGAGGACTTTCTCACAGAACAGCTGCATTTACACTGGGATTAAATTACACATATTTGTACTCTGTTTCCTTGATTTTTGAAGACTATTGGTTTAACTGGATTTTATTGAAGGGTATCAGAGTAAAGGGGACTGAATATGTATGCATGCCAAACTTCTCAGATTTTTCATTTGATATTTAAAAAACCCTATAACATTTTCCTTCCACTTTACAATTATGCAATACTTTATATCAAAGTTTAATAAAATAAACTGAGGGTTGTTTATGGTTGTTATTCTGCCCATTAATTAAAGTACTGGAAAGAACATTCAGCTGCTACCATGACTTTAATCTGAGGACCTGAACTCATACTTGCTCACTTTGCGTTTTGTTTTGTTGCTGTTAAGATCATTTAATTGGCTGATTGTATTGGCTAAATTGTTTTTTAATTTGACAGCTTCTATAACAGAGAAGTTGGACAATTTTCCTTACATTCCGCTTTTTTAAATAGTTGTTTAGACTTATTTACAATGTAAAAACAAAAATTCAAATTACACTTAAATGATTTTCTGAAATAGGCTAATGTTTGGCCATTGGATGCTTCCATAGATACTTATTTATACACATGTCATGGCTGTATCACGCAGAATATTAAAATAAATAATAATAACTTCCAGTTACCGAACAGCGCGTTGCAGAAGCCGTACCACCGGCACCCATCGGACCCAGTCAGCCACCTGCCGCGCACGCTGGCCGCGAAGCTGAGAGGAGTCCCGAAGATGCAGACCAGCACGTCGCTGACGCTGATGTTGATCAGGAGCAGGTTGGCCGGAGTCCGCAGCCCGGGGAAGCGAGAGAACACCAGGAGCAACAGAAAGTTACCCAGAATGCCCAGGACCATGATGAACCCGAGAACAACTGCAGCTGAGGTGTGACCTGCCCCGCTTAGAGAGGAGTCTGACCCAGGGTTCGGCTGCCCAGCGCTGAGGTTGCTGCTGTGCTGAAAGTGGATCATCATGGCACTGTAACCCATAGCTGAATGCATAAAACCCACTGCTGAAAAATGGCCAGACTGGGAGGGAATAATCTTTAGAGCTGCTTCCAGTCCTTAAGCTGTCACCCTATTTGCTGAACTCGTTGTCCTCATTGAATTAATCAAGGCAGTAAACTAATATTTATGGAAATTTGTGGTAAAATATGGCAACTTTATATTCAGCAGAAAGCGGGAGTGAAGAAAGCAGCAGTTATTTCCTTTTCAGCAACATGCTCTTTAATTGTTCTTGTTGCAACATTGCAGAGCAGATTGGGGACCTCAATAAATGATCCAACTCGTCAATTATGCAAGTTTTGGCTGACTCAGAGGATAGGCCAAGAATGCTCTCACCCCTGAGCCAAGACGCTGAAGCATTTGACTAATAAACTGTCACACGGAGCTTTCAGTGTCATGAAACTATTATACATAACTACATTAAATCAATTCTTGAGGTTCCCTGAACTGAATGATGTGTGTGCAGAGTTTTGCACTAAACCGTTTTCATCTGACTGGGGAAAATGTCTCTCAGCACGCCTAAAATCTGGTGCTTATACTCACTACTTGAAAGCTAACCATGGTTCAGGAAGCAGCCTACATATGTGTGGAGTAATGGGACCCCATGGATATTAATGTATGACTGCTTCTCATGGAATGTGTTAAGATGTTTCATCCTGGGTACAACACTTGAAGCATGGTAGCTCTTAACTTTTCTCATGCAGACAAACACATTTCTAGATGTAAAAATAAATTCAAAAGGAGAATCAATGAAAACATAGGCTTGCATCCATATATGGGTGTTTATGTTCTTCACAAGATTTCCAATATATTGGTGTTTTTTGAACCCCATCCCAACTGCTGCCTATGTTGAGCAAGCTCTGTACTGGTGGCAACAGGAGATGCTCCTGGGGTATTATTAAACCTAAAGCATTCTTCCCTTTAAGTAAAGCTCTCCCCTTGGACTTCATGTGGATTTGGAAAAATAACCCTTTTGAAAGGAATATCCTCTTCTGCAATGTGCAATGTGAGGCTGTTTTGACATAAAAAAATGGATGGCTTCATGCTTTTCTTCAAAGGGGAATTATGCTACAAAAAAAGACCATGATTACAAGTACATCTATTTAACTTATAGACGTTTGATAGCTTTTCTTTTACAGATTTACCTATATTTATGATATGACTGCACTGAAATTGGTTTATCTCATTACTGTGTGCAAAGGAAAAAAACAAAAAATTGGTGTATTTAATAAAATATTAAGTAATAATAATACATAGGTAGGCTAAATAATACAATAAATCCGTACGAAATAATTCAGTCCAGGTTTGTCCTATTTATTTATTGTCAATTTAACATGATCCATTTGCCACATATAGAATCTGTATAGTGCTTGCGCTACTCACAGCAAAGGGAGGAGCCCATTCCCAAATGACTGGACATGCAAATAAGAAATACTTTTTCAGGTGCAACTGAAAAACAGCCCTGAGTGGTGAGCAAACCGCCATTGCTTTATCGACCAGAACACTGTACTATTTATGCAACCAGATTTTGACCAGGGTGATGAAGGAAAAAAGAATTTGTATCTCTTTTTTTAAATCGTCGTGTAAAAAAGGTCTCCATTATTGTAAAACTATTTGTCTCTAAAATACAAAAAATATATAACGAAAGTTGGTGGCTGCATGAAACAAAGTTTGTGGGTTTTTTTTCTTTTTGATTGACTGGTTGATTAATTCTTGCATAAATGGCACGGAAAACCAGAAAAGATGCATGGCTGACAGATAAATTGTATTTTATTATCTGGTGCTCATATCTGATGCGCTATTCGAAACCGCTGCAGCTTACTGATTAAAGACAACAACAATGTGCGCAAAATTTGTGTTAATGGTGCGTGTTTTGGAGTAAAAGGTTTGTAAATGTCACCTGGTGGCCTTCACGGTTGGATTGCCAGTGAGAAATAATAGCAAAAGCAGATGAAGGTGGAAGTAGCAGTTGGTTTATTCAGGCGCACACCATTCAGCCTAACAGCATCAAACCTCCTAACAAGACACAATTGCAGCCTTAAATAGGCACAGCTGATAAAAGGACTAAACCATTCTCTACATGGAATTTAACATCTCACAACTTCCAACTCAAACATACATTTAATCAAATATATACATATTCCCCCTTACTTTTTATAAATATTTTATATTTTTTAAGCCTACACACCCAAACACCATAAAACCTCACAAATACTAAGTGGACAAATCCCCCACATTTTCCATGGTCTCTCCCGGAACCTATAAATGGTGTTTGAACCCTGGAGAGGACACAGAAAATACAGGTGAGTCACTTCCTTAGCACAACACTTCTTCACTCACTTTTTAACAGATTTTACACAAACATTTGCTCAAGTTTCAAAACAGTAGACTTTATTTGCTCTGACTAACAATTCTTCTTTCACAGATACCCACCCCACTTCTTAATGAGGAGCAGCTGTGCAGAGCCTGGAACAAAAGGCTACATGCTCATCACTAAAATACTCAATAAATATTAAATAAAAAAAGTTAAAACTTCTGTGCAAATGATTGTGTGCAAATCCATACCTAAAGTGCAGTGCTAAATAAAGTGTTTGTTAAATTGCTAGATAAAGTGCTTTTAATAAAGTGCAAAGGTGCTCTTAAAGTGCTATGAATTACTTAAATAGGGATAGTCTCTTCATTACAGTAAGTTATAAGATAAATATTTAGATGATACCAATGATGTAAGCTGTCTGAAGAAAAACAAAAATAAGGTGACTGTAATTATAACAATTCAGAAAAAAACTAGAATAATGTTAGTTCTCCTGATATGAATTCAGAGGTGTTGCATATTCAGTTTGCAGCCTACATCACGACGCTGCAGTGACGTCGACAGAGGCCGTTTCCCTAGCAACTGTAGCCGGTCCGTTACCCGCAGCGGTCGCTGTTCAGATCAGATCGGATCAGTGAGCGGAGCGGTTAGTTTTTTCGTCACTTACCGGATTCCACCTCTGGGTTGCGGGGTGTCGAGGTGGGGAGCCCGCAGGTCCGTGCGGAGATGCTGAACATGTGGAAAGTCAGGGAGCTGGTGGACAAAGCGTGAGTACCAACCGAGATGCAGGCTCAGTGCTAGCCCGCTAACTAGGTCGTGAGCTAACAGGTGATTGAGCGGTTTTCTCCGGCCAGCATCATTAACTTTTATCGCTGATGGCGGAGAGGACACGGGCCTTCAGCTGTTAGCTTGGATCAGTTGGCTAGCTGCCAACTCACAACCTTGCGACACAAATAAATATGCTGTGGCATTTTCAGCGCCATGTGTTATAACATAATTCTAAACGGTTCGTGCCTTTCAGTTAGCTAATCCCGCTATAAGCAGGTCAGAGTGCTGCTGCTGCAGCCCTACAGCCTGCCTGTCTGTCCCGCCCTGGTGATGCTCACCATCCACCATCTCCATTCAACACTCAACACACCACCAACAGGAAGGCTTATTGTTTATGACGGACAAATAGTGGCTGAACAACAGTAAAGGAACAGCGTGTTTTCTCCTCACCACTCACAGCGCTCTATTGAGGCCCACGGTCCACAGCAACGTAGCATGCTTGCAAACAAGCGAATAGCAGGCTAGTGTGCGTGGTTATGCCTCTATGAATATAGTTATCGTAGTGTAACCCTGCCGGAGGAGGAAGAACATCTTCTTCTTGTACTATCTGTCCCTGCAGCCGAAAGAAAGACGCTGCATGCATTGCTGAGTAAAACCAAAACTAACCCAAGTGTCTTTGCATCGTTGTTTCAAAGATAAGCAGACGCAACCGCGAAAAAGGCTTTGTCACCTCTGTTTTTAATCCAGGGTCTGGGGATGGCTAATAACATTTTATTTGTGAACATTATCACATCAATCCGAGCACGCTGAAATTAGATCATGGATAACTACCTCAAATTCAGTGGAAACGACTGATAACGGGATCTTAAAGGGCCAGTTGAACTGTCATAACCACATAGACCTGGCTGTCCAAAAATCTGAATTTGTCTTTTGTTTTTGTGTGGTTTCAGGAAGCGTTTTATATCTATATCTGTTCATCTCTAAGATATTTTCGCAAAGTTGGAACAGAATGCTTTTAGCTTGGATAGGACAAGCAGTAGGAAAGCAATATTATACTATGCTTTGAAAATGGACCCTTAAGAAAGTTGGGGCTGCACAATATCAAGAATACATAAAATTATGATCATGTGGTTTGATATTGCAGTGACAATATTGATTACGACTAGCCCACATTTTCTTGACTCTTTTCTTTGTGAGTTTTAGCATCTCAGCCACTAAAACTAAACATGTGGTGTGCATCAGGGCAGTTTTGCACAATCCAACTGTCCGAGTGTCTTATTTGCATACAGAATGTGAATGTATGGCCCTTGAAATTTGCTTTCAACCCAAATATTAAATCCAAGCAGTCCTTTGAGATTGCAGTATTGCAAACATTGATACTACAATGATCACTGTGAGTCGCTATATTGTGCAGAGCTGATATATAAAGAAAAGAACAAGGGACCAAAAGTGGAGCCTGGGGGTACCCCGCAAGTTAGAGAAGAAAGAGTAGAGGAGAATGTTCCTAAATGGAGAGAAAAATACTGTTTTGACTTGCTTATCAAAAAGGACAGACTTCCCATTTATCAGATAAAAGTAACTTATTAAAAGCTGTTAATAGAGCCATTTGTTGTGTGTGCGGTAATGAGATTTAGATAAACTTTTTTAGCAACATGACTTAAATAAAAAAAAATAGCTGCAATTGTATATAATAAACAACCTGATCTGATACCCCTGATGAAATAGGAAAACCAAAAAAAGAAAAACTAAAGCTGGCAAAAATAAGCTTAACCGAAAATGTATCTGTTAATTGTTCTTTTTATTTTGATGTATTTTAAACCTCCTCCTCCTCACGCAACAACAAAAAATATATTTAAAAACAAAGTAGTGTTAGTTGCACATAATGGGTGAACTGGCAACCGAAGGTATTGTATGCATACGATGTATTAAAGATAGAAGGTACTATATAAAATTAATGATATGGCCAGATGAGAGAATAGAGACGAGGCAGTACATGAATCAGCACTGGGCTTGAAACGGATTAAAAGACAACGGCTCCCATCAGCTGTTAGTTGTGGCTGGCTGGCCATGATGAATACACTCCATTATTGATCTGCCTCCATAGAACTGGCAGCAGAGGCATTTCTTTTCAGCTCACACTAATATAAAGCTTTCTGCAATCGCTGATTATAACACAGTTAAAGGTTGCCGCTGCCCGTTCTAAATTATTGTTAGTTTCCTCTTGCTGGGAGTTTGGCAGGTTTCAGAGAACAAAGAGATGTAGAGTAAGGCAGGAAATGAAAAGGGCTGAGCACACAAAGAGAAATGACTGTCTACAGAATAAGCGTTGCTCATGAAGGGATTAGATTTGTATATACAGGAAAGCAGACAGTAGAAAATGAACTACAGGAACAAAGAAGGCAGGAAGCAGCATACCTGTGGACACACTTCCTCTACCCCCCTTTATAGGGCAAGAGCAATACTGCAATAGCTCTGCAGATAGCAAGCCCTGGTCAGTCTACCTCAGGGTCCTGTGGTGACATACACCCTGAGAAGATCAGAAATGTATTAGGTTGCTTCACCATGCAGGATTTAAAAGTCCAAACCAGCACCTTAAACTGTACTCTGTGTTGCACGGAGAGTTGGTAGAGAGAGAACATTAGATGCGCAATAAGGGAGCACTTGGAAGACAAAGACTTAGCAGCTGTATTTTGGGCAAGAGAGGTTTTATTAAGGGAGGTAATAACTGAATTAGCCATGTTCCCGTCAGCTTTGGATATAATAACACTCGGTTTACCTGTATGCCTTACATGATAAGAAACAAGAACAAACAGAACTTTTGACATATGGCTCAAATGTTTTATTGTCATCAGTCTTCAACCCCCTGTTTCTACTGGTGGGTCTATTTTGCAGACCCAGTGTCATTAAGACCGCATATAGTATTACTCCACATTTTCATTATTAATCTGTGACTTAGGTTTAGATATTATTCAAAGTGAAAATGGAACTCTGAATTAAAAAAATGGTACCGGAAAACCTCATTTTTGTTGTTTTTTTTTACTCTTTTTTTCATGTATTCGTCTTGTGGGAACAAAGTTATATAGTAATACTAATGATAATAATCGGTATAAATGTTTGTGTCAACAGCACTAATGTGGTGATGAACTACTCAGAGATAGAGTCAAAGGTTAGAGAAGCTACCAATGATGACCCCTGGGGACCTTCTGGACAGCTAATGGGAGAAATAGCCAAGTAGGTGTAACAACAATCACACACGTTTACATGCTCACTAGACGTGATTTGTTTTACTTATGTTTGCTATTGTACTGATTATAAATTTGACTGTATGTGTTTGTAGAGCTACATTTATGTATGAGCAGTTCCCCGAGGTGATGAACATGCTTTGGACGAGGATGCTGAAGGATAATAAGAAAAACTGGAGACGAGTGTACAAGGTTTGATTGCCATACATTGTATCTGTGTTGTGTGATAATGTGTGACTTGTTCCTTAAAGTCTGGTCTGGGTTTATTTAAGCAGAGGCTTAGAGTTTCCTTCTGCCTCACGTTGGACCTACATACAAATGTTTTTACACGAGGGAGTGTGCCCAGACCCAGTTTTCTTCTGTCTGTGTTTTTTAGGGCAACGATTTGTTCTTTTTTCAGGTTCAGTTTACCTTTTGCATGTGTTGGCTGCTTGTTAATATATCTGGAGCAATGATTCTTAACGAAGTAAGCTGTTAGCTTGCAAACTGTATTTGAATCAGCTACATTTTTTTCATATGGGGCAGTTGCCCAGGGTGGTATCAGTGGTGGCTGTTGGGAGGACTTATTTATCAGGTATGTTCTGAACACGTTTTCTATTGTTTATATCCATGTGGAGTCAGTGTGGAGCTGGTTACTCCTGCTGGTGGCTGAGAGACTATTTTACTGTCTTTTTGCGCGGCTGCACTACATCGTATGCATCGTGATGATTTCCTACATTTTGAGGAAAGGGAGAAACCACCCTAAAGACTCCAGGATCTCCAAGACCTGTTCTAACATAGCTGGATTACGGCAGCTTTGGAAAACCTGATTTCAATGTTAAGGCAATCCTGACCGATCTTCGCTCTTATTACGTATCGCAGAGGATTTTCCCTGCCTCTAAATGGTCTCTCAGTCTTGGTCAGTAGGCTACACAATCATGGGGAAGACTGCTGACTGGACCGATGTCCAGAAGACAGTCATTGACACCTTCCACAAGGAGGGTAGGTCACAAAAGGTCATTGCTAAAGAAGCTGGTTGTTCGCTGAGTGATGGATCCAAGCTTATTCATAGAAGGCTGTGTGGAAGGAAAAACTGTGGTAAAAAGGGTGGACCAGCAACAGGGATTCTCAAGCAAAATCAACTTAGTAATTCAGGAGAACTTCACAAGGAGTGGACTGATGCTGGAGTAAGCGCATCAAGAGCCACCACCTACAGACAAATCCTATACATGGGCTCCAAATGTTGCATTCCTTGATTCAAACCACTCGTGAACCAGAGACATCAGAAGCATCTTAACTGGGCTTAGCAGAAACAGAACTGGGCTGTTGCTCAGTGGTACAAAGTTGTCTTTTCAGATTAAAGTCAAGTTTTCATTTCATTTGGAAATCGTGGTCCCAGATTCTGGGGGAAGAGCGAAGGAAACAGAATCCACATTGCTTGAAATCCAGTTGATGTTTCCACAGTCAGTGAGGATTTTGGGTAATAGGTCATCTGCTGGTGTTTTTTCACTCTGTCTTCTGAAGTCAACAGTCAACACAGCCATCGACCAGAACATTTTAAAGCACGTCTTGTTTTCTTCTGCTGACACGCTTAATGGAGATGCTGACTTCATTTTCTAGAGATGCTGACTTCATTTGACACACGTCCACACTGCCAAAGGCATTCTGCAGAGACCACCCGCATTATGGCTACCTTAATTTTATGGTGCATTTTTTAGTGTGGTGTGAAGGGGACCTTAGCAAAGAGAGTATGTTGAAAATATTTTTAGCAAGCAATTTAGATTATGAAAGACACTGTGACTCACTGCACTAATACTTACGAAGTGAAAAACATTGATTGTTTTCCATTTTTATTAATTTTCTTTGTACAGTTAGTAAATTATTTTCCCCTGGGCACTCCCAGGTAAATCAACCCAGCTGTGAGCCTGTCTTGTTTCTTTCCATCTCTCTAATATCCCCTCCTCTCTCTTCCAGGCCTTACTTCTGCTTGCCTATCTGATCAGGAACGGCTCTGAGAGAGTCGTCACCAGCGCCAGAGAACACATCTATGACCTGCGATCCCTAGAAAACTATCATTTTATCGGTGAGTTTCCCAATAAAAATCACTCTCTCTTTGCCATTTTTAAGCTTTAGGTTTTAATATTCACATCTATCAGGTACCATGCATTTAGATAAAGGCAGTTTGTCTTTGAATAAAAAAACAGGAGGTAAAAAGAACTAGAAATGGTTCTACAGGGGTTTCTATCTGTGACTTGTCTGTTAATTGGGTTTATCTACAGATGAGAATAGTAAGGATCAGGGTATAAATGTGCGTCAGAAGGTGAAGGAGATGGTGGAGTTCATCCAGGATGATGACAGACTGAGAGAGGAGAGAAAGAAAGCAAAGAAGAACAAGGATAAATATATTGGAGTCTCCTCTGCCAGCATGGACGGAGGAGGGGGCAGCTTTAAGAACTGTAAGTAGCTCATAGAGTTCATCTGACAGCTTGAGTGGATTAAAATCATAATATGATCCCTCCTGCAGAACCTGAGAAAAATATTTTCTAAAGCAACTGGAACATGCTTTTTATTTATGCCTAAACCCTTAATCCTATCAGGGAGTAAATTACTGGTATGGTTTATTATTTGCAGATTTATAATTAGGTCGGTAAGTGCTAAGAATGGAAAATACTGAATCAGTAAAGAATATGTACAACTTCTTAGTTTTTTGCCTAGTTACTTACAACCATAACAATCCTTTAATTTGTGGCTTTAGAGACAACCTTAGAGAAAATATTTAATCACTTTTTCAGCTCTGACACTTAAATTGCTGTCATATTTTAAATTAACCACAGTAAAACACATATATAATAAAACATATGTAGTTAAAATAGGGGGTTTAAGTTGCCAGTCTTGTTTGGTCAGTTTATGTGAGAACTCTCCGTTTTTGACCTTTTCTTTTTCCAGCTAATGAATTAGATCGGAATAAGTGGGATGAGGACTGGGACAAGAGCAGAGGAGCTTTCCCATTCAGTGAAAAGCTCGGAGAGATCAGTGATAAGATAGGCAGCACCATCGACGACACGCTCAACAAGTTCAGAAAGAAGGAGCGAGACGATTCACCTGATAGGATCAGGTAAACGGATCCACTACTCTGATAGCAAGTTTTTGTGACGTAAGAATCACGATGGATGATTTTCAAACTATTTCCCAAATGTGGATCCTGTTCAGTTCAACTGAAAAAAGTATGCTGAAAATGTTTCAAAAGATGAAACGAACACTTAATCGATTCAGTTTCAGCATTCTGTCTTCTTCAGTTTACTACTGCCGTTAGTTGTACTGAATCTGATGAATCGGAAGTAAAGCTCAGCTGTCCCAGTAGGATTATTTTGTCATTTTCTGTCAGGGGGAGGATCCAAAACAGTCCACATCATTGTATTTAGTGTAAATTACTATAAATGTCAGTCTCTTTAACACTGGTGCAAAGACAAGACCGACGCTAGTAAGGGGGACTTTCTATAGGCCTACAGCAACACTGAAAGAGCAGCAGGTATTTCTAGCAAATACTGGTTGGTTTA
This sequence comes from Crenichthys baileyi, assembly GCA_036173005.1. Taxonomy (NCBI): domain Eukaryota; kingdom Metazoa; phylum Chordata; class Actinopteri; order Cyprinodontiformes; family Goodeidae; genus Crenichthys; species Crenichthys baileyi. Next base: position 1,754,820 of record JAHHUM010001730.1, on the reverse strand, counting down.
CTTCTACATGTGACAACAATATCTTTTACTCCTAATATATCTGAACTGACAAGTAGGGTTGCAAGACAGAGACAAGGTCTGGCTAAAATGTTCCAAAACCCACCAAAAGAACACCATACCTACAGTAAAACATGGGGTCATACAACAGATGTCTCCCTAAAGTTATCAGTCTTTTAAATGTCTGACTTAAGGTGATTCACATATACAGGCGTTGGACAATGAAACTGAAACACCTGTCATTTTAGTGTGGGAGGTTTCATGGCTAAATTGGACCCGGCCCTGGGTTTGGCCCGGTCTTCATTTTTGCACATTGCACCAGTAAGAGCAGAGTGTTAAAGGTTTTAATTAGCAGGGTAAGAGCACAGTTTTTGCTCAAAATATTGAAATGCACAAAACCCTTATGGGTGACATACCAGAGTTCAAAAAAAGGACAAATTGTTGGTGCACGTCTTGCTGGCGCATCTGTGACCAAGACAGCAAGGGCTTTTTGATGTATCAAAGCCACGGTATACCCCGGGGTAATGTTTTCAGCAAAAACCACCAAAGGGGGAAAGGGGAAAAAAACCCAATCCAAAAGGATTAAAATGTGGACGCAAGAGGAAGCTGTCTGAAAGGGATGTTCGGGTGCTAAACCCCGGATTGTATCCAAAAAACGTAAAAAACCACGGCCCGCCCAAAAACACGGCAGAATTAAATGTGCACCTCAACTCTCCTGTTTCCTTTTACCAGAACTGTCCGTCGGGCCCACAAGGGGGCCAAAATATATTCCGCCACGGGGGCTGCTATAGCCAAAACCCTTTGGTCACTCATGCCAATGCCAAACCCGGGTTTGGTTTCAATGGTGCAAGGAGCAAAAATCTTTGGGGGGGGACAATGTGAAACATGTATTGTTCTCTGATGAGTCCAAACCCCTTTACTGTTTTCCCCCATCCGGGAGAGTTACGGTGTGGAGAAGCCCCCCAAGAAGCGTACCACCCAGACTGTTGCATGCCCAGAGTGAAGAATGGGGGTGGATCAGTGATGGTTTTTGGGTGGGCCCCCTTTTTCATGGCATTCCCTTTGGTCCAAAAAACTTGTGCTAGATGGGCACAAGAACTGCCAAGGACTACCGAAACCTTTTTTGCGGACCATGTGCATCCAATGGTTCAAACATTGTATCCTGAAGGGCCCCGGTGCCATGGGATCAGGATGACAATGCACCAATACACCCCAGCTAGACTGGTGAAAGATTGGTTTGATGAACATGAAAGTGAAGTTGAAAAATCTCCCATGGCCTGCACAGTCACCAGATCAAAATTATTTGGGGGCCCCCTTTGGGGGGTTTTTTTGGGGGGACGAGTCAAAACGTTTTTTCCTCCACCAGTATCACGTAGTGACCTGGCCACTATCCTGCAAGATAAAATGGCTTAAAATCCCTCTGACCACTGTGCAGGACTTGTATATGTCATTCCCAAGACGAATTGACGCTGTATTGGCCGCAAAAGGAGGCCCTACACCATACTAATAAATTATTGTGGTCTAAAACCAGGTGTTTCAGTTTCATTGTCCAACCCCTGTATATCACACACAGGCAGAGCAACTCAACTTTAGCATAATCCCCTGAGTTCTGATGCATCCCTTGTCTGGTTGCCATAGTGACAACGAGGAGGAAAGAGGACCAAGAAACGGGAGGCAGGAAGCGATCGAATTCAAAGATGAGGAGGAAACCGTCACGACGAAGAGCATCCAGATCACACAAGCAACAGAAACCACGACCACCACGACACGGAAACGCAGCGGAGCGGCGAGCAGCAAGACGCTGGACCTGGGTGCTGCAGCACACTACACAGGAGACAAGAGCCCAGAGGGAAAGGTATCCATACACATTGTTTCTAGGGTGACGGTCATCTTCATTATTGAAGGTTTAATTACGTTGTCCATCTCCTCAGTCATCAGCGAAGCAGTCTTCCAGCAGTGGACTGGCTGACCTGCTGGTGATTGACCCTTCAAACGATGAGAGCACAGCAACAGGTAATCAGAAACAGATTCCTCTCATATTTCTGTTCAAACACAGTTCTGTATCCTCTTCTAAGCTGGTGTTTGTGTTCACTCCTCCAGGAGGGACTTCAGACCTCATAGGTGGCTTTGCTGACTTCTCCTCACCTGCAGCCTCTGCCAGCCTCCCAACCTCCACTGGTAAACGTCTTCCCCCTCAGCTTCTTTAAAGTATCAGTTTATGTATGTTGTCCACCTGTGTCCAAATAGAACTGAGGTGGACAACATGCAAGTAGACTTTGAAACATGGTTCATTTGGAGACTGGATGAGTATGGACCTTGATCTAAGTATTTTCCAGGTCTGGATATGTATAGAGAAAGAAAATATATAGAGTATGAAATATATGTACAGAAAATTGGATACATTATTCCCTATCCCATTGTCTAAATATTGTCTTTTTTCTGTCATTCTTTCATTGGTTCGCCTTTTTTCTCCCTAGTTTTTCCTTTCTTCCAAACCTTCCTTTTTTAAAATTCCTTGGGCTGTAAGGGTTTTTTAAAAACCTTTTAAAGCCTAAGAAATTTGCAAATTTTCCGTTTATCGTGTACCTTTTGGGATTTTTTTTTTTAAATCTGTATCAACAAATGAAAAAACTCTGAAAATTTTTTTATGAAAAAAGTTTAATTTTCACATGAAAATGTTTAGGTACACTGCTGAAATATGCATGTGACACATTATTAATACTATATTTTGATTGGGAAAGTATAAAAAATGATGGCTTTCCAACAACATATGCTTTTCAACTCATCTTGCCATTTCCTAAAAGTGCCCGGTGGGTGCTTTGTCTCTTGGTCCTTCATCCCCTCTATCTACATGCTCCTGTCTCATCCTCTTTAGATGTTCTCTGCTTCTGCTGTTGAAAATTGCATGTTTTAACAATGACCTTTTCACTAAAAAGCAAAGGCGTGTTCATAGCATTAAACAAAAAGGAAGTGAGAGTTATCAATAAACTCAGCGAATTAGAAACCTAATTTCAACAATCTGCTAATTTAATTGAGGAACACCTAAACAAGAATATTACAAATTAGTTTTTTCTTCGTCAGGAGTCAAATTCCTGAGCTTACTCCGCATCTTTACTTGTTCCGGGTTCCTCAGCTCCACATCCTTACATTTGTGTATTCCAGTCGGTCCTTTTCTCGTAAATTCATATGCACCTTAACAAGCATCGAGCTTATTTGACTATTATGCTATCTCCACTACCCTGCTTGTAGGTTATAAAATACTGCACAACACTTCAGACTCACAAAATAAAAGAACAACTTTAATTGTTTTGCTGTTGAACTAATTAGCAGAAGTTTTATGAAAAATTTCAATTTGTATCTACAGAAATATTTACTGTTCTTGAATTATTGTTACAACCAGTAAAATACAACTAATGATGCATGATGTCCACTTTAATAGACATTTCTAACTTTAACAAATATAATAATTTTAAGGTATTCATTGAAGCTACCTATATATATATATTTTTTACCTTTGAGAGGTTAAGTTACAGTTAACCATACTATTTATTTCTTGACGACCAGCTGCTGCCTCATCCAACGGAAACGGGGAATTCGGGGACTGGAACTCCTTTTCAGGAAATCCTCCTGCTTCGTCCAGCTCCTGTCTTCCCCAGCCAGTAACGGACCTGTTTGGCAGCAGACCGTCGCCCATGACAACTGCTTCAAATCCCTCCTCTGTCCCCCCATCTTCTGAGCTCTTTGACCTGATGAGTGGAGTTAACCACCAGCCAACCCATCCACACACAACGCTCAGTGCTTCTCAGAGCATGACCTTCTCCCTGGGAGGGGTGACGCCGGGAGCAACCGTTGCTATGCCTACGATGCCACCCCTCCCGCCCCCTTTAAAAAAGGTATCCATCAAAAAGGAAGGATGAAAAATTTGCAAGGAAATTTTTTAAAAAATGGTTTCATTGTTTTATAGTAAAAAATTTTTTTAAAGAATAGTCCAGAATTGTCTGTGACTTTCAGAATATATTTTTAGAATTAAAATTGGGTCTTATATTGTCAATAAATATTCACCTTGTTGCTGCACACATTTCTCTGAAACTTTCACCTTTTGAAGTTAAGTAAATATTTGTTTTTAAATGATTAGACCACGAATGCTTCACAGAAAAACACTGGTCATTTGTTTCAGAATTTGGTGGCCATGGTGTCCCAGCAGCCTGTGGGATCACAGCAGAAGGCTGGGGTTGGAAGTCAGGGATCATTAGGGTCAACTTGGTCCGACCCATCCGTCAACATCAGCCTGGACTTCCTTTCAGCAGGCCTCAACCCCACAAAGACACCACCCACTCTGAACAATATAATCCAGCAACAAGGTAAAGTCCTTCAAACAGTTGTTTTTAAAAATGTATCTCTAAGTCATCACCTTGCTGAGTCAGTTTTTACAAACAAGATGGACCTTCTGAAAGCTACTTAAAGTGCTTTGCAAAAGTATTCACACACCTTGAACCTTTTCATATTTTGTCACATTAAAAACCTCAAACTTCAATATATTTTATTACGTTTTTAATTTTACGTGATAAATCAACAGAATATAGTAAACATTAGTAGGGTGGAAGGAAAACGACACTTGGTTCTCAGGACTTTTTATGAATGAAAATCTGAAAAGTGAGACATGCATTGTGTTTGTCCTCAGTCAATACTTTGTAGAACCAGCTTTGCACATCTAGAGTTTGACATTTTTACCAAATCTTCTTTCTAAAGTAGCTCAACCCCAGTCACATGGGATCGAGAGTATCTTTGAACATCAAATTTCAAGTCTTCTTACAGTTTCTCAGTTTATTTAGATGAGGCCTTTGACTAGGCCATCCATTCTAACACATGAATATGCTTTGATCTAACCCATTGCATTGTATCTCTGGCTGTTGTCCTGCTTGAGGGTGAAGCTCCACATAATCTCAGTTCTTTTGCATCCAAGCTTAAACAACAAGCTTCCAGTATTGCCCTGTATTTAGCTCCATTGCTCTTCTCATGACCTCTGATCAGCTTCCCTGTCCCAGCTGTAGACAAGTATCTCATGGCAGCATGATGCTGCTGGTTTTCTTCTTCTCTTTCTTCCATAAAGGATAGATGGAAGTGTATGAATAATAGTTGATAGCAGATTGTCCCACCTGAGCTGTGGATCTCTGCAGCTTCTCCAGAGTTACCACGGGCCTATTGGCTGCTTCTCTGATTAATGCTCTCCTTGTTCAATCTGTTTAGGTAGACAGCCATGTCTTGGTAGATTCGTAGGTGTGCCATACTCTTTCCATCTCATTACACACAGGTGGGCGTTATTTACTCATTAGGTGACTTCTGAAGCCAAGTTGTTGCACTGGATCTTAATCCAGGCTATCGGGGTAGGGGGCTGAATACAAATGCATCCCCCTCCTTTCAGATCTTATTTTGTAATTCCTTTTGAGAACCGTTTTTCTACTACTTTGTGTTGGCCTGTCTCATAATACATAGAATCTCGTGGTTGTAACGAGTGTCAATATGTGAAAGGGGTCAAAGGTGTATGAAAACTTTTGCAAGGCACTATAGTCCCAGTGTAAACTCTTCAAACTATTCCAAGAAAATGCCCATTCTAAATCTTCATTACCACAGTATTCCACAAACAAAGCGCATTCAGATTTGCACACGTCTGTGTTTGCACAGGAGTGCCTCCAGTCAACCTGTTGGCTCAGAATTTTGGAGGACTCAACCTCAGCTCACCGCCTCATGTGACTCCTATCAGACCACCAGCCAATCCCATGATGGCAGGAGGCGCCATGACAATGGGCATGCCTGCTCCCCTGGCTGTTGGCATGCCACCTTCAATGGCCACAGGTTTACAGGGTGGAATTCCTGTAAACCAAGGGATGATGGGAATGAACATGAGCATGAGTATGGGAATGGCTGCCCCTGTGATGATAGGTGGTATGGGGGTGCCAGGAGTAGGAATGGGCCTCAGTCACTCCATGAGCCCAGCAGTGGTCCCACCCAAACAAGATGCCTTCGCTAACTTTGGCAGTTTTGGGAAATGAAGGTTTGCAGTAAAATTTGTGTGGGTGTGAATGAGCAAGCGAGCATAAATGTGTGAAACTGCGAGCAAGTGAACTACAAGAGGACTTTGCTGTACTTGAAGACAACCTTGCATGTTTCACTGTCTGCCTTGGCTCTTTGGTGAGCTGGCAACAGTGATTGTTCACCATCCCAGTCTAATGGCACGACCTAGGTGAAAGTGGGGTACCCACTGATCTCCTTAGAAGAAACCGGAGGTGGTGCGAAGGTGTCATTACATAATCGGTCATAATTACTTCCCTTTACTGGAAAAAATCATTGTCTTCACATGACTTTTTATAAAACCACATGTATCTTCCTTCATTCAGTTTTTTTCTGCACAGATAATTCAGTCTAACTAAAATGGCACTAGGGCCTTAATTTTGCATTGTAGCTGAAAGATCAAGTTTATTATTTTTTTAATCCAAATTTAATCATAAAATTTAACCCATTCCTTTTTTGCCCAAACTAGCTCTGCTAAGCCCTTTTCAGACATGAAACATGTAAAACAAAGCGTTCTCCTTTTATTTGTTTAATTTTAGATAGTGTTATGTTAAATACCAGACAGCCCCATTCAGACATGTCTGTGCATTTTCATATTTACCATTCAGAGAAAATTTCTTGTTGGTGGCCCCAGCGTCAAATCATACCCCCATTTTGTTGCCTCCTACTTCCATTTCATCCCTGTAAACAAACCACTGCTTACCTACAGGGGTTGGACAATGAAACTGAAACACCTGTCATTTTAGTGTGGGAGGTTTCATGGCTAAATTGGACCAGCCTGGTAGCCAGTCTTCATTGATTGCACATTGCACCAGTAAGAGCAGAGTGTTAAGGTTCAATTACCAGGGTAAGAGCAAAGTTTTGCTCAAAATATTGAAATGCACGCAACATTATGGGTGACATACCAGAGTTCAAAAGAGGACAAATTGTTGGTGCGCATCTTGTTGGCGCATCTGTGACCAAGACAGCAAGTCTTTGTGATGTATCAAGAGCCACGGTATCCAGGGTAATGTCAGCATACCACCAAGAAGGACGAACCACATCCAACAGGATTAACTGTGGACGCAAGAGGAAGCTGTCTGAAAGGGATGTTCGGGTGCTAACCCGGATTGTATCCAAAAAACATAAAACTACGGCTGCCCAAATCACGGCAGAATTAAATGTGCACCTCAACTCTCCTGTTTCTACCAGAACTGTCCGTCGGGAGCTCCACAGGGTCAATATACACAGCCAGGCTCCTATGGCCAAACCTTTGGTCACTCATGCCAATGCCAAACGTCGGTTTCAATGGTGCAAGGAGCGCAAATCTTGGGCTGTGGACAATGTGAAACATGTATTGTTCTCTGATGAGTCCACCTTTACTGTTTTCCCCACATCCGGGAGAGTTACGGTGTGGAGAAGCCCCATAGAAGCGTACCACCCAGACTGTTGCACGCCCAGAGTGAAGCATGGGGGTGGATCAGTGATGGTTTGGGCTGCCATATCATGGCATTCCCTTGGCCCAATACTTGTGCTAGATGGGCGCGTCACTGCCAAGGACTACCGAACCATTCTCAAGGACCATGTGCATCCAATGGTTCAAACATTGTATCCTGAAGGCGGTGCCGTGTATCAGGATGACAATGCACCAATACACACAGCAAGACTGGTGAAAGATTGGTTTGATGACATGAAATGAAAGTGAAGTTGAACATCTCCCATGGCCCTGCACAGTCACCAGATCTAAATATTATTGAGCCACTTTGGGGTGTTTTTGAGGAGCGAGTCAGGAAACGTTTTCCTCCACCAGTATCACGTAGTGACCTGGCCACTACCCTGCAAGAAGAATGGCTTAAAATCCCTCTGACCACTGTGCAGGACTTGTATATGTCATTCCCAGACGAATTGATGCTGTATTGGCCGCAAAAGGAGGCCCTACACCATACTAATAAATTATTGTGGTCTAAAACCAGGTGTTGCAGTTTCATTGTCCAACCCCTGTATGTCCTTAAGCTATGCTGTCTGATTTAATTTTTCACTATAGTAAAGTGGTTTCATGAATTATGGACATAAAAGGTGATTAAAATCCTCAAACATCAGACATCATTTAATTCAGTTGTATTGTTGCTAAAATGTGACAAATCGTGGCATCTGATTAAACCAAATTTCCTCTAATTTGGTTAATAATTGACCTCCTGCTGGGACATGTTTTATTGGATATAAAAACATTACATTAGATCACCTTTTTTTAAAGCGGCTACCAAATATACACCTGGTAGGTAGCCTAATTTCTAAAGTATGAAACGGTTCCGCCCATCACAGGATGATTCGTAGCAGAAGGGCGACTTGACAAAAACTGGTGAGAAAACAGGACAGAAATTAAGATAAAGGGGCGAAATGATCAGCACCCATTATTGTTACATAGGTGCTACCCTGTGGGCTCCGGGTTAGTTTTACATCCTATTACCATTTATTTTGGTTCTAAACTGCATTTTGAAGTATGAACCAGTATGAAAAATGACTGCTGCTAAAAACAAACCAAAAAACTTGAAGTTGCCTCTTGTAGTTAGATATTATTTTTTGGAGACATAATACCAGGTTTACAGTAGACTATGAGAAGAAAATAGAAGATTTACTGTACGTGAACCACTGGTTGTCAATTCAGGTCCAAAACATCCCCCTGGTAGGTAGATATTAACACATTGTAAGTATGAAATGCGCCGTGTCAGACGGCATCATTTCATACCCAAAAAATTTGGGTTTAAAGCAACCAAAACTACAAAGGTACGGAATGGTGAAGAGCAAAATGATCAGCACCCTGACCTGCTCTATCAGTATGAAAACAGTGGCCACAATGGGTTTGCATCTTTATAACGTTAATTTATAGTTTGCTCTTAATCCTGCATTTTGTTGGAGAATTGGAACAGTTGAAAAATAATTATAGTCAGAAAGCAGAAGCTTCAGCTGCTGCCATAAACATTTTTTTTTCTTTTTTGCTGAGGGGAAAAATATAAAGATGCTGCTTCTTATTGTTGAAAAGAAAATCATTAAAGAGAAGTTTAAATTGTGCATTTGATTATTCATAATCTGAACATATAGTCAGATATCCAATTTTTCCGCTGTCACTGTTAATTTAATGGAAAGTGGGATGATAATGCAGAGTTGACCCAGACATGCTTGATTTTGACCAGATTAAGGGAAATTTGTACTCTTCCTGTCTGAAAGGGGCTTTGCAGCACAGTGATATATTGTCCTCCAGCAGTGGGCAGAATGAGCATACTTTAAAACAGTAATCCATACCTGCTCTGCTTGGGCCATATAAGAGTGGTTGAGTTACAAGAATATATATCTGGACCTAGACAAGCCAACTTCTTTTTTTTTTTTTTTTTGCTCTTCAACCTGATTTATGAATATTTTATCGGCTTGTTACATTACAATATTTTGACAGGTAGTGTTGAATGATTCTTGTGTTTGACTTTCTGACTGAATTTACCACATTGCTGTCTGATTAAAGGGCCACTCAGTGTTTGTTTCAGAGTGCTACTGATTTATTTTGTCTTTATGCAACTTGTGAATGTGACTTCACAAATGTCAGTAGGCTATTCAGTGTTGCTTTCTGACCCACACACACTATCGGAGTCTCTCGAACTTTTATGCATACAGACCGTTTTTATGCATTGAGGTACAGAAGTATTTTTCTTCCAGTTTGGTGGAAAAAGAGTCTTTAAAAACATGAGCTGCAACATTACTTATATGTTTACTGTGGATTCTGGGAATACCTCTGCAGTGTACTTTGAGTTGGAAAGTCTTTTTGCCAGCAAACATTTTTCACCTGCACCTCACAATCCATTGGTTGAGAGGACGCTCCTCAACATTTGATACAGGTTAAATACGCTGGAGACCAGTCCAAAGGGTTTTCGGTGACATTTGTGTCAGAGATAGATGACTGGGTGTTTGTGACTTTATGTATGGGTATGTTTCCTCTGTTTAATGTAGAAACACAGCTAAGCAGAGCCTCTTGTCATTTTCCGAGGCACTGCCCTCCAAATGACCAAATCTTTATTTTGTTACTCTCAGAAATATAATTCCACAGGTTTTAGTTTAATATTTTATTAGTTTTATGGTTATGTTCATATGGGAGAATTGCAGCTAAAGTGATTTACGTAGTTTACTTGAATCATGTTGTTGTTTTTTTCCGTCAACACAGATCTTTTCATTTGATTACTGTATATTTTCTGTACTTCAGTCAACATTAAATTAAATTATAACATTAAACAGTTGGTTTTCTTATTTTTCCCCACTTATACATTCATGAAAACTGTGCAATAAGACACCCAACGATTGCCTGTGTATTTTTGAGACATATTTGCACACTTTATATTAATTGTAGCAAAACTGGAAAAAATCAAGTAATATGAATTAACAATAACAACTGAAGAAAAGACATTTGAAGTGTTTCAAATGTTTTGTGAAATATAATAAGATGTAAAAAAAATAGATTTTCTTGTAAGAAATAAATTAGAAAACCCCAGTAATTATTTCCGCTTAAAATGACTAAAATCACATCAGCTTTAAATGTAATGAACATCATTACTCAGTATTTTCAAGCTGGTTTGCTCTGTTCAAGTCTCAGACATTTAGTTTGGTGGGATCCTGACTGTTGAAGTGAGACTGAACACCGTGGTGAGAATCAAAGCTATCTGAGGCCTTATGAGTTTGGTAACGGATTCAAAGAGCTCCCAAAACAATCTGAAATCAACCCTTCCACTGTACAGAAAAGAATCTACAAGTGGAGGACATTCAAAACCACCGCAAACATGCCCAGGTCTGGCCGCCCAAGCAGGTTCACCCCAAGAGCAGACTGCAAGATGTGAACAGAAGTCTCAAAAAGACCTAGAATGTCATCACAGGACCGTCAACAACTGTTTGCTACTGTTGATATGAAAGTGCATGCCTGTACAGTCACAAAGAGATTGCTTTAACTTCCATGGGAGGTGTGCAGGAAGAAAATCTAAGATTAAAGTTTGCCAGAGAGAACATATAGCCCAGAACCTCTGGAAAAAGTGTATTTGGATAGAGGAGTCCCCAGAACAGAGCCAGCCTTCTTTATTAGCTTGTTGAGCATTTTTAAGTCCCTGGCTCTGATGCTGCTTCCCCAGCAGATGATGGCAGAAGATAATACACTCTCCACAACAGACTTATAGAAGATATGCAGCATCTTGCTGCACACAACGAAGGTCCTAAGCTACCAAACATCATTTAATACCCTGCAACATTACTGAAGATGATGGGGACAACCGGCACCTACTGGCAAGCGCAGCAGTTGGTTACCATGGAGACTGAATGCAGGCAGGTGGAAAGACAATGTTAACCAAGGACTCACTGATTAGTTGAGCTACTTTTGCATTAAGAATCATAACAGATGCTGCTCCCCATTGTTCCATGTATTATTAATATATACAAAAGAACAAATAAATTACTTGTTATTTACAGGGCTAAATCTAAGTAGATGTGGTTAATTAATTGTGTAGGATGGTAGTTTTTTCTATGTATTGGTCCAATTTTAGTAGATTTCTTTTGTTATAAAACATTTACCGTATATTTTAGGTAAAGTTACACTAACAGTGCTCTAATAACTTGGTTGTCATGGCAACTAACTTTTGAAAGAAATCTTTTTGTTTAAATATGTTAACAGTTTAAAGAAAAACAAATTCACACACGTTAACTGAAGGAGTGGGTTACTGTCATCACAGATGAAAGGGACCTCTAAACTTAACGACGAAAATCTATTAAAGATTGAAAAAACAGAAACACTGTACTAAACAGGGACCCGGGTCAGGAAGTACCGATGGACAAGCAGAAAACAGAACATTCGCTTGACAGAACCGAAACCAGGGGAAACAACGCAGCTACGTGGCTTTAATTAATGAAGTTTCTTCCTCCAAATAAGACTTTTAACGGATAATAATCTAGGTGAGTAACAAAAAAAACTATCTGCGTCCAGATGTTTACTGCTACCGTCGAATATTCTGACCCTAGAGGGCGCTGTTGCTTCTGTACACTCTTGACACCAGAAGCTGGACCTGCTACCACAAGTTGTGGCCATACTGTGACTAAATGAAAAGTGTTGACATAAAAAGGTTCTTTTCAGTTCAGTATGCTGCAAACGGGTCAAACTGGACAACTACTGACCTCAACTCCAGTGTGTCCTTCTGAAACCTCAGACAGACCAGGACGAGATGTTCTAAACACCACTTTAACCATTCCACCGTCAGAGAAAGGTACCTTACACTGGAAATAATAATAATAATAATAATTAAAGGAAGGAGAAGATAACTTGAAACAAGTGAATACAACCCAAAAATCCACTGGATTTTGTTGTTATTGTTTTTTTATGACATGAACCTGCCAGAGGGACTAGAGATGGAAGTCAGCCACTTGGCTATAATTTCACTTATTTACATGCTGATGTTAATTAACATGTACTGTCCCATTTAAAAAAAATACTGATCTGCAAAATTACCCCTTTTCAATTCAATTCAAAAATACTTTATTAATTCCAAAGGGAAATTAAATGTTGTTGTGGATCGTATTATGCAGGTTTCCTCAAAGAGCAGTTGTAGATGCTGATGGCTCTGGGCAGGAAGGATTTCCTGTAGCGTTCTGTCTTACAGCAGATCTGAAGAAGCCTCTGACTGAAGACACTCTGTTGTTGTACGACAGTCTCATGAAGAAGATGCTCGGGGTTCTCTTCGTAATATTCTTCATTTTATAAAGAATCCTTCTTTGCACAATGATCTCCAGAGGAGTCCCCAGAACAGAGCCAGCCTTCCTTATTAGCCTGTTGAACTTTTATAAGTCCCTGGCTCTGATGCTGCTACCCCAGCAGATGATAGCAGAAGAGATCAAACTCTCCACAGAGTTAGAGACTTATAGAAGATATGCAGCATCTTGCTGCAAACACCGAAGGACCTAAGCTTCCACAAGAGGTACAGTCTACTCTGTTCCTTCTTGTAGATGGCTTCACAGTTCATCTCCCCTCCAGTCTGTTGTCCAGGTGAACAAGAAGGAGCTTGCTCTCCAGCTTCTTCTTGTACACCTCCTTGCTGTCTCTTATCATGACTTTAAGTTACTTCATGTGGCTGGCACAGTGCCTCCCAGTCTGTAGCCTCAAAGCAACCTCATACAGCTTCTTCAGCTCCCTGTTACCATTTTCTCACAGTTCTCTTTATGACAGGTAGCCTCTGAACAAGGGGCATATATTTCGAGCAGAGAAAAACAAGACTGCTATCTGATTTGCATAAAACAAATCCTACGTTTTGTTTTCTCTGGTAGAGCCGCTGACAAACTGTTGAAATGTTGGAAGTGTAGCAGAGAGTGAAGCATGGTTAAAATCACCAAATATTGCCACAAACGCATTGGGGTGTTGTGTCTGTTGCTTAGCAACAACTGACCTGATGGCATCACATGCAGTGTCGGCAACAGCTAAAGGTGGAACGTGTACTGTTGTCAGCATAACACTGGTGAACTCTCTGGGTAAATGATATGAATGAAAACTTAATGCTAACAGTTCAATATGTGGACTGCAGAGATGACACTCCAGAGTAACATGTCCTAGATTACACTATCTGTTGTTCACAAGTACTGCCAGTCCACCTCCTTTGCGTTTGCCGCTCCTCTTTAAATCTCTGTCTGCTTGTATGGTCAGAAAGCCTGGCAAAGAGACGCTGGAGTCAGGGATATGATCCTGCAGCCATGTCTCAGTGAAACCCATAATACTGCATTCCTGATACTCTGGCTGGGTCCTCTGTAGGGCTTGGAGTTCATCCATCTTGTTTCCCAATGATTTCACGTTGCCCATCAGAATCGATGGAATAGATGGTTTGAACTTCCTCCTTCTCGCTCTTCTCTTTGCTCCTGCTCTGCATCCATGGCACCTCCTTTTTAATTAATCAGGGATTTGGGGTTGTAGTTGAAGTATTATTTGAGCTTTTGAGATATTAATTAAATGCTCCCGGTTGTAGAAAAAAAAACGTTTCCATGGTGACGCATCACGCAAATGTCCAAAAGTAAAAAAATCCTTCCAGCTGCACAGCATCAGAGAGGATAATCGTCCACAAAAATCAATTTTGTCCACCACAAGAAAAATTTCAGTTCTTTAAAAGAATTAATCAGAACGAAAGTAACAGAGCTAATCCAACCTGCTGCCAGCGGCGGAATTCAATTCAGTGGATATAAGAAGTGTGCCTTCCTCTGTTTAAAATACCATGTTTATGTGAAGCAAATCATGTACAAATCAATTGATGAACAAACAAATCATTTGAGAGAGAAATTTACAAAATAAAAAACTACAACCTGGTTGTACACCCTTTAACTAAAACATTGCTGAAGCACCCTCTGATTCACTTTAAGCATTTACTCTTCTTCAGAAGAAGACTGCTCGCATGTCATATCTTTACTTTTGTGGTATTTTTCACCACTCTACCTTCCAAAAGTTCTTCAGACCTCTTAGATTTTGAGGACATTTGTTGTCCACAGCTATCTACAGGAGACCCCACAGATTTTTGGTCAGATTTAGTTCTGATCTATCGATAAGCCTCCCCAAAAATGTTCTTTTCTACTAGTGTAGTTTTTGTTGCAGTGATGCCGGAAAACCAAATCCCTCTTTATCTTTAGCTTGCTAGCAGACATATGGGGTTTTAGGTCAAAACTGACATGATGCTACCACCACCATGTTTTACTGTGGGTATGGTGCTCTTTTTGTAATATGCTGTGCTATTTTTGCGCCAAACATACCTTTTGGGATTGCGTTCAAAAGTTAAAGTGTGGTTTCATCAGACAGTATGGAAGATTTTAGCCAGACCTAGATGTTTTCTTTGGAAAAAAAGGAAGTCTTTCCATTTCAATTTATTGGTAAAAATTGGAATGACACCGGGAGTAAGTATTGAACAAACTTACAGAAATGCGTTAAATCCCTTATTAAATATGATGGAAAAGTTTTTTTTGCTACTGAAAACTTTAAGACATTTCTTGTGTGGAGAAACTAGTCACATAAATTGATCAGGTGTGAATTTGACCTATTCTTCCACACCTGCTGTCTTCAGATTTTGAAGGTTCTGGGGTCATTTCTGTCCACCCTGATCCTTAGTTCCTACCATAGATTATCAACTGGATGATACCTTGGTACAATGAGCTATTTTTAACCTCTGTGCTAACTATAGCTTTTGCCAAAGGATGCAAGTGAGAAAATGTTCAAGGAAATACTTCTAGGACAGCTGATCTTTGTTTAAGATTCTCTATGTGATGGCAGGTGTGGACCTTAGAAAATTCAGTTCAATTCAATTCAAAAATACTTTATTAATCCCGAAGAGAAATTAAATAAACTGAAATCTTGGTCTGATTCAAAAGGTGGTTCAACAAAGAATTAGTTTAGGGGTGTGCGCATTGATGCAACCAAGCTTTTACATTTTCTTCTTAACAGATTTGTTTGTTTTTTAATTAAATAACAAATGTTACATTCCACAATAAAGGAGAGAAATGTTCCAAATTATTTATGTAGGTCTTAATGCAAAAACCTGCCATTTTTGTGTCTTATAGTGAAATTATAAAGTTAGTGGCTGTATAATTAGCAACTGTTAGGATTGTGTGTAAAAGCACTTATGAGTGGAAACAACTGTATTACTATGATTGGATGAAAATACCCCAAATGTCTTCCTCAGATTTCAAGCCTATCTGGTTTGTCCAAGAGAACGGACGAGTCAAACGGCCAATGAATGCCTTTTTAGTGTGGGCTCGCATCCACAGAGAGGTCGTGCGAAAATCCTTCCCAGGAACTTCCAGCAAATACATCAGTGTTCAACTTGGAAATGAGTGGTTTAAGCTCAGTGAGGAACAGAAGAGGCCCTACTATGAAGTAGCTGAGAAGCTGAAGAAGATGCACAGACAGCAGTTTCCTGGTATAAACCATTGCATGTCTGTCTACAGGTGGATTTGAATAGCTGATGTTAAATATTTAATGCAAAGTGACTGCATCTTCTAGCCAGGTATTGTGTGGAAGAAATTAGATGATGTGACTCTTGATTGTTACTCACTTTGGCTCTCACTGTCATGCCAGATTACGAATATCACCCCAGGAGGACAAAATACAGAAGACAAGCTTTAGAGGAGAAATATGGCCCAACATCAGGACAACAGCAGAGCTCAAATATTCCCTTTATGGTCTCACAAACAATGCCTTCAGATGAATCATACTTCCTGGACCCTATTCCCTTAGGTTTATCTTTTGTGCCTTATTTATGCTGCTGGGATCCCTGTTCACCTTTTAACCCCTATCATCCGGAAGCCCTCTACCCCATGGGGCAGAGCCAGAGTTTAAGGTTAGGTATAATGTTTCTAAGAGCCAGATTTGGACATTTTTACACATTTTGTTTTTCATTTATTTAGATACTTGTTAACCAAACAATCAAAGACAGTTAAATTTATTTTTCAAATGCATTTACAGCCCCCTATTTGTCAGGAGCAGGATGGAGATGACAAACTTTGATCACAGTCAGGTGGACCTCATAGCCTGTCTCCCTGTGATGGGCTTTGTGCAGCAGAATCATTATCCAGCTGGTTTTTAGTAAGAAATGATGGTGGCTCTAACATAATTTCAGTGTTGGCTTTGAACAATGTCTGGAGTTTACAAGCCAGCATATGGAGGATGTGGGCAGAGACACACTGGCACCACTAATTAAATAAAATGTTCTCTATTACATAGTTTTCATATCCAAATTCCTTACTATATATATGCACAAATTTCCAGAGTCCTGAATGCTTTTGAAGGAAAAACACTGACTATAATTTTATGGCAGATAATACAACTGTGGCTAGGTGTTAACTAAGAACCTGTAAAAAACGGATGGATGGATGGATGGATGGATGGATGGATGGATGGATGGATGGATGGATGGATGGATGGATGGATGGATGGATGAATGGATGGATGGATGGATGGACTTGGCTAATTTTGTCTGTGTCTTATAATTTCTATTTCACTCTATTAGAAAATAAACACATTCAAATCCTAATTGAAGCATTTTCTGTGTAGTGTTTGCTCAATGTTCCATCAGTTTTGAGCTTTAAAAAATAGTTTTGAATTCCTGCACAATTACATAGTTTCAGCAAGACTAATACTAAAACTTTAAACATGCCATCCAACAGACGTTCCACTGCTAATTATAAATGAACTGTGCTAACTATTAATGTGTCCTAACTTTTCCATTACTGCTTACAATACAGTGTAGAACACACTATTTGTCATAATCTGCCTGTGTTTGAGGTTTGAGTAGTGTTTACCTTCTCTGCACTGCCATGTTCTTCATTTTCTTTATTAAAGTTCATTCAGGTTTATTAGAGTCATTTTGGTGTTTAGGTGTTTATTTCTTCCTGGATTACTATGTTAGATGTTTTAGTTTGTTTTTTCTGTTTTCTCCCTGTTCATGTAGTAGTCTCATTGTTTACTTGTTTCTGTTCACTTCGATGCTTTCTGTTACCTCCCTGCACTCCCTGCTCAGCTATGTTAATTAGTCACTCTCCCTTAGTTGCCCTCAGTCCCGTTTCCACCAGCTGCTCCTCATTTCCTTGTGATTAGCTAACTTGGTTCATTGGTCCATTCTCCACTCTTCCTCAGCATTCATACTCCCTGATTGTCATTGTTCCCCACTTGTTCCTCCTGCTAACTACCCTGTTTGCTGCCTGGCTCCATGTCCATTGATTCCACGCTCCTGTTATCCTTCTGCCCATGACTCACATCTGCCTGTGTTTCTGTGCCTGGTAATCTTGTAAATCAGTTAATTATTAAACTTTTTTTCCTCTACTCTTCTACGCTCTGAATTTGGGTCCTACCTCAATACACATTATGACACTAAGAGGTCTACATCACAGTCAGCACTTGCAGGGCATCAAACATTAGCAGGGCTAGTTATGTTTAAAATATCCAAACCTTACATTTTATTCCTGGAGTAATAAAGACAGATTTCAGCAGTTTGGTTAATCTCCTCAGACAGAAAATAATGTGGATTTGGTGTCAAAAGAGCCTTGTGTTTTTACAGATCACCAGACTCTTTCAATTAGCGTGAACATGATAAGAAGTTGAATTGTGGTTGCTGGAGGCCAAATAAAGCAATATTACAAAACAATTGTTTCATAAAAGAAACTCTAAAAATAATTTCAATATATCGGAAACAGGCAAATTTACTTAGAAGTTATGGGATTAATTGGGAATCAACGAAGTGTGACTTTTAAAAATTAGCAGTAACTTCTATTGAAGAGAAATTCCAAAGCTGCTAGGGAAAAGGAATCCCAAATAATTAAAAATATATAAAACTTTCAGAAAAATTAGGCTTTCCAGAAGATTAAATTGACTTCATTACAATTGAGACCAAATATACGAAGAACCAAATGTGCATTTGTAAGGTCTAGAAGGAGGTGGTTAACAAGGTAAAAAAAATGCACCAAATACTTTTTTAATTTCGAAAAAAATTAATTTTCTATTAATATCTCCCTGTAAACTTCAAATAACTATCAAGTTTCTGAAAAGCCTCTGGTGAACATACTGAGGGACAATGGAGTGCCACACTCCACCTGCATATGGATCCACAGCTTCCTGTCGGGTCGCAGCCAGAAGGTCAGACTGGGTCAACATACATCTTTGGCCCTCAGTACCGGCTCTCCACAGGGTTGTGTGTTGAGCCACCTGCTTTACAGCATCTACACCTACAACTGTACCCCAGCTCACCACAACAACACGGTTGTCCAGTTTGCAGATGATACTGCAGTGATGGGGCTCATCTTTGGGGGGATGAATCCAACTACAAGAACAAGGTGGAGCAGCTGACAGTGTGGTGCACAGAGAACAAGATTGCTGCTCGACATCTCCAAGACCAAGGGGATAACATTGGACTATGGGAAAAAGAAGACTGACATTCCAGAGGGTCATTGAGACGGCCCAAAAGATTGTTGTCTGTCCTCTCCCCACACTTAAAGAACTTCAAAGTTACTGCTGTCTCCAAAAACCCCATAACATCATAAAAGACACTTCTCACCTGGGTCACACCCTGTTTGATCTGTTACCAACAGGCAGACGCTACAGATCTATTAAAGCAGAGACAAGCAGATTCAACAAAAATTTCTATCCAACAGCAATAGCTAAACTCACTACAGCCAGAATGTAAAAGAGATGAAATAATAGTCACCAGGAACTGATGAACTAATTGGAGAGTTTTACAAAACCTTTGGTAATAATTTAGCTCCATTTTTAGTTGGCATGTTTGAAGAAACTACTGTATAACCAAAGAGGAATTACCACTCCTTGACAGGGTATTATTAAACTGATTCCCAAACTAAATAAAGATAAATTAAGTATTCAGAACTGGAGGCCACTGAGCTTGTTAAACAATGATGCAAAGTTATTTCCACTAATCTTTGCTAAAAGAATTAAATTAGATTTGGAGGATTTTATTGATGAAGAACAGTCCGGATTTATACCAGGAAGAAATATCAGTAACAATGTACAGTCAGTGTTAAACATGATTGATTACAATAAATATATTGTAATCAAATATATATATAGTAGATTATAGTTTTATTCTTTTTATTTATTTTTTATAAAGCATTTCATGCAATGAGTCACCAATTTATGTTCAAAGTGTTTTGGATTTGGAGAGCAATTTTTAAAAGCCGTCCATAGTTTGTTTACGGGTCCAGGTCCAGGGTATAGTGACTTTGGGTAGAGAGATTAAATTATCTCAGTTAGCTGATGACATAACATTTTTTTCTACCCAATCGACCGTCAGATATATTGAGGAGTTTTCAGAGGTGTCAGGACAAAAAATTAACCTGGACAGATCTGTGCTATTTCCTTTAAAAAAATAAATCATCAGAGGTAAACGGTATCCCAGTAAAAATCACACTCACATATTTAGGTGTAATTATTGGTAAAAACGGTGGCGCAGTGGGTAGCACTGTTGCCTTGCAGCAAGAAGGTTCGATTCCCGGCCGGGGGTCTTTCTGCATGGAGTTTGCATGTTCTCCCCGTGCATGCGTGGGTTCTCACCGGGTACTCCGGCTTCCTCCCACAGTCCAAAAACATGACTGTTAGGTTAATTGGGCTCTCTAAATTGCCTTTAGGTGTATAAATGAGTGCGTGCTTGGTTGTTTGTGTGCTGCCCTGCGATGGACTGGCGACCTATCCAGGGTGTACCCCGCCTCTCGCCCATAGACTGCTGGAGATAGGCACCAGCTCCCCCGCGACCCACTATGGAATAAGCGGTAGAAAATGACTGACTGACTATTGGTAAAAATTATAAACGTCGATGTTATCTAAATTTTGATCCTATAGCAGAAAAAAATAACAAAAAACGTCAGTATGTGGCTGATAAGAGATCTGTTATTAAATTGAAGAACATTACTGTCTTAAGCTGATATCCAGAGCTGTTTCTGTGTCAATTAAATCAGCTTTTATTTCAATTTATCTGGAGGAAGAAATGCCATTACTGAAAAAAAGGTTGGTGGTTTAGAAATACACTGAGTAACACATTTAAAGTGAAATGGCAAATTATGATTAAAGAAAAAGATAACATTTAGAATATGTTCCCCAAATTTGTATTTAACTTAGTTGTTGGAATGGACTTGATGTTAAAAATGTTATCATAAAATTGCAAACTTAGCTATAAAATTAATTGATTTTCATAAACAAGCTCTGTTAGCCTGGAAGTTGATATACAAACATATTTCTTCTCCTACTTATTATTTGGAAAAATGGGAGCATTCAATATAAAAATAAATCTCAATGCTGTTAAAATTGGGTGTGATAATGATATTTTATTAGTTAGACAATTTATGAATGCTGATTGCCAGTTACTCACTTATGATCAATTCCTCTCCAGATTTCAGGTGGCTGTTGATCCAGAAGAAGATACTATGGTATCTCATACTGTGCCTAAAAATATGCTGCAGATTTTCAAAGACTGTAACCACAATTGTAGCTCAGTGGTAATAGTGTATTCCTGGGCAAACTGATATATCAAAGAAAAAAAAATGTTCAAGTAGTTTAATCAGGAATCCTATGCAGTCTATAACTCAGTCATCAGCTAGATTTTATTGGAATTCACCACAGAAAATAAGATCTGGTTAATTATTGATCAATTTTGTCTTACTAATAAAGTGAAAGAGGTATCCTATAAAATCATAAATCACATTTATTCTGTAAATAAAACTTATCCTGTATGCAAACCTTTGATAATTTTTATTTTTATATTAAGTGTTCCTGTGATTTTTGTGAAAATGAAAAAGAGTCTAGCTGTAATTTGTTTTTTCATTGTGCATATAGCAAAATACTTTGGACAAATATGCAACATTTCATTAGTACTATAACTGGGAAAAAATGTACAATTTTAAGAAAAAAAATATTGGAACTGTTTGTTGGAATTGTTTGAAAAAGAAATACTTAATTTTCTTTACTCAATTGCTTGTGCTCCTGGTGATACCACATACTTAAGAAAGCAATGTTTAAAATCACTAGCTCCACGCTGAACAAAGATAAACTGATAAATGGAGACCAATAACTGTTTAGCTTAATGATCGCGAGAAAAATTGTGTCCAATCGCAGAGCGCATAGCTTCAACTAGATCGTAATGGACGTCGACGATTAACCAATAGGAACAGGTGAATGCCTCTTGGGGGAGTTTCCAGGAAGAGAACGGTTACACTTTCCTGTAATGGCGGACCAGACAGAGAGCGAAACTCTTGGGTTTAACGACAACAGGTCAGATATAAGAAAAACAAGAGTTTACAATAAAATTGACAAACTGTAACACCACATATAGGTGCAGATTTTATATGCATATGGTCGGTGATGTTTATGACGAAGACTTTTAGCGTTTTAATTTGTGAATGTAGCCACGGGAGCTAACTAGCCTGTAGCTAACTAGCCTTATTTTGCGCCTCTAACACGCGGTAAACTAACACTTTTCTAATCCTAAAATGAGCTTGCGGACTCTGAACCCAGCATTATGTTCAAGCAAAACACGTATTTACATATGAACGCTAGTCAGAATAATCACGTAACAAGTTTAGCCGAACAGCGGTACGCTCTGTATATTGAATGAACTGGGTGGCTGTTCGCCTGATTAGCAAGAGGCGACATTCACAACATGATTGATTTTGGTTTATCTGTATATGACCCCGAAGAATTCAGCGTATAAATCATCAGCGTGTTTCTAAAACTTCATTACTAGCAACGGATAAAACTAAAAATGGCCATACACACATATAAATTGTATAGTTTATACAGGTATTAAACAAATTTGAGTGTATGGCTCCGGTTTATTGTAAGCTTTTTGGCTGATGGGAAATTACACAGCTGCACTGTCTGGAGGTTTAAAATGTTACCAGAATTTATTTTATAAAACTTACACTGATACATATATTTCTAATCATTTTAATTTTAACGCAGATTTGCAAATTAGCTTTGTGTCTACCTGTTGTAAAAAATACATTTTAAGTTTTTGTTTCTGCAACATTGTCATGTATAAAAAATTCTGGGAAGATACAGGTATGATCTGAATAGATGTTTGTAAATAGTCACTCTATCATGACAGATCAGTGGCCAATTTACAATCTCTGACCTTTTTTATACAGATCTGACTTGCGAGTACTGATTTTAGCTGATTACAAATTCTCTTGAAGGGATCTAAATACCCTTTTAACTTTCTGGATAATTAAAAAATAAATGTGTCTTTCCTTTAAATGTTTATAGTGAAATAGTTGATTTCTGCATAAACCAGCTTTTTGGATGGAGATATCTATAAATAAAACCCAACTAAAAAGAATCAATGCATACCTCCTTAGCTCACTTTTGCTTTTTTTTGGTACAGCCGAAAAGGTAAATGCACACCATCTCACAGCAGTCGGCATTAAACAGCACCAAATAAACTGTATTTTACTAATGTCTCAAAAGACAAAAAGATTAAAGTTATGGTATACTCTGAGCTTCCTGGTAATTGTTTAAAAGCAACTGTGTGAATAAACAGCCTACATGCATCCAAATGAAAATACAGTGTCTTTTCTAGAAACTTTATACACCATTTGCGCCTCCTCTGATCACATCTTTTAGACTCTTGAGAAACTTACAGATACTGAAAATTGCAAACTGCCTTCAGTGCTGGATTATAGTGATTTGGTATTCTTAGGATGGTGCGGTCTGTATTTGCCTTTTATCGTGCAGTGAAGAGCTACAGCTTGAAGCATTCCAAGCTTTTACTTTATTATTTTATTCTACATTTGATCAGAATGGCGCAGCAGGCAGTGCGGTTCCGCAGTCCTGCCCCTGCCGCAGCCCCTGCACCTACGCCAGCCCAGACCCCAGTTTTACGAGGGCCTCCACCACTGCTTAGGCCACCGCCGCCTCCTTTTGGGATGATGAGGGGACCCCCGCCAAGACCTCCGTTTGCACGACCTCCCTTTGACCCAAACATGCCGCCTATCCCACCACCAGGAGGCATGCCACCACCCATTGGACCCCCTCACCTCCAGGTGAATGTTTTATATAAAATGTTTAGTACATTGGAATATATACACAAGCTATACCTTTGTCTTAGCCACACTTTGACAGTGGTGTGTAACATATGTCACATCTTTATAACATGCTATGATGAATGTTTACATATTGATTGCATGTTATAAATGTAGTTGGTCAGTTTTTATCTTTGTTTTCCATGAATATATTTAAACTATATTCTTTTCTGTTACATTGCTATGTGTTATTTGGTTGTTTCAAAAGGAATTTATTTCATGTGAAAGGACATTTGATGCTAGTTATTATTATAAAAAGATATCCATTGGTTGCCGTTTCACTTTGATATTCATTGTTGATAAAATTGTGTAAGAACAGTTCCAGAGAGAGAATTAACAGAAAAGGGTAATTCCCTTTAAAACAAATGTTGGTTGTATTATTTTTATTAGTAATTATGTTACCCAAAAATAAACAGACATGTATAAGGATTTTGCTATTTCCTCTGTCAACAAGGGGTGCACTGATTGCAGTTTTCTGGCCAATCATTAATCTTTAAAAAGCCGGACCTGCCGACTCAGATTTTAGCCGATACCGATTTTTTTTTATTTAATAACTGACACTGTCAGGTGTTATAAGGTCACAATACACCTTCAATGTTCCAGTCTTATTGTTTATGAAAAACATTGAACAATACCCGTGAAACACTTCAATCTTGTTTTAACAGTATGTGCAGATGTAACCTGGTGGGTGGGTCAACAAAAGGGGAGAGTGGAGGATTTTCAGACCTTTGCGGAGGTAGATAAGATCAGTTTAACATGTATCGGCCCATCACCCAAAATTAAGGAAATCTGGGCTGATCGGTCAGTGCAGCCCCAGTGTAAACCTAACAACAATTTCAGCTTTTAAACCGAATGCTCAGGCACATCAAAGAAGGATATTACTCAGCATGTTTGACAATCTGTGGGCTTTAGAGTAATTGATTCTTAAATTCAGTGAGATTCTCTCTGAATGAGTCCATAAAGCATCAGCTGCTGTCAGTTTTGTGAACTGATTTTCAGACCAGCAGCTTTTCATATGTTGTTGGAGAATGTGATTGGCACCAAGTTTACAAGCTAAATACTTTGTTGTATCTTTTTCTGCAGAGACCTCCTTTCCTTCCCCCTCCCATTGGTAATCTGCCGCCTCCTCCAGGGATGCTGTTCCCTCCTGGGATGCCTCCTGTTCCTTCATCTGGAAACCCAGCTCTCAATCCTACAGAAGAAATCTGGGTAGAGAACAAGACTTCGGAGGCAAAGGTAGGATGGAAACTCCTATCAGCGTCCTAATCTCATTTTTCTTAGAGAGTATTAGACTGTAATTACTTTACTTTCCAAAAGGTGGTTTGTAAAGGTTGCTTATATAATCCACAGATGCTAATATAAGTGATAAACTAAGGGCACGTGTGCTTTTTATACCACTTGCACACAGATAAACTAGATAAACAATGTCTAACAATCCTAAATTTTTTTGGCCGTTTTTCCTTTGAACACTTGAACTCGCATATTAAAGGCTGCTTTTTCTGTAATAGCTGTGAAAGACGGATAATATTTTAATCCATTGAGTTTGTCATTGGTTTGTAATTCTGCAAAGCTAATGTTGATGATCTTTTTTTGAGAGGCCCATTAATTGCGTGATATTTGCCGTGCACTTTAGTGAGAGAACCATTGATTGTGAACAAATGTTCCAATTAATTTAAGCATTGATCACTAGATCTTCAATCAGTAATTAAAACACATATTAGATTCACCAAACAGGATGTCGTGATTTCCAATCTTTTGTAAAGATTTGCTCTTCTGATTCAGATTTCATCGTTTTTATATTTCCCTTTTAAGAGCTTTAATTTTAGAGGATACTGGAACAGCATACATTTCTACATCTCCCCTCAACTAAGCTTGTCAGTAAAAGAAAACGACATTGTTTGGTTACTCAATAAATGACTTATCGCCTCCTCAGACATATTACTACAACGCCCGGACCAGAGAGTCTTCATGGAGCAAACCAGAGGGTGTGAAGATAATCCAGCAGTCTGAGCTCAATCCTCTTCTGGTAGCGGGGGCTACAGCTGGAGGTTCAGGTGCAAACGTGGGAGGGACTGGGGCTGCTAGCACCAACAGCGGCAACACAGCTGCCAGCACGGCGACGGCCTCCCCCAGTCAGGCCCCAACCTCTATGCCAACCCACACACTCACCTCAAGTCCAGACCC
The DNA here is from genome assembly GCA_036173005.1 of Crenichthys baileyi. Classification (NCBI taxonomy): domain Eukaryota; kingdom Metazoa; phylum Chordata; class Actinopteri; order Cyprinodontiformes; family Goodeidae; genus Crenichthys; species Crenichthys baileyi. Next base: position 1,728,978 of record JAHHUM010001730.1, on the reverse strand, counting down.
CACCACCACCACACCCCCACCCTCTGTGACCATCGCAGGTAAACAGATGTCCTTCAGCAATCAGCATTCACGCATTGGCACACACAAACACAAAGCCTAAAGCCCTTTGTTGTTTTTGTCTTTCTGTTCCTCACAGCCACCATTGTAGCAGACCTGCCCCCTGTTGCTACAGTCACTTCAACTGTTGCTGTGTCGCCAGTCACTGTGGTGACTGTTTCCACGGTGCCATCACCGGTCACAGCAGTTCAGACTGTGCCACTGCTGGCCGCAGCCTTGCCTCACAGTGTGGCCCAGCCCACTGCAGCCATACCTGCCTTCCCACCCGTCATGGTGCCACCTTTCCGGGTGCCTTTGCCAGGCATGCACATCCCTCTACCAGGTGAGAATGACACCAGTCACTTAGAAGCTGTTTTTCTAATGACACTGTAATACATACTGAGTGATATTTGATGTTCAGGTTTTCTAGGCAAGCTATAGATGTTTTTGTCTTGTTTGCTAATGTTTCTTTGTGGCTTATTGTAGCAGCTTCTAGAAGTGCAGTATAGAGTTCAAAATGTCCAGGTGGTAATGAAAAGTTTTGTTCCCTCAAACTGTATTCATTCCCTTAAACTTTTTTACATTGTATTCAAAAACTTTGCTGTAGCTTCTGTAACAGACCAGGGCGAACTGTTGTACGTTGGAAGAAAAAAAATTTGGTTTTCAAAGATTGTGACTCATTTTTATTCAGCCAGTTCAGCCAGTTGCCTTCAGTGATGAGCTGACTGGTAGTCAATTTGGGTGTATTTGAATCCTAGTATAAATAAAGCTGTTCAGAAATCAAACTTGAACATTCTACCCATCCCTATTGTGAAACACGGTGGTGGCAGCATCAGGCTGTGGCAGTGTTTTTCTTCAGCAGGGACAGGGAAGGTGAATGGAGCACGACATAGGGCAATCAAGGAAAATGACCTGTTACAATGGCCCAGTCAAAGTCCAGACCTTAATCTAATGTAGAATCTGTGGCAGTACTTGAAAATTAATATTTACAAACTCTCTTCATCCAGTCTGACAGAGCTTGAGCTATTTACCAAAGAAGGATTGGCAAAAAAACGTGTGTCTAAACCGGTAGAGACTTACCCCTAAAAGGCTTGCAGCTGTAACTGCGGTAGAAGGTGGTTCTACAAAGTACTGGCTCAGGGGACTGAAATTGAAAACCAACTGTAATTTCCCCTCCGCTTCAAAATATGCACTACATTGTGTTGATCTTTGATATAAAATCTAAATGAAATACATTGAGGTTTGCAGTTGTAGTGTGACAAAGGGGTGAGAGGTTTGAATAAGGCAAGGCACTGCAGATTTCAAAGGGATTTTTTTGTTTGGTTTAAGGAAGGCAGCTGGTAATAATACTTAATTTCTGAGATCAACAGGGTAGCCAACATACTGTTGTATCTACCTTTTCTTGTTCTACTATAAAATGTGGAAAATGGCCCCTTCCAGTTGTTTTCAGTTGCTTTGTACGAACTAAATTATAAATAAGATAACATGGCTGCCTGTAACGTAGGAGGGATGGCTTTTTAGGTTGATTGTGAACTTCCTGAAAAGCATTTGTGTTGTAATAATCTTTTCTGCGTCGTGATGTTAAATCAGTGTTCAGTGTAAATCATTTCATCTTGTCACAGATTCAGAAACATGAGATAGGGTGCCTTCTGACACCTGTTTGTTGAGTGTGGTACCACACACTCTTGCTCACAATGGTAGCTGATGCCGAGTGTCCTGCTGTGTTCAATCCCCATGCTTGCTTGTCCGTTGTTTTTGCGGTGTAGCAATGGAGATAGTAGAAAGTGCTCCCTGTGTAAAGGCAGGCCCCAGCGCCAACGGTAAACACCCAGCCGCTCGCTCGCCTCTCAATTCCACAGTAGATGGCATGGTAGTGAATGATGTCGACATGCATCGTATGGTGTAAATATGGGGTGGTTTAAAACCAGTAGCATGGTGTTGAATGGGGGGCCCCCCCCCCGGGGGGGGGTTTTTTTTTTTCCCTTTTCCCAAAAAAAGCAGAAAAGGGGGTTTTTTTTTTTTCTAAAAAAAGGGCCCCCTTTTTTTTTTTTAAATTTTTTTTTTTAAAAATTTTTTTAAATTTTTTTCCCCCTTTTTTTTCCCTTTGGGGGCCCCCCCCAAAAAAAATTTTTTTTAAAAAATCCTTTGGGGGGCCTTAAAATTTTTTTTGGGAAAAAAGGGGGGTTTTTTTTCCCCCTTTAAATTTTTCCAAAAAATTTTTTTTTTTTGGGGGGCTTTTGGGGGGGGGGGGAAAAAAAAAAAGGGGGCCCCCCAAAAAAACCTTTTGGGGGGGTTTTTTTTTTTTTTAAGGGGGGGGGTGGGGTTTTTTTTGGGGGTTTTTTGGGGGTTTCCCGTTTTGGGGGGGGCCCCCCAAAACCCCCCTTTTTTTTTGGGGGGGGGGGGGGAAAAAAAATTTTTTTAAAAATTTAAAAGGGGGGGGGTTTTTTCCCCCCCTTTTTTTCAAAAGGGGAAACCAAAAAAAAAGGAAAAAAAAAAAAATTTTCCCCCCCCCGGGGGGGGGGCCCAAAAAAAAATTTTTGGGGGAAAAAAAAAAAACCCCCCAAAACCGGGGAAACCCGGTTTTCCCCGTTTTCCCCCCCCCCCCCAACCCCCCCCCTTTTTTCCCCCCTTCCCCCTTTTTTTTTAAAAAACCCCGGGGGAAAAAAACCCCCCTTTTTTCCCCCCGGGGCCCCCCCCCCTTTTTAAAAAAATTTTAAAAAACCCAAAAATTTTTTTTAAAAAACCAAAACCCCCCCCCGTTGGGGGGCCCTTTCCCCTTTTTCCCCCCTTTTTTTCTTCCCCCCAAAAAAAATTTTTTTTAAAAAAACCCCCCAAAAAAAAAACCCCCCCCCCCCTTTTTCCCCCCCCCCAAAAAAATTTTTAAAAAAAAATCCCTTTTTTTTGGGTTTTTTCTTTTTTAAACCCCCCTTCTAACCCCCGGGGGTTTTTTTCCCCCCTTTTTTTCCCCAAAACCCCCCTTTTTTTAAATTTTTTTAAAAAAAATTTTTTTCCCGGAGCCCCCCCCCCCCTTTTTTCCCCCCCCTTTAAAAATTTTTTAAAAAAGGGAAAAAATTTTTTTTAAAATTTTTGGGAAAAATGGCTTTTTTTTCGGAAATTTTTTTTGGGGGTTTCCCTTTTTTTTTTAAAAAAGGGGTGTTTTTTTTAAAAAAATTTTGGGGGAAAAAAAAAAAGGCCCCCCCCTTTTTTTTTTTTTTTTTAAAAAATTTAAAAAGGTTTTTTCCGAAAAATAAAAACAAATTTGGGGGACCCAAAAGGGAAAAAAGGAAATTTTACAAAATTTTCCCCAAAAAAGTGGTTTGGCTTTAAAACCCCCCCCCTTTAAACCCAGTTCTATCACAGGCTGGGACTGAGTCTTTAAGAACTAATTTTGCAAGACCCTGACGACTTTTATTAACAGATTAATTTCCTGATGGGAGCATGTTTATTTACAAAACTTTCCTTAAATAATGTCCAGGCTAGCTCCACATCTAGAAACAGGCCTATTTGCCCCCAACTTACTGGGGATAATCATGATAAACAACTTGTTCGTTCATTGTTTTTTTTATTCTTTTTGACAATAATGCTTGGTCTGCGTTCAGAGATTTTACTGTTCCTGGAAGTAGCAACATGCACCTTTTTATTTTTTTATATATGTGTATATTGTACATTGTAAATATGTATATTCTGTAGTGCAAACCAAAACCCAACCGGACCCGGGTCCAAAAACCCTTGTTTGTAAAATTAAAAAACTGGCCAATAAAGCTGATTCTGATCTGATTCTGACAATGATCACTCAGATCATTGCAGAAGAGACCCAAGGATGAGAATTTATGAGGAACATTTGTTACAATTAAATCGATCAAAGTGGACTTATCAGGACTTTTAGGATTTGGCCTTGTAGGTTTGTTCACCAGCTGGCTAAGATTACCAGAGTCACAGAAAGATTTAAAAAGATGAGAAACTGCATTTAGCCAGTCCCAATTCAAATCTCCGACCAATAAGAGTTCATTATAATTTTATGTAGACAAAAGATGCTTTAAGGGTGATAATGATTCCTTGGTGGCAGAAAGAGGCCTGTAGCACCAACAGCAGCTATAAAGAGGGATCTGGCTATTTCCACATGAAACTCCAGAAAGTGAATTTGCTTCCATTTAGACTGATTTATACGACATTGCAGCTCAGGTCCAGGGTTTGGTTGCACATTTCCAGATAGAAACAAGAGTAAGACAATCATCAACTTTCCTTTCACTTTACATTTTGAGGCAGTCTTTTCATGTTTTGAAGCCAGACAACGACTTTCTTTAAGCGAGAAAGTCAGAATATATAAAGCAAGAAGATGTCAAAGTGTGGGTAAATACCACTGCAGATCTGATGTTTAGGGCTCAAACCAAATGAGTCTGTGGTGGCTCAGGATGCCCAGCTGCATTGGATTTAGTGCCAATATAATAAGTATCCCACACCCTCAGCACTTTGTTAGAGGTACTCACCCGAGGATCATTGCTTAGTCTCAAGTCCCAAATGGCTAACAAACACAATTGTGGGTTTGTGGGTTCTTAGCATACTATCCACAAGCTTCTTAAAATTTTAGATTTTTCTTCCATTCATTGTCTTTATTCACTGCATTCAGTGAATTCAATTCTTTTTTGGGCATTGGTTTTATTGTTTTATGTGGCTATAAATGGATCCGGTGGAATCTTCAAAATCCAGCATTAGGCACAGTTCAGACCAAGCACTAAAATCCATCCTGGACTGTATAGTTGTGCTTGATAAGCACTAAATACAGGTGTTAAAACACGGAGCGATTTGAGAATGGCTTCTTCCATTTTTATTTAGATTAGTTTAGCAGTTTGTATCTGGACACAATGAGGGATGATGATATTTCTCTATGTTGTGCAGCCTTACTTCTTGTTCATTTAAAACGATTGAGCAATTTCAGCAATTATTCTAAAGATAACTTTTTGTTAAAAATATTTGCAAACTTTTTTTTCTCTGGGATTTGATGAATCATAGAGCTACAGGACGTGGTTTGGGTGGCTGTGTTTTCTCTGCACTGTGTTCTCTTAGATGCTGTTGTCATCATAATGTGAAATGCTCAGTGGCAGTCGCATAATAAGAATGAGTTACATGTCCAGTCGTAGTTTTACTCAGTGCTATCTGACAGCAGATATGATACTGATTTACATGTTAAAATCTTTAGTGTCTTAGCGCTGACGCTGAACCCAGCGAAGTTATACTTCTCTAATTTCGTTTCTATTGAGGCCTGTAATATTTATGAATATTATTGGGTTTTGTCGGAAGGAAAAACATCCAAGACAGATGTTATTACGAGGTCTGAAAAGGATCTTATTCTCTTCTGAGTGACTTTTTAACCATGCACATTTCTCTCTGTTTTCAGAAAAGGAAGCAGAGAGGGCCAAAGAGCGCCTGACCCAGGAGGAAGCTGAGGCTATGGAAATGGAGGAGGATGAGATCAAAATAGAAAACACTAATAATGAGAAGGTGGTCAGTATACTTTAGGAATAACAGTAATCTGAAACGTGATTTATGGGCAAGAATAAAATAGAATATCAGAACTAGCTGAGCAGTTAAGAACCTGTTAATCTCTCATTGTTTGTCAAGGAACATAAAGAGGAAGAGATGACAGAGGAAGAAAAGGCAGCTCAGAAAGCCCGGCCTGTAGCCACCAACCCCATACCTGGCACACCTTGGTATGCATCACATATCCGTCATTCCCTAACATCCTCTCTGGAAAAAACCCAATAAAACAAAAACCTTCCTCTTTTTAATCAGGTGCGTTGTGTGGACGGGTGATGACCGTGTATTCTTCTACAACCCGACCACACGGCTGTCCATGTGGGACCGCCCTGAAGAGCTGGTCGGTCGAGCTGACGTGGACAAACACATTCAGGAGCCGCCACACAAGAGAGGCCTAGAGGACGGCAAGAAGACAGGTGTGGAAAAGCATGCTTTTTTTTTTACTTGAAACTTTAAGCTACCGCAAAAAAGTATTTTTGTTGCTTTTATATTTAAATAGGTATTTCATTGTGCTCAGGAGTCAACAAGGAGGAGCCAGAGGGATCGATGGCTGCTGAAGAAAGCCCAGACGAGGAGCCAAGCAAAGCCAAAAAGAGAAAGTAAGTCTTGAGAGAAAACATGCTCTCACTTAAAGAATATGAATCTTTATTCAACCTTTCTGGTGTATTTATTCTGCTTTTAACCACTAGTTTCGTTTATTCTTCCTTTCATTTCAAGAAGTAGCACTTCTTCATCTTGTGATTGTTTTGGTTTCACCAACAGGAAGGAAGACACAAAGGAGGCAGACTCTGAGAAAGAAGCAGCCATGGAGGCGGAGCTCCGAGCTGCCAGAGAAAGAGCTGTGGTGCCACTAGAGGCCAGGATGACCCAGTTCAGGGACATGCTGCTGGAGAGAGGGGTAACACACCTTTTATAAAGTAAATGACTACATGTGTCGTCATTTGTTGAAGTTGTTTTTATTTACTGATTAAAAAACAGGCAACAGTTCTGCTACAAAGAAAATCGCAAGAAATATCTTCAGTCTGTCAGACTTCATTTGCAGAGCGCTCTTCGTTTAGACAGGTGTAGGAAAAAGTGCTTCACTGTGGTTCCAGCGGATGTACAGGCTTTAAAAAGTCCTACTACAAATGATTAAACGAAGTAGAATACAATGTTTAATTAAAGGAATAAATAATAGTTATGGGGGAACTGAGGAAAGGCAATTGTGCAGTTCAGTGAGAAAACACGGGAAATAACTTGTTCTATAAAGATTCAAAAACCTAAACAGTAAACAAAGATAGAAAAATCAAATTTAGATCAAATATGACAAATACAATCGAAAAATGATGTAATTCTTGCTAAAGTTAAACGATAGATTTGTATAACTTTCAAGTGAAAGCCAAACTGAGTAAATATTTATTTGATTTGGTTTTAAAAACATTTCCAGCTACTCTTAGGTTTTCTAGTGCGCTTTTTAGCACATAATAAGAACATGACGCCTCTCCACCGTTTTTGTTCTCTCCTCAGGGACCAACAAGACGTTTTTGACTTGGTCTGATGGGCTCATCGATAGTCTTTTAAGTTGCTCCGAGTTTCTCCTTGAACTTCTGTGGCAAGAAGTTAGACTTCAGTCTTCAGCTGAAGAAAAATTTCTGCTAATGATGACTGACCGTTAAGGCACAGCTTAAAATTAAATCAGTTGGTCACACTAAGCTTTGTTGCTATGAAAATGAATGCTTTCTCTCCTGATGTTGAGATTTAAAGGTGTGGGACCAGACATTGACCCTTGGGGTACTTCATAGTTGAAGCTACAGCAGTTCACCAAATAGTTTCTATCACCGAGGCAAGATTGGAAAGATCCAACTCAAGTTCTTTAATTATTATGAACTAAAAAGTTATACGTTTTTCTGTATTTAACAATTTCAATAATTATCACAATACAGTTTCTGATTAAGTATGTTTTTAAACACAAACCAAACTTAAAGAGCTAAATAAAATAGGTAATAAACCATTAATATAATTTATTTTCGGTAAACAGTTGAATTCTCTTAAGAATTGCAGGACTTTATGGATTAATAATGACACTTTCTTACTTTCAATAGATTGATGTACAAATCCCATTTGTAGTACTGTTTAGAAGTGCAATTACAACCAGAAAATAATGCAAATCAACTTTAAAATACTGTTTGCAGTCTCCTGTCCATCTTGTAAAAATGCCTTAATAATGGTGTGTAATTTTTTAAAGCTGCTTTATTACCCAAAACTAAAAACTTTACGAGATTGTTTTTGGTACAGAACAAGCGTAGTCATCCGTGTGATAAGCAGTGGTGTTTGTCCTGGTTGTAGGTGTCTGCGTTCTCAACCTGGGACAAAGAACTTCATAAGATCGTGTTTGACCCACGCTACCTTCTGCTCAACCCAAAAGAAAGGAAACAGGTGAAGTTTTTTCCTATTTCAATGATTTTCCTCTACTCAGTGTTTGTCTCGTACTTGGCTTTTTTTTAAATCAGTTTTTCATCCTTCACTCATTATTTTGTGACCATGTCCTCAGGTTTTTGATCAGTATGTGAAAACACGAGCCGAAGAGGAGAGGAAGGAGAAGAAGAACAAGCTCATGCAGGCCAAAGAGGATTTCAGGCGGATGATGGAGGATTCCAAGCTCACATCCAAGTAAAGAAACAAGACATTTTTACTCTGGTAGTTTCAGAAGATGGTTGTTCAACAACCAATTGTGGATATTCAGTTTTAAATAAGTAAAAAAAAAGAGCAATGGGCCTAAATTTTCACTGTAATAAGCTGAAGTGACACTAGTTTCTTGCTTTCAAATCTTTGCAGAACAACATTTAGTGAATTTGCTATGAAGCATGGAAGAGATCCACGATTCAAGGCCATCGACAAGATGAAGGACAGGGAGGCTATCTTCATTGAATTTATGACCGTTATGAGGAAGAGAGACAAAGAAGACTCCAAAACCAGAGGAGAGAAGGTATCGCTAACCCTAATCTGGGCTCTGATTTCTCCTCTAATAAGCTAAGCTGTAAAAGTTTTAGTTTAAACCACAGTGCTGTTGCAATAACTTGATTTCTTTTGTTTCATATTGAAGAAAAGACGATTTAGTTGAGCAGTGATGGGAAGAAATGCACCTATACTATGCTTTAAGTCTGCACCTTGGGTGCAACTAGCAGAAAAAATATTTCTTTCTAATTGAGCACAGTTTGGCGGTAAAGGATCTTTTATTTCTTTGACTGCAACCAGTTGGTCAGGTGTAGGACAGCTACAACAGTTTATTTACCTGATTAATCTAAATAACAAATTTTCCCCAAAGAATCTAAACCAGGTGTGACTGGCACCGACCCGATGAAATGTCTTAATTCACCCAGATGTTGGTGTGAAACTCACTCACATTGCAGATAACATTTAAGAATATTTTATGTGTATTTATTTGCTATAAAATAATAATGCAGTGTCATGTCTAGATTAGCTTAAAGCATTTATCTCAGTGTTGTTTGTCTAATCTTAACAGTTAATCTTGCATTAAAAATCTACAGCGACTGGCACAGGCCAGACAATATATCTTCCTTCACCAGCAAACCATCTCAGGTTACAGATTACAATTGTAAATTATTTTATGTATATTTATATGATTAAAAAGAGCACCACAAACAAGGAATTACATTTATTCATTGATTTATATAGTGCTTTAAAACAACCGGTAACAGTAAGATCACAAAAAGATCACAGTGAAAGTCACAAAACATAAAAGCAGACAACAGGAAAATAAGAATCATAGCTAAGATGGCACAATGCTGCTTGGTAGTAAAGGCCTGCCTGGAAGGAAGTTGTAAAAAATGACTTGGATGCATTCAAAGAAATAACCCAGAAACTTGTTATTGATTAGTCCTTGCCTCAGACGAGCAGCCATGGCGCCGGCCCCGGTCTGGTCCCTGAAAGCTTATGTTGCCGGCGAGTTGGGACCTCTGCAGGCTTCTTCTGACGCTTCTTTACTCAAGATCACCGCAACGTTCAGGACTGCTGCTCCGCATTTAACCACATTTCTTTGCAGATTAGTACATGAGTTCTTTTTTTGTTTTTCTGCTCAGGTTAGGCAAGACTTTTTTGATCTCCTAAATGACCAGCATGTCGAGGGGAATCAGCGATGGAGCAAAGTGAAAGAACGGCTAGAGACGGACCCGCGATACAAGGCTGTGGACAGCTCGGCACTCAGAGAGGAACTTTTCAAACAGTTCATGGAGAAACAGGCCAAGGTAGGGGTTGTGTGATTTATATGCTAGTCACCGAACAGATATTCTTTACTTGAACATTTCCTCACTGTTAATGTAGTTTTAGGGCAATAAATATAAGGGAAAACCGGATAAACATGATGGAATATTTTTTTCTGTTCAATGTTTGTTTTGTGTGCTCATTTATGGATCCTAAGATCAGTTAGATCTAAAAATGCTAAGATTTTTTAACTAAAATTGTCGTGTTACATATAATTTGATAAGGTTGTGTGTGTGTGTGTTCCTCCACAGAATGTGGACATTGATAAGGAGCGGGAGCTGGAGCGGCAGGCTCGTATCGAGGCGAGTCTCAGAGAGAGGGAGCGGGAGGTGCAGAAAGCCCGATCAGAACAGACCAAAGAGATCGACCGAGAAAGGGAGCAGCACAAAAGGGAGGAGGCCATCCAGAATTTCAAAGCCCTCATGTCTGATATGGTGAGATGCTTCACAGTTTATGTTGTTTGCGTGATGATAGACTGGTCGCCGTTTTCAGGTCTTTGTATTTATACGTGCTCAGGATTGAGATTATCTTCATCATTTCTGTCCCCTCCTCAGGTACGTTCTTCAGACGCAACGTGGTCAGACACCCGCCGCAACCTGCGGAAGGACCATCGCTGGGAGTCTGCTTCTCTACTGGAAAGGGAGGAGAAGGAGAAGCTGTTTAACGAGCACGTAGAAGCTCTGGCAAAGAAGAAGAAGGAGCAATTCAGGCAGCTGCTTGACGAGACCAGCATGGTGAGAAGTTAAAACATGAAGCAGAAAAATGTCAAAATGTAAGAAGAACATCTAGGAAGGTTACCAGACTGAGCTTTTTTTTAACATATGAAATGGCTTATTTAAAATTGTTTTTGCCGCAGATCACGCTGACAACTTCATGGAAGGAAGTGAAGAAGGTCATCAAGGATGACCCCCGCTGTATTAAATTCTCCTCTAGTGACAGAGTAAGGGACTTTGTAACCCCTGCAATAACTCAACATATTTATGTGAGCTAATGCGCAGTTTTGAAGTTGTGCATTCATCTCTGTTTGCAGAAGAGACAGCGAGAATTTGAAGACTACATCAAAGACAAATACATCACAGCCAAGGCTGACTTCAGAACCCTGCTAAAGGAGACAAAGTTCATCACTTACAGGTCTGTGCACTCAGCAGGAACTCTTTACACTCCATAAAAACCGACGAAAACGGCAAAGGCAAGCACTTAAATCTTTTGGATACACTGTTGTGTTCATACGCATGAACTGATCTAAGGTGTGCCTAAAAATATTACAAAGTTTAATCTGGTACATTTGTGGCAATAAAGGCCTTCATTTTTCAATTTTTTCAACAGTAGGCAGATAGGAAATAGAGGCAGAGGGAGGAGGAAGACAAAGGTCTCCGGGTCCAGGACCGCTTCGAGGACTGTAGCCTCTATATATGGGTGCTTAACCCCTACACCACCTGCGGCGCGGCCCAAAGAGCTCATTATTTTACTCAAGACTACAATTAGATTGTATCTTATTCATGTGGTAATATTTGTGTAATATGATGCTGCAAACATTTAGGTGACTGAGTTGTAATATTTAAGTAATGTTCATTCATATGGGATCTTTCACAGATGAAAACCTCAACATTTTTAGGAAAACATGCCACTGCAACATTACTCGTGAATATTGCAAGGACACAATTGATCCAAATTTTCTCGTTACTCTCATTCATTTCCATGACCCTAATGTCACCGCTATTCTCCTCAGGGTTATTGTTTAAGGCTTCTAAAGGCCAGAGATCAGGAGCTCGACTGTGCAGAGCCCTAACATTTCTTGAAGGAGTAGGACAGCTGAATGTCATCTGCACAAATATGGTCAGAGATGTTACATTTATTCATAATCTGTTCCAGAGAGAGTATTTAAAGCTGGAACCCATGTTGGATTTTTTAATCTAATTATGTGAAATAAAATGTTTTATGAGGACCAGTTTCTCTAAAAGGATGAAGGTCCAGACCAAGAAGGAATTGTTGTACTTTATCCAAGTGTTTTTCAGTTTAGGCAAGTAGCAAAGCTCAAGTCAGTTTTGTGAAGGCACGTCCTGGAGAAAATAAAACATGCTTTTATCTCAACTCGCCTCGATTACTGTAATGCAATTTATGCTGGGGTCACTCAAGCATCTCTCACGCCGCTCAGCTTGTTCCAAATGCTGCTGCCCGTCTTACTTGCATGCAGAGATATGAACATAATCTCGCCTGTCCTGGCTTCTCTTCACTGGCTCCCTGTGCATCACAGAATTAATTTAAAATGTTATTGTTAGCTTATAAATGTTTGAATGGTCTTGCTCCTCTGTACCTCAAGGATCTACTCCAGCCTTATCTTCCTTCGCGGACGGTTAGATCAGCTGACCGGTTTTTAGTTGTCCCAAAAATTAGGCAGAAATTCAGAGGAGACCAAGCCTTTTCTGTTGTGGCTCCCAAACTTTGAATGACTTCCTGTAAACGTCAGACGGCATCTTTGCTTCCTATTTTTAAGTCTCTTTTTAAAAGCATCTTTTTTCAAAAGCATTTGACCAGTTGTGAGTCTGACTCTTCTATTGTATCTATTGTATTTCATGTGTTTTTAAATGTCTGTTGGATGTCTTCTTCCATCTTTTATTTATTTATTTATTCTAGTACGTACAACACTAAATGTGCTTTAGAAACAAAGTGCATTGGTTTTGATTGGATCATTTCAAAAAGAAAGTTTATTGGGTTATTGTGGTGGTTCTAATGGTCCACTTCTTTCCTTCTCAGGTCAAGAAAGCTGATCCAGGAGTCAGACCAACATCTAAAAGATGTGGAGAAGATCCTTCAAAACGACAAGCGATACCTTGTCCTGGAGTGTGTCCCAGAGGAGCGCAGAAAGCTGATCATGTTCTACATCGAAGACTTAGACCGACGTGGCCCGCCTCCTCCCCCCACCGCCTCTGAGCCGACGCGACGCTCCACCAAGTGACCGGCTGCATCGCCTTCGTGGCCAGTGCCCTACTCCTTCCTACCCCTCCCTTTGGCTACAGCATGACCTCCCCCCAGCATCTCCTGAACACCAGCCTTCAGGCTGGCCTTGCAGTGTTATTGCTGGGGGCTGAATGGCTTAGAGATGAACGGTTAAGGTCTCGGTAATATGTCACCTCTTCATCCTGCATTTAAGGCCACAGCAGGGAACAGAGGTTACCTGATCTCCAGACGACTGTTAACCTCTTACCTCTGAGGGAGAGGGGAAAGCGAAGAGGCTGTTGTCTGAGCAGCCACACAGCTGTAAGATAGCCGATGTAAATGAAGTGTGTGCGTGTATGAGTGTGGCGCACGCATGTTTAAATATGAGTATATGTTCCAGGCGTCCTTAAGCCTTACAGCTCCACTGTGCCAGTCACTGTTTCTGCGGCACAGTGTGGATCTTAGTTTCAGCTCAGTGGTTTACTCCAGTGTCGCTGCAGTTTCTCTGTTGAATAAAATAAAAGCAACGTCCACTGTTTTTCAATATAAGCTTCTGTCGATTTGTTTTTACCACCTGCCAGGCTTGTAGTGAATATTATAGCTGAAGACAGCTCATCAATGGTTTGGTGTCAGATTATTACAAAAATTACAATTTAGTTTAATGGATTTATCTGTTTTTCACAAATTAAGAGTGACACAGATTAGGTGAACAAATTAACTTGAAATACATTTATGTGCAGCCAAAGTTTAGAAGGGAAAAGTCTTTAATAGTAATATACTAATATTACTGAAACGGGTATAATCTTAGTTTCAATTATTTTATTTTGTGTATTAACCCGACCTCAAAATTTCGCTGATGGAAACTAGTTTGTCTGCATTACATGGTAGGAAATGGAGAAGATGTATGTCTCACAACGCCACACTTGAGGACTCACAGAGACATTTTTGATTGGTCGAAAGGTGTTACGTCACACGATGTTGCCGGACGTGTGCACTCGTTCAGAAGTAGCTCCACTCCTCTTTATATCGCGGGGGCGTGGTCCGGCTACTTGTGCCCACGAACAATGGACTGTTCTGGTGTCATGGTTAATATAATGCATGTAGGTGTCACACGAAATAAGTCGGTTTTATTATTTATCTTTAACAAGATATGAAAAAAATTAACTTATTTTACGTCACATTATTGCTTTTAAACTATAGAGGGTCATATAGGACCACAACCCAATAACCAAACTTAAAAATATTTCTACATGTCATGTAGAAATATTTTCCATAATTTGTTAAATAAAACTGGGAATGAATAAATTCCACAATACTTAATTTAGTTTATTAAATACGGATTTAATTATTGAAATCTGGGCAGCATCATTCCATTGGAATTTTTATTGAAATTCTATTACATGGAGCTAAGTATTTTAACATTAATTGTTTTATATTTCCGGTGCCGCAGTCAGCCATTACATAATTTAAACTGTCAACGTAGCTCATCAAATAGGCCCTAAATTGGTTACTCTGCAAATTTAAGTTATTTTTAGACCAATCATTTTGACTATATTGTACTCCGATGCAGACCTCTCAGAGTAATTCATTATTTCCTGCAGCGCAGGACAATGTTAACAATAAATATTAGGTTCATTGTATATGAAAGAAATGCTTTAATGGTAAATATTTAAACTATGCATTGTCACTGGGTGGAGCTAACCCTGCTATAGTTAAATGTGTTTGGTTTAAAATTAACTTGTAGGGGTAATCAGTCTGATGTTAGACTCATTTTAAGGCGCCACAATGACAGTTTAAAATATTTAATGGAGCAAGGGATCGCAGGAACTGAAATATTTGAAGATATATTAAGATACTTTAAAAAACAGTAACAATTTAGTAATTGTAATATTTTATACTACCCTATCCCATTTAAGCAGCCAAGGATTACTGAAGATGGTGTACACGTCGCTCTCGAGTTAAGATCCGAGTTTAAATTTTGAATATCGTACAAGCTCCACCAATTTGGTGCACGGCTAGCCACGTCGGCATATAAATGGTGCTGACCCACTTGAATGGTACGGCATCCACACAATCAACTTTCACTCGCTTGTGAACCATTCTGTACTTTATTTACCGATTTACGTCTCGGTAGAACAAAACTGCATTTTATTTATTTTAAGCATGCCCATCCAAACGAAAGAGGGGAGGTAAGCGGAACCTAACGTGGCGCTAAACCGAACCCGTCAGTCACTCTTCCCCTAGGCGCTGCCCCCAGCCATTATGGGCGCCTTGCAGCTCCCGCTTATCGCCGTGGTACTAACTGCCTGCTCGGCTGTCGGAAACCCGGAGACGCCCGCTCACGAAGACGGCGCTCCGCCTTCAAGAATTGGTAAGACGAACTGTTAACACCCATAGAAAAATTTAAACATGAAGGCCCCTGACGGCAGCAGTTGGATTCAGCTAATGTTAGCAATGGTGGTTAGCAACAGAAACGGCTGTACAGACATAGGTTCAGAATCATTTTAGACATCTGATGTTTTTTATCTGCAGTGACCAAAGGTGGTTTCATATTGTTAGTTGCTCATTTCTAAAAGATACAAAGAGACATAGCCGCTATCAGCTGGCAGGTCAACATTTTCTGAATTGTTTAACTAAACATCACTGGTTCGTCCATGGTGTTTGGACCAACATAAATTACAGCGTAATTATGAAGCGAAAAGAAAAATGAAACATGTTTTTTGTTCACCCTTTTGTTAAAATAGAATTTGTATTAACTGGATTTAGATTTAGGTGTGTACATTGACTAGGCCATTCTAACTCATCAATAGCTCTAGCTGTATATTTTTATATCTGAATACTTATGCCCCTCTCTCAAGTCTTTTGCATCCTTTAGAAAGATGTTTTCTTGTTCCGGGCTTTATTTCGCTCCCTCCATTTCCCTGCCAACTTTAAGCAGCTTCCTTTTCCCTGCTAAGGAGAAGTTATCCCGACAGCATGATGGAGCCACCACCATGTTTAAAGGTGGGGATGTGATCTTCAGTGTGATCCGCAGGATTAGTTTTACTCTATATACAGCATTTTGTATGTCGGCCCAAAAAGTTCGGTTTTGGGCTTATCTGTCCAGAGCATTTTCTTCCACCTTTTAGTGGTGTCAATATGGCTTTTGGAAAACTGTTAAAAGGACTTTTTATGGCTTTAGTTCAAGAATGGCTTTCTTTGAGCGAGATTTGATGAGGGCTGTCCAAGGATTTGTCCAAGGATTTTTAGGTGGCCACAAGGAATTTCTGAAAAACTGTTTTACTCAGAAAGGGTCTTAGGGAATCAGCCTTGCTTTTTGCAGATGATGCGGTTCTGTGGGCGTCTTAAAGCAGTGACGTCCTGCGGGCTCTTGAATGCTTATTAGCCCAGTGTGAAATAGCCAGGATGCAAGTGAGCATGGCCCTGGTTCTTGACTCAAAAACAGTGGATTGCCTACTCTGGAATAGGGATCAGTCTTTGCCACAAGTAGAGGAGTTAAAGTCTATCCAAAGCACGCCAGGAAGTCCACCTTTGAACCTTTTTGAATGGCTCAAACATGTTTAAATCAAAGTTTTAGAGTGGCCTAGTCAAAATCTTGCCTTTTAAATCCTATTGGAATGCATTGGTATGACCATAATAAGGAAAACTCTCCAATGTAGCTTAAATAAATCCAGAGCTGTGTAAAATACTTCTTTCTAGTTACTGCAAATACTTGATGGCAGCTGTTTGCTACAAGTGTGTTTATTTCACATATGACAAGGTTAGATTTGATAGAAAAACAGAGTAAATGCAAACCTTTAAGTGTGAACAAAAATCTAGATCAGTAAGGGGGCAAATACTTTTTCCCACTGTAACAGTTGAGGTTTTTTAATAATATTCTTATAATAAGTGTCCCAACTTACTTAAATTGTAGCAGATACTGTATGCGACTCTTTTTCAGTGCATCCATCTTTCATACTGATGTTTATTGGCCAAAAGAGACGATGTAAGATGTTTTTAAGGTTAAGAAAAGTTTTAGGTAAAAAAAAATAAAACAACACAGTAAACAGATGAGTAGATCCTCGTTCTAGATATGTTTGAAGAATAAGGATCGTCTCTTCCTCCTTTTCTCTGCCCTGTGCTCTCCAGCTGTGGTTGGAGCAGGGATAGGAGGCAGCGCCACGGCCCATTTCCTGCGACAACACTTCGGTCCGGAGGTGCAGCTGGATGTGTTTGAGAAGGGCGAGGTCGGAGGCCGTCTGGCCACTGTGACCGTCAACCACAATGAATACGAGTCTGGAGGATCCATTATTCACTCCCTCAACCTGCACATGCAGGAGTTTGTCAAACAGCTGGGTGAGTTAAGACAAGAGGTAGAAAAGGAACATTTTCTTTCTGTCCTGTCTTCTTGTTATCTCCCCTTTTTATAAATGACAAAGCAGAACTTAGAAAGCACGCATTCCTCAGGATCACATTTTTCCATTCATCCCTGAAGGTTTAAAATATCGTCGGAATGTGGCAGGAAAGACCGCCGTTTTTAACGGTGAAGAGGTGATTTTGGAGGAGACCGACTGGTACCTCTTGGATCTGTTCCGCCTGTGGTGGCGCTATGGGATCAGCTTCATACGGCTGCAGATGTGGGTGGAGGAAATAATGGAGAAATTTATGAGGTAAAGCTGAAATTTCGATGTTTGTTGCTAGATCATTAACATTCCTACCCTCATCTATGGTCATGAGCTTTGGGTCATGACCGAAAGAACGAGATCACGGTTACAAGCGGCGGAAATGAGTTTCCCCCGCTGGGTGTCTGGGCTCTGCCTTAGAGATAGGGTGAGAAGCTCGGTCATCCGGGGGGGACTCAGAGTGGAGCCGTTGCTTCTCCACGTCGAGAGGAGCCAGTTGAGGTGGCTCGGGCATCTCATTAGGATGCCTCCTGGACGCCTCTCTGGTGAGGTGTTCTGGGCACGTCCCACTGGGAGGAGGCCCAGAGGAAGATCCAGGACACGCTGGAGGGACTACGTTTCTCGGCTGGCCTGGGAACGCCTTGGGATTCCCCCGGACGAGCTGGCCCAAGTGGCTGTGGAGAGGGAAGTCTGGGTCTCTCTGCTTAGGCTGCTGCCCCCGCGACCCGACCCCGGATACGCGGAAGACGATGGATGGATGAATGGACAGACTTTGGACATTTGACCATAGTGTGTTATATAGTGGGATTGTTCGACTTGTTTGTTCTTTCTATCATGTGCCTGATGTATCTGCAGCTTAAATCACCGTGTGATAGTTTGAGCATGAGGTCTGCATAAATGTACTAAACCATCTGCACGCAGGAAGTTAATGAAGAGAAAAAACATTTTAGCGAAAAAGTATCTGAGAAATCAGTTACAGGGTCATTCTGTTATAAGAGAGACCTCTTCTTTGCTCGATGTCTGTTTTGAAACAGTGACCAACCTCAGAATTAGTTAGTTTCCTGCCGCAGGAAGTGATTTATCTCTCCATCAGCTCTTATCTCTATCCATGTCAACTCTGAGCTTTCCACCCGTTTTGTTCTGCTTCAGAATGAGACAAAAGTGCAAACAAGTATTTTAAATGTCTGCTATTTTGTCATTTGACTGTAATCTGTGTATGCCACATAGGATTTATAAATACCAGGCTCACGGCTACGCCTTCAGCTCTGTGGAGGAACTACTGGACTCCCTTGGAGGCAGCGGCTTCATCAACATGACCAGAAGGCCGCTCTCTGATTCGCTGCTGGAGCTGGGCGTGTCACAGCGCTTTATTGATGAGGTCATCGCTCCCGTCATGAGGGTCAACTACGGACAGAACGTCAGCATCCCTGCCTTTGTAGGTCAGCTCAGTGTGACGCGATGAGGGGTAGAGGAGGAGGGGCTGAGGAGATGATGAGCTGGGAAGTGACACGACAGAAACTGTGGTGGTGGATTTAAGATGCGAGATGACAGAAGGATCTGCATCTCTACTGATGTAGGTTAGCTCAGAGGAAAGCAGGAAATGAGTATGAGAGAAGCTTAGAAGTCAGGAAACGATTGGGGAAAGCAGGGTGAGAGGAGGGGGTGGCCTGTGGGAGCCAGAGAACAGGAAAGTGTGTAGACAGCTGATAATTGGACTGTAGCTCTTGGCTTAATTTCTTGTGTGTGTGTGTGTGTGTGTGTGTTTGTTTTAGGCGCTGTCTCTTTGGCTGGTGCCCAGAACAACCTGTGGGCGGTGGAAGGAGGGAACAAACATGTGTGTTCAGGACTACTGAAGACGGCTAACGCTAACTTACTGAAGGCTCAGGTCACATCCATCTCCCCAGTCCACTCAGGTACTCCCCCTCTGATCTTTTCTGAAGATTATTTTAATTTTCTAATCCAGTTTAATTTAGATTTGACTGTGTTCCTGCATGGCATGGAGAGGATTAGCCATGTTGAACTGCAGAGATCAAGTCATGAAAAGCAGTGTGGTGCCTCTTCCCTAACAAGAACTAGTTCCCAATTCAGTTCAACTAGGTTAAAATGAACTAATGTTCAGAGTTCAACTATTAAGATTCAAAATGAACCGACATGTCATCATTGCCAAAAAGCCTATCGATTATGCCATTGCCTCGCATATGTTTTCTTCTCTCCTGCTCTCTTTGCCCACTTAAACTGTATTTTAAAAGGGCCAAATTCCCGACACAGCGGCTTACTGCTTTCATCATGAGATTAGGTAAGTGACATTTTGACTGTAAAGCGGTCCCTTTAGACTACTTTTATGATTGTGGTCACTTTTAAACGTTAAGGCAGCAGAAGGGATTCAGCACGGGTTTCTGATGTCGGGTTGAGCTGTGCTCATGTTAAACGTTCAGTTCAAATTTCTCAGAAATGTGAGCTTCACCGATGAACGCTTTCATTCACAGCAACAATGGAGACTAAAAAGTCCCAGCTACAGTGGCATCTGAAATAAAGCAGTTAAAATGTTTTTGAATTCCTGCACGCCAAACATCAAAATTAAAACCAACTTTTAATTTTTGATGATTTATTTTTATTTTCTCAGGGATTTTTTTAGTTTTAGCGATGCACAAAAAAATTGACTGAAATAGCCCAGATTTCAGGTCTGTGGGGAAACTGCAAAATATGATCTATTTCCAATCAGTGAATGCACCATGACTAACCATAATTAGTCACAGATTCTTATTTTATTTTTATAGTTAAGGTAGGATTTATATTCGTAATTAAGAAAGACAATTCATTTTTTAAAAGTTTTTGCATTAATAAGCTTTGTGTTGAAACAGATTTGCAGGTACGGTTTATTCGTTTAGTGCTTTTAAAGATTTATATGACCCATTGTTTTTTTAAGGTGGAATAACAATTTTTAAAAACAAGAATTGGGTGCACAACTTTGAATTTATTTAGGATTTTCTCTAATCCACACTTACCTAAAATTCTACATACATAGAGGCTCAATTATATACAAACATGCAGTACAAACCAAAAGTTTGGACACACCTTCTCATTCAAAGAGTTGTCTTTATTTTCATGGCTATGAATATTGTAGTTTCACACTGAAGGCATCAAAACTATGAATTAACACATGTGGAATTATATACTGAACAAAAAAGTGTGAAACAACTGAAAATATGTCTTATATTCTAGGTTCTTCAAAGTAGCCACCTTTTGCTTTGATTACTGCTACGCTCACTCTTGGCTTTCTGTTGATGAGCTTCAAGAGGTAGTCACTTGAAATGGTTTTCACTTCACAGGTGTGCCCTGTCAGGTTTAATAAGTGGGATTTCAAGCCTTATAAATGGGGTTGGGACCATCAGTTGTGTTGTGCAGGAGGTGGATACAGTACACAGCTGATAGTCCTTCTGAATAGACTGTTAGAATTTGTATTATGGCAAGAAAAAAGCAGCTAAGTAAAGAAAAACGAAGGTCGGTCAGTCCGAACAAATGGGAAAACTTTGAAAGTGTCCCCAAGTGCAGTCGCAAAAACCATCAAGCGCTGCAAAGAAACTCAGCAAGTCTCAGAGAAACAAGGTTTTTGTAGCCATCAACAAGGTGTAACTCTGACTGGATATTTGACAACTCTTCTGATCAGTATAGAGAGTCAATTAGTGTATTCATAAATTTCCTTCAATTTTGGCACATTACATAAACTCTCAATCAGGAGACATCTCAGAAGGTGAATGTATTTACCTGTATGGATTGTAGAAAATTCACAGTAAATTCCACCTTGTGAACCGAATTGTAGTTCGTTTTGTATTATCATTCCTCCCTGTAAAAAGAACAAAATGCATCATTAAATTGCCAAAAATGAATATGAAATTTATGTCCATGATAAGTGTATGAAACGGTCTCACTGGAACAGCATTTCTACTTCAGGGGAGGTTCTGCAGTACCAGCTGAACTTCACCACTGCATCAGGAACCGGATCGGAGTTGTACGACATTGTAGTGTTGGCGACCCCGCTTCAGGCCAGCGTTGGTTCTGGACTCCGGTTCCAAGATTTCGAACTTCCCTTCGACGAGCTGCCGGGCAGCTATCATGGCACTGTGGCAACGATCGTTCATGGCTACCTCAACACGTCTTTCTTTGGTTTCCCGGACCCCCGCCTGTTCCCGTTCGCCAGCGTCCTCACCACTGAGACGCCCAGCCTTTTCTTCAACAGCGTGGCCAGCGTTTGTCCTGTCAACATCTCAGCTGGCTTTCGGCGCAAGCAGCCGCAGGAGGCCGGAGTCTACAAGGTTTTTTCTCCTCAATCGCTGGACAAGTCGCAACTCAAAACGCTCTTCAGGTCAGTCGTGCTGTTGGTGGTTCTGTCTGTCCTTCCGTTTGTTTTCAGTATCCATATATAACAGATTAGACCATTTAAACCTGACCGCTCTGTCATAAATTTACTGGGAACTTTATTATTTTATATGTTAAAATGAATTTGAAGGACAGAACTCTAGAAGGTTGAGTTTTCACATGAAAACGTGTAGGAATGCTGGGAGTGGGCACTTCTGGACCTGGAGGGCTTTGTTCCAATCTGCTGAATTGCTACCAAATGCTACTAAATGTCACTGTCCAGGAGCCATGATGAATATCAATATAAAAACTATATGAAATTTGTTTGATGTAGGTGACCTGAGCTTTTGTGTTAAAATGAGAGAACATTAGTTGTCTGAAGTTGTGTATCAATCAAAGGAGACAAAGATGGAAATTAGTATCTATTTAAAAATGTAATTTTAGTATTGATTATTTTCTGATTTATTGCTTTTTTCACGTCAACTTTCCTTTTATTGGAATCAAAAAGGTTTTCCTTCAAACCAACTGCAATTAAATGGATGATCTTTTACTTTAATACTTTCTATTAAGCTATTGGGTTCTGTACATGAGAGTATACTATCTATTTACTGTACTGAGCAGCCAGTTGGTGATTATTTTTTGATCCAACGGTGAATTAGCGGGTCGTATCAAATGACATGATAACTTACAGGGCAAACAGTGTAAAACACACCGAGAAAACAAGAGAGGAATTTGCTCACAGACGTTTCTGAAAACGGATTGCTCACCTGGCTTTTATTCTTGTTACGGTGCGGTAGAAAAGTGTTTCCTCCCTTACAGATTTTTGTCACACTTCTATAATTTTCAGACAAAGATAACCTGAGTAAAGCAGTTTTTAAATGATGATAACTGGGAATCAGTCTTTTACTTTGCTGTGAAGGAATTTTGGCCCACTCTTCCTTGCATAATTGTTATTTCAACCACACTGGATGCTGGTCAAGCATGAACTTCCTGTTTAAGGTGATGCCACTTCATCTAAACCGGATTTAACTCGGGACTTTGACTGAGCCACTCCAAAACCACAAAATAATCTAAATGGTTACTTTGAGCCATTCACAGTTGGACTCGCTGGTGTGTTTCTGGTCATTGACCTGGAGCGTAACCCAAGTATATTTGAGCTTAAGGTCATAAATTAGTCACTGGACATTGTCCTTCAGATTTTTTTGTTCAAGGCCAGAATTTATGGTTATATCTATTACTTAAAGTTGTCATGGTCCTGAAGCAGCAAAGCAACCCCAGACCATCAAACTACCACCACCATGTCATGTTATTTTCAAGAATTACTGTTAGTTTCATACCAGGTGAAACGGTCAGCACACCTAACAAAAGTTCTACTTTTATCTTGTTAGTCCAGAGAATATTTTTCCAAAAGTCTTTGAAATCATCAAGGATTTTTTCTTGGCAAATGTGACGACGGACTTGTTATATTTTTGGTCAGCAGTGGTTTTTGCCTTGAACCTCTCAGATGACTTTTTGCCCAGTCTCTTTCTTATTGTTGAGTCATGAACTCAGACCTTAACCGGTAAACTTCAACATCCATGTTTTTTCCATTTGTAGAGAAGGGCTTTAGGTCTCTGCCGCACTTTCAGGGCTGATGGGTGTCAATGACCTTGGTTTTCATCAGTTCTTCAATTCCTTTAGATTAGGGTTAGAGGGGTTACTTTATGTAATTTTTCTGGCCTACTTCGTGTTGTTAGACATGTTCTATTTAAGCACTGTAATCAGACCTGGTTGTGGCTAGTAAATGTGAACTTGGGTATCTAACAAAATGTGGATATTCATAATTCATCCATGATGTCTGGCTATTTTGGATAACTTTTCTCTGTTGGAGGAAATCATCATTTAAAAACAGCGTTTTGGGTTTCCTCGGGTTCTCTTAAAATATTAAAATTTGTTTGTGGATCTGAAACAGTTGGATGTAACGAATAAAAAAAGCAAAAACAGAGAAATCTTTTAGGGGGCAGAGTGTATATATGATGTTGTGCTTGGTGAGATATAAATATTGTTTTTCTGCACCTCTGAACTGTAGGTCGTACTATTCAGCCCAGGTGACGGAGTGGCAGGCCTACCCTCAGTACGGCAGCAGCCAGGGACTGCCGCCCGTGGAGCTGCACCCCAACCTCTACTACCTCAATGGCATCGAGTGGGCCGGCAGCGCCATGGAGATGAGCTCGGTGGCTGCCAAGAACATAGCCCTGCTGGCGTATCACCGCTGGAACAAACAGACGGACATGGTGGACCAGAAAGATCTCATGCACAGGATCAAAACTGAGCTATGATCGTCTCAACTCACAGTGGAGAAAAGCCTTGTGTAAAAATGTATTTCAAAGTGTTTTTTGGGGGAAACTGCAACAGTGTGCAACAGGAGTATGGTGATGCAGCAGTCAGGAAAGTGCTCCAGAATATGGTTTACTAATCTTGGCTTTATTAAATGTGCAAATATCCGCCCTTAGGATCTTTATGTCAAGCTTTTAAAGTGTCTTGACCATGTTTCTGGGATAAAATCAGAACCTTCATTATTGCAAATAAATCGATTTGTCATAAATCAGCTAAAATAAAATTAAAACTCATGTATGGGACGATTTATTAACCGCACACTAATATCAAACAATGTTTCAGATTTTGTTTGTTTTGTCTGCAAATGTTACAGAGGAAGACTGAAGCATGTTTAATGGGATGTGGTGGAACGACTCCAACCAGCCAGTTTGTCATGTGTTCTGCATTTAACCATGAAGTAACTGGGCTGTTGGGTGGCTTCAGGTGTGATGAAAGGACATTACATAATGAAACTATAATAAGTCTAAGGGTGTAGGTATGGCAGTTTGTAGATAAATGCTCACAGCTTTGTTTTACTTGCCTTAGAAAATGTAGGAGAAATTGGTGGCTGGTTTAAATCTACAGGTCCATTTCAATAAAATATATCATTGGAAATTGTGTTTATTAGCAAAACTCGTGTTTTACAGATTGCTTAAACACAATGATAAACTTTAATTGATTATTTCTCTTTAATAGGGATTATTATGGCTTACAACTAATTAAAACCCAACTTTTGTTTTTTTAGAAAGTTAGAATATTTCATAAGACCAATAAAGAAAATGTTTTTTTTAATACAAACATTTCGGCCATCTCCGGAAAGTTTTTCAGTAGATTGAAGCATGAAGGGCTCTAAAATGTCCTGGTAAATGGCTGCACTGACTTTGGACTTGATAAAACCCAGAGGACCAACATCAGCTTTGGTTTCCAAATGAAATGCAAAATTGTACTTCGATCTGAGAAGAGGATTTTGAATCGCTGAGCAACAGTCCGGTGCTTTTTTTTTGTGTTATTGGTTCAGATAAGACACTTCTGGTGTTGTCTCTGGTTCAGAAGTAGTTTAAAACAAGGAAAGCAACATTCCTGGATACATCTTTGTGTGGTGACTCCTGAAGCATTAACTCCAGTCATCATTCATACCCTGTAAATCTACAACTCTTGAATGGGCTTTGCTTCTAAGTCCTCTCAAGGCTGCAGCTGTCCCTGTTTGTGCACCTTATTTACCACGTTTTTTTCCCTCCACTAAGCCTTCTAATAAAATGCTTGTATACAGCACTCTGTGACCAGTCAGCTTCTTCAGCAGTGGCCTTTAATGGCTTACTCTGCCCGTGGACGGTGTTAGTGACTGTGAGCGAGTCAGCAGTCTTCCCTGTGATTGTGCTGGCCAGAACAGTTTTGTATTAAACACATTTTATTTTTAGTCCTATGTAAGATTTAAATATCCTGAGTAACATAATTCATGGTTTTCATTGGCTGCCAGCCGTAATCATCAAAATGAACTGAAATAAACCGTTTCAATATATCACTGTGGTAAATCTGTATAATACATGCCATTCACTTTTTAAACTGAATTTTTCAAATGATTTCACTTTTCAAAGGGCTTTTAATTTATCAAAAAATGTGAATGTGATGATGGATTTCCTTGCTTTTTGTCACAGTGAGATCTCAATAATGGATAAATCTCAGCTGGGCTTGTGTAAACTAATGCAGCAGCTATGCAGTGACTTATCGTGGTGGCCAGTGGTGCTATGCTCTATCCCCCCTTTCATCAGCCATTTTTTTTTTCTTCTGAACGATCCGTCCTTCCTGTTGCTTTCGTTGCGTAATCCAGTGGAAAGAATTTTTTTTTCAGGGACTGGAGCCAGCCAGCTTTCACACTGGACAGGAACCAAAGCAGAGGACAGATCTGCTGTTACTGATAATTTTAATGACACTTTTCTTCCACCCGAGCTTGAGAGCTGAGGTTACTGAGCACATCCCTGTCAGTGACATGTAGAAATGTAAAACTTTTATAGAATGTGTTGATTTATTTCTGGGTTTTTGTAGTAGATGTCAGTGGGCTGAGGATTTAACTGAGCTTTTCTGATTTTCTGACTCTTGCCATTTAAACGTCTTGTGACTTAAAGGGGCTTTAGTTGATAAATAATGTAATTTTTGTCTTGTTTTCAGAACTTCATTTATTGCTTTCATAAATTGTTTTCAAGTGGCATCAAGCTGCTGTGCTATCTCCCTTCCCTCTGTGTTTGTTACAGTTTCACTCAAGTTTATATGCAGAGCAGCGACGTCTCACTTTGACATGTGACAATCTGGCACCTTCCTGTGGGACTTTAGGTCCTACATGAGGTTCGTTATCTTCAAGTAACAGCTTTAGTGTTTTTACTTCTCTCTTCCTGAACTCAGACTAGGCTTCTGCTTGCATCAGAGAAGGGAAGGCAGTCAGGGCTTAATGTAAAAGTCTTTAAGACTGATTTATCGCTGTATGAACAGTATTTTACTGAGTTGATGTTACAAGCTTCTCCTGAATTAGTTCCAGCTGGGGTCTGAGGAACCTTCATGGGGGTCCTCATCTAAATTAAGGGGGGAAACGTTTGATAGCAACGTTTTGCCACATTCCATTTGGCAACAGATGTGCCAGATAGACGACTATTATTGATCTTTTTTATTTATTCTAAAAACGGTTTGGAAAAGATCTCTTGTGTCTGAACCAGAGGTTTCAGATAGGTTACACAATGAGATCTTCTTACTCGATGAAATGTCTGAACTCTGGCCGAACTCCTGATAAGTCCCATTTTAGTGCCAGCGCTGAAAGTCCAGAGTTCCCACACATGCAAAGTTTTTGAATATTTTATTTAGTTTAATATGATCCACTCATACTTTAGCAGGCTGTTTGATGTCAATATCTGGGCTATTAAACCAGCTAAAGCTGGAGCAGATGGATAGACCCTTCTATTCAAGCTATTAATCGTCCTTAAGGAATTGCACTGAAAGAAATGTATTTTTTGCTGTTTTTTTGAAATATATTTAATGTTATTAGTAAGGTTTTCTATGTATTCCCTTCTCTTCTGGCATTTGTTTTATATAATTTTGTGTTAACAATGAAAATGGTTTGTTTCCAATTATTTTGTAATGAAACTTTATCATGATTCTGTTTGTTGCTCATACTTAGATGGCTCTGATATCGTATCTCAGTGGGATCTTGAAATAAAGGCAAAAATGGAACAAATTGAAAATAGCATCCTGTGATATTGTTTTGTTTGCTGGCTGAGCTGTGGCTGTTTGGCTAGAAGGAAAACAGTTTTCAGACCTATCGAGTGCCAGAATATAATAAAAAAAATCTGTAGTTATTTTCCCCATCTCATAGCTAAAATAAAACTTTTAGTTTCAAATTTCAATAAGTTACTTAATGCATTCTGAAATATTTAGGTCGGAAGTTCATTAATCAACATGTGATGTCGGACATAATCAGATATAATCATTAACTTGTATATTACTGTTGGTTATCTCCACAGTAAATCTACTTTAGTGTGCAAGCCTTACTATCTGACCTTAATGTCTAAGTCGAAAGGTCTGAAAGGCAATAAGAAAAAAGGGGCAAAGAAAAATTAAACACTGAAATATTTCTTTCAGTTTCAGAAGTATTGAGAGTGAACAAAACTTTGACCGACCCACCAACCGGGCATTGTTATCATTGATAGCAGCAAAGGACAGCCGAAGTGATCGACGTGGCCATCCCAAACGATGTAAACATCAGGAAAAACGATCATGAGAAATACCAAGGGCTCAGGGAAAGAGCCTGGCAGGTGAAGGCAACAGTAGTGCCTGTGATCAATGGAGCACTCTGGGCAGTAACCCCACACTGGAGAAGTGGCTTCAACAGATATGTGCAGAAACATCAGAGATCTCAGTCCAGAAGAACGCAGTCCTAGGAACAGCAAAGATACTGCTAAGGGCCCTCAAGCTCCCTGATCTCTGGTAGAAGACCTGAGCTTGAGATCAACAGCCAACCACCCCACTCAGGGGGAGAGGGGTTAGGAGAGAGAAGAGTTTTATATATACACAAATACAAATAATGACCTCAGATTCAATGAAATTTCACTTGATTAATTATGTATTCAATAAAATATTAACATAGCTAGATATTTCCTCAATGACAATTTTTGGACCTCAATAATTGGGTATGATGTGAAAATAATAACTGCTTCATGTATTATATTTTGCCACTCGATGATAAAGACATGTTTGTTTGTTTATAAGATTCATAGAATTGAATGCATTTGTTGCCATGTTTTATTCATTGCTGATACATGTAAGTAATCATTTATTGGTTACTTTTGGACCGTAATTCTGCAACTGAAAGACATTTTTGCATTTTTTTCCTGTTTTGTTCCTTTCTGTCTGTTAAAAGTGAAACTTTAGGGACACTTTAATTGTATCGTATTTTATTCATGCAGATTATTTTTCTTCACTTTACCTTACTTTTACATTTGTCACATTTCTTAGTTTCGCTTTCAAGTAAACGAAAGATGGGGTGAAGTTACCGTCTCAGTTCACTGAACGAAAAAATGATCAAATAATGAAGCAGGCTGTTCAATAAAAATAGATAAAAATATGAGAGTTATGCTGAGAATGTGATAGTTAAACTGCCAAATTATTAAAATTATGTACGTCTAAGTAAACATAACGGCGTTGCCGCTTTTCTTTCAGTGTTTGTTATCTTTTAAAGGCAGCAGTCCATGATTCGTCGCTTGTTTGTAACTCTAGATTTTGACTTTTAACCTAAAAACTGTCAAAAGTATTAAAATGTGTTTTTCTCCAGCTCGGATCTCTTCTCCTATTGGCTGATGGATGCACCACGTTGGTCGGATAGTCACGCGTTTTCCAGAAACCCGTCAGGAAGGAGAAAAACAAAACAAACCTGAGAGAGCTGCAAAGCCGTGTGGACTCCATTGGAAAGGGAATTTTTTTTTAAATGATCAGCTTAACTCAAACACGGAAGTCTAGCGACGAACAGGACGCATGCATGTGAGTCTTAAAAGTGTCTAGGACCGCTCCTGGTGCGATTACTGACCCTTGAGTGTGTTTCGTCCGCGGTGGTTCGCTAGCTCCGAAGCTAGCTGGCTCTTGTTGAGTGTCGGGCTACAGCTGGGATGAGGAAGGGGGCGGACGGAGGCCATACTGACCGAGTTGCAGGTGAAAATAGGACATTATTCGTCATCTCGGCTGTATAACATTCAATTAAATGCAAATAAACAAGCCAAGAGTGGCCATTTATTTTAGCTTGTGGCAGTTTGTCGAAGAGCAGAAACGTTAGCTTCCCCAGGTTCCATGATTAGCTGATATAAATGTCGGTGAGCGGGCTCCAAACGTGCAATATGACGACTTTCTGCTGATTTTGATATCATGAAGATCGGAGTACAGCTGATTCTGTGTCAGTCTGCGTAAAAACAACTGTTATGTAAGGAGACCAAACTATCAAAATAACATCGCAAGACGTATCACATTCACCAATTTCTCCTATGCGATCGGAATATAGATATAATTACACGATTAAACAGTATAAGGGGTGTTTTTGTGGAAGGAAAAGCCTGACTTTGCAGCCTCAGGTCTCCCTGGGTACACGCCCCCCAAGATCAGACAGAGTCAGTGTTGCTGGAGAAAAGCTCGGTAATTTCATGTGATCTGAGCTCTAATTCACTTACAGTGCGCACGCTCAGCATTGTACTTTAAGATTATTAAATTATTTTTTTATCTTAAAAAGCCTGTTGTGGAATTTATCCACTGAGTCAGTGTAAATAAGTACATGAAAATATATTTGTCTTTTCGAGAAAACACGAGCACACACACGAAAAGTTGACGTTTTTACGTGGGTTACTTTGATTTTTTGTGTGAGTTTATTTAAACGTCTCATAAGTACTAATATGTAGGGCACGGGGATGTAGGCCTCCTAGTTGTTTATCTTCTGCTTCAACCTAGATTGAAACAAGCTGTTTATGATGAAGCAGGTTTTGTGATTGACGGCCGGTGTGGGCCTATGAGGCGCTCAGGAAGGCGGGCCCTCGCCTCGGTTTGACCAATAGGAAAATAAGATTACGTGGGTGTTGGCACAACTGGTTAGATTGAGGCTTTGTTTTGCTTTGCAGAAGATCTGTGATGGGTGCAGAGACTGGCGAGACACTGGTGACTTTATGGCTTTACTGGAGGAAGATATAGGTCATCTGTAATACATGGCAGCGTGTTATGCAACAGTGATTTCTGTGATCCTAAGGCATGTGCTTTCAGGTTTTAGAACAAAGAAAATACCTCAACTACACGGTTCTATTTTCTAGGCAAAGCGTTTGTTTGGGTCTTGAATCTGACAGCATGGTTGTCCTTAAATGTCCTAGGAAAATGCAAAGCTCATTGCCCTTTCATCAGCAGAGTTTGAGGTAAAGTGAAACATTTAGTACCTCTCTTTTAGTTATGGTGGTGATAATATGATTGGATTGCTTTTATGTGAAACAGAAAAACAACAGTTAATCCTACTGCTGCTAAAATTATGTAAATGTCAATGATTACAGGTGTGAAAATTAAATTCTATTTTGTTTTTAAATGTAGATACATAAACTTGACCTAAAAATACAGAATAATCTCACAAAAGTAGTTTTCAAGTTACCAGGATTATTTCACAGAATATTATCATTTTTTACTATTTTGCTCTTTAGAGATGAGCACAAGTATAACAAGCTGATTTTAGAGGGTTAATTATTTGGGTTAGAAAAGCCTGCAGTAAGCCAGCTGTTATTTTCAAACAGCCTTATCTTAATATGAATGATGGGTGGAGCTCCGTACAGCAGGAAAGAGCTAGATGTGTGGAAGTAGGTTCCTTGATAGACATATAGTTTTGAATCCAGTCTAAATTGAAGGAATAAAGAGATTATTCCCTACCCCTTACCTTTAGCTGATTTTTATTAAACTGAATTTTTTATCAGTATGCATGCTTTTGTCTTATTTGGGGAATCTGACCTGCCGAACACCAATCAGAACCGATTCCTGGCCGATTGACTGGCGTATCTGGAATTCCTACAGATATTAGTCTAGAATTTATGTTAAGCAAGTTACTAAAGGTTCAAACATATGGCAAGTTAAATCTGACTTTTTTTGTCTAAACTTTTTAAAATAAGCTTTTTTTTAATATTTGATATTCGTCTTGTATTTGTAGTTTTACGTTAGCTGTGTTATTCCCCTTTGACAAAACCTTGGTGACCTAATTATTGAAGCGTTGCGGCCTTAAAGCTGCTCTGTTTCTGTGTAGTATTTAAATCAATCAGTTAAACTGAGCAAACACTGAGACCTGTCTCAGCAGGAAATGCTCAAGTGGCTCGCTTCCAGAGATTATTACACTGTTGTGCAGCAATTAACTGGGGAATTAGTTGTGCCTATTTCTGACACAATTACAGATCCTTTAAAAATAAACAAGTTAAGATTGCTCAACCTTTCATCCTTTTAAACAAAAGCACTTCCACCGGAATGAGGCCATGACCCACAGTGACTGTGGCTCTATGAGTCTTGGAGATTTTCCCTCTCTGGGTTTGAATGTTTGTCAGCGAGCTGCTGAGCTCCAGCATTCTAGTATAACTATCTGCTGTCTTTCAAGTACTAAAACAACAATACTTTTAACTATAAGCAGTGAGGTTGTATTAAGGTAATACTGTCCAGAATGTTAATTGAAACCATAATAATGAGTGCACTATAGTATTTTGTAGCAGTATTAATAATTGTTGCTTTTCTTTTTTAAATGAAGGAAATTAAATCATGTTATTCTTTTTAATTATTTGTTTAATTACTGCATTGTATCAATAACCTAAAACTGTTGTATTTTTTTACTTAAGGTCATCTTAATATCAGTCCATGTCTTGTTATACCAGCCCAGCATTAGTGATGCACCGATCAGGCTTTTAATGGCCGATAATATCACCTAAACATTTTTTGTTTCAAGTCTACTGTTAGATGTAACACACGCATATCATAAGGGTGTGCTGCAGGTTCCTTAATTCAGGTAGTAGTTTAAAATTCATTGAAGCCTATGCCCCCTAACCTTTATTTGATTTGACTAAAGTTAAGATCAACGTCTGTTGGTTTATGCTTTTACAGGTTGAAGAAAGTGGGAGCTTTTAGTTTTAAGGCGTTTAATTAACAGGTAAAAGTCTGATTGCAGTCAGCAGCCCAAACATTTGCCTTAGTGGTGGGTCTGTTTGGCCTCTGATCCCAATAAGGAAGAAGTTCTCCAGACCTTTCCATTCAGTAGTTTTACCTGCAAAACATAGTTTAATAATCTAGGTGCGTTTCATTGTATTTTCACCAAATTAGAAGAAAAAAAGTGCTTCAGAGCTTTTGAGCTGCCGCTGATGTGTGGGCTTTAAACTTGACTACATGTGTCTACAATTTCCGCCACATGGTTCACATGCTGTCTGCTAAAGCCTGGCATTTGATTTATGAGTTTTCCAGGTCCGGATGAGCATCCATCCGTCCGTTCTTCCGTCCATCCATCATGAGAAAACTACTTTAAAAAAGGAAACGCATACAACAGTGACAGTGGAGATGGTGACCTTGGGTGAAGTGAAAGACCCTGTTTTTCTCAGAGATAGCGACTACTCTTCTACTGTAGTGCAAATAAACCCACTTTCACTCGCCAAAGCTATCTTTTAAATACCAACTGAACCATTGAGCACCTAGATTTGTTTAGTTACATGTCATGATAATGGGAATCTGTCTTTAACATTATATATTGCATGTTCACAGTGGCCTAACTCTCAGTTTTGACAGTCATGAGTCTGAAGGGAATAATTGGGAAAGAAAAATGCCAAATGGACTCGTTTTTGAAGGATTGACTGTGATAGTAGCTGGTACTCAGTAACTGGTACTATTACCACCTGTCTGCTCGTACCAGCATGTCATCTAAATCCCTAACCTTTAGGGACAATCGACTGTGCCTTAGCGTCTATTTCAGTCTGTTGCCACGCTGTCCAAACACATTCAGGGCTTGATGATTAACAACGTTTTGTGATGTGTGCTCTCACATGTCCGCTTTTATAAACAGGCCGGCATCTCTGGCTTGTTATTTCTGCAGTAATTAGCGCCTCACTGGAAGCAGTGGGGAACTCATTCCAGCGAAGATACTGCTGATTGGCCTATTTGGATCACATCCAGCGTTATGAGGCAAAGAATATCATCTGTGTGCATGATGGTGGAGATGAGCACAGCATGCTCATAGTTAAACGTTTCATTTTGTGCTACTTGTTTACAGTAAGATTCAGTTCAGTTTATTAACGGCGCCTTATAAAAGTGTTTTTACGCGTCGAATCTTTAACAGATTTTTATGCTATAACTACAGACGTCAGTGGATTTAATGTGATAGACTATCATTAAAAATAGTGCATAATTGAAAAGTGAAATGATGATACATGGCTTAATTTTTTTTTAACAAAAAAAAATCTGAAAATAGTTTGCTGTTGTATTTAGCCTCTCTGCGTCAAAACATACTGAGACCACATTTTGCTGCTTTAAAGTCTTTTGGGGTATGTTTCTACCAGGTTTGTACATCTAGAGGCTGAAATGTTGGCATATTTGTTTGTCTTTGTGGAATAGCTTGGTTCGATTGAATGAGCGTCAACATCAATTTTCATCTCCTGCTTCAGATTCGTATTAGCTTCTTTTTTTTTTTTGTCTGGACTTTGACTGAGCCATTCCAACACAGAACTATACTTTAATCTAAGCCATTTCCTTGTAGTCTGTATATTTGGGGTCGGTGTTATACTAAAGGTGAACCTTTGACCCAGTCTCAAGTATTTTGTATCTTCTAGTATGCTTTCTTCCCAGACTTTCCTGTATTTATCTCCATCCATCCAGTCTAATCAGCTTCCCTGTTCCTGCTGAAGAAAAGCATCCCCACAGAATAATGCTGCTGCCACCTAGGTTCATGGTGGGGTTGGTTTGTTTCGGTTGATCTGGAGGCTTACTTTACATGTAGGCCAAAAAGTGAAATTCTAGTCTCATCTGACCATAGCTTCTTCTTTGACAAGGTAGCTTTGTCGTCCTACATGGTTTGTGGCAAACTGCAAGCCGGACTTTGTATGGCTTTCATTAGGCCATTTCTACTTAGAGAGGCCAGGTTTGTGGAGTGAACAACAAAAGTCGTCCTATCAACGGATTTCTCTGCAGCTCATCCAGCGTTACCATAGAGCTGTCAGGTGCTTCTGTGATTAATGTTGTCCTTGTCCAGCCTGTCAGATCAGGTAGACGTCCATGTCTCTGTCTATTTTCAGATAATTGAACAGTGCTTTGTGAGATGATCAAAGTTGGGGTTACTGCTTTATGGATTAAGTCTACTTGAAAATTCCCTAAAACATCATCTCTGACCTGTCTGCTGCGTTTGTTGGTCTTTATGGTGCTGTTTGCTCACTGATCGTCCCTAAGAACCCTCTAAGCTACCTCTCTAACAAACCTACGCTCCAGGTTTTTATGAAGGTTTCAAGCTTTAACCCTTCACAAAATAGTTGGATATATATGCTAAGATTAGATTACACCCAGATAAGCCCTGTTTACCAGTTAGGTGACATCCGAAGGCAGTTGGTTACACTGGATTTTATTCAGGGGTATCAAAGAAAGGGAGGCTGAATACAAATGCTTGTTACACTTTTCATATTTGTCTTTCCAAGAAGAAAAAGCGCTGATTGCCGACTTTGCAACAGAACAGATATAAAAAAAAGCAATTAACACCCTCTGATTCTGATTCCTCTCATCAGTTTACAATAATCAAGAGAGAGATTTGCTTTAAAACTTGATGCCACTCTTTAAATCTCTTTATCGTTACATTGTTCGGTTGCATTCGTTTTCAGCTTAACGTTAACAGCAACATGTTCGACACTCGACCAGGAACCAGAAGTATTTCTGTTGAGATTACATTTGTGACCTCTCCGGCCAAAGTTCATTTCGAAAGGCAACAAAGAATGACGGCGCACTTTTGCAAGTAACAGAAACTGACATTTGACTTAATACACAATCTGAGCATCTGCTGTTAAACTCTGCCGTGTTAGTTAATAATTTCAGCAAGTCTGTAAATTTGCTCCGAGTGAAGGCAGCGTTTTATTTACAGGTCTTGAATGGCAGAAGCTGACCCAGAGCTCAGACTTAACAAAAGTGTGCTTTTGATGCGTAAACATGAAGCTGCAGAAATCTGCTTCTTTATCTCTGCATGATCACTTTAGATTGTTGTGCTTTTGCTTTTAAGATCTGTCTGCGGTTTTCTGTTTCTCTCTGTGGCTCTCGAGAATCGGGATTGATGCAGCTGCTTTGTTGTGTTTATAAACCGTGTGTTTCCTCATTCTGGATCTGCCACAAATGAAACCAGGCACAAATGCACCGGAAGACCTTGCACGCTAAGATCCGATGATAGTCGCAGCTTGTTATTTTGGAGGTTGAACTTGTTTCAGACCTGCCTCAGATGATTAATCAGATACACATGAAACTGTGAGCTTGTATGGGTTTCTGAGTCTGATAAGGTGTTGCATTTACAGCTGCAGTCGAACTGATAGTTTTGCACAACAGTGTTTTCTGCCACTTCCTGTCTCTACCCAAAGCCTGTACACAGGGAGGTGGAACTGTCAGGGGTGAGAAGTTTATTTTTGTCAGCCAACGCTGAGCAAGAGGAAGTGGTGTTTTTCAGTGGCCTCGTAGAGGAGTGGGATTGGTGAGTGGTTTTTGCGTCATGTGATCGCTGCTCGGGGTCATGTCTCTATGCAGATCTCATTATTTGTTATGCAAAAGCAGCTGAGATAAATACGGGGCCATGTGTTTCCGCTGAGAAAAAAAGCGAGTAAAGGAAAGGAAGCAAGGTGCTAAGTTGATTGTATTTTTATTTTGCTGCTGTTCACTGAGAGCGAATCATGCTTTCTCTATGGGCTGTAAGGCAGTGGAGTGTATTGAATCAAACTTAATCAGCATTTTTTTAACCCGGTGGTTTAACTGTAGTAATGTTCAGTGAAGTTTGTTAAACTGAATCTTATCTCTTCGGAAACAACAAGAATATAATATCTGATGTTGGAAATAAAGCCAAGAACTGCAGAAAAATAGGATTTAAATAGAGACGCACCAATCAGGCTTTCCCTGGCTGCAATTGGTTTTATTTGAGGTCTGACCTACAAGTTCCCATCTTCCCATTCAAACCATTCAAACTCCCAGATTTTTTTCTAAGGACTGTAATCTGTAAAAGAGTCTAGATAAAAATACTGGTTTTAAATCCAACAGAAATGGAATAAATCACAAGATTATCTCCATTTTTGCATTAAAGCATTTGTTCCTATTATCTAATTTAATTTTTTTTAAATCAAACTCATAATAAAGTTCACCAGAGAACATGCAGTTTGTTGACATGTTTAAAGACTGGTGGTGGTAGATCTTACTGTTGATGCATTTAATAGTAAAAAATAAAAAAGGATTGTTTCTTATTTTTGACCTGCTGATGGCCGATCAAAGGCGATCAGGGGAAAATAAATTGGCCAATTCTAATCTCTGCAGTCTGATATTCGGACATTTTTCAAATCCCTGCGTTATCAAAAATCATCTAGATGCTCGTAGGTGTTAGAAATCTGTTAAAAGTAACTTTAGATACAGTTAGATGCGACTTGCTACGGTGTTGGCTAAACAAAATATCTTTAACTCTTCTTTAGTTGTTTAAATTTATTGGGATTTGTGACAATTTATATTCCAGTTAGAGCTGTACGATATTAGGATAACATGTGATGCGCAGTAATATTGGTGAATGTTGTGATAACAATATGACTTGCAATCTAAAAGTGTTTCTGTCTGCCTGCTTTTGCTTTCATAGCAGTTTAACATAGTCTAAATGGTTGTAGCTACCTCTGCACATAACTGGATTTACCAGCTTCACCCACCATATTTCTCTATGCTTTCTGTTGTTTGTATTAATCTTCTGCCATGCACCTTATAGATTATTGATATCTATAATCATCTGCTAAATGTTCATTCATTTGTTGAATATAGGAAAACAGTAAAAAAAAAATAGAACAGTTATTTATATGTACTTATCTTCCAGTTTTTAATATTTGCTTTTTTAATGCCTTTTTAGGGTTATTAATCCCAATCTTTTTGTCCGGACAGAAGGTCGTTAATTCACATTTTAAAACCCAGCTGGTTGGCACGAGTAAAACAAAAAACAGAATATTGTTTTGTTGTTGCTTTTGTCACGGTTTTTCATCACATTAACATCTTTCCTCTCTGTTTTTCACCAGACCTGAAGCATACAGAGAAACACACCAGACCACGACAGACCAGACGCTTTCTCCCCTTTCTTCCCAGCCTCTCAGGCTGCTTTGCCCCAGCACACTGTGATCAGCTCCCTCAGCAGTGTTTTATCGTGCTGACCAACTCAGACCAGTGGGACTGGACAGGAGACCAGGAGGTTCCCACCACTGGAGCTCTAAGCTGTGCCTGGCAATGCCTCAGGTAAGAAGTGCTACAGAAAGATGCTTCCTGTTTGTATGTCGTTAAATACATAAAGAGTCGTTTGTAATCATCTTCAAATGCACCTGTTGGATTACTATTCCAGGCGAAAATAGGTCACTTTCAAAGGAAAACTCTTGAAACACAGTAAGAAGATGCAGACAGAGAGGATCAGAGATATGAGTCACCATTTGGAGGTGACTAACTGACCCTGGATCAGTCTGCAGAGGCTGCATCAGCTGTTGTAGAAGAGCCAGCAGTGAAAGAGAAGATGAACTTTTAAGTTTGTTATTCCAAGGTTCTTTTGAAGGCATCTGTGAAGATGGATAAGAGTGAAAATTAAATTAGTTTTGGTGCTAATAACAAAAACCTAAAAGGGAAAGCAGCTTTGTCGAAGATGATTTGAATACAATCTTTTTATTATATTATTCATTATTCTAGAAACTAAAATATTGATTCGTCATCACCTTACATATTAATATGTGTTTACAGACCACTGTGCTTTTCTCAAATATCACGCCCACGCGGAGAACATTTGTAAAACATAATAGACTGGAATTGAATTGTGTTTTCTCATTTTGCTAACAAAACGTCTTGCACTCTGCCTGGGGCTGTTTTCTCATTTCAAAAACCTCTGCCTGGTCGCGTGGAGTCTTTGTTCTACAGTCGAACGCTTCGTCTCCTCCTTCATTTTCCCTCTCTTATTTATTGCAGTAGTTTCATTAAAGGTCACTTCTGTTTACAATTGCTGACATACTCGTAAAGCCAGAGATGTATGCAACACCTTTATCTTGGCCGCCAATGAGCAAAGCGGTTAGAATAATGGAGTTTTACGCTCAGGTAACATCCTGAAAAAGTTCCGAAAAGTGCGGATTTTGTATGAAGTGTTGAAAAAGAAAACAGAGTATGGACAGATGGAAGGAGGGGCAAAGAGAGGGGGAGACATTCGGCAAAGGTCGCCGGGTCCGGGACTATAGCCTCTATGTGTGGTCGCGGCTAAACCCCTACACCACCAGCGCCTTGCTTTACATGTAGTCCTTGCTTCTGTTTGTCCATCCTCTACCATACAGGCTGTGATTTTACAGGTTCTATATAAAAAGCCTGAGCATTATATAAATGTCAGCTATTATGTTTATACTTTCAAATTGGACAAAAAAGGACAGAGACCGCTGGAAAATTTAGGGTAAAGTAAAGTATGGTATCTTGACATGAAAAGTGTGAAGAAAACCTATAAACTGGACAGAAATTTTCGCAAATCATCGCTTAAAGCAATTGCAATCATTTGTTTAAAGCATTGCTTTAAGCTCTAGAAATCTATATTAACCTGTGCATTTAATTACATTTAAATGACTGTGGGTAATAA
Organism: Crenichthys baileyi; assembly: GCA_036173005.1. Taxonomy (NCBI): domain Eukaryota; kingdom Metazoa; phylum Chordata; class Actinopteri; order Cyprinodontiformes; family Goodeidae; genus Crenichthys; species Crenichthys baileyi. The sequence goes on along the minus strand of JAHHUM010001730.1, from coordinate 1,690,260 downwards.
TCGTTTTAGTTGTACCCCTAAATATTCTCCGTTGCGTTTACAGCCCAGCGTCAGTGGGATGGAGCCTCCCTTTGGGGACGACTTTCAGAACTACTCGTTTGCTGACCAGGCCCTAACCAGCACTGAGCTGCTGGCCACCAGCTCTGACCCAGATTTCATGTACGAGCTGGTGAGTGATCACGCAGAAACACAAACGCACAAAATAAATTCACAACCAACACATGCCCAACAATCAGGCTTCAGACATTGTGATCCATGCTTTGAGTCCATCACTTGAAGCTGCTAACACCAAGCGATCGCTCACTTACATCCAAATGTAGTCCAACCCAGTGAGGTGTAAGCTGACTTATAAGCATATGCAAAAGCAAATAAAGTTAAAGAATATACTGATTTGTCACTTCTAGTAATGCTTATAGAGTAATACTCTTAATAATCTCTGTTTGAGATACGTCTTTTACACATTTAAAATATAATTTTGCTCTTTGATGGCTCATCTGAATACGAATCTTAAACACTCTTCCTGGTAATATTCTATTAATGTTTACTCATTTAGTCAAATTACAACCAAATACTCCAATGTATTGTGTTGGGATTTTATGTGATAGACCAGTAGAAAGTAAACGATGGAAGAACAATGATGCTTAATATTCAAAATAAAAATAAAAATCAGTGGAAAGGTGTGGCAAGCACAAATACAGTGTAACCCACTGCCTTTAGAAGTCATCTAATTACTAAACAGAGTCCATCTGTTTGTAATCTAGTGCCGGTGTGAATCCAGCCTCAGAGGTTTGTTAGAGAACATTAGTGAACAAGCAGCATCACGAAGACCAATGGACACAGCAGATGGGTCAGGGGGACAGATGTGGAGAAGTTTAAACTAGGGTTAGGTTATGAAACAATGTCCCAAGCTTAGAGCATCTCACAGAGCTCTGTTTAAGCCACCATCTGAAGTATACAAAGACATGACCACCCATTTAATCTGACAGACCAGAAAAGCAAACAAGAGGCCCATGATAACTCTGGAGGAGCTACAGAGATCCTCAGCTCAGGTGGAAGAAGTTGTTGATGGGACAGGTAGTAGTGGTCCTCCCTACAGATCCGACCTTTTATGGAAGTGTGGCAAGAAGGAAGAGCATGATGAAAATCATAAGAAATCCAGTTGAAGGTTTGCCACGAGCCACATGGGGCTCTCAGCAAAGGTGGAGGAAGGTGTTCTGGTCGGATGGGACTTAAAATGAACCTGTTAGAGGCTGCAAATGGCTTGAGACTATGACAGAGGGTCAACCTTCAGCAGGACAGAAACCCCTGATCCTTGAGCCAGAGTATCAGTGGGATGGTTTAGATCAAAGCATATTAATGTTTTATGTCCAGTCAAGGTCTGCTCAAATCTAATTAAAAAGCTATGGCAAGATATGAAATTTAATCTTCACAGATGTTCTCAATCCGAACTGACTGAGCTTGAGCTTTTATAGACGAGGCACTCGGTGTGTAGATGTGCAAAGCTAGTAGACAATACCTCTAAACACTTGCAGCTCTTATTACAGACAGGTGGCTGTATGAAGTATTGACTCAGGGGGCATTAATACAAACACACAGTAAAGTATTAGGATTTTTATTTAAAAAAAATGAAAACCATGCATCATTTCCCTTTTACTTAACAATCATGCACTATTTTACTTTTGTCACATAAAATCCTAATAACATTGATTGAAATGTGTGGTAACAAGTCACTGTAAATAAAATGTTTTACTTTATGTTTCAGTTTAAAGTTCAGTTTATCATCCAGATTAATTTGCCCCTGAATTCTTTTCAGAAAATGTCTGCTCATAGTTACTGAATATTCCCAACATTTAAACTTGAAATTCAGCTTTTACAGTATTCACACCAGGAAATTAGGTGTACAGAACCAGATCTCAGCCTGCTATTAGGTCAGCAGATGTCTGTATTTAATGTTGCATGGAGAAATCTTACACGTCAAGCAGAAACAGTCATGGTGAGCTGCTCGATAAAGAGGGGAGAACTCCAACATAGGATCAGAGGTTTAGTTGTAAGCATCTTCTTTAACTGAGCTGTGCTGTGTGAAAACACTCCAGTCTGCACCCTGTCAGCATAGCCTGGGCATTCACAGCTGCTCATCCTGGCATCCACACAGAACTATATTATGTTACCTGAAATGCAGAACTTATTATATAGTTAACGCCTTTGCCAGACATGAACAGATGTTCCTTTTAGTGTTTGGACGCCTAAAATGGCCCTCGACTTTTATTGCTATTAGTAGTTAGCACCACAACAGCATTTCCCACAAATTTTCCGACTTGCAGTTAGAATGCACTAAACTCAGGGTATTACTGAATTTCTCTATCTGCGCACCAACTTCCAAGATCAAATTCATTCATCCTTCCCCATGAATCGGCTACGGAAATGTACAGTTTGTTCAGGGAATTCATATTCAATTGTTTACCATATCCACTACACAGAATATGCATAGCAATATCATTCATTGTCTGTATCCGCTCCCCATTTTCGTGTCTTTCTTGATTATTTTTTCTTCCCACTAACGAAGGGTAACTCAAAATCCACGTTTAGAAATATTCGGCAAGCAAGACCTGCGTCCTAAGAGACAACGGTGAACAGATTCAGGCACAGGTGTGCCAAGCCATTTTTCCATTGTTTTGATTATCTTTTGCCAAAATGGTAGAACCAATGGACTGTCAGCTCCTTGTATATTTAGTGTACATTATAAAAAGTTTGGCCTTAGTACATTCTTCTCATTAGTTGACTAATAGTTGGTGTAAAGTCAGTGGCCACAGTAAAAACAAGTGGACAAAGTTATTTTCAACCTATTTACGTTTTTAAGTATGTTAAATAAAAGTGTTAAAGTTAACGTAGGTCTTCAGTTTAAATACTAATGATCTAAGAAAGGCTTTTTTATTGCTAAACTTGACCTTGCAGCAACTAGCAGATCCCCTGTTTTACCTTTATTAAAGTGTTAATTCTAAATATTGCTCTTAAATGTGGGACATAACATAAACAAGTCATACTGCATATGACTTTGTACAACACCTGAAAAGAACAAAGCCAATATTCCTGTAACTGCTCAGAGGGTGTTTGGAAAATATCTGCAGAGGTAACAGACCTGTCTTACAACAATTACTGCATGTAAGCTGCAGATGTTTGATGTGGATTTAAACTAAGCCTCGCTTCCAACCAGAAGACGCTAAAGAAAACAGCAAATCTTTTCTGTAGGCAAAAATAGCTCATGCTATTATTTGGATGTTTATTACATTCTAATGCACGGCTTTCTCATGTGTAATCCTGGTCATTGCATTGAAGCTGAGCAATCAGAATTAAAACGAACATTTCCAGGAGGGAACAGCTTCCCCTTTTTCTTGTGGATCTCTAAATGTGAAGGAACCAGGAGCTCTTTGCCACAGAGGCCCTGTCTCTTTTTGTTTGACGTGCTTATTGTATTCATCAGGCTTGCAGGCAGGTTTAAACAGAAAACTCTCCTGTCACCACTCATGCTGTCAGCTACAGGTGTCTACTTCAATTTACTTCCTGCTCCAGACTAAACAATACGGATCCACTGCTGAGCATTAGATTTCTTGCACTGTAACAGACACATTTACTGGATCCTGGCACACAGAATCAGCTTCATATTTAGTCTTCTACATAGATTTTTATTTGGTGTCGTTTCATAACACTTTCAAAACTGTGTTAATTCACAAAACACACATAATTAATGGTACTCTCCGTCTGGGTTGCTATGAGCACCTAAAGAAATACTGTGGTTGAAATTCTGAATCGGTGTCTTTGGTCTGGTCGCGTAATCCCCGACTGATCCAATGATGCTCAGATCACAGCCCAGCAGTGCCTTTGCCATCTGTTGTTTGGGGCTGCTCTATCTGAGCTAATCAGACACCTCCCTGCCAACGTACTCAGGACTTAAAAGAAATTTCATAGTTACAGTGTCTGTGTCTGGTGCATCTTTGTTTAAAACATCCTTGTTCTGCATTCAGTGAAGTAACCCAAGGTGGGCAAAGTTCCCAGAAATTGTCGTCAAGTAAGGGCAGCGTTACTTTAAAGGCAACCTATCATGCTTTTAAATCTTCCTTTTCACACTTAAATCATTCAGCAATGCTTTGGTCTGAATTCTTTGTTATTGTAGCTCCACAGGCTCCTCTTTTAGCCCAGTTCTGAGATGCGTCTGAGAACAACTCGTTTTCGTACGATCTCTTTAAATGCTACCGAGGCACTTCACACCCAGCTCCCCTCCAGGTCAAAGAACGTTCCTTTTTGATGTGTTCTGCCATTCTTGTAGTTTGATAACAGAGACACAATTATCTAGCGGCGCAGAAACAAGACAAAGATGTCAAAAACAAGTACTGCAAGTAGACGTGTCCACTTGCATTGTCGGCATACTTGAGCTTGGACTACAAAATCGCAGCGAGGAGTAAAAATGGCAGATACACGAAACTGGTCAGCCGGAAGTCCATGACCTTTTTTAGCTGTTCCACAGCAAATACTGTGACGTAACAGTTGGGAAAACGTAAAAGATGTAAGAGAAAACTGAACGGACTGATAAATATGACACAAACAGAATATAAAGACATCTACGCAACACCTGGAGAGACTAAATTCAACTTGACTAAAAAAGCAGATTTCGCTTGATAAAAGTTTAGTGCAGAAAAACATTTTTTTAAATGTTGCTGAAGTAAAGAACTGAGTTAAACTCAACTAGTTACTACCCACCTCTGCTGCTGTCCTTGAACTTTAGCCTCTTGGTCTTTATCAGGTCCGGGCACAAAAGGCAGTAAAAGTCCACCAAATATAATACTGGCGAGCACTGTGTACGTTTGGAGCTTAATATTTTATAGCCTAACACCAGTGGCATTCAGGCGGTCCATTGCGAAAGTGAAGGAAATAAAACTACAATGACGACTGCAAGTTGTATTGAAGTCTGCAGCTCACCTTGTGTAAAGGAGAGCAGGGAGGGTGCTGGCTTGGTTTTACTTGGGTATCAGATAGTGTTGAATGTATTTGTATAATGTAACGCTTTGCCACCCAGGTGGATTATATGCTCCGTACTTATACTTTTACATATGATATTAAAAGTTTAAAAGGGTAGCTGCATTAAAGAGCCAGGGAACTGCCTGAAACCTGTACATTTCTGTTGAACAGTTCAGGGTTACTGCATTAATGCATTCAGCGTTAGACTTTGAATCACTAATGCTAATGTGGGAGTAAACAAAGAGACTCGCTTTGCATTAGGCCTCAGCATCTACAACAATACTTCAGATTTAATTCCCCATTAGCTTTCTTCACTCTGATTTTTTTTCTCCTTTCTCTGTAGGACACAGACATGAGCCACCAGCAGAGTCCCTGTGGGGACAGCGTTGTGGGCATTGGAGATGGAGGCAAAGAGGTGGAGGGAGGCGTGGATCAGCTCATGGGCCTGGGCGAGTGTGAGACGGTCTGCAGCAGCTCAGCGTTCGAACAGTGGGACTCATACTGGGAAGACCTCACCAGGTACCAGATCATTTATCTGTCCTAGCTTGTTCAAGGGGAATTTTTAATACCCATTGAACGTTTTCACATTGAGTAATTTTGCAAACACAAATGTTGATCTGTTTTATAGGAATTTTTGATAGAGCAACACAAAAAAGAGCATCGCTGTAAAGAGGAAGAAAAATTATTTATGGTTTTCCAAATGTCTACAAAGAAATATCTGGAACGTCGCCTTCTTTACTCTGGTACCCCTAAACAAAATCCGGAAGTCACCTATTTAGGAAATATTGTCCATCTAATTAAACCTCGATATAAATCAGCTGTTCAACGAAGAGCCCAGAGATTTGTAGGAGAAAAATAGTGAACAAACAGCAGCATCAAGACCAAGGGATGTGTATGTAGTGCATTAGAAAAGCAATAAAACTAAACAGGGATGTCATTGTTGTATTGTCTGAAAATGTTTTTCTTGAAGGAGACATGGTGGTTGTAGAGGGCAGTAAATAGAAAAAGCAGCTGCTTGTTGTAGCCTACCTGGGATTCATGTGATCATCTCTTATGCTGTACTCCAATCATACATGTAAAAGGTGCTTTCCCCTCATTTATTGAATGTCAGGTGCGAGGAAACGGTTGCTTTTAAAACCAGTTTGCTGCATACATGGGTAATTGAATTATTTTCGCTGAAACAGAAGAAGGTGCAACATTCCTCTGAGTAACAAGTGAGCTATCAAGTTCGGTAGTAAGTTTTCTCAAGGTTCTGAGCTAAGAAATTCAAGCAGGGTCAGCTAACTCACGTGTGCACTGCAGAGACATCCTCTGATCTTTCTCCTTTCTTCTTGGAAGTGTTGTGTTATAAAAATGTTCGACTTTTCTAAGAAATCTGACTTTGACAAAAGTCAAACTAATTCCCGAAACAAGAAAAAGAACAACAAGGTGCAGCTTTGCTCTGGGCATTGTGGCAATCCAGGCAAGTCTTGCAAAACATACAGGCCACATTTAACCAGACTAGTTAACATGGTGTTTGAGGCACAGTGCCTGATTCGTATGTGCTTTAGGTAATATGAAAGGGAAAACAGCCATGTTGTAAGTTAGTATGCATATGTTTCAGAACTGAAACATAACTGTTTGATTTGCATAAAGTGCACATTTTATTCGAAATGAAAAGATGGGTTTCATCCGAGGCTGCTTTTGTGTTTGATATCTGTGCTGCATGTAACTAGTTTATCTGCTTTCTTATTCAGAGTGCCTTGCAAAAGTATTCCTACGCCTTGAACTGAGCCACATTTTTTTCCCGTTATATCCCCCAACTTGAATGGATTTCTTTGGGGGATCCCATGATCAACCCAGAGGAGTGTGTAATTGTGAAGTGAGGCTAAGGGGAGCATAGAAATACAAAAAAAAATGTTTTGTGTTTCACTGCTGACTGGTTCTAAACAACCCTGACTGATACCAGTCCGTGACCTATGGTCCAACAGGTTTTCTTCATATAATCAGCTTTATTTGCCAAGTTTGTGCACACAAGCTAGGAATTTGACTTCAGTCATCGTAAGTATATATATAAATGTATATATGTATAAATTTGGTGGAAAATAAGGAGGATTCTTTTAAAGAGATTTGTGTATACACTGTATTATTACAAAAGATAAAGACAAGGTTGAATTGGTGCAAATATCCATAGATTCCCAGCAGAGTAGCTGTTAAGTGTCATCCATCATCATCATAATCATTTTGACTGTGACCAACTTCTCACAGCATGAAGCTGCCACAGGGTTTCACCTTTGGGAAGGTGTGTTTAGGGTGATTTGCAGTGTTAGCTTTTGTAACCTCACACAGAAAGTTGGGCAACATGTTTAATTTTGGTCTCTGTTGACCACAGGGCATCTTCTCCAACATGTCCCCCCTATACGTCCTGTAGCAAACTGCAAAAATAACTTTTTACGGCTTTCTCTTAACCATGTCTTTCCTCTGCACACTCTTCCATAAAAGGCAGATTTGAGGAGTGCACAATTAATCGTGGCCTGAATGGTGCCTTGCAGCAAGAAGGTCCCAGGTTCGACTCCCGGCCAGGGGGTCTTTCTGCATGGAGTTTGCATGTTCTCCCCATGCATGCGTGGGTTCTCTTCGGGTACTCCGGCTTTCTCCCACAGTTGCCCTGTGATGGACTGGCAACCTGTTCGGGTTGTACCCCTCCTGCCGCCCATAGACTGCTGGAGATAGGCACCCGCTTCCCCATGACCCACTAGGGAAGAAGCGGTAGAAAAATGATGACATGATGACAACTAATCATTACCCTATCCTAGCAACATATTCTCCCACCTGATCTCTGCAGCTCCTCCAGAGATCCAATGGGCCTCAAGGCTGCTTTTCAGATTCATGTTCTCCTCACCCAGCTTGTCAGATTTGTCCCATACTCTTCCTGTTTTCAGGTAGTAGATGAAACAGTGCTCTGTGAGATGATCAACGCTGGAGATGTTCATTTATAACCTAACTCTGCTTTAAACTTGTTCACAACATTCCCTCTGCCCTGTGTGCTGTGTTCCTTTGTCTTCATGAGGCTGTTTGTTCACTAATGACAAACATCTGAGGTCTTCACTGAGCATGTGTATTTATACAGAGCTCAATTACTGTAAGCTCTATTCATTAACTAAGAGACTTCTGAAGGCACTTTTGAAATCCAGAATTTTATTTAGAAGTATCAGAGGAGGATGATTTATTTTTTTTTTTTTTCATGTAGCAAAATCATTTCTCCTCCACTTCATAATTATTACTTTTGCAAGGCACTTTATATTTAGAAAGACAGGAAATACAAAAAATTTCTCTTCTTTTCCCTGGGTGGAAGCCTATACATTTTTTGACATTTAAGGAGAAACTTTTCAGAAGGTTTTCCTGTTTTGTTTTATTTTTAGTTTAGAGCTTCTCTTAAAGGATTTTCACATACCACATTGTGTTGATCCACTAACAAATAATAAAGAAGTGTTTGTTTACAGCAGTGTTCCCTGCATGTTTCAAGTGAGAAAAGATCTTAGAAGGTGGATTTGTTTAAATTTAGACCAAACAGGAATCAAATGCATATTAAAAATGATTATATAAATTAAAATATTTCACTGTTGAGACAGCTAGATGTTTTTTATCATTAACAGATACACACGGCTGGCCAGCTGTGACATCTGGGGAACCAAAGAGGTGGACTTCCTTGGACTGGATGACTTCTCCAGTCCCTACCAGGACGAGGAGGTGATCAGTCGAACCCCAACGCTGGCTCAGCTCAACAGTGAGGATTCACTGCCTGTCTGTGAGAACCTCTACCCTCCCGCTGACCTAACGCTTCCTTGCTCCCAGCCGCTCCCCTCTCAAAACAAGAGACTCCAGGGATCGGGCGCCAGCTTAGTGCGACCATCTTCATGCTCCGCATCCTCTTCCCAATCCCATCCTTCCAGAAGCCTTTTCGCAGACTTTCCTGAAAGTTCCCAAAAAGCAACCAGACCCGTTCCTTCAAGCACCGAGACTATGGCTAAAACCCAAAACCAGGACCACATCCAAGCTCAACCCAAGCCTCCGGGACGAGGGGCCAAGATCGCCGGTCCAACATCCCACCACGCCGACTTTGTGCGGAAAGCTAAAGTACGCGTGAGCTCTGCACCCAGAGCTCAAAGCGAAGTGATGCCCCAGACCGATTTTGAGAGGTCGGATCCTCCTCTACCTCTCTCCCAGCCTCAAGACGAGAAGCCCTCCACTTCAGCAAAGGCCACTCAGGTGGGCCGTCCCACCCCTGTAGCCAGCACCTCAGCTAGCTTGGCAAGCTTTGAGAAGAAAGCAGAGGGGGCAACGCGGAGAGAGGTGCCTGTAGGAAGGTCAGCTACTGTGCCTCAGCTGGTGGAGTTGAACCAGACTCTGTGCGCTCCAACCGATGCTGTGGCAGGAGCGTGCAGTGCAGGCGGCGATGGGGTTTTAGTCGTCGAAGACCCAGAGCAGAGCAAGGAGGAAGAACACAACTACTCTCTGTTCCTGACCCGCAGCAGAGCTCATTCACAGCTGGAGGAAGAAGACGAGGAGGAAGACGAGGAGGAGGTAGAGGAGGACGAGGTCGACGGGCTTGACTTAGACGATGAAGACCACGATGAGGGTTTTGGCAGCGAGCACGAGCTGTCTGAGAACGAGGAGGAGGAGGAAGAGGAGGAGGATGAAGACTATGAGGCAGACAAGGATGACGACATGAGTGACGCCTTCTCCGAGCCAGGTAGAGACCTTCTTCCATCATTTTCCTGGTTGATACGTCCCTTTTTGAGTTCTTTCCTTACATAAATTATAAAACTAAAATTCTCCTCAATTGTTCGGTGTCCAGCTACCATCTTCAACATTCTTGTGTTTCTTTTTTATTTTCCCTCAGGCTGTGACATGGAGCTGACAGAGGACATTAAAGGCCTGACAGCCGGAGTCTCCAACCGTAAAAGAGGCAAGCGTCGCTACTTCTGGGAGTACAGCGAGCAGCTCACCCCCTCCAAACAGGAACGGATGCTGAAGCCCTCTGAGTGGGACAGACACACGCTGCCGAGCAACATGTACCAGAAGAACGGGCCTCTCCATGGTATTCACGCAAACACACACTCCTAGAAACTGGATACAGCGGCTCTCAAAGGTGTACACACCTGTGAACATGACTTGTTTTAGTAGGGGGGAAAGAAATGAGATGAAGATAAATGCTTTGAAAACTCACCATGTATCTTGGAAAATTTCACTGAAAAACATATTCTAGAGGGAAAAAGGGGAATAAGGGTGGAATAATCTGGTTGTATAAGTTTCCATCCTTAAACTAATACTCTGTTAAAGCACCTTTTGGTTCAAATTCAGCATTTAGTTTTCTTTGTTTGGAGTCTGCTAGCATCCCACATCTGGACTGTTACTAATGTTTGCTCACGCTGCCTTGCAAAAGGTCTCCCAATCTGTCAGATTGTGAGAAAATGTCTCGTCTTCAGCCCTCTTTCAAGTGACCCCATTGATTTTCGGTCAGATTTAGTTTTGAAGTCCTTTTAGGCCTTTCCAGAACTCCAGTTTTCGTCAGATGTAGTAATTTTTATGTTCATTTTTCCATTTGCTTGGACTCACAGGGATGCTGAAAATGAAATCCTTATTAAAGTTTAGCTTTCTTGTGGATGTCTGAAGATTTGGGGTGAAACTGATCTTTAGAACTGTTCATCCACCATTACAAAAACCCCAGTAACCCCTGATTATGATCCTGCCACCACCATGTTTCACTGTGAGTATGGTGTCATGCCACGCATACCTTATTGACTTGTGGCCTAATAAGAGCATAACACCATCACACCATCTCCCAGCAGGTTTTGGGAGATTTTAGCCTGGTCTCGATATTTTCTTTGGAAGTACAGGCTTCTTTTTAACAGCCCTACAGCTTCTACGTTGTTACTATCAGCCTCTTGGTAGCCTCCCTGACCGCTTTTATCTTGTCATTTCATCTGTTTTGGAAAAAACACCAGATTCTGTAATGTCCCTCTTCTCCCATATTTTCTCAAATGATTTATAACAGAGCATTGAACCTCTGGCTGATATATTTTTAACAATGAGATCATTTTGATCTTTTATAACCTCTCTGCAAACAATGTTGTTAGCTAAGGGATGCGGATGAGCAAATGTCAGGAAAATCCTGCTAGGTCAGCTTGTTTCAGGTTCATCAGATCCACTATAACTGATGGCAGGTGTGTAAACATTAACACTGACTGAATGAAACCAAAACATTTTCAACAAGTATTAATTTATTCATTTTACACCATTTTATTGCACTTTCTGAATATTTTACATTTCCTCTCCTAACCAGACTGTAGCTGACTTGTCCAAGACATAAATGATAATTTAAAGGTGGAAAAAGCTTTGGAAAAAATTCTAATCATGTGTATTTGCATCACAACAGGGCTTAACAGGCGTCTGGAGACTTTTGAGAGCTGCTGTATATTCAGCTGCATCACATTAACCCTTCATTTAGGACCTGGCAGTAAAAGCAGCAGCTTTAGTTGAATCTTTGAGAACATTTGATTCAATAATATTGTCTCCTTTAGGTTTGTCTATGTCGTATGTAGGACTTTTAAATGAAGCTGTGATGTTGTAGATCCTGTCCACAAAATGGCCTGTTCATGTTTGAAATGGGTATCTTTCATCTTGCACATAAACATGCACAAGTCAGGATCCTTTCAAATAGCAGAGGAAATGGAAAACCTGTCAGAAACAAATTACTCATCTACGTATTTATGCAAACCCTTTGGTTTAAAATGATTCTGAAGCTTGGAAAGGGCATACGAGTTTTTTTATAAATGGGGAAAAAAGCCATTAAAGGCTTGTTACATTTAAAAATTATTATTAAAAAGGAGCTGTGCAGGCACACACACAGGTCATTTTAGTCAGTCAAGGTCCTTAAAGGGATCATGTTCATTATGAGTCTGATTGAAATGAAAAAACATGTACCTGTCATGGATATATCCCTGGTAAAGAAAAAGCCTTTTCTTCTATTGTAGATTGTGAAGATTGGAGGTTTTTATTTCCCTCCCTTGCTGTCCTCACTGTGCTTTGTGGCCAGATAAATGTGGTTCTTTGGCCAGCCAGTCACATTCAGGTGTTTTGAACGTTTTCATTATTGCTCTGACTGCAAGTTGAGCTGAGTAGCTCGTTTTCTTGTAGATATTTCTTGTCTTTCCCATTTTGAGGAATGGCTAAAAAAGACAGAGATCCTATGAGAAAAATTATTTTTACCCCAGGGATACAGGAAGTCAAGGATTTCTAATTAAAAGTTGCTAGACAATTCAATCAACACAGAAAAGTAGATTACGAATTAAAATGTGGCGAATGTCATAAAAAAAAATCGCTTCTCTTGTGTTTTCCCCCCAGTGAATAAATGTACTCAAATAAATGTTGGATTTTTTTCTAATTTTTTTCAGTGTGAGATTATATTTATTTTGATGCTTTTTACGCATCTTTACCAGAGGTTCAGTTAAAGGGAAAAGTGGTGCACTTCTCTAAAAAGCAATAATAACTTAATCTATAGCAAGGTTGCACATTATACTGAGTACTAATTGCAGACTGTAAACAGCATTTGTGTTAAAATCTCTTCTTAAGGCCATAGAGGAGCACCAGAACTCAGATTTTAAAGTCTTCTGTGTCAGGTGAAGTTTTACTGTAAATATATTTTTGCTTTGTAATGTGTGATGATTCATTATTAAGTTTTCCTCTCTGTTACAAAGGAAAATACATGCTGAAGAAGTCTCGGCGCACAGATGTGGAAGACCTGACTCCCAATCCTCGCAAGCTTTTACAGATCGGCACAGAGCTTCGTAAGCTGAACAAGGTGATCAGTGACCTCACCCCCGTCAGCGAGCTGCCGCTGACTGCACGGCCGCGGTCTCGCAAGGAGAAGAACAAGCTGGCGTCCAGGTAAAGCATCATGCACACATATGTTTACAGCCAGACTTACAGTTACCTGCTATGGATAAGTAACCTCCACCCATCTGTTTGGGGTTTAGAGCTTGCCGTTTAAAAAAGAAAGCTCAGTATGAAGCAAACAAAGTGAAGCTTTGGGGACTCAGTACAGAGTACGGTATGTTCAGCTGGTTGACTTTCTTTAGTTTTTCTGTTACATTGATCTCTGTTCATGTAGAAACCAAAATATTTGATTTATAAACCTTCTGACCTGAGGAATAATCTGTGCTGAAACACATACAGATCGGCTACTGTTTGTGATCAACGCCATCAAGGAGGAGATAATGCTGCGAGTGGAGGACTCATCTCCCCGCTCAACCAACATGACTGAGACTCTGGAGCGGCTCATCGAGGAGACGCTTGGTGAGAAATAAAGATGAGGAGGAGGAAATATTTAAAGCTCCAAAAACAGACTGTGCTTGTAAAATACTATTTTTAATATGGATGCACCGGTTGCAGTTTATTGCCCGATCACCTATGACAGATCTTTCAAAAGCCTGACCTGCAGATTCCGATTTTGGCTGATACCAAGTTTCTTTTTATAAGTGACACTGTCAGCTGTTATAAGGTCACAATACACCCTCTAAATTCCAATCCTATTTTATTAAACATTGAACAATAACCCCGAAACAATATAAACTTGTTTTAACTGCACGAGGCAGTGCTCTCAAATATAAAAGAAACATTTAGAGCATTGCAGTTCCTTTAGTCTTTCATTTTTCACATTTTAAAAAGATACAAAACTTAAATAGGTTAAATAGGTTGGACAAATAGATAAGGTCGATCTCGCATGTATTGGCCGATTACCGATCTCCCAAAATTAAGGAAATCGGAGCCGATGGATCGGCCGGCCGATCATTCGGTGCACCCTTAATTTTAAATTTACTTGGAATAAAATCTAAAACAAATCACTCAGAACAGCATGCTGAAAACCCCCTAAGTAGACAAACTCTGCTTTGTTAATTTTGTTTCCCTCATAGAAAACGACCAACTTGTAGTGCTCTGACAGAAAACCCACATTGTTATATAATAGAGAAGTATCCCTTTAATTAATTTAATACAGTTTTAAGAATGATTGACTTAGGATGATTTACGTTTTTATCTCTGGATCCACCGAGGGCCTTCTCTGACTATCCTAAAGGCCGTGGCGGCTCAGTGTTGACTCCGAGTGACTTACTGCTGGTATTTATTTTTAAAGAGGCTGTTCATGTTACGAAACCCTCCAATGTGATTAAACAAAAACAATTCTGCAAAAAGTAGTGGGCCACACTCTTCCACAGTAAAGCACCCACTGGTAGTTACCGGCAGTGCTTGATGGCAGCTATTTCCACAAAGGGTTTCCAGTTAATAGGTTAAGTGGAAGCTTATATTTTCACAAAGAACAGTGCTGGTTTGGATAACGTTTTTCCCTTGAAAGATTCCATCACCATTTCAAAACTCCTTTTTTATTTACTTTACTGTTATCTTTGTCTGATTTGTTTTATTTGAAACATTAAGCCAAAACATGGGAAACTTGTAAATGGGGAAATACTTTTCCACAACTTTATGTCTCCCTTTGCCTGCAGTGCCATCACCTGTTGCTGGGCAGACTTCGGACTTTGTCAACAAGATCTTGGAGAACACAGGACGAGGTGATCCCACAGGAGGACTGGTCGGCCTGCGAGTCCCCACCTCTAAAATGTAGACAAAGCTTCTGTCCACCAAGAAGAGTGGACTACATATTACCACCATGCTGTCCCGCTGTAACTATCCTCCCCTCTGCATGCCCCTACAGCTCAGAGTAGACACTCATCGCCAATCACTCAAACAAATATACCACCTCCCCGTGCGTAGGTACGTGTGCTTGTTATTGCCGTGCGGCTGTATGGCACGAACCCTGGCTTTTTCCGTGTCTGTGCACGCTGCGTGCAGGCTCAGTACATCACTGTCTCCCCAACCATGGTGACCGACTGTTGGGAGAAGCACGTCCAAAAGCAAGTGGTGGTAAGGTGTATCTATAACATGACATTCTAATCCTCTGGTGATTGTTAGATGTGCATAACGTAGCCCTCTGCAGGCTTTAGGGACTGAGACTGGCATTCACACGAGCATAACCACTGGAAGAGTTTGTTTGAGGTGGTAATAAACAGAGGGAATGTTGTTACATGCCAGAAACAATCGCCGGTCGAAGAAGCAAAGTTATCATTTATATGAGGAGCTTTATCGCAAAAAGCAAAAAAGAAAAAAAAAAAAAAACAAGTTCCAGGATGTTAAATTGACCCCTTCACTGAAGCACTTTTACAAAGACAGTTCTGGTAGCCAAGAGAGCTGCAGAGGAGAAAAAAAAGCAGGGTGGCAGGAAATGTTTGTTACTGAAGGCCTAAATCAAATTCACGCCATCCCGTTTGCCAATCAGCTCAGCTGCTTGTGAAAACAGGTTTAACATATTAACGCAAGACGTAAAAACGAAGTAGAAGATTCAAGCGATCACACATCTTTCTGGTTTGAGGGGAAGACTGCGACGTGTTACCCAAAACAACAGGAAGTGGTTGACAACGTGAGGTGGAAGTGCATGTAGCATGGTGCTTTTTTTTGGAGCTTTCTGCTGGTTATAACTGGACTGGAAAAAGATGATGAGGATGGTGATAAAGATGAAATAAACAGCAATCCATCTCCTCCAGGAAACTGTACATAGTACAAGTGTCTCCCAGGCATCAACTCCTCCCCTATTTTGTACAGTAGAGTTGACCAGGCAGCGTGGTGGTGACAGTTTGATGTGTTCATACTAGTATTTGATCAGAGTTCTATTCATTGTGCCTTGTATATGTATGTGTGTGTCTCTGTAAGCCTGAATGAGTGTGTGTTAGAGATGGACTGGAGCTCCCCAAGGTCCAGCTTAGGAGAGGAGGTCGTTAAGGAGTGAGAGGATGGGCACAAGTTGTGTAAAGATATTCTGAATGTACATAAACAAATGGAAGCTCTTGTTGCGTGATGCCACAGAGTCTGTGTATATAGGAAGGCTCTGCAATAGATTCCTTTCGGTTTTTGGTACTCTTGTCTTTAGGGGATCTAGGGGTGGGGTGGGGAAGGGAGGGGAGGGTTAACAGATATATTTCCTTTAGGGTTACAACAAATATTTGCACACTATATTTTGATTGTTTTTTGTACCAAAGACACATGCAACGAAAATGGCGACTAGCCAGTTAAAGTAAGGTTTTGCACAGCTTACCTGACGCCGTATTGAATGTAAGAAATGTGGGAGGGTCAGTGGAACTTCATAGAACTGTGAAATTAGTTTGGGTCCAATTCTGTACAGAAAATAACATCCATTTGTGTCTCTTGCAACGTGGGCTTTTCCCTGTAGATTTCTTCTGTTGCTTAGGATGCACTTCATTCCTCAACTGATTCCTCCCTGCACATGCTAAGTGTGTTAATGGCGCTAGCTAGGAAACAAAAAACCCAAGCGCTCACTAGTAGATAAGCTAAGTTACTTTTCGTTTTTGCTTGTCAAAATGTTCCCTGAAATAACCAAAATATTCCTGTGTCACTTGTTTGATTTCTGTATGTAGACAAGGTCTAGTTCACGAGCAGAATATTATTTGAGTTGTGTTTTAAAGTACTGTATATAGAAGCATTAATGCTTTATCTAGAAGTTGTGAAATGCCACTTTTCATGACAATGAATTATTTTTAAGCATGTCACATTTCTAAAGTCTTTCCTTACATTTAAAAAGCTAGAGGAAAAAAAAACACAAACACAAAAAAACTGTATATTTTTGTATTTAAGCTGCTTGTTAGTTTTGCTTTTTGGTTTTGAGATATTCATGGGTCAAAGAAAGAGTTAAGAAGGAAAAAAAGACGGACTGATTTAGTAATTGTTGCAGAAATCCGCTGATCTTCTTTGTTGACTGTGTGAAAGACAGAAAACCAGGACTGGATAATTTCATAGAACTGTGACGTTATGGCAAAGCACCATGGTCATTAGAACGGTCTGTAGGGAGAAGAAGGACAGCTCTCGAGGTTCGAGAGTTGCCCTCCATCGAAGGTTGACTCTATGGAGGCTCAAAATGCTGCCCCAACCAGGGTCTTTAGACCCTGCTTCTCTCTGACCTGGAATCAACAACTTTTACATTTTAGTAGAGATGCACAGATAATAGATTTGTGGCTGACTTTCACTCCAGCTTCCACCTGCCAATATAATTTATTTTCAAGAAGTATAATTCAAAGATTTTTTTATGCCCTTATAATAGTAACAATGGCAAGTTCATGCTCTGTGTGTGAGAGAGATGAGTCATTGTAAAACAGGGCTGTACTATTTGAAAACAGACAAAATGATTGAGATTGACATTTTCAACTTCCTTTACCATCTTTTTATAGCAGTGGGCAAAATTAGCATTGCTAACCTTGAACAGCAGTCTTTCTGAATATTCCCTAGAATATGTGGACCCCCTACGTCAACTCTGATGTTTGTCCAAATCCAGCATGTTTAATGACAGAAAGGTAAAGGCTCAAAAGGATGAAACGGAGCAAATTAGTAGTACTCCATAGAGGCTTCCTGTTATCTATTAGTGTGTTCCCTGATAATTTGTCTCTTCAATGAAGCGTTTCCAAGGCAGCTGACTTCCTGTGGCAGGTGATGCCTTTTCAACTCAAAAAAAGGTGGAGCCCAGAAATACTCTCTGTTACAGGTGCCTAAAGGAGCAACCGACATGCCTCTGTAAAAAATAAGCTTCCTCAGACTTTATTTTTACCCACCTCAGTCCTCTTGAAATAGATGACCTTGAGTCTTCTTCACTAAGTAAGAACTTCCCCACCAACAAATGTTCTGGTTAACACAACTGCGTCCCCCGTACATATGGTGCATTCACTGATGAGAACAAAAAAGTGTGTTTTCCACTGGCCAATCACTGGCAGGGTCAGTCAGGCTGAAAATTAGGTAATTCTGGTCTTCAGCGGATTTCTCTGTGCATCTTTACTTTTTTTCTGAATAAATCATTAAAGTAGGTGGAGTTTGCATTTCCTGGGATTGTTACCATTTGAGGTGCATTGCTGAGCTTCACCTGTTTGCCTTCTTGCCCTCAGTCTTGCAGCCCCCCTGCATATAAATTAGCTACTTACTAGTACATATTACTGCAGTATCATAGGACACTGCGTCCTGTAAATATATCAAACGCTATGTCCAAATGTTGCACCTAACTAATGCTCCCAGCAATTGTCAAAAAATCAACCAGAATTACATTTTAAGATGCAAAATTAATTCATGAATGAGTTTTTGGATTCCAGGGCAGTTTGAAGTTTTAAAGTTATCATTTACAGAGCGCTTCCTAATGACTGTGATCGTTCTTCTTTGTGTATTGTGTGATTAAGTAATGGCTAGTGTTCTAAATACAATATCCTTTTCCGTCTAAAAAGGGAGAAATGGTGCTTTTTTTCTAAAACTAGAATGACAAGTTTCCAAGATTGATGTTTTACTTCTTTGACTAGTTGTAGCCTAATGACTTGCTCTGCCCTTTTCGTCCATAGTTATTTTCTTAGTAGGCATATATTTTGTAAATAAGCTTTGAGTTAATATGTATCTTCTAAATGTTAGTTATATGTATAGATTATCTGATATGTTTAAGAAGACAACAGCACTTTGTCCAAAAAAACAAACAAAAAGAAAATCTTTTTTTTTTCTTCCATTTGCTGCTAAATGGCCTCGTGTGAATGCTGCAAGTGTACTTGATGACTACTTGCTCAGATAAGTCTATTACCTGACACAGCTAGGTCTATGAACTAGCAAGTAATATATGCGTGTGGCCTGACGAGGGTTGGATCTACAAATTTTCTTGAACCATGAAATGATATGAGGTGGCATGATATAAGAAAGAGAGTGAGTATCATTGCTTGGCCTTCAGGAAGTGAAGTGTCTTGACAGGATTGGTCTATTTCTTGGTCAGGGTGTGATGGTATGTTTGTGGTCTTAAATGAAACAAAAAAAAAAAAAAAAGAGGGTTTTGATTCCAGGGCCCCTACGTTTGATTCTGATCCTGACCCCCTTGGCGTCATGATTCATTTGCCTTCAGTAGAGGTTTCCTATGGAAAAACTGATTCTGCTTTGGCTTCCTCTTCAGGGCGATGTACAGTGTAGACACATTTCTTCAGAGAGCTATATTGTTATCATTTGTAAACTGATTTCTACTTGTGACTTAAAGAGGAGGGGGTTTAGCCTGGGGCGGCCGGGAACAGCTTGCTCGAAAGCTGTTTTTCCGGGCTACCTTAGGGGAGGTTACTATATCACTGTACTGTATGGCAAGCCAATTACAAGTGGAGACTCAATCAGGACACTTATTGCCTTTTGAAAAAAAATTTTTTAAAAAACAACCAACCAAAAAAACAAAAATAAAAAACATAAAAAGGCAGAAATGGTTTTTAGCTTTAAAAACGGAATTTTCCCCCCGGGGGTTAAACATTGTTCTTGGGCCCGTTGGGAAACAACAACAACAACAAACCATTCAGCCTGATTGGCTCAAAACAACCTTGACTGAAGTAGCAGACGTGGTGAAGTGTATCTGAAAAACGACTTCAGAAGTCTGAACTTCTTGATGCGTGTCTCTTTTTTGTGACAGTATTTGAAGCCTTTTTTTCAGCTATGATACCAGGTCTGTCAGGGGGTCAACAGTGGTTAAAGGGCCGCTGGTTGACGGGGGCCCGGTGAATTAAAAGGGCCCGTTTTTGTTTTTGGGTGGGCGAAACACCCAGGCTGTTTTAAGGAAAAAAGTCCTCACAGGAATTTTAAAAATTTAAAAAAAATTTAATAGGTGCAAGCTGTGCAACTTTACATTCAAACCAAGAGACTTGGGCCCCTTTTTTAAAAGGGCCCAAAGGGAAAGAGTGAGAATTCCACGCCAGTTTAAAAATAAATTTCCCTTTTTTTTTTATTTCTTAAAAAAAAAAATAAATCCCATACAGGCCAAAATATTAAGTAATAGAAAATGTGTAACCTTTTTGGGACTCTTGTTCAATAAAAGCTACGTGGATACCATAAAGCTCTTCTTCTGCAAATCAGGGTAATATTGTTTTCTTTTTTGACATATGTGGGTGACAATAAAATCAAAAGGGAAAAAAATTTTTATGTAAAACCCGTTTTTGCCATTCTTTACCCCCTTTTGTAAAAAAAAATAATTTTTTGTTGTGTTTTGAAAATTTCAATGTCAATCCCCGTGGGGAAGTTTGGGCAAAAAAGTAAAAGAAAAACGGCAAAAAAACTCAAAACAAAATTTAAACAAACAAAAAAAATCAAATGTAAAATTTCCCCCGAAGGTTTCCTGATGTTCAGCTTTACCAACTGGGGTTTTTTTACATGGGGCGAAAGTTTGGTTTGTCCAAAAAGTGGCCTTTCCTCCCCCCACCTTTATTTCATACCTTTTTTTTAAATTTATAAAAATGAGCGTTCCCAAATTAAAAGTAAACAAAAATTTCCCCTCGCCCGGAAATAAAAAGAGTTGGGGGTTTCTAGCATTACCCGGGGGACTAACCGTTTAAAGGAAAAGCAACTTTGTGCAAACTTCTTGGGGCCCCGACCAAAAATTTTTGGAGAGTTTCCCACAAACTTTGCCTTTATTTTTGAAAAAAATTTAAAAGGGAATTTTCAGTTGAATGATTACAACCCCCGTAGATTTAAATAAAGGTAATTTTAAAAAGCCAAAAAAACTTAATAAATTATTTTACCAAAAAAAATGGTTTTTCCAAGGCCAATAAAAACGTTTCACCATTTAAAATTTTTAAAGGGCCCCTTAAGTAAAAACCTTTGGGGGTGACTTCCCTTTAAATAAAAATAATTTAAATTTTACCGGAAAAAAGTACAATAATTATTAGCAGGGGAAATTTTGCCAAGATGTAGGTTAGCAAGTTTGGGTTTTGGGTTTAAAATTTTTTTGTCTAAAACCCCCAAATTATTAAATTTTAAAAGGGTTTAAAAAATGCTTCCTCCTTCGAATAAAATGGGTTTAAAAGAAAATTAAAAAGTCTTTTAAAGATGTCATTAAAAACAAAAAATTGGCTTGAAAATTTTTTTGGGTTTCAAATGGGGTTTAAACAAATTTTTATTTTTATGTTTTTGAAATAAGGGCCCGGGGTAATGGGTTTAAAAAAGATTCCCTAAAAAATTTTACCATATTTTTCTAAATAAACACAGGGAATTTATGGGCTTTAAAGGTTTTCTTAGAAAATTATGTTATTTTTATGTCCCGTGTTTTGGGGGGAGGGCCCAAAGGGGTTTTTTTTTTAACGGTGATAGGTGCTTTTTAGGGTTAGAAACAAAATTTTTAGTTTTTTTTCCCCCCAAAAAAGGAAAATTTAAGAAAAAAAATGGTTTAAAAAAAAACTTAAAAGGTTTGCCCCAAAAAAAAGAGAATTAAGGGAATCGGGCCTAAAAGAAAGGGAAAAAATTTTATTTGTATTCCAGTTTTGTCCCAAACAAAAAAAGAAAACCTAAAACCCCCAAAAAATTTTAACCCCAAAACTTTTTTTTTAAAATTGGAATGCATTAAAACCCTGGTTTTTTAAAAAGCAATCCCAGCTTTTTTTTTTTAAGGGAATTTTACTTTTGAATGGTATTTTTATCTGTTTTTCATTCCCGAAACATAAAAAACCCTTAGTTTTTCTTACAACCTTGCCCCAAAAGTGAGCATTTGCCCCCAAACCCCCCCCCCCAAATTTTATAAAACCCCCCCCTTCCCCCCCTTAAAATAAGGCAAAAACCCAAAACATTATCTAATGAACCCGGAAAAAAATTTGGGGGTTACCCTTTAAATGTTAATAATTTTTTTTACAGCTTATGGTAGTGATAAAAAAAAACCCAAAAATTTGGGTTTTAGCATTTAAAATTTTTAAAACGAAAAATTTTAAAAAATTTTTTGGACCCAAAATAACTTTTAAAAAAAACCTGTCAAAAATATACCAAACATAGCCCCAAACCCCCAAAAATTCAGAAAATCTCCCTAGCTATGGGTGACATTTTAAATAAAAATTTTTAAAATACTTAACCAAATTTTTCCCTTTTATCTTTTTTATCAGACACCGAGCGCTATTAGCATTTCTTAAAATAGCTAGCCAAAATTACCCAATTTTAAAAATTTTGTACAAGCTTAAAAAAAACGCCCAACAAATTTTTTTTTTAAAAGAAAGGGTTTGACCCCTTCCTTTATAAAAAACTTTTGGGTAAATTGGGTTCACATTTCTTTTTTTTTGCCCCAGGGGGTTTTTTGCGGTTTTAGTGAACCCCCCTTCCGGATTAATGATGCTTTCAATTTCAAATTCAGGAAATTTTTAATTTTTTTTTCAAAGTTTTAACACACCAAAAATTTCCTCAAAGAAATGGAAAATTTGCCCCAACCCCGCAAAAAGGAAATTTAACCAAAATCCCCCCAAAAATTTAGGGGTATTTGGGAAGTTTAAGGGAAAAGTTAATTTAAAGCAACCCCATTTATTGGGGCAGCGTTTCATTAGATACCCGAATCAGATTCTGAATTTCCCTTCTTTTGGGCAACCAAAAAAAATTTAATTTATACGTTCTTTGTAGGGTTAAGGGAAATTTTTTTACAAATTTAAAAACATTTTAGCTTGGGTAAAATTGCTAACTCATAATGGGAGTTTAAGCGTAATTTGGAAAAGGGAAAAAATGGCTTTAAAAGATCCAAAGTTTAATTTACAAATTTTAATTTAAAAAAATTTATTTTTATGAAAAAAAAGGTTGTTTTTTTTAAAACTTTTTGGGCAAGTCAAAAAAAATTAAATAAAAATATAGCATTTATAGCACTTCAGGGTAAAAATTGGGAAATTGGAAATTTAAGTTAACTGTGAAATTTGAATAACTGCCAAGTCACAGAAACCTTGCCCAACCCCAACATCCCCAAACCTCTCATACAATGATATTAAAGTTAGTTTAAAAAAGTGAAATTAACTCTTTTACTAACATTTCTACTTTATTCCAAAACATAGCCACATTAGGCACTTTTTTTTACAAAAGGCTAAAATAATTTGCTCCCGCTGATTTGGGGCTAGTTCAAACCCTTTAAGCTTCAAGCCTAAAAGATGGCAGCAGAAAATTTTTAAAAGTAAGCTGGGGTTTTTAAAAAAACAGTTTTAATTTGATTAAAATCCCCAAAATTTTTTTTTTTATGCCCTAGGGAGGAAATTTTTTATTATCATTTTTTTTCTAAAAGTTTCTTGTTATCCATTAATTATGATCAGAGTACACATAGCTAGTGTTTGTTTTTTGGAAACTTCCTAAGTGTAGCACTGGGATCTATATTAATAAGGGGGTTTTAAAAAAAATTTGTTTAAAATGATGGGGGGTTAAAAAAACCCCTCGTTTGGCTGTACTTTTCATGACCCCAAAAAGGTTTTGGGGTTCTAGGGGGTTTTGGTTTGTAACATTTAAAAAAAAATTTCCTGGTTTTTTTTTTTGTTTTAAAAACCTATACATTTATTCTTCACCTAATTTTTAAAGGTATTGTCACTTATGGTCCCCTTTATTCTTCCCAAATTGAGAAGCAGCTAGGCTTGTTGGTCTGCAGGATAATTTACTGCATAACACTGAGAGAATTAGGCGCGGATTAAGGAAATGATTTGGACATTAGAAACGGATTTCATTTGTCACAAAGTTATTGCATGGCTTTTTGGGGCTCTGTGTACTCTGTCGTATGATGTTGTACTTGCTGCTATTGAATGAGCACAAAGAGGCTTGAGGATGTTTATGACAGATTTCCAGTATATTGGCTCTACATACCCTTGTTTTCCTTTTCTTCTTTATATATTTTCCTGTGATAGTCAAAAGACCAAAAGCATTACTCACCTTGCACTTGGTTTTTACACTTACAGAGGAAAGACAATATTTTAAATTATGATGCCTGCTGAACCAGGTGCCTTAATCAAATATACAAAAACACAAATCTGCACCTTCTGTCAGTCTGGAGGGGATTTCCCCACAGAAACAATGGACTGGGTTTTCCAAAACTTAAACTTGAAATACAAACATAAAACGAAAACCTTGCTCTATCTAATATCTACACATTTAAAGAAAAATCACCCGTTAGCAGCAGATAAAAACTGGTTCTCATGCCTGCATATTGCATCACGTTCTGACGGTATTTCCCTTTAGTATTATAGTGGAACAGCATGCAGCTGTTGTTTTGGGAAACCCGGTTCTGTTTTTTTCCAACTTTTTCTCTGCCCACTATGCCACATTTTCGTAAGTTCTTTATAGGCTGCTGCTGCTGCTGCTATCACCGCTGGTGTGTTTGTGTAGAGAAGAGCAAACTTCCACTGTGTCTGTGACAGTGGGAGACTCTGGGCCTGCTTTTTACCCGGTCAATATCAATGCATTCTTCTTCTGAGGTTTTGACATGGTACACTGTGTTGCTGCCTCTTGAGACCTTTATGTGACAGTAAAAGAAAAAAATAATAAAATAAATAAAACGATAAAAAAAAACACTTTCCATTTTTTAACTTTGCTATAATGAAGTGCCAGACCCCTTCGTGAAGTCAGTGTTGGCACTGAGTCGCAGGTCACAGATGAAGCGACAAACTGAGCATGGGGTAAACTGCGGTGCTATAATCTGTCCCTGGCTGGGTGCTACAGTAACATGGCTGTGTTGAATTTTAGCCATATTATTCCTTCTGTTGTTGACTCCAGTCAGTCTGGTGTTTCCGACTGCTGTTCGCCGACATAGCGAGGTATAACTGCTGCTGCTGCTTTGCTGATGAATGTAGACTCGTCTTCCTCAGCAGGATCACACAGACAGATGAAAGAGTCTGGATATTTTTTTTCTTTCCTGTTCGTATTTGTTTGGAAGCTCAAAGGTCATCATGAAAGAGAAAAACCTTGAATGTTCTATTTTTATGTGGCCACCCTTACTTATATGTTTAAGCCTTTCTGACGTTAAGATTATAGTTTGATATTTATGCTAACTCTGTCAAATGTTTATATTGTTTTAAATTATATTTTACAATTCTCCCCTCTGCCAGTGTTCATAATATGTTATATTTATTTGTGAAGGCCTGTAATTTAAAATGCAATGAGACAGATATGATTCAATCTAGATTTTAAATTATTTCCACTGAGGACAGTAAGTCAGACACACATCTTGAGATTCACAGGTAAAAATCACAATGAAACCGCAATGACTTCTCACACAGAATTTCTCATTTCTGGATAATCAGTGGCTTAAATTCACCCAAAACAGAACAGTTTCACATAAAGTAATCTGAGATGAATATATCAGACTTTTTCTTGCCTGTCAGTTCTGATCTTGACCAATTCCAATTCTTTTTTTGGAGACTAAAACACATACTGGATCTTTTCTGATTAATGATTGTTGGTTTGAATCCAACAGAAGAGGAAGGAACCACAAGATAATTCCATTTATTCGTTAAAACATGTTTTTATCTGATTTATACCAAACTCCAAT
Organism: Crenichthys baileyi; assembly: GCA_036173005.1. Taxonomy (NCBI): domain Eukaryota; kingdom Metazoa; phylum Chordata; class Actinopteri; order Cyprinodontiformes; family Goodeidae; genus Crenichthys; species Crenichthys baileyi. The sequence continues at coordinate 1,664,846 of JAHHUM010001730.1, read as the reverse complement.
AGTACATCAAAGTACATATGTGGTTGATGTCTTTTTTTTAGATCAAAAAACTGCTGCCGTCCAATTTTTAATGCTTTAATGAGTAGAAAAATTCAGATTCTTCAGTAGTTGACAGAAAAATTGACTGATTCTGATCTTTGACTGATTAATAGCTGCATTTCTATAATCAATTAACATCTGTTATATGCCGTAGTAGATCAGTGGCTCCCAAACATTCTTATTTCACCCAGCTAAAATATAAAGTCATTCTTAAAACTCTATAAGGATAACAGACACAGGTCATTTACCCCTTTGCCAGTTTGTACTTTAGCCATTGTTGGTCAGCCTAGCCGTCTCCTACAGGACGTTTCGTACCAACTGTGTGTCAACTCATTTGACAAAATTATTCCCACTTTACTAACCGAAGATTTTAAGTAATTTTCTGGAACCATCTCATAGTCTACTGTAAGGACATTCCCTGAACAAGATTTCATTGTGAGTTGTGAGAGATTTCTGCCTGTGAAACTCATAAATTGTTGTGTCATTAAAGGTTTGAAGTGGTCCAAAGCTTACACCAGGCTAAACCAACCTAACCTCCACAACCTTTTGTCATGACTTTGGACCGAAGTTCAGCGCTTCACAGCATCGGAGCTCATATTAGAAGGTTGCTCACTTGCTGTAAAGAACTTCAGTGGAAATGTTGAGATTTTTACTGAGTTCCTTGTTCTTTTTTCTTTAAATAAATTTTTCTACGTTTTTGTTTTTTTTCTTTTAAAGAAAAGCTTGGTTTGCTGGGTCTTGTCTTGGATCCCTGGAGATTAGTAAGGGGGCCATTAAAGGCTGGTGGGCAGAGACCCCTTACCTTCCTCTGCAGTCAATAACAGGGGAAGGGGTTCCACTCCTCTTCTGCAGACTGATTTAACTAAAGCAAACAACAACAACAACCCACCCTTGAAAATAAAAGCAAAACTATTTACTTTTACACTCAAACTTACAAACCAACACTGCAGTGATTTACATCTCCTTCCAGACTTGCCAAAATACATGCCGTGAGAGACGTTTTAACAAAAAAGAAAAATGCTTAACTTAAAGCATCTGTTCGGTTTGTTTTCTTCTGTTTCTAATAATAAGAGCAGACAGTACGTCAGTTTTTAATAGGAAATCCATACAAGCCCAAACATTTAGAGAGGATGTGGGAAGTATCGGTCATCCTGAGCTCCACATGCCATTGTAATGATGCTTCTGGTCTTGTATGGTAACTTATTCAACTAGATCAACAGCATGGGATCTTTCTGTAGTTAGTCCTGTGTGTGTTCCAATCCCCAGTTTCAGTAGGAAGGCTGTATTTCATTGCTAAGTGCTCTGTAATAGATCTCCTGGTGCTTCTAATTTCGTATAGAAGCAAAACCTGAAGAAGGTGTATCCTGCTGAAACTAACTTGATCCTCTCTTTAGCAATGACGTCTATATTTGTAGTTCACATATATGCCTGTTTAAATACAATATCTTGACATGTGTTATATTTATGTTATATAGTAAATGTTGAACTGGGTTTATACTTTTGGTTTAACCCACTTTTTTTCTTTTACATTGTATTTTCTTTTTGGAGGCACAGTTGGTGGCTTTATGCACAGGCATGGAAATGTAAGACTTTTTTTTTTTCTCTGGATTTGTACTGTAATGGCCCATTCTGTTTCATTTTCTGGCAGTTTCTGTCTCTGGCTGCTCGGCATCCTGAGGACACCTGCCCTGAATCTCTGTTGTGTTCTTGTGCCTCTTTATTTTTGCTAACTTTGTGTTAAATCTTTCTTTTTTTTTTTGTGTATTTTAGCCGGGGGGTTGGGGGACTGCAACTCTCGGGTTTGTAACCACGTTTGGGCGATATGTTTTATTGTTTTTTTAAATTTAAAACAAATTTTAAAACCCTTAGCACCCCAAATTGGGACTCCTGGGTTTTATTGTCATAGTGACTTGCATTGTACTTGTCTGTGTATCTGTCTAAATTGGTATGCAGTGCATTGAAAATACAGTAGTTTAAATCAAAGCATTTTCATGTGTTCAAATGGTCTAGAGTTAATAACTCTGGAGGAGCTACACAGATCAACAGCCCAAGTTTTAGACAGTTATTAGTTGTGTGCTACATAAATCTGACTCTGGAAGAGAAGCAAGAAAATAATAAACAAACCCATTTGCAGTTTGCAAGAGCCATGTAGGGGACCCATCAAACATGAAAGAAGTGCATTGGTCACATGAGACCAAAATTAAATTTTTTGGCCTAAATATAATGGCATGTATAAGGGAACAGTTAAGATCATTCTGGAAAAACGTTGGCACACTTCCCTGAACACACCATCCCATACAATGAAACACTGTGATGGCAACATAATGGTGTGATGGTGCATTTCTGCAGGGACATACAGGGGTTGGACAACGAAACTGAAACACCTGTCATTTTAGTGTGGGAGGTTTCATGGCTAAATTGGACCAGTGGGGAGCCAGCCTTCATTGATTGCAAAATTACACCAGTAAGAAAAAGAGGAAAGAAGGGTTCAATTAGCAGGGTAATTTTGAGCACAGTTTTTTCCTTAAAATATTGAAATGCATACAACATTATGGGGACCATATTCCAGGGTTCAAAAGGGGGGACAAATTGGGGGCATTTTTGTGGGGCCCCTCTGTGACCCAGAAAAGGGCCCTTTTTGTGATGTATCAAGAGCCACAGGAATCCTGAAAGGGATATTTCGGGTGCTAACCGGATTGTATCCAAAAAAAACATAAAAACCCCCGGCTGCCCAAATCACGGCAGAAAATTTTTTAAATGTGCACCTCAAACCCCCCTTTTCCCGTTTTCCACCAGAACTGTCCGTCGGTAAACTCCACAGGGTCAATATACACCCCGGCCGGGGCTGCTATAGCCAAACCTTTTGGTCACTCATGCCAAATGCCAAAAGTTTTGGTTTTAAAGGGGCAAGGGAGCGCAAATCTTGGGCTGGGACAAGGTGAAAAACATGTATTTCTTCTGATGAGTCCACCTTTTCTGTTTCCCCAAAAACCGGGGGAGGTTACGGTGTGGAGAAGCCCCAAAAAAGGTTACCGCCCAGGACTGTTTTTCCTGCCCCCGAGGAAAGCATGGGGGTGGATCAGTGAGGTTTGGGCTGCCATAACATGGCATTCCCTTGGCCCCCAATACTTGTGCTAGATGGGCGCGGGCACTGCCAAGGGAAATCCGAAAACCATTCTTGAAGGGACCATGTGCATCCAATATTGTTCAAACATTGTATCCTGAAGGCGGTGCCGGGTATCAGGATGACAATGCAAAACCCCAAAACACACAGCAAGGGCCTGGTGAAAAAAATTGGTTTTTATGAACATGAAAGTAAAATTGAACACTTCCCATGGGCCGCAAGTCAAGCAGATCTAAATAAATTTTTGAGCCCCTTTTTGGGGGGCTGGTTTCTTTGGGAGGAAGAAATCCGGGAAAAAAAAGGGTTTCCCCTCCCAAGGCCGAAGTATTCCAAAAGGTAGTGACCCGGGGCCCTAAACCAAAAATTAAAAAGGGGCCCCCGGGGTTTTTTTCAAAACCCCTGTAGTGGTTAGAGTTGAAGGAAACGGAGCAAAACCTATTCTGGAAGAAAAACTGTTTAGAGGCTGTAAAGGACTTCATAATGGGGCTCAAAAAACTGAGCCAGCAATAGGTCAGTTAATATAAGCTCCATGATACAGGACAATTCGTGTAGCTTTAAAAAGTTTTAAAGTTCCTGAAAAATATTTCAAAGCCAACCAGGTTCAGAATCACCTGAGTGTTTTTTGAAAATTTCAAGCTAGATGTTAATACATTTTCATTAAGGATGGGTGGAAAACTTTATTTGTCAATTTATTTATGTTTACCTTATTGGATTTACTTATTCTAAACTTAATTTGTCTTTTGATGTAGATCGTACAACCTTTAAATCTTTTTTAACATATATATAAATGTGAATCTGAGTGAGCAACCCTGACTAAGTACATAGTTAATGTGTCCTGCTACAAAATTATATCAGTTAAGGACTTACCCACAGGCTCATTTTTAAAATCTGTGTAATCAACATCCACCCCACTTTATCCCACTGCACTAAAGGTGATCCCAGTATAGGAAAAAATGTGTTTTAAAGTATAGAATAAATACATTTTAAATGGTATTTGAAGAAATATCTGTTCAGTGTAGAATAATTCCCCCGGATCAGGGCCCGGAAAATAATTTTTTTTAAAAACCCTTGAATAAAAAAAGGTTAAAATGCAGTTCAAGGGTTTTGAAAACCAGGTTTTAAACTGCCATTTGGGTAAAATCAGATACCAACTTTAGAAGAATTATTTAACCTTGGAGCATATTTCTAACAGTGCCTGCACAGTGCACAACACAGATGTGTGCTCTCTACCTGCTTATTGGGCATGCAAATAAGGAACAGAAAACTCTCTAGGCGTGAATCTGACAGATAAATCTGACAGATAACAGTTCAGACTGGCCACCCAGCCTGTTGTGCCCTAGACAGCTACATCTTCCTCTTAAAAAAACCTCCACAGAACCTTGTGGTACTGTTTATATTCTGAGTCACCTCTAATTTCTTTGCATTTAGTTAAATAAAGAAATGGGAATAAATTGATTTTTGCAATAGGCTTTTTACAAACAACATAATTGTACTAATAACTGTGAGCTACAAACTGAAAAAAGTGAAAAAGCAGCCAACATTCAGGAAAAAGACTTTGAAAAAAGCCACAGAACTTTAGCTTAGCAGTACTATACTTTGTTTTTATAGTCTTGGCCCCTTTGCACAGCATAATACTGAATAATCATATTTCTTAAGTAGAAGAGGAAAAATAGAAATGCATCACTCTTATAATAGTGAGATCTAAATAACTGCAGTGTTATTCCTGGTATCCAGTGTCATTTGTGTAATTGATTTATAAAGCAGAGGAACCACAGTTTAAAGCAGTGGTTCCTGAACGTCTTGGCTTCTGACCTACAAAATAACTGTGGAAGAACATATTTGGGTACACAAACATTACTAGTAAATCAATTAAACAGGTTATAATAGCAGTAAACATATTTTATTTGTTAAAAGCTATTGATTGACCTGTTGCACAATGTGTAGTATAAATATGGTTTTACTATTATTATCTTTGTTATTTAGTTTGACTTGTAGCTTTACCTTGTAAACAGCAGCTTCTAATTATTTTAAAGTTAGCTGGCAGCCATGTATCACAACTATAATCAACTTATGATGTTGATAAAGAGCAGATACTAAATTTTTGAAAAAACTGTACGTTTTTAAATGCACTTTTTCCCTCTCCAGTGTGATTTAAGAAGCAATGCCCTACTTAAAATCTGCGGAATCTTTACAGAAAGACACAATCTGCCTCAGCCAATAGGATTACTGCTTCGCCTAAACCTGGTTAGTTTGCTTTAAAGCCCTTCAGCTTGCCGTACAAAAACAAAAATGGCGTCTTCGGAGGACGTAAACGTCCGAATTTGCGGACAAGAAATAATAAAATATGACCTGGAGATAAAGGCTCTTATTCAGGTAGGAGTTCAGACGTATAAATTGTTGTTTATGACGTATTTTCCTGCATTAGTGCGCGGAGTTGACGTTAAACTCACACAGGTGGTCTAAGATATTAGACAAAAGATCCACTGAAGTTTGCTTAACAACTGTTAGTTGGTATAACTTTATTTGTAGAATAAGCATTTTAGTTTTAATAAGCAGCTTTTTGTGTGGAGGTTTTAATTAAAATGGCACCGGTCTCCGTACTGGTTTAATTATGGTGAATTATGTAGTTATATAATTTTCTTAGTGCAATCTGTCTGGCAGCATTTTAAGTGTCTAACATCTGTCTCCCAGGTATGAGACACATTCAGCAATCCTGGGAAAATATTTTAAAACAACCGCCACTAAAAAAGTGTGATATGAGAAAAATAAAATAAATATGTGCTGCTGTGAATGGAAATACATTAAAGCCCATATTGAAGACCATTTGTGTTCTTCAACACATGGAAATCTCCCAAATATCCTTTTTAAGGATTTCTATAATCCTCGTCTGTTCCTGGTTATTTTTTTATGGTTTTATTTTACTTTTACATAACTTTGGCAATGTTAACGCAAATATTATGTGAATTTTCACAGTTGTCTATTTTGGGAAATAATTGTGATTACTGGTTATTTTTTTCTGTTCTTTGTCTTCATTCCTTTAAACTAAATAAAGAAATGTGTTTTTCTTCACCTTTTTAAAAAATATTTTGCAATTTGATTTTTTTATTTTGTTTTAGTATTGTGTTTGCCTGTTATTTTCAGACCCTGCACTGACGGAATATTTAGGTATGATAAGGTACTGAAATTAATAATAATATTCAAGTTGTAGTGTAGTTCAATATAAAAATTGGAAAAAATATATTGCTACATAAAATTGGTAATCTTAAAAAGAGCAATATTTGTGTCCAAGGAACCCTGGTTGAGCAGTTTTTTTTCACAACTCTGGAGGGAGCTTAAGATTAGGGTGATGATAATGAGGCCTTCCAACATGAAAGACTTGGGGCTCATCACCAAAGATAAATCATCAAGATACCAGTTTAAACATTAAAAAGGGTTTGATTGTTGTATTACCAATATATATTTGTTTCATTAATTATTGAGAAGAAAGTTTAAATAATCTTCAACATGCCTTTTTTTAAATAAAATGTAAATAAATTCAGAATTTCAGAATTGTCACTCCTTTTATACAATTTTAATATCTTTTGAGAGCTGCCAGTCTCAATTGGTGTCAGAAACAAACTTCTTGGTTGAATAAAAACAATTTTAAATCTAATTCTCCCATAATAATAATAATTTTGGGCTTAAGTGTATGGAATGGGAAAATAACTTCATGTTTCTTCTTTAAAAAACCGAGAGCAATAGTGACTTTAATATCTTTAAAACTGGCATATAAGGGGTGAAGAATATAGAATTTTTGTGAATATTAATCATGTTTGTCTTCTGGGTGTTTTTAATTGTATCAGTTCATAAACTTTTTCCACCTCTACTGAGTGAAATGAAATTCCCAAATCAAGTCTTCCACCATGTTTTACAGACCACTGTGAACATTCATGGCTGTAAGTCTTTCCATCATTCCTGTGTTCATCTTTTAAATAGGTCTGGACAATAAAAGAGAAAAAATGTACCGTACTTGTTATGTGATGCGGTGACGTCGGTTGTGATTAACCCACATTTTTCTCACTCTTCTCTGTCTTTTGGCCATCATGATGTCCCCACCTCTCTCCATGACCTTTAGCATCTTGGCCACTTAATTCAGTATCAGTTGTGGGGCATATATTGCAGTCAAAGTCAAACTAGCTGACCAGATGTATTATTGGCACATGAGTGAAAAATAACCACCTTCCAAACATTGCATCAAAGCAGTTTTGTGTGATTGTTATTTCAATCACTGTTGGCATTAAAAAATGTGTGCAGCTTCAGTTTTAGATAAAATAGCTTAGATTTATCATTGAATGAGACCTGTTGACACTGATTTTTCACTCCAGTTTTTTTGTACTTTTGGTATACCTCAGCTTTTAATCCACAGTTCCCACTTCCGTTCGGATTTTTCTGGACAGTTATTTTTTTGTCAGTGAGTCGACCAGAAAGCCTGATTCATCTGCAGTCCTGTGTCCGGTTCGTCCTGCTTTAAAGTGTTGACTTGCAAGTTAATTTCCTCCCCAATTTGTGTAGTTTCCTAAACTTTTTAAGGATGCCCCACACTGTAACGAACTGGCCCATTCCTAAGCAGGAATGTAGAAACGGGCCAGTTACCAGTATCGGCGTCCAATGAGGTTTTAAAAAGTTACTGTTTCAAAACCATCAACATTTCTGGTCACACCATTCCAACATTCCTCTGGTATTTCTTTTTAGTGAAATACCAGAGAAGGTTCCCAAGATTTATTCAGCTGTATGCATCTTAGAGCAGTGCAGCCCTCCACCTCCCCCACCAGTGCTGGTCAGCAGGCTGAAAGAAGGCTCCTATACTTTTCCATCGCTTACAAGAAAGACACTTTGTTTGGAAATATTTCTTGTGGCTAAAAAACATGGACATACTGTGGAAACTAAAGAGGCACCAACCATCACTGTTAATATCACTTTAAAACGACATTTGGTGAAATAGAAGCAGCTCATAGTCCGGATAATATAGCTAATATCAGCTCGTTATACTTGTGCTACTCTAAAAAGGGGTAAAAGTTTGCACATTATGCACATGAAAACCTCTAGTAAGGTTGGTTGGTGTTTGCTATATGCTTTAACTTAAGTAAATATATAAAAAAGAAAACCACAGTAAAGAAATTATGCGTGTAGCATTATCACAATATGTTCGATTATTTTAACAGGTCTATGAGTAATTGTTGCTTTTCTGTTTTAAGTAAAGTCAAGCAGATCATGATGTTCTATTTAAAATTTGTGTCGGTAGGGGAATCCCAATAATGCCTGAAAAACTAAAGCCCAGCTTCAAAAGAGAAACAGAGACTCTAGCTCTTTCTAAGTCATATGTAAAAAACAAAATATAAGCTGGTTGGCTTGATATTTTTGCACAGCCAGACTTTGTAAGTTTTTATGATCTTCTAGTTCTTACAAAAACTCTGAGAGATCAAATTTTAAGAATGACATTTATACTTTAACCGTTCTACTCTTACAGACTGTTCTTTTTGCAATGTACCTTATGTCTGTCTGTTATCTGCAGGACATCATTGATTGTCCTGGACCTCAGTCCGCTCTCACACAGCTCAACTCTCAGGTCAAGGAGAAACTGAACAAGCTAAGGCTCAGGATACAGGTCAGGTCTTTGTCCCACATACAAGCTCTGTTGAAACTTCTTATTTAAAAAAAAAAATGCAAATGTTTCATGTGAGGCCATGTGTTTGCTGCTGTCAGGATCTGGAGCAGATGGCCCAGGAGCAAGACACAGAGTCGACCAGACTGTCCATCCTCACGGAGACGGAGAGCCAGCGACGCCAAATGCTGAGGTGTCATGACCCAAACGCATTAGTGTTTATCCATCGATGGACTTGGATAATAATTACTAGCAATTCTTATTGCATATAATTCACTGTTGAGTACAAAGGAAAATCTTATTATATGTGCGTGCTATAAATGAAAAGATAGAAGCACTACGCTTTGAGCGGCAGAGACACTGAAAGCTTAATCTCTGGTTTTTGCAGTTTTCTTATTCACCACCTGGTCGTTGTAGATAATTACAGAACTCTGTAAACTCGATGGTGGAAAAGTAGGAATTTGTGCTATGAAGATTTTGCAGGAACCGTACATATATGTAATGCAGTTTTAAGGTGAATGAAACTCAGTTTGTTTCTGTGTTATTTTTGTGGATTCCAGCAACCAGACAGCGTGGAGGAAAGCCAACTTGGCGTGTAAACTAGCCATAGACAACATGGAAAAAGACGAGCTTCTGCATGGAGGAGAAAGCCCAAGCACCAGACAAAGGTCACAAATGTTCTGCTGAGGCTTCTTAAGTGTCAAAACGAATCGCTGAACATTTTTCCGAGGCTCTTTATAGGAAAGCTCCCAAGTTCTCTCAGCTCACATCTGAGCATCGTGTTAACACACATGAGTAAATGCTTCAGAGCCATAAGCTGCCAAAACTTCTGCTTTTGTAGAGGTGACTTTTATTACCAGCAACTGGCTGCTACTTTTTCTGTAAAATCATTTGTGAGAGTTTACTTAGTACGACTTTTATATTCCTTTGGCTTTTTCATTTGTAAAGCCACAAACTACACTGTGTTCTATTGGGATTTTATGTGATAGACCAACACAATTATTTGTGTTCAGGGTGACATGGAGCATTTACTGCATGTTTTTTAGATTTCTACATGTTAGTGGGAAATGTGCCTCCTGACAAGTCCTCTATAACCAGAGACAGACTGTTTCATCTCCTGCTCTGCCCTGTTTGTGTACCTATGGCAGGAAGGTGACCAAAGAAAGTTTAGTTGAAAGCAGCAGCAGCATCACAGAGAGTCTGATGTCTATTAGCCGGATGATGTCGGAGCAGGTGAAGCAGAGCGAGGACACCATTGGCACTCTGGGTAAAGAAACATTTAAAACATCTCCCATCTTTTTATGCATGTGTGTGTTGTCTAGTTTACAAGCCCTAATATCTCTCTCCTTTCATCCTCATGGCAGCCACCTCTTCTAGAACAGTGCAGGAAACCAACGATGAGTTCAAAAACATGACGGGAACCATCCACCTGGGGAGGAAACTGATTCTTAAGTACAACCGCAGGGAGCTCACAGACAAGCTGCTCATCTTCTTGGCTTTGGCGCTTTTCTTTGCCACCGTCCTTTACATCCTCAAGAAACGCCTCATCCCCTTCATTTAATGAGCCGCTTGGGTCTGCATCTGCACATAAGAAGTTCTCAGGAAGGGTTTTAAGATGTGGAATAGTAGAGCAATGGACCGCATGGAGTAGAAACAGCATTAAAACTGCAAGATTACAGAAGTAGGCAAATAAACTCAGTCACATGAACAAGAATACATGAGGACTAAAGCTGCACACTGCCTGATTGTTCTTAAAATAAAGTTTGGACTAACTGGGATAACTGTTTGGACATTTAGACATTCATCAAATAAGATGAATGCATTATTTAGCATTATTAAAGATTGTTGGGTTGCCAATTAAAAAAAAATGGTTGACTCCTGCTACAAAATGTAATAACATGACCATGTCATCCACCGTTCTTTGGGAGAAGTCTTGTGAGAGGAGCTCCAGAAACACGCCTGGAGGTTGTCCATCGTGTTGTAAAATGAATCCTACACCTAAACATGTTGCAAAGATGTCTACGTTTATTTACGGCTATTGAATGGACCTGGAGATCCACCTTATCTTGTTTTCATGTCTATGTAGTACGAATTAAAAAGAAATGCTAGCAAAGTCCTACAAAAAGCACAAAACGTCCTTGACAAATATGTCAGATAAAAAAAGTACATAGCCTTCTTAAAGCATCAGGATTTGTTGCTGATGAATGTCTGCAAGAGAGTATTGATCCAGTCTAAAAGGCAAGAGCTTATTGTTTGAATTAAGTTTATTATTTACAACATACTCTCCAGCGCATCGCTGCAGATGCCACAGGACCTGACACTATTTGATGAGCAACACTGAATTTGCCAGAAAATGGAACTAAATTTACAGCCTTATCTGTAATGTTAAATGTATTGCAGTTGAATTTCAATCATCACTGAAAGCTGAGAGTCAGATTCACTTTCTGAAACTAGACATTAGGACGTGTGCTCCTAAAATAACTCTTCTGATAATATACCACCAATGTACTGACACTGAAGGTGGAATAGCACAACTTATTGTGCGTAATATCTCAGATGCCCCTACTGCAGTTTACGGTATGATCTGTCACTAAGATGTGCGATTTTATGCTTTATAGATTACATTTTAATGTTTTTTAACACCTACATTTTAGTCTCTGAATTATTTATACCCCTGGCAGATTGACCTTTAAAGTAATACTTTTTTGACCAACATGTTTTGTTTCACAGGATGTAATAAGGTTTTGCAACGTCCCAGATGGAGTTCTGACTTGAATCCAATAGTGAATCCGTGGATGGAGCTAAAGATAATGGTGATGACCAGGATGTTTTACAAGCTCAAATATTTGGAGCTCATTGCAGATGAGTTAGTTAAAAATAACATTGAAAACACCAAAAAGCTTGTCAGCAATTATGAGGAGTTTAATTGTAAAGCAACTAAGGTTTTTTTTTAGTGATTTATTTAAAAGGGTCAAAATAAGTCTTGACATGATATAGAGAAAAAATAAATATATATATTAAAAAAGGATGCTCTTTGTACATTGTTTCATTATCCATTGGGAGATTCATGTCTTATTTCCCAAAAATAAACAAACTTAATTAGGGATTTTAATTTGTAGTTTCAGTTATGTCTTAAGTTTCTCTCAAATAAAAGACATCCATGCATTTAGGTGAAAGTCTGCCTGTATTTATTAATATTTATGTAAATTACAGTCAAAGCAAACACTGTGGAATTCATAAAAACCTTAACTGTTAGCGTTCCACTGAAAAAAATACCATGTGCTGAAAGCTGATGAGAATTTCGGAGCAATTGAAGAAAATGTTGACAGAAAAATGACCTGCTACCCTGCTGGCTTTGCTAAATGCAGCTTAGGGGTTTCAGAGGAGGTATATTTCATTCAATTCCAGTGGAGTCTGTCTGATATTTTGGCAAAAAATATTTCAATAAAATTAACTATTAAAATTTTGTTTAAAATTCGGTTGTTTTTTTAAAATATCCAAAGAATAATCCAATAAGAATAAGAATAAGAATCCAAAGTTTGTGATTGGAATTTGGGATTTTTACAAAATGCAACATCACTTTCACACCAACTGGACACAGGTGCTTCAGTCAGATGTTCTTTTTAAAGTTCTGGGTTCAAAACATTGTTTTGTATCTCTAAACACTTCTGCAACACCACTTTGAACTGACACAGAAATAGGTGCAATTTGCTCCAGTCTGCTGGACTTACTGGGCATCTTTGCATCTATATGTATTTAGAGCCATCTGCTTTGTGAATCCATTGCAGAAATCAAGCAAACAGCCTGAGCAAAACAGTTGCAAAAAATAGGAGCGTGCACGGCTTGAGAGGTTTCACATGGATGTAAAGCAATACACGAGAAAGTAATACATGAGAAAAACTTACATTATTACATTAGACTGATTGATTAAGCTTATCCTGTAACTGTATGCATGATGCACAATATCTCAATCCTCAAACACCAAAACAGACTTAGAAATGTTGAATTATTTCGTAAAGCCATCAGCACATGAGCTAACAACAAACATGCTGACGTGCCACTCTGATGAAATGTAATACTGATGTGAGGTAGATTAATGGCTTTCCTTCTGTATATTTTCTGAGAAAATATAAATCTACATAGACAAACACCCACACACTAAATAAATATTGCTGCATTGCTTCAACTGGCAACACTACACAGAAAACTCTTCTAAAACTACATGTTTTACTTATTCCACTGGTAATATAAGTGCTCAACGTTTGTGTACCCTGCGTGCACTTGTGTAACTCATTTGATTTCAGAAAGTTCAGGACAGTGAGAGATCAAATTTGGTAGCATTGTCTGTTAGCCTAGCAGGAGTCATGTCTTCTAGTTTGACCTCTCTGGTAGGCTGCTGCAGGGGGTCCACAGGGGTGACAGGTCCAGGGATGGAGGGTGGTGGACTGGTAGGATGTCCCGGAACATCCGATTGACTGAGGGGGCAATTGTTTGTGAAGGTGCTGCAGAGCGCCCCCCAGTGTTGCTCACACTGCCCTCGCAGTCGCCGCCCGACCCAGGTCCTGATCGTGTCTCCACACTTTAAAAGGAATTTCATCAGTTCAACGAACGGCCTGTTGGGAATTTATCACAGTGCAGTCAGCCATACACAACCCTGTTTCCAAAGACGGTTATGATGCTTGTAAAGTAAAAATAAGAGCAGAATGAAATAAGCAGCAAATCGTTTTCATCAAGTAAGCACTGGAAATCGTGGCAGCAAAAGATGGCATGAAATTTCTGTTAATAAAAAAATTAAAGCACCTGGTGGAAATCTAATTAATGAAATTAATGAAATAGTTTACAATCAGGTCTGGGATCTGAAATGTATTGTCAGAATTAATTCAGTATATAGGATGGTGTTTTAAGTTTTAAACTGCTTATAAAGCGGCAGGGATTTATTGCTACCCCTTTTTTCAAATCTGTGTATGTGCCTGGCTTTCTCACCCTGCAGGAAACATGAGTTGGAACTGGACCAGGTTCCCCATGGTGTCCAGGTGATCCTGAACAGCAAGGCAGAGATTGTGTTTGGAGTAGCACTCTCTCTGGAGTGAGAACACCATCTCTTTCACCGCAGAGCACCGCCGGCTCACGCAGCTGAAACGCTGCCGCAGCCCCAACGCCATGCAACGAAGTGCATCCTTCACATATGATTTACCCTGGAATGAGGAGGGGGAGAAGATGGCAACATATGTAGATGAGATAAGACAAGCACAAAACATAAGACCATTTGTGTATGGCCAATCATGCCCTTGTTGGAACAATGGTGCTTATGGCATTAAACTTTATACTGTTTCAAAGCCTGTTCATTCCCCCTTAAATGCCTTAAATTATGCCACATTGGTAATTAGTGGAGGCGGTGAGATGGTGTGTGGTAGCATGTGGCTCACTGGAGGCAACATGATGTCCTGCAATCAGTTGCAATCTACTCCACTATGGGGGCAGAACTCCATCCTCCACAAAGTGGGATTTTCAGACACTACTTCTTGAGTTTAGGAGTGGAGAAGATGAAATAGCCAGCCCGAAGCACTGTCCTCAACCCTACTGAACACTTGTGGGATCAGGTTGGTAGTGCTGTTCATGCCAGAGAGAACAGCATAACCACATGGGCTGACTTAAGACAAATACTGGTTAAAGAATTGGATGCCATCCCACAGCAGTGTGTGACCCGGCTGGTGACCAACATGAGAAGGAGGTAGCACAACCCCAACTCAGGGGGTTGGGGTTGTGTACGGTTCCTCCAAGCACTGCTGAATCCCCTGCTGGTTAAATTAATAAATTATGGCGCGGCGCTGGTGGTGTAGGGGTTAAGCATGTGACCACATATAGAGGCTATAGTCCTCAAAGTGGCCGTTCCAGGTTCGAGTCCCGGACCCGGTGACCTTTGCCGAATGTCTCCCCCTCTCTTTGCCCCTCCTTCCTGTCTGCCTACTATCAAAAAATAAAGGCCTCTAGTGCTGAAAAATTAATAAATTGTTAAATTGCCAATATGTCTTGTTTCCTAAAATGTCCATTCCAATAAATGATGCTAAACAAAAGTAAATAGGGTGTTTGGCACAAGCAGAGGGGATTTGGCAAGTTTGTCATGGGTGCAACCACATACCTAACTCTGCTGCTCCACCCATAAATGCATTTTTTTTTTACATTACAAATGTGGCACCATTTAAAGGGAAATAAACAGGCATTCCAGTGATATAAGATTTAGTACCAAAACATATGGAAACAACAAAGAAATAAATGACCAAAAACAAATGTCCTTCCTTTTTCTGCCAAGTTTTTATACACCACATTCTTTTTTATTGATATCAGCGCTGTAACAGTCATTTAAAAAAACACTAACTCGCACTTTTTATTGACTGTTTTGTGGTTGAATACCAGCATGTTCCAGGCTTTCGGCTCCTTTTAACATTTATTTACCGCTGCTAATATATTTCTCAGATACTGACTGAGATTCAGAGAAAGATTGAGATAGCAAAGCAGTCCCAGGCCATATGTGCTCCCTTGTGCTTTACTGTGAGTTCAAGAAATTTGTATGAAAGTGCCTTTTTTTTTGCATTATTACCATGTCACTGTCATTGCTCTTCATCACACTTACTATCTTTGTAGCAAGATAGTTCATGTTCATGTTCATGTTTATGCTCTTAACTGTAACACCTAACTCCAACTAGCTTCAGGGAGCATTTTTCTTACAAACCTCACCTCGGGTCCTGTTTGATGACCTAGTGTGTTCATGAGAGACATAGAAATGACACCTGTTTAGATCGCAGATTTAGATGAAATTTAAAAACAACACATGCGTGATTAATGCAGAAATGCTGGTATTTAGAAACTTTCCCCAGCAATTATTTTGCACACAGTGTCTGAAGAACATGTGCAGGACATCATCTACCGTTTCACATCACTCTGAGGAAGTTAAGAACTTGCTTCACTTTCTTGTAGATTTCTATTCTAGTAAAGTGGACATGCTGTTCCTTCTCCCATTTCAGATCCCCTCTCAGATTGTTCTGTAACCAATGCTGCCATGCATAACCATACCCTACTCCTTATCCTACAAACATTCCTCGCAAACGACCTTAATGACTGATGGGATTAAATGCAATGAAAACTTGTATCCAGATCTGCTTTCTCCAACCCCTGCCAGATGTTCCCGATGAACTTAATGATGAACTTCAGTGCGTCTGTGAGTGTGGAGGGCTGCGATGGCGAGCAGATTACTTTTACTTATGTGTCTGAGAGGGTGACAAGAGCTCAGTCAGATTCCCACCTGGGAGTCGTAGCGTCCAGCGTTGTGCAGCAGAGTGAGGCATATGTGATGAAGGCCCTGGATCTCACAGGAGTTATTGCTGAAACACTGAAACATCCCACAGCCGACATCCCCTGAACTCACTAGGCAGCTCTGTATTTCGGCTAAGGCACATAAAAAAGACACAGTGAGATCAGCACTACAGCAGTTACAGAAATGATGTCCAAAGTCAGTCTGCAAGGACAATTGTCCCACATAGTTTTCCTGGTTCAGCTCGCCTGAAACAGACAAATGAGTCCTCAGCAGGTTCTAGCAGAACTTGATGTGCTCAGGATCTAATTCAGCAATTTTGATCAGCTGGTGGGAGCAGGAAAGTGTCTAACACATGTAGGACACCAGCCCTTGAGGGCTGAGCTTGAACACCCCTTGGTTGGAACACATAAGTGGGTTTACAATCAAATGTCAGATGTCAGGAAGAAAATTAGAACTTCCTGAGTAGAGTTGCAATATTGCACTTATAAAGCACTGCTTGGGTGCAATTTTTGTTTGGGTAATATATTTCAAGCACCATGCATTCACACTCTGCATGCTAGTAATATATTTGGCTATTTGAATGGTCTTTAACTGCCTTTGATTCCAAGATCCAATTTGGATTTTGTGACAATGATACTCAATTTCTCAGGGATAGGTAATGACATTGTGATGATGTGAAAAAACAGAGAGAGGGAAAAAAATGTGGATTATTTGCAACTGATATTGCCATGGCTGTGCTTCCTTATTCCTGGTCTAATGAATTATAACACTACTTGTGATATAAACAGCTCTCTAGCTGCAGTTGTTCTAAGTGGCTTTAACCAAAAATAAAACAAAATGATTTTTTTCTTTTCCTGATAACAACAAAACCGAGATGGGCTTCACAAAACATTTTTGCAGGATGTGGTGGCTTAAGGATACAGCAGTATAATGCAACAGAAAGTTTACACAAACAGCACTTAAGATTAGTGCATTTTGTATTGGAAGAGATGATCTGTCTATACAAGTGTTTAGACAGGTCATAGTATTGGTGATAAAGATCAACCATGGTCAAAGCTCCTCCAGCAATAAATAATATCCTGCCAGTGATAATAAGGAACGTGAACTGGTATAAGGTCAAACCAATGGGTTTATTAAAGCTGAATTATTTTTTGACCTTCTTTTCATATAGGTTTGTTCTTCCTTTGTCGCACCATCAGTCAAAACATCCAGGAAGGAGTTTATTTCAGTTTCAGCACCACAGATAAGAGGTGGATATACAACTTCTGTTGTTCACTTTCTTGTTCTAAAGGTGCAATAGTTAAACAAAAATTCTCTGTTGAAAAGACTTTTCCCTCTCTTTTTGCTGTGGTCACCTTCTGCTGGGGGTCATAGTTAAAATTTAACCGGTTCTGGTGTTGTGGAGACACCTGGGGCAGGGGGAATGAGCATGAACAGAATGGAGTCACTGAAGCTAAGAACTGAATATACAGAGGCACAGACAGATCGCTGGCTGCTCACTGTTAATACATTGCAGGTCACATCATTTTAAAGCAGGACGAGCTTTAATGAGTTAATGGTTCAGAATGCACTACATGCACTAAGCACATCATAGAACCTCTGCTCATATCAAGAAGCATTTCCCTAACATCAGATCCAAATGTGAACATTTTCACCAAAAATACAATTTCGTGGTTTGAACTCACCTGTGCTTTGCAGGGAGAGGCGCTTTTTGACTTGGCTGCCTGGTTTCTCCAAGATATGATCATGCAGCTCCATGGCCAGCAGCTGATCACAGCCCAGCAGCAGGAACATCACAGCGGACACATTCACCGTCATCTTTTATTTATTTTTCCCCCAATGCTATGATGCTCTGTTTTATTTTTCCTGTCCGTTTTGTTTGCAGGAGTGTGGTCAGTTCAGTGCGACAGAGAGCGGAAAAGCGGGAATATAAACCCCGCAGGAGCGCTGCGCGTTCACGGATCGGAGTATGCGTCTCCACCAATCACAGCGCAGCTGTGTGAACGTGCAGCACACGTGGAGCCGAAAAGTTATCGTGTTATCAGTGAAGGAAACACAGTGGGCAGAATGCATGCGATATATATGTCCATCACACCTTAAATCCAGTTCATAGATGATGATGATGGCGAAGAGGCACAATGAAAAACATATGAATAACTTCCAAAAAGTAAAATTCTTCTTTTGAGATCACGCACTGTGGGAGTGCGTGAAGGGCAACCACTCAAAACCACTTTCAATGAGGATTTACAGCTGCTCTCCAAGCAGGAAGGATACGTGCAACAAGAAACGTACGACTAGCAGAGACCACTTTACAGAAGTAAATGCGTGATAAGGGTATGGCAGGCCGATTTTATATATAATCAAGGCACATTATGCAGTTTTATATCCAAATCTATATAGACATAGATATATATAGCAATAACATTTCTGTTTGTCGAAATGGTATTTTTACTAATGTGAGATGAAAAAATAAATCTCAAATATAATTCTTAGAGCAATTTTTAGATTTTTAGTGGCCTGTTATAACACTTGGTGGCTAGACAATATTGCAGTATATCAACAATCTCTTTATTTCTTGATATAAATCCTTCCAGACATAGAGAGGAGCTTTTCTCAAATCCGTAATTTTTTTTTATCTCAGACATTTCATAAGACGACAGAAGCCTCTTAACCCATTCATGTAGCCTATATTGGGCTTTCAGCTCCATTTCTCAACAAGTACATTCTTCTTGTCAAAAACAAACTTTGTGTACATCTAAAAAAGAAGATGTAGACGATAAACGTTTCAGAAATCTAATCTTTAGATGGTACTGCTAATTATTTTGTTTTTAATGCATTTTATCCAGCTACCAACTATGTCAGTGGGTTAAAGAACAAGAAACAATACATTTTTGGGGAATATTCACTCACCATTAATCAGATTATCGCAGTCAGGAACAGCCTGGCCTAATGGAAACACAGAGACAGCACACAACCAAGCCAGCAGGCTAAGTCTTCCAGACTTCCATCACATTGTGCATCAACTTAACAGAGACCTGGCAAGTTGTGAAAGGAAATAAACACTGCAATACACTCCAGTACAGTGCTGCAGTATCAAAGTAACATGGTGGCCACATTGCTTATTGTTTGATTACAGATCAAGCTGATGATCAACACATACAACAGTTGCTTTGTGTCTTTATTACAGCACAGATAAACGTCTCCATGAGTGTCTTAGCTGTCCAGCAGACCTACAGCTGTTTACTCAGAAACTCAAGTTCCTTTCATCAAACACTTTAAGGCCTTTTGGCCGTCTCTCAATGTATTTTGTGAAACTGGGACAGAAGTCAGCCCGCCTCTGTTAAACCCCTGACTAACAAAGCGAGGTATTCACAGGCCTGCATCGACTGCTATAGAGGGGAGCTGGCTCCGCGGGTTAAGGGTGCAATGTAGTGGTGACCTATGGTTGGTGCGACCAGCCAGGTGCAGGATTTGCAAGTATAAAGAACACCCAAAAATCATTTTAGATGAGATGAGTAAGAAGGTGAGACTTGTGATTGTCATCCAACAACAGGATCATTACACTGAGTTCGACCACCACTATTGTTTTGAAAAGAATCATGGGAGAAGACTCCTAAAGCAGATTTTATTCTTAGTGCTGACGTTGACGCTGCATGAGAGCTCCTGTGGTCCCGCACTGCCAGCTATATTTTTCTTTTATAAACTCATTGCTGTGTGGGATTACACTGTCTCCACTTTATGAATGTTTATGAATGATCAGTGGGAGCTCAGAGGTGGCTTGTTTTTGCAAATTTATGACAGAAATGTTTTGTGAGAAAGCTTGAATTACACAGGCTGCTCTTTGTAACTATCAGGCCAACAGCAACATATAAATCTATGGGTTTAGATGGCCATGGGGAGCCGACTTGAGTAACCTTTGAAATTAGTAATTTATCTTTCACCCTCCGAGATCTCCCGAAGAAAACCTGTTTGGGCTGCAAATTACATAATTATTGTTTGAGTACTAATGGCGACCCACAGGTCCTGCCGCCCTGGCCGGGAAGCCGTATCGCCCATACCAAAACAGTAAGGTCATGCTTACTATATAATTTGGCTCTGTATTGAAACTGAAGGAGCGCCACCTAGCATCTTATGAAGGTAACATTCTTTTGTGAAGCAGGCGAAACAAAACTGAGCAGATAGCTCGACTAAACACAGCCTAACCAGCCAAGATTAACTGAACTCCAAACTGTTACTCAATTAATACGCTATAATTTGTATAGTTTTAGCAGAAGTAGGAATGATTTAGGCTTTAAATAAATTGTCATGTTGCGCATTTTGTGTTAAATTTTGGGGCTCAACAGTCTTAAGTTCTTTTGGGTGCTAATGGTGCCCCACAGGTCATGCTGCACTTGGAAGAAAGGAATATTGCCTATAATGAACACAGCAACAAGCATTTATATAAAACTCTGCTACATGCAGAAGATCTTGGTTGGCACAGCATTCTTTTTATTAAATGTGGGTGTTGCCAAATAGTAAAAATTACTGTACTGTAAAAATGCTGCATTTACTACAATGAATACAGGAGAATAATCCAAACAAACCTAAAATCATCAACAAATTATCAAATAATATGACTGAAACTGTTTTGTATTTTTGCTACTTAATAGTTTGTCTCATTTCATATTTTTTGGCTCCTTATGTTACTGTATGTAATCTTGCAGTTTTTGTTTTATGTTTTTGTTTCTCCAGCCATGACCTCTGAAATTTGTCCTACAGAGAAGGGACTTGTCACCTACTATCAGCGATGAAAGCTAAACAAATACCTCCTCTTACTCTTCAAGCTACACCATCTTCAGTAAATGTGGTCCAAGGACAAACATATGTGTGTATGTTTGTATCTGTGTGTTGCAGTGAGAGTTCAAAGTAGGGGGGCAGATTGTGTTTATGTCTGTGTTCATTCAGGGGCCCAGTTAGGGAAAAACGTTTTTTTTGTGGTCCATCTCGTCCTTCTTCAAAACAACATCCCACAGCTTCATTCAAGCAACCTTTCAACGACCTCTCACGGAACACACACACAAACGTTAAGTAGTATATTAGTGCAGTACACGCTACAAACAGTGGACATGTGTGGCCTTCATGGCCTCCCACATGCTCATAATGTGAGCACTGTTCAAACTTCATCCTCTGAATGTTTGTGCAGACACTGAACATACTCACAAGTATCTGCTTTGTGGAGATTAATCTAAAGAGGAAGATTTGCATAAACATGCTGCTTTATGATTGAGTGCATCTTGAGCTCTTTTTAGCTTATATCTGATACAACATATTGCAAAACATATTGCAAGTACGTTTTCCACCTAAATATAACATATATTACATTAGAATTAACCCACTCATCTGTTGTGGGTTTAACACATTTTGTTTAGACACAATAGACATAATAGCTAATTTCACAGTTTAGATTTTTTATAGAAGAAATATCATTGTAGCATTATGTACATATTTACATCACCTTACAGAAGTATTAATGGCCCTTGGACCTTTTCACATTTCATCAGGTCAAAACCACAAACTGCAATGTATTTTACAGTAATTTTATAAGATAGACCAACATAAAGCAGCACATACTTGTGAAGTGTAGCAAAAAATGTACATAAAGATCTGAAAAAGTTCCGGTGCATTTGTCTTCAGACACTCCCTCCCTTTACTCTGATACCCTTAAATACAATCCAGTCCAACCAATTGTCTTCTGAAGTCACCTAATTTGTGCATAGAGTACACCGGTGTGTAATTTAAGCTTGGTATAAATACGTAGCTTTAAACATCTAACGAGCATTTTTCAATACATTATCCTAAAATGGAAAGATTACACCATAACTGCGAGCCTACCAAGACATGTCAGTCCACTAAACTGAAGGAAAAACGAGAGATAGCATTGATCACAGAAGCAGTAAAGAGGCCCATGGTATCTGTGGAGGAGCTGCAGAGTCCCACAGTTCAGGTGAAAGAACCTATTGACATGAAAACTATTCATTTTGGACTCAGCAAATCTGCAATTTATTGAAGAATGGCAAGAAGCAAGCCCTTGTTGAGAAAAGGCAATAAGAAGTCTTTTCTAGAAACCGTGAAGGGGACACAGAAAATATGTAGAAGAAGGAGCTCTGGTGAGATTATATCAAAATTGATGATTTTGGCAAACATGAAAAACTAAGAATGTGGCTGAAAACTGCACCAACATCCACACAATAAAACATAGAGGTGGCAGCATCATGCTGTGGGGATGCATTTCTTCAGCAGGGTCAGAGTTGATGGGTAGATGGATGAACATAAAAATAGAGCAATTCTGTAAAAAAAATATTTTAGAGTCTTGAGACTGGGGTGGAGGACAATAAACCTAAATATACAGCCACAGCTACACTGGAATGGCTAAGATCAATGCAAAGTCATGTGTTAGCCCAGTTAAAGTCTAGATCTAAATCCAACTGAGATAACTGATGTTCAAAGACACTCTCCTTTCAAACGGACTGAGCTTAAGTGATTTGCAAATAATAAAAAAAAAAACTTTTCTAGCCTCTAGAAGTGCAAAGCTGATAGAGATACACCCCATAAGATAAAAGGAGGTCATACAACATATTGACTCCAGGGACTTAATACAAAAGAATTCTTTATTTATTTTTTTTATATGTACTAAAGTTGGAAAACCATGTATCATTTTTTCCCACCACTTTGTTGGCTTGTCACATAAAATCACAGCACAATTTAATGTAGCTTGTGGCTGTAAAGCTAGAAAATCCAGAAAATGTTAAGAATGAATATTTTCCAAGGCACTGCAAGAACCAATCAATAGTCAGGTGTGGGCCAAACACAAACATTACTTCTCCAACAAATGTTCTCACGTGCTTAAACGTATTTAAAATAACATGGAACCAGCTCTTTCCCGCAAAACAGGGGGTTCAATTAATAGGTATACATACTCTAAACACAAACACTTTTTAAACTAATGTTAAAACCTCAACTTAATGCAACGTTTCTCTAAAAACTAATCTCTGAAGGAACATGTAATCCAAACCAGTCATCGTGTCCCAGGATTTGTGGTTAAATCTGTAACTTTACGAGTTCAAATTACAAAAGGCAAATATTTGACATAAACTGTTTGCTTCTTAGCACTGTTGCCTTGCAGCAAGAATGTTCTGGGTTCGACTATCCGCTGAGGGTCTTTCGGCATGGAGTTTGCATGCTAATTGGTCTCTCTAAATTGCCCTTAGGTGTGTGAATGACTGTGTGCTTGGTTGTTTGTGTGTTGCCCTGCAATGGACTGGCGACCTGTCTGGGGTGTACCCTGCCTCCCACCCATAGATTGCTGGAGATAGGCACCAGCTTCCCCACGATCCACTAAGGAAGACGAGGTATAGAAAATGACTGGCTGACTGACTATTTGCTTCTTTTTTTATCCTAAACCACCAACATCCAGGCCAGCCAAGCAAAAATGATAGAGCCAAGCTGCAGCTCCCCTGAGCCAACACCAAAGCAACAGCAACATCACATGGTGAAAACCCCAAGCATACACCACCCACCAGAAACCACTCAGCAGACAAGCAAACCCCACCACAGTACAAGGCAGAGAAGCCCGATGGAACCGCTGAGCCCAGCAACGCCTGTCCCGCAGCACCCACTCACAATGGCCAGAGCCTCAACGCACAGGACCACCAAGACAGAACACAGCAAAGATCACCTAAAGCAAAAGCTGTGCACAAAGCTCACACTGCCAAGATGCACCCCCACCAGCCTCCCAAAAATAAAGCCCCCCCGACAAAAGTGCACCACCATGAAAAGAAGACCCACAGCATCCACACCCAAGAACACATGCCCAACACCCATAACCAGCCAGAAGTAGCCCCGTAAGAAAACCCACACTGAAGCTCACAAAAGACAGAGAGCCCACAGATCCAAAACCAGAACTCATCAGAAGCCAAGACCACTCCACATCAAGAGCAACTCTGGCCAGGCCACTCGCCCAAACCATGCTGACCCCTCCGACCCCCACCCTAGAAAAAATCGGAAATGAGACCCATCAGGAACCGGAACCAAGACAAGGAACCAGAATCCAAACTGGAACCGCCCAGACCCAAATAATGCCTATCCCCACCCAAGGCCAACCACCCACCCCCACCCTAGAAGAAAACCTACAACCACCCCAACATTCCAACAACTCCCAGAACACATAAGACATTAGGCACCCAGGTTGACTTCGTCCCACCCCCTCTCATAGGCCCTCCGCCCTGCCAGCAGAATGCATTCCTTGAAAGAGAGAGCATCTGCAAAGAGATGGTACCTTCCTGCCAGTTTAGGAGGCCCCTAAGCCCACCAATGCACCAAAGGCCCCTGGGCCAGTGCTGGGTGCCAGTGCATGCACCGGCCCTAAACCCCAGTGACATACCCGCCAGGATCCAAACCCCCCAGGCCCAGCCAGGACCCCAACCCAGGGGCGATATGCTCCAGGAACCCTGAGCACACCCCACACCTACCCAGAAGCAGCACGGCCACCAAGCCAGTAACCTGTGTCTGCTGGCACCGGCCCCCCAAAAGCAATGCATGCAGCCATCAGATGTCACCCCCGAGAGCCACCAAAGCCCCACCCTGTTGTGGGCCACAGGCCCCGCCGCCAGAACCACCAGTGACTCCAACCCAGGGACACCCCAGACAACCCCCGCGTATCAGCAACAATGCCCCACAGGACGAAGCCAAAGATCCCCCACCAAGACTATTAGTGGGCATAGTCTATTAAATTAAGTAATCTGCTAAATTTGTGGATGAATACCTCCCTTTTATAAAAGTCTTTTTTGCGAGGGCTTTACAGATTATTTTGAGATCAACATTAATAAAGGATATGGTACGGTAGCTGGTAGGAAATATTGGGTCTTTGCCTGGTTTTAACAGCAGAGTAATGTTGGCAGAATTTATATTTGATGGAGGTCTGCCATTTTTCTTGGTTTCCTGCAACATTCTGTGGATGCTGGAGCTAAAATATTCCAGAATTCTTTGTAGAACTCTGCTGGGAATCCATCTGGGCCTGGAGCCTTTTTTATAGACATGCTTCTGAGGGCTTCCCGGATTTTGGCTGATGTCAGTTGTACATCCAAGGCCTTCGCTTGACTATCTGATAATTTAGGAAGTGTTACTTTATCCAGAAATTGATCGATGTTGGTATCTGAGGGGTCTATCTGTGGTCAGTATAAAGCTTTGTAAATATCTCTGAAAGTGCTGTTCTTTCAGCATCATAAAAGTTTTGTGAATTAAAATTGCTACTACCCTTTGGCTAGAATTATAGCAGGCAGAAAAAAAATTGGGAAACTAAGGTCATTTAAGATCATTTGCAGCTATGGCAGATTTATGAATCTCTTGTAATAAGACAACATCTGCCTGTAGTCTTTTAAGCTGGTTAAAAATCTTTACGTTTTTCCCTCTGGTGTTCTCAACACATTCCATGTGACAAACCTTAGTGTGCCCATAGTTGTGTGTGTGTGGCTAAAGTTGGACAGTGCATGTCACTATAGAGACAGATAGACCCGAGTGAAATCCTAGTTAGTTCTTGGGATTTGTAATGCTTAGTCTTATTCTATGAACCAACAGGACAGACTAGTATACCCTTCAGTAGCTAGCTTCCGTACTTTTTATTTCTCTCCCGAACTCCGTTGCCTTTCACAATAAAAAAGTAACATCATACATTTTATCCCCTTTCTTCAGATTTTTTTAACAAACTTTATTCAATTCAGTTTATTTATATAGCGCCAATTCACAACACGTCGTCTCAAGGCACTTTACAAAAGTCAGGTTCATACATTCCAATTAATCCTAATCATTGAACAGTGCAGTCAGATTCAGATATTTATTCAAATTGGATAAAAAGCTTTTCTATCTAAGGAAACCCAGCAGATTGCATCCAGTCAGTGACTTGCAGCATTCACTCCTCCCGGATGAGCATGTAGAGACAGTGGACAGTCACTGGCGTTGACTTTGCAGCAATCCCTCATACTGAGCATGCATGTAGCGACAGTGGAGAGGAAAAACTCCCTTTTAACAGGAAGAAACCTCCAGCAGAACCAGGCTCAGTGTGAGCGGCCATCTGCCACAACCGACTGGAGGTTAGAGAGAACATAGCAGAGACACATAGATAACAAAGAAGCACTGATCCAGGAGTACTTTCTATGGGAAGGAAAAGGTAAATGTTAATGGATGTAGCTCCTTTAGTTGTTTCATCTAGAAAAAAAAGAACAGATAATGTGCACATATAAATATTTATTTGTATAGAACAATTGTCCCTGTACACTTAGGCCTGTGATATGGTAACAGATATTTAGCTTTCTTGATATGTATAAGAAACAATACCAACCAAACAATTAACTAGCAAGTGAAACCCATAAAACACATCCTATAAAGAACCTTGGTGGAAACCAGGCATTCTAAATCAACCATAGCCTAGCTGTTTGTGAGCTCAATAACATAGCTAGCTTTAAAGTGCCTGTGACAAATTTCTATCCCACAAATGCACAAATGGAAAGAAAGCATCTTAATATTGAAGGAATTGGGCATTAATTGACATTATATCAGGATTATATATGTGATAAAAGACACTTGTGACACAAAATAAGCATATTTTGTTCTTAAATTTTGCAAATCCCAACTCGCCCGGAAATGATGTGAAAGGGGAAGTCTCCGGTCATTCATTGTGTGAGTGTCAATGATGAACGGTTCAGGTAGAAGCCAAGTTGCGCGAAAAACAGCGTTAATATAGTAAAACGGTGCATTGCCGGTGGTGGCAGCAATACTACGACAGCAGCCATTAGTCTGCACTATTTTCCTGAAGTGAAGAGGATCAGAGCTGCCTGCATCAGAGCTGGAAAACTGAGGAGGGAGAGATGGGCTGGTCCCAACAAGCACAGCCAGATGTGATCGGAGGGTTATTCAGCAAACCGCTTCAAACAAGAAACTTCTGAATTCACAAGAGAAATTATGTCAGAGGTCGGGTTATCTGACAGCATGTTGAAGCAGAGCCTATAGCCATCCTGTTCAGTGTATCTGATGTGAAAAGATCCCCAAAGAAAAGGTTGCTGCTGTTGCTAAGCGGATAAAGGCTCAGCAGGTAAAAACACTTTTGTCACAAAAGTACATTTAGATATCGGCAGTTATTGTTAATAATTAAAAAAACAAAATTATTATTTTTCTTAATAAAATTAATAATACATTCTGATATAAAGTAAAAAAAAAATGAAACAATGTAGTGTCTTCAGATCTTGAAACATCTGTTGTGTCTGCTGCTGCTGCTCCATGCTGATCAGCTTCGCCTCCGGTTGTTTCACTCAGTGCCGTATTTACTGTAACCCTGTATCTGCTCCTGTCCGGTCCAGTCCGCTGCGAAGCCCAGAAGAGCTCCAAGAACCATACACAGAGTCTGTGATAAATGAGGAACCAAGTCCAAAACAACTCATTCTGTTGAAGTTAAACCAGTTAAACTGCTTAGACGCTGGTTGAATAGATGGCCGTCCGCACGTCGCAGGACTCGTGCTCTGCCAGCTGATGACAGCTGACTTTCTTCTGACTCTGCTGCGTCTCTCTCTCTGATAGTGACTGAAATACATCTAGAAATATGAGATTATTTGCTGCTGTCTGTGTTGTTGGCCATTGTGGCAGCAGTCAGTTTATGGGCCGGTGGTCCCCTTTGACGTCATCGAGCGCAACAAAATTGCAAAGGAGTAGTCTGGAAATGCCTTTTTAGTGAGATTTATGACCATATATCATCAACAACTGTTCATTTCAGTGGCATGGATTTACTTTTTAAACTATTTTATCAATGTTTCCTTTCCATAAATGTAATTGGATTTATCATGAAAATTCGATGTCCCGGGTGCTTTAAATAGAACAAAACTCATTTGTAGCAGCAGTATATAAATACAGGTAACTCAGTGTCCACCTCCATATTTTCCCTCTCTAGATCTCATTGGAGTTCTGACCAATCTACCCGATCTAGTGTGGTAAGGCTGCGTGAACCCAGGCGGCTCACCACTGTCCTTACTTTGAGCTGGTTTTAGAAGACTGTGTGTTTCTCTTAACCTTATCAGCAAACTCATCACAGTCCAAATCAAAAGACATTGAACTTAGTGAAGGTGAAAAAAACAACGTTTCCATAGTCTGTCTCAGATGTCTCCTGTTGCGCCTTAGACTCCTTCCTTTTTGTGTGCGAATTATATAGGAACATGGCTGCTCATACTATTTCAGAACCACTGCAAGCTTTACCTCTGGGTTCAGTTTAATGGTGTGTTCCCCTGGCAGGCATCCCAGTCCTGTACACAGATGTTGATATTTCAGAAAGACATTTGTTTTTTCCACACTGTAGAGTCTTTTCACCATCTTTAAGTTTGTGCACTATGTTCCAAGTATAGCAGGAGCATCCTTCTGTATAATTTCAAAGTCAATTTTGTTTTTGACCCTTGTATGTACGCCAGTGATGTTCTGCCCAATGGTACCATCTTGTGGCCAGAGTATGTGACCAACTTGCAGTGAGATGCATAAATCTTTCTGCTAACTTCCAATTCCTGAAATGTTTTGGCCTAAATTAGATTACAGTCGGCCCCTGTGTCAAGTTGAAATTCTACTTGTTTATAGTCAGTTCTTCAGACCACTTTTCAACAGCTTCAATGCTCTTCATTTCAATTGAGCCACTAAAAATGTCTTCCTCATCGTCCTGACTTTGGTCAACAGCGTGCAACTTTTGTGTTTTTTCTGCTTGCTTGTTCGACACGTCTTTGCAAAGTGATTTTTCTTTTCACATTCCTCACGTTTGCCGGTAGGCTGGGTACTATTTCAGCTCATGTTTATAACCACACCTGTCGCAGTCTATTTTCCTCTCACTAGCCACTTCTTTTCATATCCATGTTTTTTGTTTGCTCTTGTCGTTCTGATTTTCTGCACCTCTATTTCTTCATGCAGGACTTTCATTTGTGTGGAGGTTAGTTCACTAGCGTGAGACCTGCCTCTCTGAGCAATCTGGCACTAACTTGATCATCACATATACTGCAGACAATCCTGTCACGTATTAGTGAATCACACAGGTCTCCAAACTCACATCCATTCGCTTTGTTCTTCAGATCTGTCACATAGGTGTCTATTATTTCTGGCAGTCCTTGCACTCGCGTGAAAAACGTGTCTATGATAAATCAGTGTTACATGTTTTAGACTAACCTGCTGTTGCTCCTAATATAGCCACGGAATGATCTCTCAGTCCCTGAACAACTGATCTTTGATAGCTTATCTACAACCACTGTAGCTCTGCTGCCTTTGGTGATATATTTCTTCTTACATACAGTGGAATAATCATTTATCTGATCATCAGCTGGAAATCTTTGAGGCTTTCTATGATCCAACATAAAACAAGGTACAATTCTGCCACCTAGTGTAAAACAAAGCTGTATTCTGTTGTTGCTGCTATGCCAGAAACGTAATTCAAACAAGATTTGAGTGCAAGTTTGAAACGCTCATGTTTTCTTCAGAATTTTTTTATTCTCATCATCCAAACAGCAAAACAATCACATTTTGTCCGCATCAAGGTTCCCATATAGTCAGAAAATGCCTTAACACGCAAACAGCCTGAGTTGCTCGGATCTGTCATAAAAATATATTTACAACAGTCAAAAAAAATGTGTGCAATTACACAGAAACAAAGCTTGTACTGTAGCTGTGTGCAGCTATGAAACTATTTTATTCAACAAAAGCTCAAGGACACAATCTCTTCATCCTCCAATGGTTCCATGCTGCACCTTTCAATGCAGTTTTACAGAGTCACAAACCAGCAACATCCAGTATGTGCATCTTCAGCAAGAGAGGCAGGTTTCTTAACCACCTTTCTAAGCTGATGCTGTCCTTCTGAATTAAAATCAGCTCTTAGGGAGCCTCTCAGGGGGTTTTGGGGCCAGAGACACCAGGGGGCTCCTGTGTTTCTGTCTGCTCAGAAGGCACAGGGTTCAGACTTGAGGTGTTGTCCTCCTTCCTTTCCAAGGAGAGGAATTCATGAATGGCGGTCTCAATTTGAGGCCTGAATGTGTGGTTCATCTTGGGGTCCACGACTTGAGTTATAATCCTGTCTACGCCAGACTCAAGCATACCTGACCTAAAGGAAAAAAACAGAAATTGGTCCGATATCGTCAAACACGTTCTGACACCTAAACATCAACATTTTTTTTTCTGTAATTTTGTGCACAAAGAGGAGGTTGTTTTATACTTTGGCCCCTCTTCCCCATTTTTGGTGTTATTACAGTCAGTAATTACTTCATAGTAGCATGTTCTAGTAATATAGTGCAGCCCTAGTTTGTGGATATATTTTATAAAAGATGTTGAACGTGGACTGGCCAGGAAAGACGAAAAAAAAGAATAACCACACATATATAGTGAAGTAGGATGAAATAAAGAGGGTTAGTGGGACAGAGGTGGACGCTGGAGACAGAGTGAGGTGATCTGCTATAGCGGCTGATAAAAACGAGCAGGTAAAAGAGGACCATATATATTAATGTATTTAAAACTCTCATCCAGGTGAACATTGCTGGAGGTTTAGCAGCCTTATGGACCAAAGAATGAAGCTGCTGCACATTTGAATTTTTCTTGACACATCCTCTATAGATGCCCATAGAAATCAGTTGGTGACCTGCATCAGTCGATTTTCAGCTGGACCGACCCTGACTGGTGACCCAAATAAAAACAAAATCCATTTTTTTTCCTGATCAGTGAACGTACCGTACCTACACACTACCCATTCACAGCACTCTTGTCAAACATTGCATTTTAGAGCCAGAAAACCTCAAAATCTTCAAAGTATAAAACAAAAAATAATGTACATCTGGCCCTTCTGTTGTTTTTAAAGCAATT
Organism: Crenichthys baileyi; assembly: GCA_036173005.1. NCBI lineage: Eukaryota > Metazoa > Chordata > Actinopteri > Cyprinodontiformes > Goodeidae > Crenichthys > Crenichthys baileyi. The sequence continues at coordinate 1,633,835 of JAHHUM010001730.1, read as the reverse complement.
CATTTTGAAACACACTATCCTGCCCCAAGCTAAGTTTAAATTAGACCCTCAAAACTGGAAATGCACTTCAATATAAAGACATAGCGTCTGTAACTAAGCCGCTTGAACCCTGTCACCCTGTCAGTGTGACTTCGCCTCTGCTCCTAACATTAATTGATAACCTTCTGTCACAGATGGGCTTTTTAGGTCTCCTGTACCATTGAAAAAATAACAACTAAGTACTAAAAAAAGAACACATTAAGGGAAAATACCTAATTTTCCTCTCAATTAATTTAGTCAGTCACGGTTATTTATCTTGATTGGATCTTCTAGAATAAAACTGAAAATATTGTGATACTCATTTCCATATTTACAGGTGGAAAAATAGAAATACACAAGGAAGCTATAATTTTTTAAAGGAGTGTGCTGTAGTTCTTGTTCGTCAGATATATCTATCCTTTAACCTGGACCATTTTACCTTACTAGTAGTTTACCAGTGATGCAGAGAGACAGTTCTGTAAATTTGGTCTGTTTTGGTCTATCACTCTTTTTCAATATAAACATTTTATTATTAAGGCTGATTAATTAATAGCATAACGAGAAACACATGAACTTCCAGTGCTCTACAGCAGATCTGTGCTCACTACCAAGTAAGGAAAGTAATACACAGAGACAGTAATCTGCAGGAAGTGTTAGTATTTGCAGATGGCTGATGATACGAGGGTTTTCTGTATAACTCACTGAACAACGCTTTGTCTGAGTCCGTTCCTCATCTGGTTCTTGTTGATGGATGGATTCCAGTCCTGTGTGCTCAGGTGCGACGACACAAAGTTGTCAACTTTTTGCCGCAGGTTCTGATAGGCGGGCTGGAAACGAAAGCAACACAACTGGGTCGGATCAGAAGAGCAAACAAGGCTATTTTCCAAGTATGTTAATGTTTTTCACTCGCTAAAGTTATAATAAAGAAGCTTTTTCACGCAAAAAGCTGGCTACCTTCGTGTCGACATCGGCTAAACAGTCCCGACGAAATTCATCAAAAAGCCCCCGGTTCTTCAGATGCTCCACAATCATAGCGATGAGCTGCGGATCTCCTGGAGGAAGGTTGGCCGCATTAACGTTAATGCTACCGCTGTTCTCCGCCATTACCAACCCTCTTTTATTTACCTGTTAGCAGGCTAGCTGAGCTGTCACCGCTTAGTGCTCAGCAAAATGTGCGCTCGATTAATTTCTCTCGATGAGCCGCGGGTGGAGTCGTTGCACGTTATTGAAACCAGTTTGGAACAACAGGCAGAAACAAGAATACAAATCGAACGCCTAATATTTTTTGGCACATGCGCATTTAGACTCTGACCTCGGAAACGTTTCATTCAAGCGTCGTCGCGCAATGAGTACAAACGCAAGCGGCGAGTAAAAATACCATTTGTTCGGGATTAAAATACATCACATACAGCCTTATCCTAACAGCAGCACAACATTTGAGTTGTATCAGTGACTAGGTCTTATTGGAGGGGTTTTTTATCGTCTTTTTGGCAACAACCGGGGGAGGAGGGCTTCGACCATTTGTTTTTAAAGGTAACGTTAGCTTAGTCGGCTAACATGATCCGTTTTACTCTTGTTGATCGTAGTTCATAAAACATAAATAGGTAAATAATCCCAATGTCAAGCAATTTATAATCACCATATGGTAAGGGATAGCTTGGTATATTATACATTTATTTATATAAAACCATTTGATTTTGCTCAGTTTTCAGTAGTCATTAATAACTTGCATGTCTTCACTGTTAGTTTATGAATGTTTTGCTTAACTGGCAAGGCCAGTGATATGGTGTGGAGAGGCCACAACTTCACATTATTCTCTTATCCAATTAAATATAAATGTCATTCTAAAACGACGCCCCCACCAGGAAAGTTTGGCTTACTTTTATTATTTTTGATCTGTTCCTAGCGTTCACAATTTATATGTACTGTATTACACAGGGAGATGCATGCTGCCCAGTTTAATCAAGCATTTCCCTTTCTTGTTTCAGATGAGTGGGGAATCGGGTGCCAACAAGGAGTTTCTGGAGCAGCTGCGAATGCAGGAGCTCTATGGACAGAGAAGTGAAGATGGCTCAGATCCATACACCTACACTGATCCGGTGGATGGGACTGTGTATGACTGGGACCATGAGAAAAAAGCCTGGTTTCCTAAAGTATGACCTGTCTTCAACTCTCATTTCTTCTTTGCCTGCATATTATGTTGACACTTAAACATTATGTTTATGACTCTTCGTTTCAGTGCTTCGTCATTGGATTGTGATTTTGAAGTCATACTTATTGCCCTTTTTTGTTGGATTTTACAGTATAGTGTGCTAGCCCGTCTCAGTCTCCTCCTCAAAGTTTTACACATTATGACCCAAATCGGTATGAGATTCAAGCCATTTGACTTCCTTGAGATGATCACATATATACAAGAATTTTAAACTATAATAATGAATGACATGATCTAATAGTGTTTATTTAAAACAGAAAAAAATTCCTGTTTCTGCTAGAATAATATACTGATTATTGCAGTTATGATTGTTGTATTATTTTAATTTTGAGGCATCGACTAAACCGTTTCTTTAGTATTCATTTTCAGGTGTTTAATGTGGAAGATATGCTTTTCTGCCACTAAGGTACTTATAGAGTAGCACTGTAAGGATAAGAAGCTGATGTTAGGTGGATAATTAGTCGGGCTTTTTGCTCGGGTGAGACGGCAGTGAGCTGCTTAACATATCGCTAGTAGCGTACTATAAGGTAAATGATAATGGCTGGAACAATTTCTTCTTTTCAGTTTTGACCTAAAGAAATTGTTATATATTTTTGTTTAAATTTTGTTTGTCGACATTGTCACGTCGTAAAACTGGTATTTTACTCAGTGTTGTGTTAGCATAGGAATCTCATACCAACCCGTATGCCTAGTCTCGTCATGGCATCGAAAGGTCTGGAGTTTGGACTGAACTTAAAATGGAAATCGAGTACAGAAGGAAAAACCAGTGACAAGTTGTCATAAAACATGCATTTAGATTTTTTTTCTATTGCAATCCCTCAGATTTTGATCTATACGAAATGCAACAAAGACAAGAGATTGAACATCTAAAAGCATTCAATGCTCATATGATCAGTCAGAACTTATGAGGTGTTTTAATTTCTTTGTTAATGTTAAGCAGGCCTGCCTTGTTTCTCTAGATAACAGAGGACTTCATCGCAGCCTACCAGGCGAACTATGGCTTCACTCAGGAAGGAGATCCGGGTGGAGACGATGCGGCACAGAGCAGTTCTGAACCTGCAGCTCCTGAAGCGAACAGCAAGCCGCCAGAAAAGGAGAAATCAGCCAATCCTGTCCCAAATCCTGCTCCAGAGAACCAAGAGACCCTTGTTAAAGAAGCCAAGCAGAAAGGGGAGAAAAGGAAAGCCGAGCCAGGTATAGCCTACTGACTTTTCCAGCTGATAATGAGACAAAACTGTTGGGACATAATTAGTTATTTTGTTTGTCTACTGGTCAAAATTGCCGCTTTTAATAGAAATTGTCTTTTCTTTCCCTGTGATTGTAGGATGGTTTGATATTGAAGAGGACAAAAACACAAACGTCTATGTATCAGGTTGGTACCCTCTAACTCTATTTACTCTGTCTCACTTTCTTGCTCTAACCTTCCTCCTTTTCTTCTTCCTCCTCAGGTCTGCCTCTTGATATCAGCCCTGATGAGTTTGTTGAGCTGATGTCCAAGTGCGGCATCGTGATGCGGGACCCCATCACTGAAGAGTACAAGGTGAAACTCTACAAGGACAAAGACGGTAACCTGAAAGGAGATGGCCTCTGCTGCTATCTTAAGGTTAGTCTGTCATTCTGCTTGAATTAGGATGACTCTACAAGGTCTACGTATCTCTGTCTGCACTTGTTTATGTTATATAAAGCTTATTCTTCAGTACAACTTATTTTATTGTGGTTTTTTATTAATCTCCACTCTCAAATAAGTTCTTTAACTGTGTTAATATACACACAAAGTAGCAGAAAAACTTCAAAACAGGTTGACACACATCCATTAGAAATTATATCAGGATAAAACTCATTGTTTCGGGTTAGTTAGTAAATACAGTTTTAAGGCTTTACAGAAAAGAGAAGTGTATAAGCCTTGGGTTGATCCTTTAAAATCCACCTTTTCCGTCACTCGTTTTCTGCAGAAAGAGTCCGTGGCGCTGGCTGCGCGTCTGATTGATGAATCAGAGGTCCGAGGGTATAAACTGCACGTGGAAGCAGCTCGCTTTGAGCTTAAGGGCCAGTATGATGCCACCAAGAAGAAGAAGAAAAGCAAGGATTACAAGAAGAAGCTACACCAGCAACAGAAGTAAATTCTATCTCCCTCTTTATTAAACGCCTTGCCTTGAGACTGTGTGTGCAGGGGGTCTGTGTCAGTTCAGTTCAGTATTTTAACATTTTAAACCCTTGAAATTTGAAATGATAGAGTGATGGGGATTTATTTAGTATGTCATAGCAAAGGGCTCATGTAATGTTTCATATCTGTGCACATTTAATGTAAACATTCTCTGTTAAATCCAGGTGCAATAAACTATTTTTATAGGTAATATTAAGCAGAGAAGACGTTGCTGATATTTGTGTCTGTGAGTAAAGTTTCACTGCTTGTTTTGTCTGGTTTTAAAAACACGAAAAGACACCAAGTAGCAAAATAAAACTCAAACCTGCGTTTTACGGGTTTCTGATGCAGTCTGGAAATTGCTTTCACTGGTTTCCAGGTCTGGTTACGTATGAGAAAAAGAAAAATTAGGTCTAGAAAAATGTTTGATTTTCCATACATTATTACTCACTCCATATTTTCTATCTTTGCCACATCTCAGCTTGACTTTAACTTTTTACTTTACAATCATTCAAAAGTTAAAATCATTTTTGACCTTTTAGTCTAACTTAAATCCTGATTCTAAAAGTGGAGAAGCTTGATAAAAGTTGGTTCAGATGCCCCAAAAAACCTAGGAACAGATTCAAAATTAATTTTTATAAACATAACAAACATATCGAGGTTCGCAATCTGAGCTTTAAAGAATCACCCTGATTTTTAGGACATCTAAGCATCAGATTTTGAAATGGAATTGATCTTAGTTTACATGCCCCCCAAAAAAAAAGCGTCATCAGTTGTGGAGCATACAGATAATAAAACTACTATATGATACCTTTTAGCTAACATGCTTTATACTTATGCCCCACATGCTTTAAATCGATTAATAATATAGAAATGTTGCTCTGGAAAATTCTGAGATTTATAAAGTCATCAAACTTTTTTTTCCTGGATCAACCTTTCGTGAGAATCTGTTTTTAAGCCAAAATTTGTTCCTTTGAACTAAGATCTTTTAAAAAAGGTGGATGTGTTTCACAAATAATTCCCCTCTTTCTTTAATATTGAGCTATCTTTATTTGCTCTGGCAACATCCTCGTTGAGGTGACGCATACAGAGAAAGAGCTGCAGTTGACACAGATGACTTCAGTTCTTGTTTGCTTCTTTTGTTTCATTCGCGTAGACAGCTGGACTGGAGGCCCGAGAAGCAAGGAGAACTTAGGAAGAGGCATGAAAAAGTTGTCATCATCAGGAACATGTTCCATCCCAGCGACTTTGAGGTGCAGAAAAAAACACCTACACACACACAGGTATATATGTTCCCCTGTACACACATTCATTTTGTTGTGAACCTGTTTCAGGAAGACCCGCTGGTGCTGAATGAGTATCGTGAGGATCTACGGACAGAGTGTGAGAAGTTTGGTGAAGTCAAGAAAGTCATCCTGTTTGATGTGAGTTCAGTTAATCCTGTTTTTAAAGTTTTGGATTAATCCAGTCATTAAGAAAAAGAACAACTGTGGTTTCTGTATGTTGGCCCTGCAGAGACACCCAGACGGTGTTGCATCAGTTGCATTCAAGGAGCCAGAGCAAGCCGACGCTTGTATTCTTTCATTCAACGGCCGCTGGTTCGGAGGAAGGCAGCTGTCTGCGCAGCTCTGGGACGGAACAACAGACCATCAGGTCAGATTTTTAATAAACTTTACCTTTATGTTCAGTTTTTATGTGTCGATCCGCTGCTCATAAGGAACTGGAATGTAAGACATTGTCAACAAGGGTGGTTATTGGTTTGAGCTTGATTACTTAACACAGAAAACATGGAAAACCAATGTTTCCAGTCATCGCCTTCTTCTGGCGTTTAGGATTACAGAAGAGTTGTCTTTCATAATTCTAATATTTCACAATATTTTATTACTGCTTTAAAATAATTGGATCCTGATTATGTTGTGTCTCCAGCAATCTAAATGTAGAACACCTGGAGACATTTTTCTATGTTGCCAAATTTCTCTGGCAACTTTTGTTTAACAGTGCTTTGCAGAAAGTATTCACACCTCCCTTGAACCTCTCCGCAATGTGTCACATTTCAACCACAAACATCGATAAATCCGACTTTATATTTCACACGAGAACAATACAAAGTAGTGCATAATTGTAAAGTCGAAGTACGCATGGTTTTCAAACTGTATTAAAAATCTGAAAGTGTGGTTTGCCTTTGTGTTCAGCCTCCTTTATTGTGTTCTTCTAAATAAAGCCAACTGCAACAAACTGCCTTTAGAAGTCACCCAGTTAGTCCACCTGTTGTGCAGTTTGAAGATTGGTCCATGCACATCACCCTGAGTGGTAGTGGCACCATCATGCTGTGGGGATGCTTTAAGTCATCAGGGGCATAGCAGCTGGTCAGAGTTGATGAATACAGAGCAGTCTTGGAAGAAAAACTGCTAAAGAGTTAAGAATGTGTTGGAGGTTCTCCTTCCTCTAGGAGACCCCAAGACCCTAAATCAGTGGTGTCCAAAGTCAGTCCTCAAGGACCGGTATCCTGCATGTTTTAGTTCTTCTCCCGGTTCAACACACCTGAATCAAATGGTTCATTAGCAGGCCTCTGTAGAACTCTATGACATGCTGAGGAGCTAGTGGGACCATTTGAATCAGAGACATCAGAAACTGGCAGGACATCGGCCCTTCAGGTCTGGAGCTGGACACCAATCAATGCCTTAACCAAACAGTCCAGACCTAAATCTAACTGAGAATCTGTGGAAGTTTGTTAACATATGTATTCCAGTCTTTGGCAAGGCGCTGCAGCCTGTCTGATGATGCTGAAAGTGCAGAAGAACTAATACATCTAAAAACTACAGCCACGACATATTTGATCAATGGAAACATCTTTTGTTTTGTTATTAAAAACGAAATCAGAAAAAAAAAAACACCTTCAGCACTAAGCCGAAGTTTATGCTCTGTTTGATTCTGTGCTGTTTTTGCAGGTTGAAGAGACGTCACGTGAGCGGGAGGAGCGGCTAAAAGGCTGGTCTGCGTTCTTGGACGGCGCAGATAAAGAACAGCAGAAAAACTGTGGCAGCGAACCAGCAGAGAGCAGCACAGAACCCAGCGAGTCCACCAGCACCACAGAACCCCAGAAAACAGAGCCGCAATTATCAGAGCAACCGGAAGAGCAGGTGGACTCTACTGATAGCAGCCTGGCAGGAAGTGATAACGACGAAGCCTAGGCACTGACGTCTTCATTTTCCAGGGAATCACTGAGGTAGTTCTGCTTTAAAGGATAAAGCGGCAACGTTTGCTTCTGAGGAAACGGGGGAGGACAGATGTGGACCGTTTTAGCTGTTTTTGTAATGTAGAGAAATAAAATATTTTTCCTGCCCTATTTTTTATCATTTTTGGTTTTTATTGTAAAGATGCACTAAAAAATATGTCTCACCCTTAAATTGTACACCTTTCCTTTAATTATAGAGTAGTTTGCATTATAGTGCTGAGTGAATTACCCCAGAAATGTGAGACTGACCGTAACTGGATTTTAGATGCCGATATTCTTTCTTTAAATTTTGGTGTGATCTGATTTATTTAACTCCAGAAGTATATTTTTTGTGTTTAAAATATCAGTAACAGAAAACTCACACCAGCTGATCGCCTTTGTGTTTGCAGTGATGCATGATGTAAGCAGTCTTTGTTTATCTGCAAAAAGAAAACCAATAAGTGTTTGCTTCTTGAAAAATCTCAAAAGCGTATCATAATTCACAATAATGCTAAAAACATGGTTCTCATTGTGTCACCCCCACTTACACAGGTGAAGATATTAAAAGTCACTGTTAGCTTGGTGAGGATTTATCACATGCATCTGGCTTGGGTTAAAGCTCTAACGCAAGGCACACATCAAAATAAATGCTTTGTTTGGTCTAAAACAGAAAAAGAGCTGTGTTTTTTTATGGGAGAAATTAAAATCATTTTAGCTGTCTCAAATGGCTGTAAAGCTTCAGAAATGAACATCAATTGCATAATAGAATCGCTACATGACTACAGATATTTTAACTCAATACAGTTTAGTCTAATACATGTATGGAAGCAAAAACAGCATGTTTTACATGTTTGCTGTGTGTGACGTGATCTCAGAGTGAAAGGCAGTGTGCTTCTTTTTTAAATTGTTTTCAATGTACCTGCTCAACAATAAACTAGGTACAATATTTTAATGAAAAAATCGGGTAGTTGGATTTCTGTAGAAAAGGAATCTGTAAATCATTGTAGATCCCAAACATAAGACGAGTCACGCAGGTTTGCTCGATAAAGATAAAAAAAAAGAAAAGTATACATTGTCCTAAATTTTGTGGGTTGGTTATCTTTATCTAGATTTTTTTTTACCCTAAACTTTTCTTTATATAAATGTAGATGAGCTGGCGAACCAGTTTTATGCCCTTTTGGAGTGGTGGTCGTGGGCCACACAAAATCATAGCAGGGGCCGCAACTCATTGCAAATGAAAAAGAGAATATTGCTAAGAAAGGGTAACAAAGGTGCATTTTCTCAAGAAATTTTTAAATATGTGTTTTTTATCATTAAATGATACCATTTGGGATCAGATCAGAGTAATTTTCCACAATAGGTCTTCTTATCAGAACTTATACCTCCAGTTTAGTTAAAAATTTGATTTAAAGATAAATCAACACAAGCAATTTATAAAAAGGGAAATAAAAATTTGGAACTACATTTTGCATTAACATAACTAAGCAGCAGCTTGAGTTACGGGAACCGTTCCAGTGGTTTGTGAAAGCTGACAAGTTGCACTTCACAGCCAACATGTAGTTATTACAATAAATTCACTCCCAGCATAGGGATCACTTATATACTGGAGAGGACGTTGAGGAAAAACCACCACTGAGAGAAAGTTCATGTATTATTTAAAGGTACCAACTTTTTGACATGAAAAGTTTTAATGTAATGGGGAAAAAAACCCGTTGTCCTTCATGATCTCACTTTTTGTCTCATCAGAGACCAGTACATCATTACATAAAGAAAATGATACAGCAACAGTTTAGAATGTCAAAATTTTTTAGAACGATGGATTAAGAGTTATTTCATTAGCTAAGTGAGTAGAAGAGCACAGAGTCTTAAGAGGTGAAAAGTCCACGTTCAACGGTTGGGTAATGCTAACTGTATCAAAAACTGCCCTGCTTAAGTCTTGCTGCTATTCTCGGTCAGATGGCAAGAAAAAAGCAACAAAAACAAGCAATCCAGTTCAGCTCTAAATGTGGGTCATGGTTCTTATTGTGACTGAATGCCCCACTATGTTTAAAAAAAACAACAAAAAAAGTTACATTCCCTGTGTCTCTATGAATGAAACACTAACTTACTGCAGTGTGGTTGTAGTTTCTGGTTCGGCTTTGATTAAAAAATAATAAAAATGTACCAGTTTTTAAAGATCAACTGGAACAGACTATTCAAACCTGCTTCACCACTAGGGAGCACTGTTGCTCTGTTATTTACACTTTTAAAACCCTAAATATAGAAAATATTCTACATTGTCTCATTGATATGAAAATGCTCTGTTTTGGTGTTTTAACTGAAAACCGTCCGCTCAGACATCAAAACAGACAAATATTCAGAGAAGGATAGATTGAATTGACCTTGGACATTCCTCAGTAAGACATCCAAAGGTTCTCCTCTTAAATTATACTTGTCTAGTTTTTGGGAGCTGATTGTGTTTGAAATTTAACAATAAAACCTAGTAAAATATAGACAAAAGTAGAATGGATCTTCCTCCTATCATTCTACTTACAATCACTTCATTGTAGTCTCATCTATTCAGGTTGTGTTTGCTTATAGGACTAGAGATGATCAAACTAATATCATCTCAATGTGTTTTTACAGTGGTTAACTCTTTGATTAGTTAAATTCAGTTTATTTACATAGCCCCAGTTTTACAACACGTTGCCTCAAGGCACCTTACAAAGTGAATTCAATCAAATCGTACAGATTCAAAGTCAAGTACATACATTCCAGTTCATCCTAGGTACTAAACAATGCATTGAAATTCTGTTTATTATTCAAATTGATTAAAAAGTTTTTCTATCTAAGGAAACCCAGCAGATTGCATCCAGTCAGTGACTTGCAGCATTCACTCCTCCCGGATGAGCATGTAGAGACAGTGGACAGTCACTGGCGTTGACTTTGCAGCAATCCCTCATACTGAGCATGCATGTAGCGACAGTGGAGAGGAAAAACTCCCTTTTAACAGGAAGAAACCTCCAGCAGAACCAGGCTCAGTGTGAGCGGCCATCTGCCACGACCGACTGGGGGTTAGAGAGAACAGAGCAGAGACACTAAAAGAAAGAAGCACTGATCCAGGAGTACTTTCTATGTAAAAGAAAAGTAAAACTTTAAATGCTGTAGTAGCTCCTTTAGTGGCTGCACATCATTTGTAGAGCTCTTGTTTTGTCTTGTAGAGCTCTTTTATTTATTCCTTTCAATATATTGTCTTTGCTCAGCATCAGCTTCCTATAGGCATTTATTTCCAAGCCTAATTAGTTATTGTTATTAAAGCTGTGGTTGCAACACACTAGTTATTGAGATCTGTTGGCTTTGGTGACTGACCAGCTGATTTGTTCTGCTTTTAACTGAGAAGAAACGTTTGTGTTTCTTGTATAAGCACATTTGAAAAACCCAACCGCAAAGTCAAGAATTTGTACAACTTCCTTTCACTGCAGTTACAGCTGAAAGTCTTCCGGGGTACAACTCTACCAGCTCTGCACATCTTGAAATCTTTGCCTATCCTTGTTTGGCAAAATAGCTCAAGCTCAGTCAGATTGGATAGAAAGCATCTGTAAACATCTCTTTTCAATCCTTGCCACTGTTACTTAGTTGGATTTAGGTCTGGCCTTTGACTGGGCCATTCTAATACACAAATATGCTTTGATCTATACCATTTCGTTGTAGGTGTGGCTGTTTGTTTACATTAAGCTCCATCCATCTTACCATAAAGCTCACCAGTAAAGAAGAGCTTTTTTACATTCCATAACGGAAAAAGTCATTCATGCTATTTTTATCGCGCTTGGATTGATGTACTGCTCTGTATGCTGATCTTGATAAATTGTCTATTTATCAGAGGCTGTAAGCTGTACAAAATGCTGCTGCACACCTCTGACAAAAACTAAACGCTACGACCACATTACGCCTGCATTGGCTTCCTGTTCATTCCACAATCCAGGTTAAGATTTTATTGCTTATTTTTAAGAACACTAATGGTATGGTACCATCATATTTGTCCGAAGTGTTGCAACTTTAAACCCCATCCAGAGCTTTATGGACCATAATGCTGCCACCATTTTTTCACCATAAGCATGGCATGATTGAGGTGATGTGCTCTGTTAGTTTTCTGCCACAAAGAGTATTTTGCATGTAAGCAAAAAAGATGAATTTTTGGGTCCCATTTGCAAAACTCTCACATAGTGGACACACAAACAAAAATATTTGCTTAATGACACTAAAAACTAGCGTGGTGTCCCTGAGCTTGAAAGCAAAGATTGTGGTATCATATTTCTCAAATTTTGCTCTAAGTAAGTGAGTAACATTTGTTTATAAAGCGCCTTTCACAGACAGAAAGTCACAAAGTGGCATACAACATAAATCGCATTTAAGTTATGCATAGTAAAAAAACAAGACTAAAACAAGTACAAACTGTCTGACATAAAATTATCTAAACACTTTTTATTTTCCTCCATGCAGTTCAAAATCTCCTCCCTTTCTTCCCTGCTGGAAACATGCAACTTTCTGCAGGGTATAGCTGCTCATATTTCAAAATGTATTTAAGTAATAATTGTTAGCCTCAGCCTCAGTGGGAAGCTTTTCTTCATTAGCCTCATGGGTGTATTTGTTTATGTTTTCAGCTGTACTTCATACATGGAAAAATGTTGGCTCTATCTCAACCAAATCCATTTTGTAAATTAGACCCCCTGATTCCCAAAGAATTCACTTGGAACAATCGAGCATGAACCATCCACCAAGCTTGTGATGTACAAATGGGTCTTACATGATGCAGAAAGTTCAACTAGGCCAAGAGCACCATAAATGACTGAACACTATGTTCTCTTGCTTTCAGTAAACCATAGCAGCAATGAAGCTTTGAAATACAGCAACTACGAATGAGTCAACAAGGAGCTGCAAACAGGGAATGATATGGGATGGGAGTGGAGACGAAGGGGGAAATGGACAGAGCATGTGTTTGTGAGTGTGTGTTCTGTTCCCTGGAGTCCACCCTGGAGATCGCTTGGGAAAAAGACCTCTAGGTCCGCCTGAGGTCTGAGCTGGTGCCAAGAAAAGCAAGACTAAAATAGAGGGGAAGGGGAGCGAAAGAGAGACTTTATATCTGAGAATCAAACACACAGTGTTGGAGAGACACAGAAGGCTGGAAGACGGAGAGGGCGTGAGAGGAAGGAGGAGCTGGAGAGATGAGGAAATGGTGTGAACAAAGAGCTTTACATCTGAGAAGTAACGTATGGAAAATAAAAACATTCACATGCTGTCTCACACTCACTCAGATTGGAACCATATGCTGACACAGAGAAAACTGGGAACAGTACGATTTCTTTCTAGCATTGGGCTGGAGAGTGGGCGAGATACAGAGGGATGGAAAGCACCCGTGACTGTAGATGATGATCAGCCATGGGAAATTCTGTGTCCGCTGCGCTGCGTGGACAGGTCCGGTCCATTAGCAGCAGGCACAGGAGGGGACTTCCACTGTGTGAACTCACAGTTTGAGCCCTATTTGTCCGAAAAGTCAGGCACCACAGCAGATTTAACAGATGGGCTGATGGATCACAAGTACGCCCGGATGATTACTAAAAGACTTGCTATTTTGAAGACATGAAAAAACTATAACTTGCATCAGAGACCAGCGAATCTGTTCTGTTTCAGCAGATATAATTTCTGAGATATGTTACTGCGTGTGAGAGAACTGGATTTTGATCACTTGTAGACGTCACCAATAAACGAGTTTGGAAGTGGCTGGGAGAGGAAAGAGGGGGTGAGGGAGATCTGATCTGCTGCAGATGCTCTCCTCCGCTGGGAACAGGACATAAGGTTGATCTTTTATGGAAAAGAGTGGTTATTATTGGGGTGTAGGTTTGTAAACAAGAAAGCAACTTGCTTCTTAAAACAAGCCACAGCCAGCTAAAAGAGAGTCATCATTTTCAAAGGGACACAGCAGGTATTTTTTCACATTTTGTTATGATATGACCATAAACTTCAATGTCATTTACTGGAAATTTATGCTACAGACGAACACAAAGTAGTGCATAACTTCAAACTGGAAGGAAAGGGATACATGATTTTCAGTTTTTTGTATATTCAAATCTGATAATTGTGGTCTGCATAAATTTGGCATTTGTTATAGTCTGATAACGCTAAATAACATCCTGTGAGACCAAATGCCCTCAAAAGTCAGCTAGGAGTCCACCTGGGTGTGATTTAATTTCACTATAAATACAGATGTTCTGTTAAAGCCTCAGAGGGTTGTTCTTGAAGACCAAGGGACAAAGCAGACAGTTTAGGGATGAAGATGTGGAGAAGTTTAAAGTAGGCATTAGGTTGTTAAACAAGAGACTGGTAGAAGAAAAATAATGTTATGGTGAAAAAAATAACCTCATTACATCGCCTTAAAATACCATCCCAATGATAAAACATGGGGGCAGTAGTATTATGTTGGGGCAATGCTTTTCTTCAGCAGGGACAGAAAATCTGGTCAGAGCATGAGAAGATGGATAGAGATGAATACAGGGAAATACTGCAAGAAAATTTGTCAGGGGCTGCAAAAAACTTGGGACTGGGGTGGAGGTTCACCTTCCAGTGGGACAACAACCCTACACATATGGCCAGAGAGGGACAATACAATGGATTAGATCAGGGGTCTTTAGATGTGTCGGTGGTCCAAGACACCTAAACTGTTTCTCTCTGCTTCTAACTACAGCAAACTCCTTCAGGTTCTGGGACACAGGCATCTGAAAATAAAATGTAACTGTAAAGAATTACACCATATATCCTTTACTGCTTTAAAAAACAGCTTATAACTCACTTACTTTTTTTCTTTAAATTTGCATAACTTAAGATTTAGAAGTGCACCCTATATGTTTAAGTAGCACCAGTGTCCAACTAAATATATTTTAGGATGAAAAGATCTAGTTTACCATTTTATTTACTCATTAACCACAGAAGCCTCTCTGTGGGTAATTGTGGAAATAGAGAGTATGCACATCCCTTTTTAAATCCCTGTAAAATGGTTTTAATGATGTAAAGAAATGAGTGAAGACATCAATCGTTCCAAATCTGTTAGAAGAAAATATGTAAAAGATAAAGTAACAGGAACAACCTGGCTGCATAAATATGCACATCCTTAAACTAATATTTTGCTGAAGCAACTTTTGATTAATTTTCAGTATCCTGTCTGCTTCAGCAGACACCTGCTATCGATTACAGGGAATCTGATTGACTATGAGTAAGTTCAGCTGAGAACGTAAGATTTTCTTGATATTTGCTTATCTTTAAGCTATAGCCACATTGTACATTGTGGGGGCAAAGGGTCATAATGATCTCATAAAACAAAGATATAAGGAATAGGATTGTGAGATAGCAGCTTTTTCTTTCAAATAAAGGATACAGGCCTATCTTTGTTATGTCTAATTAATACAAACTTGAACTTTTGGCCACAATTGGAAGAGGCACGTATGGCACACTGAACATCACCAAAACAAAACACCATATTTACAGTGAAAGATAGCGCTGCCTGCATCATGCTCTGGGATTATTTTCCTTCAAATGGAACAAAAAATTTTTTGTCAAGGTGGCTGAAATCAAGACCAGTTCTAAATACAAGTTTTGACCCAAAAGTCTTTGGTGTCTGCTAGAAAGCTGAATATAATGCCCGTTCATCTTCCGATTTCTTTCTCTGAGTGACCTGAACATTTTTTGCAAGGCCGAGTGGGTAAATATTACCAATTAAAGATGTGGCACGCTGACAGACTCCTACCAAAGAAAGAATCAAAAGGTGATCCAACAAACTATTAGTTTAAGAGTATGCACACTTAGGGATGGGTACCTTTCACATATGAACCGATTCGGTACCAATGCCCGGTCCCTGGTAATCAGTATCGGTACTCAGTGGTACCAATTTTCAGTACTTTTGTGTGTGTTTATGTGGTGATAAATGTTAATTTGTTTAATAATAAAATCTAAAAATGTTTCCATTGTAACATTAATATCTGAAAATAAACTTTAACATATATATAATAACAACAAGCTGTTTGTTTTGCAACATCTCAATTGTTTCAAACATTTCTTTTCCCATGTTGCTGGCTGCAGACAACGAGTCGCTAACGGATGCAGACGCGTTAACGGTGTCAAATTCAGGAGTTGTAGCCATAGATCTGAGGCTGACGAAACTTGTGCAATCCTCAGCCTTGAGACAAATCGGGTGCTTAACCAGGTTCTTCCTCAGATTAGAAGTATTCCCGCTGCTGGCCTTGCACTTCGCGTCACAAATATCGCAGCGAGCGTAATCTGCATCACATTTTGAATAGTAGAGCCATACTATCGAGCACTTTCTATCAGCCATGCTTGCTTTGTTGACGGTACCAGCGGCCACTGACGTGGTTACGCTCTTGTGCGTGCAATGCTTTTTTTCATGTCTCGCATGGAAAATTACCCACTCTTCCACTCCCTCAGTGTCAGGTGATGCCTGTAGGTACCGAAACATAATACCATTTGATTTTACGTCAATAGGTACTTGGTAGTACGGATGGAATTCAGTTGGTACCTATAAAAGTACAGAATTCGATATCCATCCCTATGCAAACTTTTCTCTGTATACTTCCTCCATATATCATCCATTGTTTGTTTGTTTAATATTTGTCAAATTAAAGGTAGGAAAAGTGAGGAATAATAAATCATGATCTCCTTTTTATCATCAAAATAACCTGGCATCTGTAGGGGGTTTGTAGACTTTTAAATCCACTGTACTAGGATGAGAGGACGTGTCACACATTGCGTGTGAGTCGAAGTTGAAGGTATATGAGTACTTTTCAAAGGCCCTGTATAACGATTAGTGTAAAATATGTAAATTAAATGATTTAGTAGACTTTTAATAGAAGTGTGACTTTTCTTCCTAAAAGGTGACATTATTTTAAGCTGACTTGTTATCTCGTTGTTGTATTATTTCAAGGGTTTTGAACCCCATATCAAAGCACCAAACATTTTTAATAGTTTCAGCACTTATTTAATCTATTGTTGATGCTGCTCCGTAAGGTCTGCGGTGCCTGTCGCGGCGCCAATCCCATAACCCGGTGGTGGACACCAGCAGTAAGGGATGCTGTCAAGCTGAAGAAGGAGTCCTATCGGCTGTGGTTGGCTTGTGGGACTCCTGAGGCGGCTGACGGGTACCGTGAGGCCAAGCGTGCTGCGGCCCGAGCTGTGGCAGAGGCAAAAACTCGGGCCTGGGAGGAGTTCGGTGAGGCCATGGAGAAGGACTACCGGTCGGCCTCGAAGCGATTCTGGCAAACCGTCCGGCGCCACAGGAGGGGGAAGCAGTGCTTCGCCAACACTGTTTATAGTGGGGGTGGGAGGCTGCTGACCTCAACTGGGGACATTATTGGGCGGTGGAAGGAGTACTTCGAGGATCTCCTCAATCCTGCCATCACGCATTCCCTGGTGGAAACAGAGGCTGGGGACTCGGGGTTGGACTCTTTCATCACCCAGGCTGAAGTCACCGAGGGGGGTTTAAAAAAGCTCCGCGGGGGGCAAGGCTTCGGGGGTGGATGAGATCCGCCCTGAGTACCTCAAATCTCGGGATTTTGGGTGGGGTGTCATGGTTGACACGCCTCTTCAACATTGCATGGCGGTCGGGGACAGACCTCTGGACTGGCAGACCGGGGTGGTGGTTCCCCTTCATAAGAAGGGGGACCGGAGGGTGTGTTTCCAACTACAGGGGATCACACTCCTCAGCCTCCCTGGTAAGGCCTACGCCAGGGTATTGGAGAGGAGAGTCCCGCCGATAGTCGAACCTCGGCTTCAGGAGGAGCAGTGTGGTTTTCGTCCCGGCCGTGGAACACTGGACCAGCTCTATACCCTCTACAGGGTACTCAAGGGCTCATGGGAGTTTGCCCAACCGGTTCACATGTGTTTTGTGGACCTGGAGAAGGCATTCGACTGTGTCCCTCGTGATGCCTTGTGGAGGGTGCTCCAGGAGTATGGAATCGGGGGCCCTTTATTAGGGGCCATCCGGTCCCTGTACGAGTGGAGCAGGAGTTTGGTCCGCATTGCCGGCACCAAGTCGGACCTGTTCCCGGTGCATGTTGGACTCCGGCAGGGCTGCCCTTTGTCACCGGTCCTGTTCATAACTTTTATGGACAGGATTTCTAGGGGCAGCCAAGGGCCGGAGGGGGTCTGGTTTGGGGACCAGTGGATTTCGTCTCTTCTTTTTGCAGATGACGTGGTCCTGCTGGCCCCCTCTAGCCAAGACCTACAGCATGCGCTGGGGCGGTTCGCAGCCGAGTGTGAAGCGGCTGGGATGAAGATCAGCTTCTCCAAGTCAGAGGCCATGGTACTCGACCGGAAAAGGGTGGCTTGTCCTCTTCAGGTTGGAGGGGAGTTCCTGCCTCAAGTGGAGGAGTTCAAGTATCTCGGGGTCTTGTTCACGAGTGAGGGAAGAATGGAACGGGAGATCGACAGACGGATCGGTGCGGCTGCCGCAGTAATGGGGGCGCTGTGCCGGTCCGTTGTGGTGAAGAGAGAACTGAGCCGAAAAGCGAAGCTCTCGATTTACCGGTCGGTCTACGTTCCTACCCTCACCTATGGCCATGAACTTTGGGTCATGACCAAAAGAACGAGATCCCGGATACAAGCGGCTGAAATGAGCTTCCTCCGTAGGGTGGCCGGGCACTCCCTTAGAGAAAGGGTGAGGAACTCGGCCATTCGGGAGGAGCTCGGAGTAGAGCCGCTGCTCCTCCACATCGAGAGGAGCCAGTTGAGGTGGCTCGGGCATCTATACCGGATGCCGCCTGGACGCCTTCCTCAGGAGGTGTTCCAGGCGCGTCCCACCGGGAGGAGGCCCAGGGGACGGCCCAGGACACGCTGGAGGGACTATGTCTCTCGGCTGGCCTGGGAACGCCTTGGGCTCCCCCTGGAGGACCTGGAGGAGGTGTCTGGGGAGAGGGACGTCTGGGTGTCTCTGCTGAGTCTGCTGCCCCCGCGACCCGGTTCCGGATAAGCGGAAGACGACGAGTACAAGTACGAGCACTTACTCTGTATTGTTTTGCGGCATGTAAGGGTATTGTATTTATTTTGTATTTTTTATTTGTCTCTTGAATGAGCATTAGGTTTGCACAGGTCAGAAGTTCTTAACCAGGGCTGTCTACGCTTTGTGCCATGAGGGCCAAAATCCTCAAGTTAAAAGTACCCGCATGTTTGGTTTCTCCCATATCGGCAAAAGTCGCTGTATATCTGTTTTCTATTAAATTAACACAAAAATGAGGTAAGCTAAAAAAAGATAATATTTCCCCTTTTAAGAAGATTTACTTTGTCAGTAAAAATCTCGCCCTAAAAATTAAAGTGTCAAGTTCTATCAACCACCTGTGCTGGCCTGACATATTTGCACAGTTCATCAATCCATTTGTGGGCCACACGAAACCATTTTGAGAACCTCGAATGGCCCACGGGCCGTACTTTGACACTTCTGTTTTTACTATAAAGTTATTATGCAATTTGGGGATCTCTCTGCCTTTCTCTCTATAAAATTCCTTACAAAGCTATGTGTTTCTTTATTATTGGAATTTCTTTTATATTTATTTATTTTGTATTAAATGTAATACACTTTGTATTTAACTTTAAGTTCAACGAGACAGTTCGAGACTACTTTAATCTCTGAGTCCATCTGTTTGCTTGTTCTGCTTGTGTTTGGTCTTAAAACTTGGCCAACAGTGTTATTTATACAATACCTATACCCCAACCTTAATAAGGGCATTTTAATTAAAATTCTTCATCAAGTCAGCATCTCCAAGCGAGAGAGAGCAAGAATTTGGCATTGAATATTCAAACAGTACAACAACGTCTCTGTTTTTCTTGCGACTTGGAATCATAACTCTAAGCCCTATTATGTCTCCTCTGCTTTAACACTGCGCCCTAGGCCCTCAGTTGTTATTCTAAATCTTTGCTAATTGTCGAACCTTCGCTTGGCTCTTTCCATCACCTTATGAAATCCAATTAAGGTAATTAATGTGTATAATGTGTGTGTATAGTGTAGTTTTAATGGCCAGCCATATCAGTGTATTTGGGGTGAGCTTGTGTAAACAGAGTGAAGTCACATACAGGGATCATTTCCACTTTCCCTTACATGAGTAATATTATTATAAACTATCTGTGACCTAACCTTCTCTGCTATAACGTTCCTGCTGAACAAAAGCACATGTGGCTGGTTCCAGGAGGCTGGCCGCTGCTACAACGGCTGCTGATTGTTGACATCACGGCATCCCGGTGAGAAAACGGCAGATATGAGTAACTCTAGGTGCTTGTAAAGTGCACTCTTTGAGCTGTGTTTTAGCTTCAAGTCATGAAAATAATTACATAATATTCCCAATAGGTTTCATTTCGTTTTCACAACAAATAATTATAAGTTTACTGCATTCATTCATTTTTTCCTGATGATTGTTTTAGCCAAGATCGTCGTTAATTTGAGTTTTGCACATTCTTACATGTATGGGCCGCTGTTTTTTTTTTGGGGGGTGGGCATGCAGGGAAATGTGGAATGAGTGTGTATGTGTGTGCAGTGAAGGCTGATTTTTTAGGTTGGACAGGAAATGCCTGTGCAGATGGAACAGTAATGTGCACACGATGAGAACGGCATACAGGAAACAGCCTACGCTGCAGCTGTGTGTGTGTCATTAACTGCAGCAGTTTGCTGTAATAGCCAGATGAGCCAATACATAGACCAGCTTCAGCCCAATGAGCAAGATGGCACTGCATGGCTGCAACATGCCATGTCTCAAACCTTAAATAATCGCTCTTCAGAGGGTTTGTGAAACAGATAGAGGGCATAGTTGGCACTCAATTCTGTCGTTTAGTGTCCAGTAGTAATTGTTTAAGATACAAAAATAATACAACACTAATTTCTCATTTGATACTTTGTTTAAGCTGCTGTTTCACTGTTTCTTATCTTGCCAAGCATGTCGAAAGTATGACAACGCATCAATCCTTATGTAAGTCAAAAGTTTCCTTTGTATAGAACGATGAACTTTCAACTTCAGAACGTCAGGGAATCATTGATTGACTGTATCTTGTGTTTCTCACTTTGATTTAATGCCGCAGGAAGACATGATGTCATAGGCCTACAGAATCCGATCATCAGATAAGGCTTGCTGCCACAAATTATTTGGACATGTCCGAAGATTCTGTCATCTGAGCACAGCTGCTTTTACTTGCTGTGTATAGAACACACGTGTGCCAATTCTACAGAATTAACTTAATTACAACTTAAATATTGCAACAAAGACCCAATAATAACAATCTCAAGTTACGCAATGCAGTGACTTCTCTCACCTCAAGTTGCTGAATACTTGAAACTGAAACCAATGCAATCACTTACTGTCTGATTAATCTGGCTAATAATTATCTGACCACTTGGAGGCAAACATAGACTATTTAAAAATAATTCCAATATAGTCAGCTAATTCTTCCATATGAAAATAGATTTAACTAGGCTGTGACATTATGGAAAAGTAATATATCCCATCCTGACACATCAGAGCACTGTGAATTCCAGCCCATTGATCTCAGTAATTTCCTCACATTTATACCCAAACATGATTTCAAAAATCAATTATAAATGGCAAATTAGGAAACAGCGGGACAAAAACTTTAAGGGTCATGTGCTCCTGTTTAAAACAGTCCATCTATATTGGAATGAAAAGTCTGGAATTGAGATTATTTTGCTCCCTGAGGGCAGAGTACAGTACTATCACAGTGATGTCAAGTGTCAGTTTAACTTTAGATTTCAAAGTCTGGCAAGCCAGTTTAGTGAATCTTCACCAGCGCAGACAAAGCGTCAGTAGAGCGTAGCATGAGAAAAATCATGTTCTGTTTTAGTCACGGTTTTGTTGATTCTGTAACTGTGGTACCCATGTGCGGCATACAAGGTGTATAAAAGTATTCAACGTGTCTAAAAAATCAAAAGCAGCCTGCATGATCAAATTGTGCATGCTACCATGTCAAATAGGCATTAATCTGATGTTGGTGTGCCGTTTCCCTATAAGGTATCATGTTTTCCAACATGAAAAGGCAGATGCATGATGGGCAAATAATTAATGGAAAAACAAAAAATATCCAAAACACCTCTAGAATTTATGTTATTATGGGTTTCTCTTAATTTTTGAAGGTCTAATGTTCAGCTGTCAAAAATAAAATAAAGCGAAATAAAGTAAAAAATGTCCAATTTTAAAAGAAGGTTAATGCTGGCTGAGTTTATATTTGTTGTATTGATTCAGCTTTTTTTAGACACTTTTAACAAATTTAGCTTCCAGACTTACATTACCTTCTCCTCTGACCTACTAAGTCCTGTTTGGACCATAAAGTTGCCCATACGCTTTTTGGGAAAATATTCATCATAGTCGGTGTTGTTCCTTCTCTGCTTACTGTTTTTTTCCAGTAACTTGTTGATGTTTCTTGTTGTTAAAATAATCTAAGTTAGACCACATATGTTGTTTTTGAATGTTCTTTACATTTGAGGTCCTTGGGGCAGATATCTCTGCACAGCGTATAACTTTTATGAATGACAATCTGTCAACCAGCCATTCTGGCTGCAATAGATTCTTCAGTAATGTAGCTGTTCTTCTCTCTGTGGGCAGAAAGTACACATCCTGCAGTTCATTTAGAGTTTGAATAGAAAATGAAATGTCTCCCTTTTCTCAAGTAACACAAAGGGAATTTAGATCTAAACACATTTTGACCCATTTGGGGTTTTTTACTTCTGTTTTCTGTCAGTTTATGTACTAGAGCAAACTGTTTGGCAATCATGCAAGAAACCACTGGCTCCCCAAGGATGGAAAGGGGAATTCTGCCTTTCCCTGTTAAATAAATTCAAGAGGAAGCAAGTCAGGGTCACAAGTCACTATTTTTTGTGTATTAGTTAATGGAATTCAGTTGAAGGTACACTCAAAAATCACAAGTAGTTTGGTAATTATGAAGCTAAATGAGATTATGACTCCTGAATAAACTAAAATAAGTGAACTCAACGCCAAAATAATTATTAGTGACTTTCTACTGGTAGAAATTATTAATTTAAGCCACATGAACACATAGATAATGATTATGCAAAGACAATTACTTTAAATAATCAATTGTCAAACTGGGTATTATTTACCTGAGGTGGTTGCGAACTGATGCCTGATGGGTCCGAAATGCCCAGTGTCAGATGGCTCTGTTTTGTACACAGAAATGTATAGCATAAAATAGGTTTAAAAAGACAGAAGCTGTGAATGTATGAGATGTTAAAGGGGTAAAATGACCAGCATTTCGTCTAAAATATACTGACTTTTAGTTTAAATCTGGTGTTTCCAATAAAATAGAAAAATGCCAGAATATCTATCCCCAACAACACGATAAGTATGATTTAAATGTTTTTTTCTCAAGCCTAAACAAAATAAATATTTAAGACCTCAATATTTAAGATCATAAAAAAGTTAACTGGACATGTGTAGCCAAGCCTGCCTTAATCTACAAGAACTACTTTACTCTGGGTTCCTTCAAAATGTCCTTGTAGAGACAGAGGTCTAGTCAAAACAACTTTAATTCACACAGGTGACATGCTGAGATCTTCAACATATAGGAAACATATGACCTTGTTTGGTTGTTATGGTCAATTCTTCATACCAATGCCAGACAACACCTGTTAAAATACTTAAGAGGGGACTGAACAAAAAAGTAGTTAGAGCTGATAATCTTATTTGACTAATTTAGAAAGCCCAAGGAACTTTAAAATAACTAATGGGAAACTGCTAACCTTAAATATTGATTGTGTCATGTTGTGTTAAGGTAGGACCCAAATGCAGAGCATAGTGGAGTGGATGAGAAGGATTTAATGTTTAACAAACTTACAATTTGACCAGGTACAGGAACACAGGCAGGTGAGCGACATGAGCAGGGTGATAACAGGAGCGTAGGAACAGAGGACAGAATCAGGCAGCAAACAGGGTAGCAAGCAGGGTAATTTCCAGGTAGATATCAGGAGGAACCGGTGGCAAACCATGAAACGCAAAGAGTTTAAATACTAAGGGAAGTGGAGTATGGACCAGTGAACTGAGGAGGATAATCAGGGAGTGACTAATTAGCAATGATGAGCAGAAGTGGAAGGAAGTAACAGGAAACATCTAGATGAACTGAAATTAGTGAACAATGAGACTGCAAAAAGAACATAAACAGGGATGAACTAGATATATAAGGAAATATAAACTAACATATCTAACAATGGAATCCAGGGAAGTAACAAAATTAAACAGAAAGAATCTAATAAATTTGAATGAACAGAAATAAAGCAAGAGAAGAACATGGCTGTGCAGAGAAGGTAAACAGAACTCAAACCCAAAACCTAACACAGGCAGATTCTGACAGATTGTTGACTGTGTGAAACACTGATTGTGGTCTTAGACCAGTCATTCCTCCGTCGCTTGCAGAATGGTCTACTAAGAGGAACTAGAACTAACAAACAGGAACTAGAAAACAAGATCATATACCTCCAGTTCGGGCTTCACTTCGCATTCGAGTTAGAAAGCTTTTATTGTCATTTTATAATATACTTTTATAAAGTGCTATATAAATAAAGTTGAAGTAGACATGTGAATGTTGCCTTTACTCAACAGAATGATTACATTTTCGCAACCTAGTTGTGCTACTGTCATTTTGGCTCCACTGATCGATTGTTGAAGGATGTAAGACTGAAGAAAGTGTTTTAAAAATAAGATTTTTATTGGCTGTCTAATGCAATGTGGTTATCTTGTTACTTGAGGTCCACTTCTCATTGGTTAAGTAGTCTATTGAGATGACTCAAACTGCCAAACTGAGCTGAGATGTGGTCATCATAAATGTTTTCTATTTTTTTTTCATCTGCTGTATGTGCCAAGATAGCCCTGTCAGCCCAGCTGAGAAACAGAAGGTTGAATCCACGGACCTTCAGAAGTCCATCCGGTTCCATGACTAGTGAAGCACTTTTTGAGCTTATGGTGGTGGTTCCAGTACCAAAACCTGATGTGTCCAGGTGTTTCCGAGACTTTGAACTTCATCAGACCAAAGTATTTATTATAGCTCAGGACAAGGCAGTGAAACCCCTTTTTATTAGGCTTATGAGAAATAAGCTTTTTATTCGATTTTATTCAGTTTTGTTAGTATTTTTCTAAAATAATTCTAAATAAATGTTAAATCCTAAAAAAAATACAGAGCTCTATCAATTTATCTTATTATGCGAAAGAAATTGCTAAATTAAATTGTTAATATTGTTCCAACAGATTGATTTCGATAGATCATGAGATGACTGTTATTGAATCATAAAACAACCTATGTACATCATCCAAAAGAGCAAACATTTCCTGTTCTAATAAAAAATGTATTTGTTTATAATTAAATTTCAAATCCCAGTTTTAAGAGGGATTTCAAAGAGATGCTTGCACTTGAAGAGACGCACCACCGCTCTTTGACACCAGTTTGATTGACAGACAGGTAAACCACAGGGCATTCCAACGCTGCTCAGGTATGGTGTTCGAGTGTTGTGGCCTCATCACTATTCATCAAGCTTTGGTGTTTTTGCGTCTCATCTGCATACCGGTCCAACAGGGAACAGATTAGCATTAGAGAGAGAAAGCGTAAGATGGAGGGAAGTAAAATCACTTTAATTTTTAACAAGATGAGATGAAGGAGACACAAAGAGCCAAGTACCGCTGGTGCTTCTGCTGCTGACACAGCCAGGAATGAATGAACAGAGGAGGGTTGGCTGAGATGGGGAGGTGGGTAGCAACACTGAGAGGGAAGAAGCACTGCTGGCATCAATCACAAGACAATGAGGAATATTAAAATGGTAATAAACACTACATTTGCAAATGAAAATAGCATTAAAGACAATTTTGTATTCATGTTGGCTATTGATCCCACTGCCTCACTTAGTCAACATGTGTTTATAGGAACATTTAATACTCATAAATAAATAAGCAATATAATCAAAGTAGTGCACAACTAAGTCAATATCACATTAGTGGACTGCACAGAAACAGGCACACGTACTCGCAATAAATCTGGACAGCTTTGTTCAAGAGCATGATTTGTGTTCAGCTTTTTAAGCTATTTTGTTTACATGCTTGTCTTAGTGGGATTTTAAATGGATCTGAGTAGATCTTCCTATGGCAGTGACCCAGTAACAGCAGCTGCATGAACACACTGCATTTAAGTTTCAGAAAAAATACTTGCTACAATGAAATAGGGAGCGAATGAGTATATTATACAAGTTTTACTTTTAACCTTATGCGTAACAATGAAATGACCTATATTCTGTATAAAAAAGAGAATATATCCCTATTATCCCAAATTATTAACAGTGATACCTTGACATAACATGATTCCAGTACCAACCGAATGTCTGAGTTCAGGACTAGACTGTGAAACCCCTTTCTTTAGGCCTATGAGGAATAAGCTTTTTATTCGATTCTAATCAGTTTAATTAGTATTTTCCCTTTAATATGCAGATGTAGAGTGGAATTGGTGCAGTATTCTTATGTTTATCCTGTGTATTTCTTTGGCTTTTAATTGTTAGTGAGTAGATCTTCAACAATATATTTAATTTGTAATTCTAATAGTGATTTGAATTTAAATAAGTGAGACGCTATTTAACATTGTTAGCTTCATGCTGTTGCAGGAAGCCGAGATGTAATCAGAATACTTTTAAAGGATAAATTTGGATTTTTGGTCTATAAATCACTAATGATGTTGAGCCTTAAGACATTTCTGAGTTGCTTGTCAAGTAAGAACTGTGTAGACCCATCAGGTCTTCTTAGACCTGCTTACTCAGTGCTCCCAGGACGAGAACTAAACAAGTGGAGGGAGAATCTAAGCCCCTTTTCCACTGGCTCATTTTAGGTGGGGCAGCTCCACACCACTCGGCCTCGCTCTACTTGGCGCGGTACCTGTTGTGTTTCTACTGACCCACTGACAGGTGGGTTCTGCCTTGAAGCCCTGCCTCCAGCCGTCAGTGTAGTGTGCTGTGCTGCTATTAATGTTACTGTATGACATTATCACATTAAAGTAATCTGCATTAAATGATAAAAAATAAATAAATACAAAATAAAAGCATTAGTAAACAAACTCCAAATAACATTCGGATTATTGTATATGCAAGAATGTCTTATGTATGTCTTTTGTCATGTAAATCATCTGCGTGTAATTCAGAAAGCTCACGTGTCCTTTTTCCTTTCTTTCAGCCTCCAGGCATGGTGTCTGATTTGTAAATAGTAAAATTATATTCTGATTTGACCCACTCATGCCATTGTGGTCCTTAATAATATTGTCGCTCTTGAATTATATTACCTTTTCCCTGCACTACCTCTTCGAAAATCTTCTAATCTCTCCCAGTCCCATGGCCAGTCAGTGAACAACAGTCTGTTCACGTCACATGTAGACACTACTCAGGCCCGGTCGTACCTGCTCAGGAGCAGGGACCAAAAAAGTAGGTTCCAGTACAGAAAAAACAGTAATGGAAATACTCGCAAAGTGAGACGAGTGGAGTGGAGCCGGGCCAAATAAAGCCAGTGGAAAAGGGGCATTATTTCTGTGCTCATCAGCTCTGGAACAAACTCCCTGAAAACCTGAGATGTGCAGAACCTGTTGGTTCCTTTAAATTAAGAATACAGATATTTTTGTTTACTGTAGTTTTTAATGTTAAAAAATTTACATTGTGTTGAAATGATACCTTTAAGCAGGTAGAAACAAAAAGATTTTGCCTTTTTTTTAAATCATCACATAACTCGTTTTTTAAACATTTTACTTGCTGAACATCGGAGCAGACAGTTAACAGAAATAAAGGCCGGAAAACATCAGTCTGTATCAATACATATAATGTTTTTTACTTAGAGAATTAATTTACTGAAATAAAGTACTTTTTAATAATTTTATATATTATATATTTTTCCACACTTTGATCCCACATTACATAACATAATCAGGCACAGATGATCGGATTTAGACAATGGATGGATGGAAGGATGGGTGGATGGATTGGTGGGTGGGTGCATAGATGGATGGACATAAAAAAACTGTTAATGTATATCTACGATTACGAATCTTGAGGGTCTACTGGGAACGCCTGGCAGAGTCTCCCGTGAGGCAGAGCTTCAACTCCCACCTCTAGGAGAGCTTCAAACACGTTCCGGGGGAAGTGGGGGACATTGAGTCCGAGTGGGCCATGTTCCGCACCTCCATTGCCGAGGCAGCTTACCGGAGCTGTGGTCGCAAAGTTGTTGGTGCCTGACGCGGCGGCAATCCTCGAACCCGCTGGTGGACACCAGCAGTAAGGGATGCTGTCAGGCTGAAGAAGGAGTCCTATCAGGTCTTTTTGGCCTGTGGGATTCAGGAAGCAGCTGATGGATACCGGCAGTCCAAGCGGCATGCGGCTCGGGTGGTTGCCGAGGCAAAAACTCGGGCGTGGGGGAGTTCGGAAAGGCCATGGAAAACGACGACGTCCGTACGGTTTCGAGGCGATTCTGGTCCACCATCCGGCATCTCGGGGGGGAAGAGGTACACCACCAACACTGTTTACAGTGGGGGGTATGTGCTGCTGACCTCAACTCGGGACATTGTGGGTCGGTGGGCAGAGTACTTCGAAGACATCCTTGAGGCAGGCTCTCCAATCTCTTGTGCTGAGGTCACCGAGGTCATTAAAAAGCTCCTCGGTGGTAAGGCCCCGGGAGTGGATGAGATTCGCCTGGAGTTCCTTAAGGCTCTGGATGTTGTAGAGTTGTGTGGATTAACGCGACTCTGCAGCATCGCGTGGACATCGGGGGCAGTTCCACTGGATTGTCAAACTGGGTTGGTGGTTCCCCTATTCAATAAGAGGACCGTAGAGTGTGTTCCAACTATAGGGGTATACCATATACTGTAACTATAGAATAGTTGAACCTCGGATTCAGGAAGAGCAGTGTGGTTTTCGTCCTGCCTGTGGAACACTGGACCAGCTCTACACCCTCAGCAGGGTCCTGGAGGGTGCATGGGAGTTCACCCAACCAGTTTACATGTGTGTTGTGGACTTGGAGAAGGCGTTTGACCGTGTCCCTCGGGGAATCCTGTGGGGGGTACTGTGGGAGTATG
The DNA here is from genome assembly GCA_036173005.1 of Crenichthys baileyi. Lineage (NCBI taxonomy): Eukaryota > Metazoa > Chordata > Actinopteri > Cyprinodontiformes > Goodeidae > Crenichthys > Crenichthys baileyi. The sequence goes on along the minus strand of JAHHUM010001730.1, from coordinate 1,605,119 downwards.
GAAAGAACGAGATCATGGATACAAGCGGCCAAAATGAGTTACCGCCAGAGGAAGACCCAGGACACGCTTGACGGACTATATTTCTCGGCTGGCCAGGGAATGCCTTGGGATTTCCCCAGATGAGCTGGCCCAAGTGGCTGGGGAGAGGGAAGTCTGGGTCTCTCTGCTTAGGCTGCTGCCCCTGCGACCCGACCCCGGATAAGCGGAAAACAATGGATGGATGGATGGATGTATATCTAATCATTAGCATTACTATTAATGGAAATAGAGCTATTAAGACCTGTACCAGTCACACAGTGATGCTTTGGGTACAACAGTTAGCTGTTTATTATAGATATGAAACATTTTTTACTCTTTAGAGCAAAAAAAAAAGAATCACACAACTTAATGAACAAACTTTATTGTGCTTTTAAATCAAAATAGGGTGGGCCTTTTATGTTTTTTCCATCAGATGTAAGTATTTTGTAAGTTAACTCATCCATGTCGAAGGTTTACTGTCTGCATTGGAAAATTAGGAGAGACAATGTGGAACCATGCTTTACAATGTAATGGAAAAATGCCATTAGTGAAGCAGGAAGCTGTTAAAGTACAATCCCTCTTTCAGAGTTTCGGAGGCAATATGCTACGTATAAGATAATATTCTATTTCTGTGTTCAGAAATAGTTTTCAAAAATCACAGTATGGTTCTTCCTCTTTATAAATAAATTTTTATTTTATTTTATGGTGTGAGTTCTGATTCCAGAGAATACCAGTATCTGATTTAGAACAATAGGCTCAGTTCTCCAAAAATGTTGTGGGTTAACTTTCCACACTGAAAATTCCACCTTATTCCTGGCAGTGGGACTGATTGTGTTTGCAACTTTGGGTAAGTTAGTGAACATTACAATAAAGCAGTTTGTTTGGGGGGCTAATTGTATGGAGAGAGCTGGATTTTTGAAATAACTGGTTTGCAGTTAAGCAATAAGTTCTTCATTTTGTGTGAACATGAATCAAGATTTTATTAAAAAGGAACATCTGCATTAACTCCCTTGTGAACTAAATCATATACAGACCACCTGGATTTATTTAGATTTTATGGCTGTAGAAGTTGCAGTGAGTTCTTCTGCCCCTTTTTCCAAGAAAATCTTAAACTCACAATGTCTGACAGTTATTAATGTCACAATTTCTTTTTAACAGTGAAATAACAGTTTGAAGGGCAAAATAAAAATGCCTTCCCAGGCTGATGGGATGATAATAAAAGGGTTAAAAGTGATGCAATTAAAAAACAACATAAATAGACTGTCTTCAGTCAAAATGTCAGACTTGTTTAGCTTTCTGACAGCAAAAACATTCAAACATATAAATGACGTTTTAACAATTCGTCCATTATTAAATACAGTTTATGTAAACAAACACAACAGGAGAACAAAAGAAAAGACAGGAAGAGATGCAAGAAGACAGCAATATTGCAAGAAATTGACAAGAAGTCCAGTTTAAAGTTTGCTACATGTATTTAAAAGCCTTGACATACCTCTTCACGTCCATGAACGAGAGCATCTTGGACCTCACAGACAAGTATGTACTATTATACTCCCTTTATGCACATAAATATGTCAGTTCGCTTCTAACATTGTCAAGTGCCACTGCCCTCATACTATTAATGTGTTTATTAGGTTTGCATGGCTGTTTGGCACTCTATGCACCAGTGGGCAGTTCCAAGTTCTGACTCAGAGGTAAGTTTTGGACAATATCAAACATGGTGACAGTGGAGGAAATCGTGAAAATGTACATACTTAGAAAGAAACATAAAAAGAGGCACTTCAGTACCTGGAGGGGATCAGTGCGGGCATTAAATACCCAGCAGAGTGTGGATGGAGAAGATCCTGCCACTTCTGTTATTGTCTTCACCTCTTCTTCGTTCCTTGTGCTGATTGTGTGTGAGCTATATTCTATCACACTAAAACAAACGCAGAAGACTGACAGAAGGAGCTTATGCATCTGCGTGCTTTATGTTGAGCATTAATAGCCTTTTATTCATTGTATTTGTAGCTCAGCTGAACAACCACAGTGTAGTCAGAGCTATACAGTTTTTACTGCAGTCTCGTTAGGGGAAGAAGAAACAAACCAAAAATAAAAAAATAAAACGATTTCCCGAGAGAAAATTAGCACAATAATTTTTACTGCAACACACTGTGAGTTTATTTTTTCATTACAATGCTGAAAATATAAAATATAAGCTTTGTTACCTGATTGAAACTGTTGTAGCTACTGTGTTTGAGTGCTTCTCAGTTTGCTTTTGATTTAGCAATATCTTGGCAGCTTCTGGGACACCTTCTTCATCATACTCTTAATCTTCTCTCCACTTGCAATATTTTATCTTTCCTCCCGGTGGGCCCATCGATGATGATCTGGACCCCCTATACCCATCCAATCCCCTGTAGTGCCACTTTTAAGCGTGTTGAGGCTCCCTGAGGATGTGGACTGCTTGGTAGTCCCTTTGGGGCCGGCAATGATACGTTCACGTCTCTCACGTTCACGCTCTCGTTCTCTCTCACACCCACACATATGCACAGTTTTACTCTCCCTCTTCAAACAGCAGTGGTCTCAGTGGGGCTGCCACTGAGCATTGCCGCTCCATGCTGGGTACCTGAGCAGTCAGTGATACCAGAGGCGAGGGCACAATGTTAAGTAGTGCGTAAATGCATGTTTGTCACTTAAGTGGGGTTGAAATGTTAAGTGGTAGATTAATTGGTAGTAATTGTGTGTATGGTGCATTAAGGCAAGTGCTGGTTGATAGAAGGAAAGGAAAAAAAAACAGCAATGGGGCTCTTTATATGTGAACATGTATGTGACCCTAAGCAACAGAGAAGTGAAACTGGTAAAAATAGCTTTTTAACTGTACCACCCTTTCTCTAGCAGTCGACATCTTTTTATAAATATCCGCACTTGCTTGCTTTTCGTGGCCCCTAAACCCCCACCACCCCATCATCAATCTTCCTCTCTTTTTTAAGAAATTCATCCATCTGTGCCCAAAGAGGTTGCGAAGCTGCTCTCCTACTTTTAGAAACAGGAGTTGGCCAACAACGGTCACCACTGGATAAAGCGGGTCTGCTTTCCGCAATCGGCCTTACTCCTGCAGAAACACACACATGCACACGCACTCTATCTACACCTTTCCCCTAGTGATCTCTGCTGGCTGATTTGGTATTCAAGTGCTGTTGCAGGCCCAGCAGGCCTAAAGCTCTCTTTGTATTGTTTTATTACCCAGGGGCTAGGTCTTGCCACACACTCACACACACACACACACACACGCACACACACACACACACACACACACACACGCGCCACACACACACACACACACACACACCCACACACACACACACACACACGTATGTACACTTTCAAACAGCACAGATAGCATACAAGTGCAAAGCAGTATTAGCATATTAGCTTATTAACATCCTGTCTGTCAGTTGGCTGCGTCTGGTATCTTTCTCTCTTGTGTGCTCTCAGAATTTGAGACGGAGAGTTTCCAGAGAAGGAGGAAGAGGAAGAGAAATCAAGGAGATAAGGAGCCGAATGAGATCGAAGAGGAAAAGCCGTTCAACTCTAAAAAAACAGACAGATGGTTGTCTGAATCCTACTGAGTTGTCAACTGGCCAAAGCAGAAAAAAGGAGAGAAGGGGATTCTTAGAAAAAAGGGAGGGGGGGTGAACCTTTCCTCCACTTTTTCATCTTCTCTTTCAACCTTTCACTCAGTTACACTGCCAGCTTCAGCTCTAGTTCCCCATATCTCTCCGTCTTTATCCTCGACCTCCTATCAGTCCCTCCATTCAGGTCCTTGTTTGTGTTGCTCATCAGTCAGAGGTTACTAGTCTTCATCTATACTTTGTTTCCTTTTTCTCTGGGTGTTCATCCATCTCTCCCACCCACACCTCCCTCTTTTTTTCTGTCAATTAAGAGCTTTTCTGGTCCAGGAGTGAGTGAGCTGGCCAAGTTTGGATACGTTTACCAGAAGAGAGGGAAAGAAAAAGGAAGAGAGAAAAAAACCTGAGAAATGTAGGGTCATGCAGGGCAACCTTGTGGGAGACAAACTATGAATTTTAAAGGAGTGTTTGATTCAGGCTGCAGCCGCTTTTAACAGCATGTTTGAGAAATTAATTTATAAACGCAAAATATAATACTTAGATACATTTTGATTTAATTTTACTCATTTTCTGCCAATCAAATCGCAACCAGGTATTTGGCTAGAATTAACTTTACCCTCTTTTTAGATCAACCTTTTCCAATATTAGACAAACAGTGAAAACTAGGTAATATAGATGAGTGCATATAAAACCTATAAATTACACTTTTGGACTTGAGTCATACTAAAGTTGCTATAAAAAAAGACTTCAGGTTCGACACTCGTGCAATAAAGACAGGACTTGTCTGGGACTCGAGTGTCATGAATGATCTTTATTTCGTGCCATGATCCATTTTGTGTAGGATAGGACACTCTTTTTTTGTTGTGTGGGAGATTCTGAGTCGATCACATCAACATTTGTTGACTCAGCAATTCGCTGATTCAGTGAGTTTACTTAAAGAGTTTATGTCTAGGTGCAGTTTGAAAATTGTCCCTGTGATGATGTTTTGAAGGTGGGGGAGCTTCAATACAGGACAAAGACTGCAGGATGCATGAACCTGTTGTAGTACCGCATTTTGGTAGGTCTTAGCAGCTTGCAGTCTCCATCTGAATAGTGCAACATCATACAACGTTTTTTGTGTATTTCATCTGATCTGCATTCAGTCAGAGAGGTCCAGCACTTTATAAAACTTACAAAAGCCAAGTCAGATTCTGTTATTTTACCTTATCTGTACGTGGTTATAAACTGAAGAGACTGAAGAGGTCATGTTGAGATGAAGTGACTTTTCCAAATCAGATTGTGGTGAGGTGAATTGAATCAAACCAGCTCAGAGGTGAAGGGTGCCTGGGACCAAAATTTAGTAATTCTTTCTTATTGTAACATTTATATTTTTCTTACTTGTTTGAAAGTATAATGAAAATTTATACGAGACTTTATAAATTTGTGACACTGCAGGGAATGATCAGATTTTAAGGGTTTTTAAAAAATGGCGGCAGCAAAAACATAAGTGCAGTTGCTCCACTTGGGCAATTGTTCATGTGCCTATTTTATAATTCCTGCTATGAGGACTTCCCAGGAGCTCTACACTTGAGTTTCGCATGAAGTATGAAGTTTCCTGGCCAGAACAAATATTTTCCTTTTCTTGACACCTTGAGTACACGGATGTATGTCAGAGCACTAACTATTGTTCACTATCCCTGTTGGGCAAGACTGAAAAAAAGCCGGTATGAACCACGCCCAGATATTTGTAGCTTGAGACAGTCTCAATCGGCTCTCCCTCAATAAAAGTAGCGGAGAATGACTGAGACTTCCTAAAGTCAATAGTCATTTCTGTTGTTTTTGTTGTGTCTATAGTTAGTTCTGATGTTTTGCACCAATTAATGAAGAAGTCCAGGACTGATCCGTGGTCCTCATTCTTGTCATGTAAAAGACTTACTGTCATGACGGACAACCAGGTGACTCCAGGCAATAATTACGGAGGCAGGGTTTAGGTTTAATGGGTGGATTGATGAACAAGAAATAACAGTGGGGTCGACGAGGAGTCCAGGTTCGGCAGGTCGATCCACTGAGGGAGAAAGGTGAGTGCGTACAGGAGCTTGGAGGAAATGTTCAGTCTTGAATAGAGAGAGGATAATTCTTACTGTTTGGTAGACGAGATTGTTTCAGGGAGGGAGATGAGTAATGCCACGGATTGGTAGGTTGACAGGGAAGGTTGACGTGTGACAGCTGAGGTTCCCTCTGATATTTTCCAGGCAGCGATATGTGGAGTTGGAGGGTGGACAGGCAGGGGTTTAAAAAAAAGGTTCACTGGAGAAGTGCTAAGTACTTCCCTTGGTATGCAGGTCCCAGGAAACTGAAGGAGGCTATCGGTTGGGTAAGCACAGTGGAGTATTTCCAGCCAACTGTGAACTTGAACACGGACCATCAGCTGGGGAAAAATCCAGGTCTGGGTCTTCTGGTCATTGATCCACTAACTCAAGTGAGTTAACAATCTGACACCTCCTTCAGGGTTCCTGCTGTTTAAGAGCTCCTCTATGATTAGTCGTGATGATCCTCAGCGTTGTGATTCCTCCTGCCTTGCGCACCCTGCAGGAAGAGGTGAAAGAGGGAGCCGCAGAAACAAACAAAACTAACCTGGGCTAAGCTCCATGACATGACACTTCCCAGGGCTATATTTAATGAAGTGCTTATTTGGGAAAGTGCCGGTTCATGACTTGTGTGGAGAATAAATAACAGTGAGGATAAAACACATCCTTGAAGTGAACCAGTAGTAGTGGTTGTTTTGTCAGAGATTGTTGAACCCACTCTGACCTGCTGGACTCTACCAAGGTATGTGTGATAAGAACTCTTTGTTGTAAACTGGTGCTACATAAACTAAACGTTTTTTTAACTGCTGCAGGCGAATCTGTCAAATATTAAAAAGTGTCACAATCCTTCCTTTCTGACCTAAAACTTATCAGGTTGCATCTGGTTCATATTTGAGCATCTGCGGTGTCCTGACATGTCTAACACACACAACAGGGGGCAGTATGGTTCTGTCCATCTCGCCCTTTACTGAACCAAATTACTACACTAAACCAAAAAGACATTTTAAACATGGTGAGTTTTTCAAAGAATCTCTACAATCATATTAAGAAGGTAAAAAAAATAAAATTAGACTGATAAATCAAAACAGTTTAAAGTTTTGAATCACACATGGTTATCAGTTTTGTCCGTTTTTATTTATTTTTCAGTAAAAACCGCATCATTGTTGCCTGGACATTTCTCTGAATTTGTGATATCTGTGAGAACTTGTTGTGAGCTGCAGACTTTTTTTTAACAAACATTTATCTCCCATTATCCTTGTTAAGCCTTAATACTTTTGACAAATAAAGGTTTATGATATTTACACTGAAAAGCCATCATGTTTATGTTTGCAATTCATCTTACTCAACAGAGACCACAGCTGACAGTTGCTGATGCTAATATTACTCCGTATGAACACTCAGATCCTTTTATCCATTCAACTATCTTTGTATTCATTAGCACTTTCTGTTGGAGCTTCTTCAGAACTATAAAGGCTGTTTGTTTTGTGCCAATACAAGAGGTTTTGCAACTCCTTAGTTGTGCGTTCACACTGTTTGTGTTGAAATCATTTTGTCTGTTTGCTACACTGCAAGTACATGTATGCGTGTGTGTGTGTGTATGCATGAACACATTTTAGTCTCTGTGATGTTACTGATGAGAAACAATAAAATGACAGCTGTGAGCTGTGTAATGACAGTGCGAGACTTCTGTCACTTTTCAAAGACGTTTGCTTGGAGTGTATGTCTGTGTGGGATTCTTGCATGTGTGTGTATGTGTAAAAAATGTGTGCGTAGCTTATTTGTCATCTGCCAAATAAGATAGAGTATCTTTGATCTTTTTACTCTCATCTTGACGCTGATAAAAACACAGCTGTGTCTGTGCAGACGTATACGGACCGAAATACGACAGCACAGAGGCTGGTTGTTTGTTTCAAAATGAGCCCATAATTATACTGCTTGTTTACACTTTGTCTCCGAACTGAATGCAACAAAGTGTTGAATCTTGTTTTGTTTTTGCGGAACAAAAATAGTTTGACTTGTCGCTCTGTAATGATGCTCCACATCACTGTCACCCCGTGAATGTTGGTGTGTAACACGCATGTTATTTCAATGGAGCTTTCGTCAGTGTGTTCATTTTGTGTGTGTCCTTCCAGCCGTGTTACTGTGGTGAAAAGAGGAAAGTGGTGAACCACTAATCACCGCAGATACTCGCCTCACTCACCTCCAAGTGGGACAAATCACCTTCCTTTCACTCAGCTTGTGTCCTCACCTTGCCAGTTTCACAACAGGTGCTCCAGCTGCCACATAGATGAGAGTTGGGAATAACAACAAATAAGCAAGTGGAAATATTTGTGGCATAAGAAATACAGTACCGCGGCACCTTTCTAAACCCTGTCTTGTGAGCACTTTTCAGAGGTCCACCTTCCCAAAAACCTCACCTGCTCTGACATTCAGGTACCATGTAAACATCAATTTCAACACAATTTACATTAAATGGCCATTCCAGTGAATATTTTGGTTTAAATGTGCCCAAACAATGTCTACATGCTCCATAGTTTATGGATGAGGATCTTTAGGTATTTTAAGATTAAATTTGATTATGATTCTGAAGACTAATGCTGCATTCAGACCAAAAGCGGTTTGAGCATCAGGGGCGTCTGGTTTTCATGCAAAGTCTATGTAGACGCGCCTTTTGGAGCGGCGAGAGGTCCTGCGGCGCGTTTCACGAGTCCGTGTCAAAACGTAAACCGGTTTAAGCTGAAATTCAGGAGCTGTCAATTACCAAGACATTATCTTTACCAGATCAGCTACATACCTGCACACTTCATATTGTACTAATAATAAATATGCTTAGGGCTTTCATGTGAACCAGTTATGGTTTAATTTTCCTTACTAATGAAATAATGACTTTTTCTACATATTTAAATTAAACTCTCTTCCTCATCTGCTTCAGATATATTCTGACAGAGCTAACAAGACAACAGTTGAACTTTTTAGAAGGTGGTCCTATTACATTTCACATAAAACTCACACAAGCATCTCAGAAAGAGAACATCATACCAACAGTCAAAAATGGTGGAGGTAGTGCAATGGTCTGGGGCTGCTCCGTTGCTTCAGGACCTGGAGGACATCTCTTAATCAATTGAAACATGAATTCATCTTTCTACCAGAAAATCCGGAGGCAGAGTTTTGGATTGGTCTTGTCAAAGACCAGACTTGAGTCTGATGAGATCCTGTGGCATGTCCTTAATCCGGGCTGACCAAGCTCTAAACCCTTCCGATGTGGCTGAATTCTACAGTTTTGTAAATAAGAGTTCCTCTGCAGTGATACAGTGTCTTGCGAAAGTACTCGGCCCACTTGAACTGGTCAACGTCTTGCCACATTTCAGGCTTCAAACATAAAGATATAAAATTTTAATTTTTTTGTGAAGAATCAACAACAAGTGGGACACAATCATGAAGTGGAATGAAATTTATTGGATGTGTCAAACTTGTTTAACAAATAAAAAACTGAAAAGTTTTTTTTCCAAGAGAACATGGAGTTCTCTTCCTATTGCTGTCTGTCAGCTGTGTATGCTGGCTAAAGGAGGAGTTTTGTCTTAAACCTTTTTCCTTGTTAAAAAAAGACAAAATCAACTGTTTTTAAAAAAAATTATCTTGCAAACAGACAAGCATGTTTCATGTTTCATCTCTCTTTCTGGACTCTTTTAAAACAGGCTTTGAGATTTTTTCTGTAAATTAAAAGTATTTCATTCAATTTATTAAGGGGTGTAAAATTGAAATTAGACCTTGAAGGATTAGAATATGGTGATAGATCATGGGATTATCTATAGAGAACATTCTATATGTTGTTGTTCTATGCTCTTGCTCTCAGATGTATCATGTCCTTTTTTCTTCTTTTCCTTCAGCTTCATAAACTCACTTTAATGTAGAAGGGATGAAATAGTCACTGATGTTAATGACTACCATGGTAATATTTAGAACTGAAGAATATTATATAATATTATTATATAATTATAACGATATGTGATTTTTTTTCATAGCAGAGATAGCAGTAGATGACACACAGTAGATAACACAAAGATTTCTGTGTTATGTTATCATATTATACATTTTTAAGGTTTGCAGAAAATGTTTGGTTTCAATAACCTTGATATTTTGAAACTGTGCTAGTTTTCACATTCGCAATAGTTTTTTTTTTTACTGTTTTACTCAATTACTTGTTTTTAAAATGACTTCTACAAACATGATCTTTGGACAAAAATTTTTTTTAACGAAATTTTGAAACAACTGTATGTGTTTTGTTAAAGATACACATAATTAAAAAAAATATGTTCTTTGTCTGACCAAACAGTTATACATTTAGTATATGCAGTTGCTGACCTGGGCATTTAAAGGTATTATGATTTTTGCTATTAAAGTTCTTGGTCTCAAATTTTTGTTGCATTTTTTAGCTTACAGTTTTGATGTATAACTAATAATGCTCTGGTATTCAGATTGAGTATATATGCATCTAAATCCACCACAAACAGACCACACAAGCGCTCGCATACATAGTTAGGACAGGAAACGGGTATAATGCCCAAATATGAAAAACCGTGGCTTTTTTAACCCAGAGAAAAGCTGTCATAGACAGGTCACGGTACACTAATGGATAAATAAACAAAGTGTCTCTTTCTTAAGCATTTTATTAAAGTCAATTTAATGAAAGACAGAAGGTAGCTACCCTACTATGAATATGGCCACAGATGTTATGCACTTTTCTTTCTTCAATCCATTTTTTTCTCTTTCTCTGTCTTCTTCCCTCTGGCTACCTTCTGGCTGTCCCATGGGGCATCATGCTTAAATGTGTTTCAGCAGTGGAAGTGGTGGTTTGTATGTGGATGTGTGTGCATGTGTGTGGTGTTTTGAGAAAAATGTGAGTGAGTGTGGGGGTATAGACCCCAAGAAGTGCTAAAAGATTCTGTAGGCAGATAAATGAGAGTAACAGGTACTTGTAGACATAAATAGATAGATAGATAGATTTCTGCAAATTTTTTGTGATGTCCCACCCAATGTTCTCAGTGATTTACCTGAAAAGCCAGCATAGGGCGACTGGATAGACAGGGGAAAAATGAGATGGTCCTTGTTAAGGGCAACCTGCCACAACGCAGATGAGGATCAAACTAATTACTTTAAAGGGTAATTCATAGAATCACTTAATTAGTTTTGTCTCCATTTTTAAAATATTTTAAAAATATTTTTTTCTATTTTGTGTTGGTGTTGTCTCTGATCTTTGGGACCTCAGTTTTGTGTTTTGCTTTATTTTGGGTCTGGTCCCATTTGCTTCACCATATTTAGTTATTTCCATATTTTAGGATTCCTAATTTAGGATTCCTACATTTATGCAATGAGTTGCGGTCTTTAGTTTGGGATGTTTTATGTAGACCTTAGTTCCTATTTTCCTTATGTTTCTGTTTCTGAGTGTCTTTGTCACATTTTGGTTCAGATCTTGATTCATTCTCATGTTAGACTGTGTTGTTTCTGGTTTGTATATTTTTCTGGTTTTAGTCTTTGTTTCCGAGGTTCCTTGTTTAAACTGTTGATCATGGTAATGCCACAGTCTGTAGTATTTTGAGTTTCCCTGTAATCCTAGGTTTGCATTTTTTGTTAGTGATTTCTGTGTTTCCTGATTTAGCCAGTGCCATCCCTCAGTATCTCAGCTTCCTGCACTCCCCAGCTGTCCTTCATCTGCTCATTAACTCAGCTGTCTAGCATTCCAGTAATCAAGCTTCCCAGTACAAATACTACTTGGTTTTCTCAACAGAGTCAGATCCTCTATTGTTGCCACCAGTTTGTTTTGTTGGGTTCCTAAGTTTATTTACTATTTAAATTGGTTCTCATCAAGCACCCACAGTCCTCAATGTTGCATTTGCATCCTCATCAACACCGATATACGACACAACACCAAACTCCTAATGAGATAGCAAAGGTTAGTCAGATTAGGGGATAAATCAGAATTGTATGGGCCTTGAAAATGAATAGGCCGTGCTTTGGTTTTCTTCTTCTCAGAAGATTACGCCATTGCATGTCCTCAATGATTTGTCTGAAGCTCAAAGACCATACAAACCCAAAAACACAAATAATCTTTCCATGCGTATACTTTTACTTTCATGATTTTACATCCATGCATAACTACTTCTCCAATAGTTACTTTGATGTTATTGATCATTTGTGTGTGCCTTCTCAAACTCTGTGTTGCTCACATATCTCTTGCATTGTCCCTTTTTCCAGTGATGATTTTTGCTGGGACACTGTTGGAAAGCAAGAGTGATATAAGTGGTAGAAAAAAGAAGGGATGAAAGAGGGACAGGGGGTTTTTGAAACAAGAAAGAAGCATCATTCTTCGTGCACTATGAATAGACCACTTCAGCTGTGCAGCCTTTTCACTCACTAACACATAAGCGCATACATGCATGTTCACATGCAATCGCTTGTCCTGGGTGGCCATAAATGAACGACTACAGCTGCCCTGAAGCTTGGCTCAGAAGATGAAGTGGAGCTCCAAGTTCAACAGTAGGACTTATAAACCTTCTACTCCAGACCACAGACTGCTGAACACAGTATGGAAACATTTAGACCAATATGCTTCAGCCTCTGTGGCGTGTTTGCACTTAGTGGTATACTGAGAGAGTAAAGGACTAAAGCTCTCAGTCTTACCAGCTACTGACATGAATTACTTAAGTACACTGATCACACTTGCAATCAAGATTATTATTATTTTTTTGTTAAATTTGTTTGAGTTCTGGGCTGACTAACTGCAACATATGGATTGGCATAGCGTACCCTTCTATAATTATTTAGGTACCTAATATAGACACACGAAGGTTACGATAAGCAGCAAAGGTCTGGCCTTACGTTGTACGTTTACCTGCTGTGTTGACAACCGGCCCTAAATATCATCTTCAGCTTGATTTATGACTCCAAGGGGTCCTGACAAGACTGCTTATGTACCACTAACAAAGTGTGAATGGTTTTCCCAATGATCTATTAAATATATAATCCAGAATGTAAACCTGCAGGGAAAGGATACTGGTAAAAAGTATTATGGAATACTACTGAAAATAAACACAAAACTTTGAATGGCTTACTTACTGTATGTTATCTTTTTTTTATTGCTATTTCAACACTGTAAAATGTATTTTACTGAACTGGAAAGCCTATTATTATTCAGAGGAGTGCAGAGAGCCAAACACATTTAAAGACGACAAGACCTTGTCCAAGTCATCAGCTTTGTGTTTTTTCGCAGATGATCTTAAAACAATGCAAACGAGCTATAGGCAGGTATGAGATTTTCACAGTATGACAACCTGAGTACAAGTAGCATGGGTTCATGTTATCATGGTATTTACACAAGAATTTAAAACACTTGTGTCACTGTCTGTGCTTTTATTCAAACACAGACACACGTCTGTGAGGGAATGTGTTGACAGTCACTGGTTTATCAAATCAGCTTCTTTCAGATATTTTGAAAACTCAAGGAAAATTCCTACTTCAGTTAAAAGAAGTTAGATCAATTTAAACTTAGTATCTGCTGAAACAGCCGGTCATTTGAAAGGATCTTCTTTTTTTATTATTATAATTTTATAGATTTCACAGATTTACAGTGGTGGAAGTGCTGACTGTTCCTTACAGATGTGCTGCTCTAGACTCTTAGCATGCTAACTGTATGCTATAGATGGTGCTCCTTTAGTTTCCATGCAATGGGTTTCTGAATAGCCAGCTTTCTTTCTTAACAAGACAAATCGGTAGAGTGCGGAAACACGCGGCTCTGCTCCGTACAGCCAGATAAAACTCCAGTCTTTTCGAAAGCTTCTCTGGAATCTCATTAAAAGGACCTTAAACTGCAGGAACAGTATGATGGAAACTTTTATTTTCCAAACATGAACTTTTTAAAACCTTGGTGTGCCTTGGTACCAGTAACCAGTTCATTTCAACAACAAACTAATTATGCTGTTTAATGTGGGGAAAATTAAAACCCTGAATGCCAGTTTTCTCAGTCCTGTTGAAAAAAATATCTTTTGTTTGACCTAAAAAAGTCAATTTTGAATATGGTTAAACTGTGTAGTGAAATTCTTTAACTTTTCTGTTCACCAACACTGCTTGTAAAGATGATTTGATTAGGCTCAACAACAGATATTTTCATATCTTAGGGCTTATCTTAGCCTCTGGTTGGCAGCTGACGCTCCAACGTGCCTGGTAATCCTATTGGAACCTGTTAAATTCAGAGGCAATGACACTTCTGAGATGACTCCACGTTTGATGTCCAGAAGCTTGCTTGTCTTGCCGTGCTCCAGCAGGAGATGTCCAGTGTGTGGTAAAGGTATCAGTTGAAGTTCCTTTGACGCTCCCAATGCTCATTCCCCTTTTGGTTATTTTGTCTCTGCATCCTCAAGTGTTAATACTCAGTTAAAGACCTGAAGACTTGAGGAGTAATAAATAACAGTCATCAAGTTGCTGGAAATGATCCAGGAAATCGGAGCTCCCCTTCTTTTCTCCATTAAGTGGTTATTTTCACTCATTACAGGCTTCATAATAAGAGCAGGAGGGCCCCTCAAGATAAGGCAGCGTCCTGTAACCCCAAGACCAAACCTGGCAACCCAGATCGTTATCATAGCTGACCTTGCCACCCTGAAAATATCACAGCCATTACACACAGCTGCTGCTCTATTACAGCTGCACAGAAACACGCAGTGCACCGTGGCAACATACACACACACACACACACACACACACACACACACACACACACACACACACACACACACACACACCACACACCACACACACACACACACACACACACACACCCTCTTGTTTTGCTATATGTAGTGAGGACCATGTGTTGACTCCCATTGACTTCCATTGATTTTCAGTCATTTTCAACCCTTTCTATGCCCTAACCCTGACAATAACCCTAAACCTAACCATTACCAGTGCATGCCTAACCCTAACCTTAACCTAAACTCAATTCACACCTTAGTCCTAAACCTAACCGTTAGCAAAATAGGTCGTGAGGACCAGCAAAATGTCCTCACTTTGGTACCAACGGTCCTCAATTTGATGGTGAAATCGGGAAAATGGTTCTCACTGTGATGCCAAGACAGGAACACACACACACACACACACACACACACACACACACACACACACACCACACACACACACACACACACACACACACACACACACACATTTAGTTTATCTGTTATTATGTATAAACAGAACATGTTGTAGTAATTTAGAGTGTTGTGTTAACCTCACATACACTACCCACAGCAACAAGGCAAGCTGCCACCCACAAGCCAGGTGTTCTGCAGTCAACAAGAAGAGCTGGAGTGTGTGTGTGTGTGTGTGTGTGTGTGTGTGCATGTGTGTGTGTGGGGGGTCCTATAAAGTGAGGCAATTCAGATGATTACAAAATATTACTGTAAACTGATTCCCTAGTTAGGAGTTAAGATCTCCAGCTGAACGGTTCTGCCTATGTAGTTTTTTGTTTGTTGTTTTCATGCTTAATCACTGCATGTGGACTTTTGCACTTTAACCACGAGAAACCTTATTAGGTACTTAATTCCTTTAAGTACTGTTTAGGTTCTGAATTTTATAAAAATATCCATCCATCCAGCCAGCCACCCAGCCAGCCAGCCATCCATGGGTGGGTTTCCATTCTGGACCTGTTAAACCTCTCTCTAGTCTTGGATAAGCCTTTCCCACCTTTCCACTAAATTATTTTTATTACATATTTCATTTTTCGCCAGCATGTTCATTTTCTTTTTATACGTTTGCAAAAATGTAAATCATTTTTGTCTTAGTTTTAATGATTTTATTAGGTTTTCCCCAGCAACAAAAGGTCGTTAGCCAAAGCAATAAAGACATTTTTCAGCAACATAATTAAAAATGTTTGGACAAACAGTTTTTTTGTTACTTTGTGTTGATAAGGTCATGTTTTTCAACAGAAAATCAAGTCAAGTTGTATTGTGAAGGAATTAGAAAGGTCATCTGTTTCACTAAAACCTGTTGGGTCAAGAGTTCAGTTTAATGGAGAGAAAAGCTGGAAAAATATTAAACTGTGCATAGAAGGTCATGAAATTATCCCAAACTACTAAGTTATTATAAAGATCTGCTTATTTTTCTTTTGATTAAAAAACTTATCTATTTATGTATTTATTTTTATTCCCCAGAGTGAGCTGGAGAGTACCTTGTCTTAATGTTAAATACTCAAATTATGAAACTTTCATTTTATTGTCATGTTTTTCAACATTTTGCTTCAGTATTTAAAGGCAAGTATGACCACTGTGTCTTTTGAAAACCTTGATAATTATCCATTTTGTATTGGGCCTGGAAGATAAATTACTGAGTAATTCATACTTGTTTCTTATATAATTTTGACTCCAGCTTCAGCTGCTCTGGAACAGCTCAATGAGCATCCACGGCTGGTTAAATATCTGTTTTGAGCTAAAGGTATGATACATTCTGCAACATCTGTAGCATGCAAAACTGTTGGAAAGGGATGGCAGAAAATAACTACTGTAAATGACTAAAACAAATTCTTGGCTTAAAAATCATTTTGAAATAAAATAAAGCCTAGATTTTATTAGCATTTCTTGACAATAAAGGATAGGAACTGTACTTTTAAGCTATCAGCTAATGTAATAGTTTAGATCTTAGTGTTTAGTTGGGGGATTTGTGGAAAACATATTTGAAGGACATGACGATATGACACAATATGATTACATTGGTCTGAGATATTTTTATATCTGGGGGCAAAAAGTGTTTCCAAACTGCATTTGTTTTTCTATTGTTGTGAAATTTAACAACTGGCTGTATTATTCACTTTTAATAATTTAATAACTGTTTAAAAAAACATTCTGGCAGCACACCATACTCAAATATAAATAATTTTAACAGCCATTTTTAATACATACATGTACACATATAGACGGACGCCTCTATTTATATGAAAGAGCTCCTCCTTGTTTGTAAAGATGAGAAATAAAAATGAAGCCCATACCCATGGGCTTTCTAAAGAAGCAATTCTGGCAATCTTTACAGCTTCAAACACCAACTCTGAGCTCTCATGAGGGAGTCTATGTGGGTTTATGTGTTCACTTGTTCAGCTGTTTGCAGATGATTATGTTTCACTAGGGAATGATGACGCAAACACTGTGGAGAGACAGGAGATATGAAAATCAATTAATAACTTTGTTGCATTTCTTACAAAGAGTAAAAACATTTATAAAAAACAGTTATATATGATTATACCTGTCCACAATCATTGGTACGAATATTTGATAGATCTTATTAAGTTATTATTAAGTCATTATTATTATTTATTGGAAATTTGCTATTATAGGGAGCCTTTTTGTTTAACATAGTACATAGTCATGTTGTCCATAACTAAATCTGCCCACTTCCAAGTATTTTAGAGTTTCCTATCAAAAACAGGAGAGAGAAAACTGGTGCCATCTTTGATTATCAGTAGGTTAGAAAATGCTGCTGCTCTTGACCAGCATGAGGAAAATGGCTCATATTGCACCAGTCCTCAAATCACTGCATTGGCTCACTGTTTGTTAAATTATTGTTGATTGTCTAAAAGGCACTGAATGGTTTTGAGCCTAAACTCATTTAGAGTTGCTAGTCAAGAATGTATCGTGTGGAGCCCTTGGGTCAACAGAGATCTGCTCACTCTGTGTTCCCAGGAACTGAAATAAACAAGGAGAGGCAGCATTTAGTGTCTATGTGGCTCAGCTCTGGAACAAACTCTCTGAAAACCTGACATTTGCTGAAAACATTGTTCTTTTTAAAAACAGAACTGAAAACATTACTGTTTACTGCAGCTTACCCATAAAGGCTATACTGCTTTATCATTTATATCACATTTTAATTTTTTATTTGCTTAAATTTATTAATTTTAGTGTTTCTTAAATTTGATGTGATATCATGTTTTTTGCCTTTTTGTGATGCTTCAAACCTGTTTATTAGGTATCTGGTGTTTCTTAACTCTGTGCCTCTGTTTTTCCTTTAAAAGCACTTTGAATTACCCTGTGTAGGAATGTTGCTTTATAAATAAACTTTGCCTCAGAGCTGCGAAGTGTGAGCTGACTTTATAGTAAACCCTTTGGATTAAAAATGGGATTTCACTTCAGTTCATATGTGTGTGAAGGGGGACAAGCAAATTCCTTAGGCAATATAATATGTAGTATTATAAATGGGTTTGTCACATACATATCACAACATCTAAACCCCTGTTGTCTACCTGATTGAAAAAACCTGACAGAGGTCATCTTAATTCAAACATAATAGGGATAATATTATTTGCACAGAATGATATGGTAGCAGCGAGGTATTCATTTTGCTGCTGCAGCCATGAACAGCAACCTCTTGTGTTATTTGGGTTACTGTGAGATTGTTTGAATCTCAACATGATCACAGAGACACAACAGGAAGCTGTGAAAACCTTCAGTGCTGGATCCAGTTACAATTAGCAAAGCAGCAAATATATAGATCTAATCACACACAAACCAGACTACAGCAACATGAATGCAATTTTGTCAAGTGTCTAATTAAGTTGTATTTTTATCTCAACAGTTGCTGTGACCAACTCATAACCTGACTATTTACATCGAGGCTTCACACACACACACACACACACACACACACACACACACACACACACACACACACACACACACACACACACACGGCATTAACCTATCATCAACCAACTCTTTTTTCACTGCCCCCTCAGGATGACCCTTTAGGTCTGCATTTCCGTGCAGCACATGTGTCTGCTGCTACTGACAAACTAGAGGCAAGTGTTGATGGAGAATATGCAGACCTGTGACTACTTGGACTGGTGGACAGAAGTCCTTGGGAGATTGAAGCAAATGATTTTTATTTACTGTCACATCGTATATCAAACTAACCGTCTGCCTCCACCAATACTCATAAAATTCAATAAAACATTTTAACAGATTCTTACAAATCATATCAAAGCCAAATATTTCTCTGCACATTTTGCTTTCACACTTTCCGCCAACCTGTCTGAGTTATTCTTATATGTTCTCGCCATTCCTATGGCTTTACTTTCTTCATCTGACTGTTGAGGGAATGAGAGCTGACAGAGCTAACCAAAGTTTTACTGCCTCTTTTCTTCACACATCTTTTGCTCTTTCCATTTAGTCCCATCCAAAGCTTTCCAGAGAAAACACAATCTGATGGAGTTTACGACCTGATTACTGCCTGAAGGCACAGCTGGATATTCCCCCAAAGCGCCACAAAAACGCCCACACTGAATCTCAGCAGTGGGGCCTGGTATGGGAGCGCAACTCAACAGGTTACCTGTCATCTCAGATTAAGAACAGTCCAGATGACCCTTCATGCCACGGAGAAATGGCAACCATTTTGGCTTTAATCACTAGCTAGGCTTTATGCTGCTAAGAATAGGAATGTAATTAATGTTCAGCAATGTCAAGCAAATGCATATTTTATTTGCAAAAGGAACTGGTGGAACATAAACTCAGACATGACAATAACAAAACCACCAAGAGCTACTATATGGGAATCCATCGTCATAAAAAATAGTGAACAACAGAACTACTAAACAAGGGCAGTTTTCTTTTCGGTAGCTGAATAGCATCAAACAAGCCAATCCGCTCTCTCATTACATGCTCATCTGCCACCCATAGCAGCTAACCGCCAACCTGGGAATCCAGCTCCCCTGAACCTGATAGATGAATTGGTTAATTTAGTAGACAAGAAACAATGGTGAAATACCATGATGTAAAGTACATGTTCCAGACAAGTCCAGAATCCAGCTATCCAGCCCTGTTCCACCGTATCATCACATGTTGAAAGGACACCAAGGCACTTCAAGCCCTTTGCTTGTGGCAGAGACCAAACCCTAACTTGGACAGAGCAATCCACCATTTTCCGGTGGAGAACCATTGCCTCCGACTTGGAGGAGCTGACTCCATCCCAATGCTCCACCTCTTGATAGTATTCTTAGTGTGGGTCTGTGGTTTCCCTAAAACCATACATAACCTGGGTTGGTCGTGGTTTTCCTTTTCTGAGTTATCTAAAGGTTTCCCAGAACGTTTTTGAGACCAATTGAAAGTTTGAAGCTTCTCTGATTTCTTTCCATGCCCCACATTTTGTTTCTGCACCCACAGAAGTTGCAGTCCTTGTGGCCACCTGGTACCTGTCTACTGCTAGGGAAGTCCCCAGATACAAAACCCTAAAGTCTGCCATCTTCACGTTGATGGCTTCCATCACTGCCGGTATTTATCAACAGGTCTTTGCTGCTTCTTTCTTTTGGGACTGCCTTTGGTGACCTATAAACCAGATTTCAATGTCATTGCCACTTATGCATTTCTTTTCTCTGGAACTTTCCTCACTGTGTATCATAGTGTTTTGTCACATCCTGGTGTTAGTAAATGATATATATTCACAAATGTATTAAACATTTTTTGGCCAAATTTTTAATCAGGTTTTTTATTTTTTGTTATTTTTTCTTGCAACACCTTTGGTTTAATTTAATGACCATCTGTTGCTTAAATCTTCCACCTGCAGCTATTTGGAGTTACATTAATGAAATACACACACAAAGAACAACCATCTCACATAATCTGCATAACTCATTCATTAAAAGTTAACCAGACAAAGGCTGAGAGTTCTTAAACTTTCATTTACAATTTTAGTCTGATTTTGTGTGTGATAAGAATACCTATCTAGAATTAGTGGCATTACCACTGTATTAGCAGCAACAGATTTCCTGTTTTCTCCAAACTTTCACCATGTTGCTGCTGAGGAGACATGTAAAGCATTAGGAGGAGTTTTGAATGACTGGATTACATCCATATTCCTTCAGCATCTTGACTGAATAGCCCATTTCATGTCCGGCCACTGAGTCTCGGTGGAGTAAAGGTCAGAACTTTGACTCGTCCAACGGAAAACATGCATTTCTCTCTTTTTCAGAGTTTGCTGCTCATTAAGAGGTCATGTTTCCATTCTGTGACCAAACCTTTGAAGATTTCCGGTCACAGATTGTTACCCTGGCAAACCGGTGTAAAATATATATTAATATCTTTTTGCATTCCTTGTTATCTTCACAACCACAATGCATCCAGACAGGGGTTTTGTGGCCATTACACTCGTTACATTGCCATGTGTGAAGATTTAGCATTGTCAACTGCGATAGTTATCTTGCAAAGTGGCTTATTTCCCCTTAAAGGCTCAACCTTTTTCTGACATTTGCACAAAGATTTTGTTTGTTCCTCCATGATTGTCATAACATTTTACATTTGTCAATAATATATCAACAAAAACCTAAAAACAAGCAGAACCTTTGCAGATTTTTTTCTTTACTCTTAAATCTGCTTTTCTTCTTGTCATTCAGGGATAATTCAGGCCAAGGACTGTTTCTTGAGAAATAACAGACCGCCTCAGTATCCTGCCTTTTGTATTTAAATTACAGGCAAATAAACTTAACCCAAACTTCAGATTCCATGTGCCGTAATCAAGAATTTTAGATAAGAATGGAAGATTGGATGTAGGTCTGTAATTTATTAATTCATCTTGATCAAGCGAAGGTTTCTTAAGCAAAGGTTTAATTATAGCTACCTTAAAAGCTTGTGGTACATATCCATTTACTAAGGATAAATTAATCATATCTAAAATGGGCTGGTAATCAGAGGGAACACTTCCTTAAATAATTTGGTTGGGATTGTGTCTAACATACAAGTTGAAGGTTTAGATTAAGCTAATATTTCTGATAACTCAGGAAGCTCCACAGGATCAATACGGTCCAAACACAGATCAGGTTCTACGGTTACTTCCAATGTTGTCTCACTTGCTGAGGATGAAGTAATCATCTTCGGGAGTATGTCAAAGATTTTCTTTTTAATAGAATCAATTTTATTTTGGAAGAATCCCATAAAGTCATGACTGCTAAGAGCTAAGGAAATGGATGGCTCAACAGGGTGGCTGTGGGCACATTCTAATAAGTAGTTTAATGGAGTACAAAGTCCTTTTTTGCAGTAGTTACGAAAAGAAAATGTAAAAAATTAAAAAGAGCCATTTTGAGTGTGCGACCCATGTACAGAGGCCTTAGTCCTCGATGCACAGGTCCCGGGTTCGAGTCTGGACATGGCGAGACCTTTCCTGCATGTCTTCCCCCTCTCTCCACATCATTTCAAGACCGTCCATTTTGAAGGCCACTTTAGTGCCACAAAAAAGTTATTTTTAAAAACACGTTTTGGATACAGTCATACAACAAATACCATCTGAAAGTATCATGTTTTTATTGAAAAACTGAGGTGAAAATCTGTGTAACAAATGTAATACATACAGGGGTTGGACAATGAAACTGAAACACCTGGTTTTAGACCACACTAATTTATTATTTAGTGGATTATTACGAATAAATTCATGCAGTGTTTACCCAAAAGAAAAACAAATCATCTATAAAGTCATCTTAAACTTGAAATAACTGGAGGAAAAATATTTTTGTTAGAATTTGACATTTATATTTAATGCAATCAAATTCAGTTAATATAAATAATTCACAACACATCATCTTAAGGCACTTTGCAAAACAATGAATACTGTCTAATATACCAACAGATTCCAAGTCAAGTGCACAAATTTCATATTATTTAACGTGCTTATGTGTTAAATTAACTCAGAAATGTCACAGTAAGTAGTCAATATTTAATTTAATGTTATGCAAATCTTGTAATTTTTAAGGTATAGAATTTTCTGCTTCTTGTATCAGGCCTGAAGCGTTAGGAAAGACTATAAAATTATTTTCATAAAACACCCAAAATGCAAGTAGGAGATTAATTTTAGGAGAGAAATGTAAATGAATGAACCTTACATGCAGATATAAAGACGTGCACACAGATTGAGAGCAAACATCTCATTTGGTACATTAGGGTGCATGATGATCCCGAGCCACAGTCGGATCTCTGTGCCTAATGTGAACATCTAGCTCTCCCACACTGACCCGTCCTGTCAGCGAAAGCGTCCTGGGAAAAGCCGATGTAGCATCCCTAGAGACGCTAAACGTAACTACTAAAAATGTTCTTAATGCACACAAACATGCATGCACTTACACATGTTCACACACAGAAACGGAGTGAGGAAATCTTTATAGATAAACAGATGAGTGTCCATTAACTGTAATATTATTATCCAGCTGTCTGAACTGTGACCTCGCTCAGTCTGTTTGTTTATGCGAAGGAGAGAGATAGAAAGGTTACGAGGCTATTTTAGTAGCCACAGATATTTTCTTACTGATCCTTTTATAAAAGCATTATCCTTTAACCTTATGCTAGAAGGACCATGCCAATCATATCTTACCACTTAGTTAACAACTTACATAATATGACATTCTTATCCTTGAAATCCAAAAGTTGTGAATGGGGTAATTTTAAAAAAACCTTTTGTGTGGAAAAAACTGTCAAGAAGGAGTTTTCACATTAACTTGTTTAATATATTTGTTTCCTCATAATGACCACACAGCAGCCTCTAGGGAACAAACAGTGCTTTGCAAAAGGATTCATTTCTCTTTTACATTTATTTTCATATTTTGTCACATCATAACTACAAACACCAAGGCATTTTATTGGGCGTACATTTGATTTCAGTATAAATCCAGCTATTCTGTGAAGGCTTTAGAGGTTTGATAGAGAACATTAGTGAATAAACTGCCAAGAGGCCCATGGTAACTCTGGAGGAGTTGCAGACTGTGTGCTTCTCAGATTAGACCAAAATTTAACTCTTTGGCTGGCAAAGTGCTTTCTGTGGAAGGTAATCAACACTCCCATTCTAACCACCAGACATAGTGGTGGCAGCATCATGATGAGGGGATGCTTTTCTTTCGAGACTGCAGGAACAGGGAAGGTGTTCAGATTTGATGCATAGTTGAAGATTGTTGGAGCTAAAAACAGAGCAACCCTATAAAACCTGTTTGAGACTGCAAAAGACCTGAGACTGCGGTAGAGGTTTGTTGAGATCAGAGCATATTCATGTGTAAGAAAGGTCCTGTCAACGTCCAGACCTAAACCCAATCTGACTGGGACTCAGTGATTTTGCTAAAAAGGGCAAATATTTAGGGCCTGATCCTCAAAACATTTGCGTGTACAAAACTGCACGCAAACCTGTTTGCAAAAGGGAGCAAAAGGAAATAAACAAACATGACTACAAAACCCAAACTAAATGAAAAGTTGAAACCACAAGACCACAACAAAGACCAAAAATGTCGCACCACGACACTTGCAACACTTCATTCATCATCATTCCAGTCAGTGATCATCTGCTGAACGTGCACAAACCTGATCATAGCAAAATGCGCACATAACTGATCAAGCACGCACAGCCTGTAATCGCACATCATGCAAAAAGACCCACTGTGCTTTGATGTACTCGTACTCGTGGTCTTCCACTTCATCTGGGACACAGGGGGCAGCAGACTCAGTAGAGACACCCAGACTTCCCTCTCCCAAAACACCTCCTCGAGCTCCTCCGGAGGGAGCCCAAGGCTTCCCAGGCCACCCGAGAGACATAGTCCCTCCAGTGTGTCCTGGGCCGTGTCCTAGGCCTCCTCCCGGTGGGACGTTCCTGGAACACCTCCCGAGGGAGGCGTCCAGGAGGCATCCGGTATAGATGCCAGAGCCACCTCAACTGGCTTCTCGATGTGGAGGAGTAGCGGCTCTACTCGGAGCTCCCTCCAAAGGGCCGAGCTCCTCACCCTATTTCTAAGGGAGTGCCCGACCACCCTACGGAGGAAGCTCATTTTAGCTACTTGTATCCAGGATCTCGTTCTTTCGGTCATGACACAAAATTGATGGCCATAGGTGAGGGTAGGAACATAGACTGACCAGTAAATCAAGAGCTTCGCTTTTCGGCTCAGCTCTCTCTTCACCACAACGGCACAGCGTCCCCATTACTGCAGCCATTACTGCAGCCACACCGATCCATCTACCGATCTCCCGCTCCATTCTCCCCTCATTTGTGAACAAGACCCCAAGCTACTTGAACTCCTCCACTTGAGCCAGGAACTCCCCTCCAACCTAAAGAGGACAAGTCACCCTTTTCTGGTTGAGAACCATGGCCTCGGACTTGGAAGAGCTTTTCTTCATTCCAGCCGCTTCACACTCGGCTGCGAACCGCTCCAGAGCATGCTGTAGGTCTTGGCTAGAGGGGGCCAGCAGGACCACGTCATCTGCAAAAAGAAGAGACAAAGTCCGCTGGTCCCCAAATCAGACCCCCTCCGGCCCTTGGCTGCCCCTAGAAATCCTGTCCATAAAAGTTATGAACAGGACCGGTGACCAAGGGCAGCCCTGCCGGAGTCCAACATGCACCGGAAACGGGTCCGACTTAGTGTCTACAATGCGGACCAAACTCCTGCTTCAATTGTACAGAGACTGGATGGCCCCTAATAAAGGGCCCCAGACTCCATACTTCTGGAGCACCCCTCACCGGGCACCACGAGGGACACGGTCAAATGCCTTCTCCAGGTCCACAAAACACATTTGGACCGGTTGGGAAAACTCCCATGAACCCTCGATTACCCTGTAGAGGGTACAGAGCTGGTCCAGTGTTCCATTACTGGGACGAAAACCACACAGCTTCTCATGAAGCCAAGGTTCTTTGATTTTGATAAGATAATTAATAGGAAAGAACTAAAGACATTATAAGGCAGATTAAATCCTTCATTTGCAAACTGGATGCTAAAATCACTTCTTAGCAGGTGAAAAAAATCACAATTTTAAGGCAGCTTTTCCATGTGGTGACAAAGACAGTGTATCCTTTAACCTTGTCACTAAACAAAACACATTGCATTGTTAACAGTAACGCTGTGTCATTGCAGGGCAATCGGAGCAGGATCAGTTGTTTAAATGTGAGCATTTGCGGGGGGAGGTGGTTGTTTATGCAGTAAAAAATTATTTTGTGTCACTAAAAAACAATTTAAACAATCAAACACGTATATCGTTAAAATATTGGCGAAACAAACAATACCAATTCAGAAAAAGCAAAACGGAGGGGAAGGAAAATATCAGCAACTGGATCATTTATAATGATGGACCATAACAATCCCTGCATATTTCTAGCAACACAGCAGCGGATCTGTTTGCTTTTCCTCTTTTCCTCTTTCCTCAGCCAGTAGCACACACAATTTCCTCATTTAAATAGGGCGGTCTGCACCTGTTTTGCACCTGTTATCCATTGCACGTGCAATCTTTGAAAATTGCACGCAACACGCCCTCTTATTGCACTGGCAATTTATTTATAGTACAAGCAAATTAGCACTCGCTATTTGGGATCTTTGAAGATCAGGCCCTTAGTCTCTAGATGTGTTGGTGACAATCCTAAGTGCTTCAAATTGAGGGAAAATGGCTTCCTTTCTTGTCTCTTGAAGATGTTTCACCTCACTTCCTGTTATGAGGATCGGTGCTAAAAGTAGCTGATAATGACCAAAAAAGTTAATGGAAGGTTGGGTCAGTGACTGAAGTGACCTTAATGGCCTTGTCTGTGTGATTCTTCTTAACACAGTTTATAGGCCTAAAAATCCTAAACCATGGTCAGCACTAAGAAGTCATTTGGATGAGGGTTGAAACTTCTTCAGGAAAAAAACATCTTCAGCATAAATGATCTCTTTGTATTGGCTCTCAATGAGACAAAACACTTGGAGCTGTGATTGCAACAAAAGGTGGTTCTGCAAACATTTGACTATAAGGGACTATAAAGGCAAACCATGTTTTCTGTAAAAGTGTTGAAAAGCATGTAAAATTTCCTTCCTCTTCGCAGAACCACCAGGTGCTTTACAATAAGTACAAGCATAAAAAACACAGATGATAAAAAAAGATGAAAACAGCGTAGATGTAACATCATACAGAAAAAACTTGCTAAAACCCAACATGAATAAATGAGTCTTGAATAGCTTTTTAAAAGAATCAAAAGAATCAAGGCAAAGATGGAGGCAACTCATTCCACAATCAAAGGGCCCCTTCAGAGCTGTGACAAAGGCTGAAAACAGTTCAAGGAATACTTTTGCAAGGGACTGTGGTATTATTATCTTAACAATTCCTGCAGCCTGGTCACTTTAAATTTGGAAACAAAACGCCTTATTTAGAACTACAATTATCATGTTTTTAAAGCTTCATTGCACCCTCGAACGTCTTTGTTCCCAGTGGGAGGAACATCTGCTAATCATAAATAAATCGAAGAACATGATAATGAAAAACCCTTGCTTTAACTAAGTGCTATGGCTCTGTGTGTTTTTAAGTGTGAGAAGCAACACTGAAACAGAGAAGGCATGTGTTGATGTAATGCTGAGAAGAGAACCAAAAGGCCATTTATAGCTGTCACACAATGACAACCATTACCCCTCCATTTGCAAGGCTCTCAGCACACAGCGGCAGTAAGACACTGCATGCACCAGCACACACAGAGAAACGCCACCCGCTCTACCCTACTGAGCCTAATTATCGACACCTCTCTCTGTCGGATGAAACAAAAAACTACTCTATTTTCAGCCTGATGGAGTCTGAAGTCGCTCTCTGCTTCTTCTCCCCCTCTCAGCGTCTGTTGTCATCGCCAGGCCGTTTCATTCTCAACTTGTTAAATAAGACTCAAATTAAATCAGACAACGAGGAAACTCCCCGCCCACCCCACAGTCGCTTTCATTTGTTTTGATTGTTATTCAGAGTCATGGATGGCAGTGCTAATGTGCATGAGTGTGCTGAGTGAAAGTGGCACCTTCTCGTTGAGGCCTGCTTCATTAGTAGCTTAGCAGAATCGCTGCGCTCAGCCTGGGCCTGCATGAAGCAGGTGGAGGTCTGGGATCAAGTGGTCCCTCTGCAGCTTTGCAGAAAATCTTTTATGGAAGGTCAGTTATACTCAGCCAAGCTCTGATTTGCTATTTGTTACACTGGCTCAGTGCAATCAGCATCATTGTCGTGTCATAGAGTATTGTGCAAACATTTATGTCCATATAATGAAAATACACATCTATGGAATTCTTCTGCCTTGTTTCTTCAGTTGTAGGGGGAAGAAGAACATGCCCTGAGTAAAGAGGATTAACCAGCCGTATAAACATCAATAATGTTTACTAGAGCTGGATGTTTGTGTCTGTTGTCTCTTTTTGATGAGTTTATCACAACTGAAAACATTTATGGAATCATAACTAGCACAAACATACACTGTTTTGAATTATACCTCTCACAGTAAATAAACAAGCTTCTGCCAAAAAGTAACTACTGGAGCTATCTGTTTACTGTATAATGTATATATGTGTAAATACAGTGTCTTTCAAAATATACTCAACTCCAACTTTATATTTTATCACATTGCAACCAGAAACGTCAATCTATTTAGTTTGGATTATATTTGTTATGCCAGCAAAAAGTAGCGCATAAATGTGAGGTGGAAGGAAAAATGTTTTTTACAAATAAAAATTGGGCCTCTTTATTCTGATTCCCCAAAATAAAATCCATTACAAACGATTGCCTTTCGGTTGCCGGGATGGCTCTGCTCCTTGGCTGGGGTGGGCCTGTCCCTGGAGCGTGCTGGAGGCCGCTACCTGGCCTGCGCCAGGGATTGCGGATGGACCGCAGTGGGGGGTGGTGGGATGCGCTTGGGCCTTCTTTCCTGCATTGATGCAAGGGACTTGGATGTCAGTGTGGTGTTTGCACTTTGCTCCCTAGCTGGTTCAGGGGTGGTCTCTGGGATTTCATTAGCTTCCTGATTCTATGGGGTGCGGGGTTGGGATTTGTGAGGGAGCCTGGCGAGAGGGCTGAAGTGTCTGATTGTGGCACGGATGATTGGGGGGAATGGGGAGGGTCTTAGTACTCTTTGATGTGTATGTGCAGTATGTTGGATTTTATATATATATATATATATATATATATATATATATATATATATATATATATATATATATATTAGGTGAACTTTGGATCAGCACACAAGCCAAACAGGAATCAAGAAGATTGTTAAGGACCATTTGGGCTATAAGTTGGGAAGGGGGTATGATTAAATAAGTTTTAATTCTTCATAGCCCTTTTCAGACTTATTTTTTTTTACTGATTAAGATCACGTCTGAGGGTATGTAGACTTACATCTATGTACAATTTCCATTTATGCTACATTTATATATGGATATGCAATATCGCGTTGAGTTTAAACTGAGGAATATGTATGTGTTGATAGTTATTTATCTGTTTTGAAGTTATTGTTCACTGATCACTTTTTTAAGGTGTAAATCTGTCTGTCTGAAGTAAATTCATATAACAACTCCCTTTAGAAGTAATCTAGTTAGTAAATAGAATAAAATCCACCTGTGTGTATTTTATTCTGAGTATAAATCCAGCTCTTTTGTGAAGGTCTTAGTGAAGAAACAGCATCATGAAAACAGGGAAAATAGGGAGTATAAAGCAGAGATAGGCTATAAAACAATATCCCATGCCTTCAAGATCACACAAAGCACTGTTCAGTCCATCATCTGAAAATTAATTTTAAAACACTTTTGATTTTCATAAAAAATCCAAGCCAAATGCAAAAATTTTTACTTTTTTGGGGCACTTTTCAACACACAAATTAACAGCATCAACCTGTGCACCAAACTATTTTCTGAGTTCTCAAAAATAATATATTAATAACTATTTTTTATGTGAAGAGTTTAAAAAAAACATACGTGCGGCTTACTGGAGCCCTCTAAATTTTGCAGTAATGTGGTGCATTCTCAGAAAGAGAGATAAAACAGAAGGGAGATTCGATAAATCCATTGCTGTCCTTTGCTGGAAAACATTAGCAAACAGAACTTTAATCATCAATTACTGCTTTTGACTGTATTTGATTGAGTTATAATGGAACTGAATCTGACTGAATTTAACTAGTTTTAAATTGCAGTTGTTTAATGTCTGTAAAGTGCTTTGAGAGGACTTTTCTGATGAAGTGATTCTAAATAAGTAAAGAATTATTGTAATAAATGTACTGTACTAAATGGCCGTTCTTGTTATTTTGCATGTAGTAAACTGTTTTGCAAGTATTAAACTGAGTTTAGGGACCTGAACTGAACTTCCAGATTGATGAGAATTTATCTCAACTGGTGACTAGATTGAATGTTTATAATTCCTTAGTGAATTTACTTTACAATTTTTTAAGGGCTCAGTGAAATACCACTTAATGTTTCAGAAAAGGACACGAGTGACTGGTGTCCATACATATGTTGTTCAATGTAAACTTTAATCCTACTGGGATAGACAACAGCCTGACTTGCCAGGATATGCATGCATCAAAACATGAAAAAAGTCAGAATTTCCATGACAACTAACATCGTTTTAAAGAGTCAACTAGCTTCTTTACTGACAATTTTTTATATCTATTTTACTTATTTTGATTTGACTACATAATGTAATGACATTATGTACAAAATGTTAAATAATTCTTCTATTTCCGTTTTGTTAGAATGTGGTAAATGTTCCAGAAGGATCACAAGTTGTTCTTGACCTTGTATTTTGAGAAAAAAACTGGGATCTTTCCCACTGACGTCAGTGCAGTAACACGTTTCTTGGAAATCTTTGAGGAACTGAGGTTCATGCGGCTGCAGCTCATTTTGACCCCATCATTAAACTTACATCCCATCTACTCACCATAAACGGGTTAAGATGCAGATTCATTTTGCTTATGGAAAAGCCAGAAATGGGTTCTCACAAGGATTGAAGTACAATACACACACATACATAGAGTGCAAATGCTGCTCCTGGTCTGCATGACTCTCTGGTCCATTCATCACCTCTTCTTTCTGGTCCCACGGTGCTTGGCTGAAGTGCATAAATACACAGAGGGAGTGAGTTTTTGTGCAGAAAAGGAAGGTGATAGGAAGGCTATTGAAGGAGATGTGAACTCAATCATTCATCAGCTCATGCTACAGACTGCCTTCCCTATTTATCTCTCTCTGCAGGGTGCTGAGAGACAGGACGGTTTTCCATCTGAGTATCCCCTTCCTTCTGGCTTGGCTTCTCTCTTGATGTTTACATCTCCATGTTTTCTTCCCTTTTGCTCCTTCTTGAAGATGGATAGTGGAGAGTGCAGAGCCAGTACATCTGTCTATTGATCACTGCTGTATTGGCACTGAGGAAAAGTGAGGAGCTCTGTAAGTGAAGTCACTGGGATGATTTACACTGGACTTACCTTGGTGAGGACAAGGCAGGTTGCTGGCTGGACTCCTCAAAAAGTTTATGCTCAATTTCAATCACATGACTTAGTATAGAGAAAACAACTTTTGTGTTTGGGTTTTGTTGTGCCTATAGAATTGTATATAAAATGTATTTAATTGTCTGTTTTTGCAGTAATGTAATACACTGCCTGGCCAAAAAAAAAGTTGCCACCTGGATTTAACTAAGCAAATAAGAACGAGCCTCCCATTGGATAATAACTGCATGGGTTATTATGTTTCAACTGGCAACAAGTTATGTAACCCCAACTGGTGCAATGAGTTGCTTCTCATTTCTTAAACAACCATGTCGAAAGACACATCCCGTGGTCATGGAAAAGATGTCAGTCTGTTTCAGAGGGGTCAAATCATTGGCATGAATCATGCAGAGAAAACATCTAAGGAGATTGCAGAAACTACCAAAATTGGGTTAAGAACTGTCCAACGCATTATTAAAAACTGGGAGGATAGTGGGGACCCATCGTCATCGAGGAAGAAACGTGGCCGGAAGAAAATCCTGAATGATCGTGATAGGCGATCACTTAAACGTTTGGTGAAATCACATGAAGAACAACAACAGTAGAACTCCGGTCTATGTTTAATAGTGAAAGTAAGAGAATTTCTACACGCACAATGCAAAGGGAACTGAAGGGATTGGGACTGAACAGCTGTGTAGCCTTAAGAAAACCACTAATCAGTGACGCTAACCAGAAAAAAGGGCTTCAATTTGCTAGGGAGCATAAAGATTGGACTCTGGAGCAATGGAAGAAGGTCATATTGTCTGATGAGTCCAGATTTACCCTGTTCCAGAGTGATGGGGCATCAGGGTAAGAAGAGAGACAGGTAAAGTGATGTACCCATCATGCCTAGTGCCTACTGTACAAGCCTGTGGGGGCAATGCTATGATCTGGGGTTGCTGCAGTATTTTTTTCTTCCCTGATGGCACAGGCATATTCCAAGATGACAATGTCAGGATTCATCGGGCTCGAATTGTGAAAGAAGGTTCAGGGAGCATGAGACATCATTCTCACACATGGATTGGCCACCACAGAGTCCAGACCTTAACCCCATTGAGAATCTTTGGGATGTGCTGGAGAAGGCTTTGCACAGCGGTCAGACTCAACCATCATCAGTGCAAGATCTTGGTGAAAAATTAATGCAACTCTGGGTGGAAATACAGTGAACCCTCGTTTTTCGCGGGGGTTACGTTCCAAAAAGATCCCATGATAGGCGAAATCCGTGAAGTAGTAACCTTTATTTTTTTTACAATTATTATACAATGAAATACTCCATAATATATCTAAACCAAAGAACAAAACCTTTTTACAGGCCCAAGCATTTGTTTAACAAATAAAAGTTATGTATAAACGTTTTTTTTTTTACAAATAACTACTGTACTGTAATATAATAATTTTAATCATCAATACGAACTGAAGGCTTCAAATTGCGGAGATCAGCACCGCCCCACCGCGACCTGAGTCATTGGATTAGAATGGGAGAAAATGAAAAATGATTATGAAAAAAAATACAAGGTACAGTAGGACAAATAGTGAGTCACGTGTATTTCACTGCTCTTCTGACTGAGCCGCTGCATTCTGACTCCACTCTGTAGCGTTTTTTTCTTCTAAAGCCCGCGGTGCAGGTGTGTTTTTCGAGAGAAGAACATAGTTATCGGTAGTTGTTGTCTCTCTTTTTTCTTCTGGGCAAAAAGAGAGACTGTTTAGCCAATCAGAATGCAGAACACAATGCACGATGCAAATCCGTGAAGCAGCGAGACCGTGAAAGGTGAACCGCTATATAGCGAGGGTTCACTGTTAATCTTGTGACATTGTAGAAGCTCATCGAAACAATGCCATATCGAATGCATGCCGTAATCAAAGCTAAAGGCGGTTCAACGAAATATTAGTTTATGTGACCTTCTTTTTTTTGGTGGCGACTTTTTTTTTGGCCAGGCAGTATACATGCTGGTATACATAATTAGGGCATATTACAGTTTGTTTATTGGCTTCTCATCAAATAATATGGATTATTTGAATACATCAAATGCAGCTTTCACACTTGACAGAAAGCTCAAAAAGTTTGGGACATCAGCTACTTGCAGAGCATCCATCCATTGCCTTCACCTAACCACGATTTGGGCATGGTGGTAACAGGGTCAGGGGGGAAACCCATTCCCCTCCCCGGTGAATTCTGGGGGATCCCAAGGTGCTCCTACCCCAAACAGAGGTGCCCAGGAGGCATCCTGATCAGATGCCCAAACCACCTTATCTTTCTCCTTTTAATGGGAAGAAACAGCAGCTCTGCTTCTAGCTCCCTGTATATGACAGAGCTTCTCACCTTATCTCTAAGACTCCATCTGGCCTCCTCCTCACGGAACATTTCAGCCATCATGATAAGAACATAATCCTTGTCATGATCAAGACAAGGATCATGTTCAAATTTTGATTCACATTTCTTGACAATACCTGCGGGAATGTAGATGGACCGGCAAATCAATAGGCCTGATTTTTAGCTCAGGATCTTGTAAACAACCTGAAATAAGCCATGTCATACAATGTTCCAATCTGTCTGTCCATTTCCTGCTTCATCAGTCAGGAGTAAGACACCAAAATCCTTGAACTCCTACATAAACTCCACCAGCTTGTAGAAGGTCATAGCTTGAAGATAACAATATAATTACATCATCTGCAAAAACACAGATAAGAGCCTGAGGTTCTCCACAACTATACCTTAAAATCCTCTCCATGAACTCCACAAACAGAACTGGGGCAGCCCGAGGACAATAGGCACACTGGGAATAAGCTTTATTTTGTAACGGACAGCCCTTAAAAGCAACCCATGTGCCCCAAACTCCCTGAGCACCCCTCAAAAAATACCTCAAGGGACCCAGCTATAAGCCTTCTCCTGCTCCAAAAAACTCGTGGACCAGACAACCAAACTACCATCTGCAGCTCCACCAGGTCCACATTATTCCTTCTGAATCTGACAGTTGCTTGGAGCCTGCTTTCCAACACCCAAGAGTAAACGTTGCTAGGTAAGCTGACAAGTGGGATAGTTGACCCACTTTCTTAAAAACTGGGATCACCACATAATTGCAGAACAAATTTACTTTTTCCAATTACATTGTATTACATGGCTTATTTCAGGTTGTTTACAAGTCGAGTCAAGTTGGCCTAATTATATATTTAGGTTCAGTGTGCCAGCAGGCTTCAGTACATTATGTGTAATTATGCAACGTATGTGTTTAATGGTGTATGGCTTTGCATGTTTTCTGGTCT
The DNA here is from genome assembly GCA_036173005.1 of Crenichthys baileyi. Taxonomy (NCBI): domain Eukaryota; kingdom Metazoa; phylum Chordata; class Actinopteri; order Cyprinodontiformes; family Goodeidae; genus Crenichthys; species Crenichthys baileyi. The sequence goes on along the minus strand of JAHHUM010001730.1, from coordinate 1,570,909 downwards.
GAACAGATCTTGTCTGGACAGCTGCAGCCCCAGATGTACTAGATTTGGATAATTATTTAGAAGGATATCAACTGTTTGTCATCATGCTAATGGTCAGTATTTCCCAATTTTGTGTATGTCATTTGTTTTTCTATATCCTTCTTCTATATTCTCCTATGTATGACAGATATTCGCACATTCACTTTGTAGTAAATCAGAAGGAAATGTAGTCCATCTCTCTCACAAGTACAACACAATTGCAACAGATTACAGTGCAATTGCTTCCACATGGTTCACAAAATTTTGGATTACCGCAGTGTACATTTCAGTGTGGGTGGTGGGTACTTTCCTTTAAATTGCCATCTGCCGCTAGCTTTAGACCACTGGTTGGAAATGCATTGAACTAGACAAGGGTTGGAGAGGAGAAAGGGCTGAAAGGGTGAGAGGTGAAGGGCTGAAACTATAGAAACAGATAAATAGGAAGAAAAACGTGTCAATAGTAGACCTGGAATCTTTTATAAAAATAAAAACTTATGTTTAGTTCAGTTTTCTATTAATAGAAGTAATGCTCAAATGTAATGTAGCTATTTACTTGAGATTAAAATACCCGTAAACCAGATGGCAAAAGGACAACTGTTTATGTCAACATGCACAGCAGTTTCTTAAAAGGGGAAAGGCCATCACAACTACCTGCAGGTGCAGCTAAGAAATGGGAATACAAGCCAGGCTGCACCCTTCAGAAGTAAAACGTTAAAGTTCAGATGTCCAGATTCTGTGTTGTTCTATAAAGAAACACAATAAGGGCAAATAATTTTGTATGATGCAATATTCATGTAGTTTGGTGTTGACAGATGAGCTATTCTCAGTTTAGAACCGCACAATATGGACAGCTTGAACATAGAAAAAGGCAAGTTTATTTTTAATGCCTCTTTCATACACATGGTTGGTCTAAGTGCTTTAGAGAAGAAAAGAAAAACAATCAAAGAGTCACATTAAAACAATGTCAGATCAGGGTGTATTTTACTACACCCTGATCGTAGCTGTGGAGAGGACGTCTGGGACTAAAAACAATGTCTATTTCACATTAGGCTAGAGACAATTCTGACCTACCCACCCATTGAAAGTATGGATACACTCACTCAGTGACTTTAATGGACTATGGTCATGTGGTGAAATATAAACGTGCCTTTTATTAAATAAAAAGTGTCCAGAGAAGCTTTGAGGAATACCACATGGTCACCTGGATCTGCTCCAAGTGGATACATTTCCAAGCCAAACCTCAGATGAGCTACTCACTCCTCAGTCACTTTCAAGATAAGTGAAGATTTTGACTTCGCTGAAGGGTGTGTGCAACTGAAGGGTCTGATAGCACAGAGTAAAGTGACTCAAAGAGTGCAAAAGTCAGAAAATTTCTGTAGAAATGGATGAAGACTGTCAGGGTTTGGACTTTTTGGACTTTGTTTGTGGTTTTTGTTTACCGTTAGCTAGATGTTTCTTATTTGTGTTTTGTATTCTTCTTAGTTGTGGTTTTCTGTTTTGGTTATCCTCTGCCCCCCAGTGTGCTCTCCTCACTCCTAGTTCCCTTGGCGTTGCTTTCCTGTTTATTTTCTTAGAATGGTTTCCTTATAGTTTCTGTTTTACTAAGTTCTTAGGTTCTTGTTTTCCCTCCAGTTTCTCAGTTTCCTTCAGTTCATGTTTATCCTTGATTCTTATGCTTTATTTTTATCTTGGTTTATAGTTTAATTTAGGTCTGCTTACTGTCTTGTCTTTAGTCCTTTCCTCATGCTTTGGTTTTATTTGGTTCACCTGCTTCCTCCGCCTCCCTTCCTCCTTGTCTCACCTGTTCTTAGTTCCTTTGATTACCTGCCTTTGTTCTCCCTCTGTATATTAGTTGGTTTTGTTTCATTGCCCTTTGCTGGTTCCTCTCGTCTCTTACCCTCGTCCAAGCCTTGTGTCCCGCATGTTCCTGCAGAACGCTTGTAAGTTTTTTGAATTCTGTGAATTCGGTGAACTGCTGCAGTGTTTTGTTTCCCTTTTGAGTTACTTTTGAATAAAGTTGAAGACCACTTAAAATGCTGCTGCCAAGCTCTTGTCTGCGCTTCGATCCACCCCAAAACCACAATGTGACAGAAGACACTGCAGTGCTAATATTTGCTAAATAAAATCCCAAGACTGATCAGAGATCTACTGCTTATTTTTTGGAAATGTTTTTTCTTCTGAAAAGATGCTTCATTTTATCTTGCTGGAAGACATGTAAAATGATACGTGCAAACAGTTTCGACCGGCTTGTAGATGAATACTACTCAATTACTTATCCAACAGTCCCAAGTAACTTTTAAGGTTTACTTTTGATTAAATTGAGACACATCAGCGGGGATTGGAGTGGAAATAAAAGAGGGTTAATCATGAGGCTGAATGTCTTATTTACACCTGGACAGGTGAATGATGGATTGACCTTTCAACCAACCGCAGGAAAAAGGCTCCAACAATCAATCAGCAAGCACTGCTAACCACCAATCACACTCCAGGGTGGAGACAGGATCCACCCTCACTCTGGCTGAAAATCTACAGAAACAGGCTGATGGATGCATTCTGCGTAATACATGCAGACTTGGAGTAATAAGACACACATCTCTCTCCTGACATGAACTTGCTTGGTTACATGCTCCTTTGTCTTCTCCACAGCAGACAAACAGACATTTCTCAGTTCATTTTCTTTGCTGTTTTTTTCCTGCCACATTCCCAGGCTATCCCACAGCAGAGCCAATGTTTTCAACAGAGTAACATCAGACATAACCCAAACCAGAACCTGACACTGTGTCAGTAACCACAGGAGAAAAACAACGTGAGACTTCTGGGACCCCCACAGGTCCAGGAGGCATATGACCCCTTGGTTTCTGCCCAGATTTTTCTTCTGTTTTGTCCTTGTCCTTAACTGTCTGTCTTTACCTCCTGCTCCTCTCTGTTGGTGATGTGTGGTAGACCTCAGAGTATTGTATTGCAAATGTGAAAGTTTTCCTAAATTGGCTCCAGTGTGCTCTATTTATGTGAGACAGTCTGGCCACAGCATGATTTTTCTAAGTTTTTCTTACAAGTAAATCTTTATATAAACATCCTTCACATTCTGAGAAAAGCATTTATCGTATTCTTCTGAAGTTCTGAACAAGTGCCTTAAAATAGGGCTGACAATATTATAATTTTATGTCAGCAAAAGTCCAAGGAAAAGTCCAAGGAATTTTGGCCTAAATGTCTATACTCTAGTACTGTGTGATGTTATGTGTTTTGCTTTATTTTACCACTCAAATTCAGTTTGCATCAGTCATTTGGAGATAAATGCCTACAATCTGTCTGAGTTAATTTTGTCCCTCTGGACTCATTTGCAGGGCTGAAACTATGCAATTGGATCTCAGCTTGAAGAGCATTTGCAAATATAATGAGAACACAATTAAACAATGCCTGTGGCACAGAAAAAGTGAGGATTATCAAGACAACTTATTTATGTTTGCTGTAACAGATAAAAAGTTGTGCTGTTTGCAGTGCACCCAAGAGGAGGTCGTCAACACAAATTTGATTTGGGGAGTTTGTCAGCCGCATTTCAGTGTTCACACATCAGATACTAAAAGCACATCTGGAGTTGGCTTCTGCCTGCCTTTAGGTGTGAAAATATTGGTTGTTACTCTCAAATAGATCATGGAATAAAGAGGAAACACAATAAAATATGTTGTGTTGAATAACTTCATGACATTGTAGTTTTTGGACATGGGTTTGCCCGGCAGTGTTGGGGAAAATTTCCATGGCGTTTCTTTGTGATTTTTGTGATGTTTGATGTGGGGGCCTATTTTATTTAATAAAGGTTATTTGATTGTGCTGATGATTGTTTCATTGCCACCTGCTTTTAATTTATGTTGCTTATGTTACTTTGTGTTGCCCTTGTTGTGTATGAAAAGTGCTCTAAAGAAAACCGAAACCAATTAAAACACAGATTTTGCCTTTTTAACTTCTTATTGCTGACTTTGTATCTTTCAGATTTGCTTATCTGTTGTTGGTGTCGATGTGAAAAGGTCACAGTCAGTTCTGTACATTAGCTAAAACATCCATTTGAAATCAGTTTAAAATATACTCAGTGGTGACTCCAGGTTCTGTGCAGGACTTGAGGTCAGTGACAGACCGGCTTTGCCTTCTCAGGTTTCTGTTGTCATATTTCTGGGAATTTGATGCAATGTTTGGAAAGCAGTCTGCAGTCAGCCAGGGTGGATCTCAGTTTCAGAGTGGGTGAATGCATGTGTGTGTGTGTGTGTGTGATGCAGTTCATGAACAGTTTCTGGCCAGAAATGATTGTGTCATCGCAGCTACAGGGGTGTGAGAGCCCACTTTGCTGTCCTGGTCTCCTTCAGTCATCCTTCTCCTCACTCTTCTGATGTCATGTGAGAGGAGATTGATGGGTGGAGGAGTCCTGTGCTAAAGCCACTCTCACACATGCAATCTGGATGACTGTTAGAAATGAATTATGGGTTTTTAATGTCTAACTCTGCATCTGATCCAGAAAGAAAACTCATGGTAACTCACTGTTAATCAAAACATTTCACTGCAAATGTGAGTGGTGGGCTGTGCAAACTCATTCATAGTTCGTGTGTACCTGCAAGAAACATATACTGCACACACTTTAGTTCAAATTCAAGCAACCTAAACACAAACGGCATGCAGGAAACCAAATAAAATCAAACTAAAAGAAAACAAAAGAGGATAAAGTCAGAGGATGAGAAAGCGTTTTAAAGATAAACAGAGAAAGAAAGCGATGTAGGTAATGGCTTCCATATGAGAATGTCAGAGCATTTTCCTGCTTGCTTCTTGGTGTAATCATATCAGGACTCAGCAGTGCTTCCAACTTTCATAAATGTAAGGTATGCAACGAGTTTCAGGATCCAACTTCTTCTGCATAAACACCCCTCAGAAAAACAACCCAGTTGGACAGGACTGTGTGAAAGTGCGGTAGTGCATATGTGTGTGTGCTATACATTAATCGCTGTACGGTATTAGGTGAACAAGCTGCGTTTTCTGAGCAAAGCTGGTTTAGGTGGTCCTGATTGCAGTTAGATGAAGCTGTCATGTCAGCATGTCAAGTGAGTTTTCTGAGTTCAGGCATGTCTATGTTGGTTTAAACAAGATGGTTGGATTTTAACCGTGCTTATTTACAATATGATTTTTTTTAATGCTGAAGAAAATTAAAGAATATCTGCTTCTGGAGTCAAATATCAAGCTGCATTAAATAGAGGCTGCAGCCCTGCTCAGAGAATGTGCAGGACACCTGATGAACCTTGGCTATCTCTCAGTTCCCCAGTGGTCTGGTCTGTTTACAGCAGCAGCAGAGCAACAGGAGATTTAACCTTGCTCAGAGCTCGATGTTACACACTCGAACAGCAGCTCTCTGAAACATCCTCCCAGTGGTCGCTGCAGGGGTCAGTAGAGGCTGCAGACCTCCTGCATGAGCTCTCAGCTGGCAGCAGAGACCTCAACAGGGCTTCACAGGGGATGTTGAGAAACCATAAAAACACTGGGGATGTGTTTGTACGCTACGAGCTCTGAATGCTCAAACATTCACAAGTTGGCTAATATCTGGAGTTAAGTTGTACACAAGCTGCGCAAACACCCACACTGCTTATTTTGAACGAGCTGCGGCATTATTAAACTGGCTCAGGTTCAACACCACCTCTCAAATAGTTTCACGGAGGAGTGAGCTCTGCACTGAGAGGTTAAAGTTACACTCTGACTTTTTTCTGCCAGAAATGTGGCTTTTTATACTTTTTCCCGAACTAACTGAAACAACAGGGAAGTAATTTTAGTTTTTTAAAAGTTACCAAACCTAAATTTTGTTTTTTGGTTAGTTTGCAGTTGCTAAATTTCTTGTTGTTGTGAGTCTTCCACACTTGGTATAGAATGTAGGTGTTATACTGCACCTCAGTATTGGGACAAAAATGGTAGATTAAGAAAAAAGAATCACATTTTTTATCTTAAATGTTGAACTGGCAATCCTTGGAGCAATGCAGTCACTTGGACAAAGTCTGGGGGCAGAACTGTGCCCAGTGACAGCTTCCTCCACACCTATGACACCTCTGATATAGATGTGTTAAAAGCATTATAATTAATTAATCTTCTATTATACAAGCATAAGCTCAAACTGTAAGATTTAGAAAAAAAAAATTTATTCAGAGAGGGCAAAATTCACATAAATATTTGTTTATTTAAATCAAAATTACCAGTGCCACAATTATTTCACCACAGTTGTTAATACTTTGTAAAACCAGATGTCCAGAGACCCGGGTCCTCTTTTCTTTTCAGCTCAATCTAGAGGATTTCTATAGGATTTGGGTCTGGAGACTAGTTGGCCATGGAAGAATGTTGATTTTGTGTCAAGTGAATCAATAGTGCATTAATATGGCATATCTTTTTATTGCTATCCTGCCAAAAGACCAAGTGATAACTCATTTCTAGGTGTTTGTCAGAGATCTTTATTTAAAGTGTCCTGGTACTTTAAAGAGCACATAAGATTTCAAAGAGAAATTTTTTTCTGAATCCTTTGGAAGAGAAATAGGCACATAGCATCACAAATGCTATGTGCAAAACAGTGGGCATGAGGTGCTTCCTCACATATTCATGCTTTGTTTCACACCAAGCTCACTAGAGTGTTTATTGCTGAAAAGCTCAGTCTGAGTCTCATTTTTGGCCAAAACACAAAGTTAAACTCTCAGTAGAGTTTAACTAAAACTCCAGATGTTTAAACAGAAATTGATCTGAAAACCTGGTAATCCTAGGAAGTGCCTGTATGTTGTTTTTTTTTTTTACCTCCATTAACATCCTCCTTACTGTGGGTGATGGCAAAATAAACTTGTGTCCTCATCCAGAGAATGAGGACACCCTTCAAGTCTACTCTGCATAACAAACGGTCATTAACACAAATATGTTTGACATGTGGTCCCAGTTGTGGCTGTAGGGTACAATGAGCTGAACCTGTACGCTGAGCGAGCATATGGAAAGCGTCACACAGATGTCACTGTTTACATGAAGGAATGACTGAGCAGTGGCTTAACGGAAGCATAAATTTATAAAAGACTGCAATGTTTGATTTTTTTACATTGACTTTAATGACTAACCTTTGTCTGGCCAAGCTGCATGTGGACCACCAAGTGCTTTAACTGTGCTACTCTTTACGGTAAGTGATGATATAATAAACATCATCTTCAATCTATGACATAATTAGTCACTCTGCCCCGGCTTCTTTGCAATGGGTGATGAGATCATTTGATTAGAAGCAGCGAGGTTACATTTCCAGATTAAACTCTTGAATTATGTAAGAAAAAGGATCTGACTTGTAAAAACACCTACACAATTTCATGTTTTCTAGATTTTCCGATATTCAGTGGATTTTACTAACCAAAGATGACAAAGAAAAGACAATCAATGATATGATGATGATTCACTATAGTCTGAAACTCATGTGTCTGGGAAACAAGCCTGGATAGTGTCATCTGCTGTCCTGAACTCAAGCCATATGTAGACAGAAGAAGCTGTGGAGGAATGACACAAGGTGCATTGGACTTTGGTGTGTGCTTTCTAAAGCTATGGAAGAGATGCAAGGAGGGTGTTTAAATATAAAAAGAGGAAAAAGTCTGACTTCTGAAGGATTTCTTGTATTTATACCAATGAAGTTTTTCCCATTTTGTCCTCCACAAATTTAAATGTATGTTATCAGAGTTTCATGGGAGAGACCCACACAAAGGAGTGGCTTATTTTGAAATAGACGGAAAATAATGCATGGTTTCAAAAGTCATTCACATATAAAAATCTAGAAACTGTGGCTTGCATGTGTATTCAGCCCCCATTTTTCTGATACATTTAAATAAAAGCCAGTGCCACGAGCTGCCTTCAGAAGTCACTATTATTAGTAATCAGTAAATAGAGTCCGCTTGTGTTTAATTTAATCTCAGTTTAGATTATTCTGCGGAGATCTCAGAGGTCTTTTAGAGAACATTTGTGAACAAACAGCATCATGAAGACCAAGGAACACAGGGGACAAGTTAGGGATAAAGTTGCCCAGCGAAACTAACTGGCTTGGCAAGGAGAGAAATCACCAGTGACTCAGTCAAGAGATCCATGGTAGTTTTGGAGGAGCTACAGAAAACTATGGGTGAATCTGCTGACACAGCAACTTAATCTACATCTCAAACCCTCCTCAACCTGGCCTTTATGAAATACTGAAGTAAAGAAATGACAGCCAGAAGCAAGCAATATTTAAGGTACCCCCAAGCCATGTAGGGGACACACCAAACATGCGACAGAATGTGCTCTGGTCAGATGAGAGCAAAGTGGACTTTTTGTGCCTACATGTTAAACGCTATTTGTGATAGAAAACTAATACCGCACAACACTCTAAACACATCATCCTCACAGCAAAACAAGGTGGTGGCAGCATCATGCTGTAGCTTTTCTTCAGTAACGACAGGGATGCTGGTGAGACTTTAGACCGAGGTGGAAGTTCACATTCCAACAGGACTGGTATAAGCATATTTATGTGCAAGAATGGTCCAGTCAATGTCCAGCATGCATTTGGGATTTTGTGACGAGATCATTGGTTCTATAATACTTTGTAGAACCACCCTTTGCTGTTCCACAGGGTGGAAATCTGCAGTTGTTGCATGTTTGTGTTTTATCTATTTTTTTATTTAAAATGCAAGTCTTTCCTTTTTTACTTCAGTCTGTCTGTGACTGAGGAACACCTGGTGACTTTAGTAATCAATGGGGAGTCAGCAGACATTCAAAAACCAACAAGTGCTGGCTAGGAAAGACATTTTAGAGAGAAAATGAAGCGGAAAAGGGAGGGACCTCTCCCTTCTTGGAAAAAGATTGTTTGGGAGACCAACAAGACAACAGCAACAACAAAAACAACTGGAACAGCAAAGGTGGTACAGGTGAACAGCAGCAGGAAACAAGGAGAGGAACTAGTCCTTTTCCCCTTGCCCATCCATGAGTACTGGTGATTTCCTCTCCTTTTAGGGGGATGCCAGCAGAAGGAGTAAAGCCAGAAAGGAGGTGCTCAAGAGACCAATTTCTACAGTTATATTTTTTCAGGCGAATTTCTGCATTTGAATTTTTTCAGCCGAATTCTTGCGGGTGAAATTTTTGCTGGCAAATTTTAAGTACAATATGTACAATATGTCTAAAAAATGTCTGATTCTAATGAGACTATTTTACATCCATGGATTAAGAACTTGCGCCCCTGGTTTGACAAATACAACTGCATGCCACACTTTTCAGATTTTCATTTGCAAAAGAAAAAAAAGAATACATTTAAGTTTGTGTTGGAATGTAACAAAATGTGAAAAACTTCAAGGGTCCTGTGTACCTTGCAAGATACAGTCAGTCTCAGGATTTTAACATGTTCCAAAATAATATTCTACAACAGATCTCTCTATTTGCTTCACTTAGCCTAAAATGTCTTACCTCTCTTAAAATTACAGAGATAAATGTATTCATTTGGAGCCAGCTACTGTTTGTCCCACTGGCAGTTAGTTGTGGCCACAATGTAATTACAATTCAGTTATTTCAAGGAAAGATGCATTTTTACTAATCTTGACCTAAGATGAGAGGTGAAACTAGGACTCCAGAGGAGAACTGAGGGAAGAAGAAGAGGATAAGCTGGAGAGGCTGAGGAGAATATATTCATGGTGAATGGATTACTGGGTGAAGGAGGGAAAGATAATTGTTTGGAGTATTTGAATCAAGTCCCAGCTCAATTCTGAATCCTCCACTTAAGTGAGTATGAGTGATTGTGTGTAATTGTGTTTCACTATGTGTGAAATCGTGTCTGACAAGTGGTTTTGGAGTGGCATTAGTAAATGGTGTCATCCCCAGTACTTAACTTAAGCGTCTCTTTCAAATTCACAGGCTGAACCTTTAATAGTCTTATTTGGCTGTTATTCATCAGCTGCTCTTCCTTTCAGTCCAGATACAGTTCTGTTTATCCTTACTTTTACCCTTTTCCCACTTCTTCTTCTCTGAATTATTCTTTTTTTCCTTCTTTTTCTAATGGACCTTTCCTCTAATCTCAGTAACTTAATGCTTCTTTCCTTCATAGATGTCACTCTTAATTACCCGAAGACGGTTCATAAACTTCTCTGTACACAAGAGCCCAAATTTAACTGGAAAGAGTTTAGTAAAATATGTAAATATTTGACATTAAGAAAATAATATTTATAATGGAGTTTTGACAAAAAATCAATCTGGAAGACTCATCCCCTCCTCTGCTTTGTCCAATGACTCCACCATGCGTCCCCGCCCCAACCAGTCAGCATCGAGTCCACATTTCCTCTTCAGCCAATCACCGTCCAAGGCTCCACTTTAAAGATCTTCACTCACGGACTTCCTCGCTCTGCAAGCTGAGCTGTGACCCTCCTGCTCCCCATCTCCGCCATCTACCTCCTCAGGCCTCCACTCCACCACCAGTTGGATCCCAGGGGGAAGACATCTCTAACTGTAATTGTAAGTTGTTCATTCAAGCTCACGTCATTCTCAGCGTTCGTGTCTTCCTCCAGGGTCCAAGCACCAAAGAAATAAATCTCTGGAAATAAACTTCTCTAATCGCCACCTGTGTGTCTTCTCATTGTGATTCTGACAGGACTGAATTTATATTTTAAAGCAGATCTTAGTGCCTGGATACATATTAACCGCTGTTCTCTAGATATTCCTGAAGTTTGTCATTTAAGTCAAACACTCCTCTCTTAAATGACAAGAGATTTAAGATTAAAAGTGTAAAAAAAGAGAATTGGCCAAATCAAACCAGTTTTCCATGCAGTCCTTTATTAGGATCAAACAGTTCCACTTCATTTTTGTGATGATATGATGGAGAAGATGCTACCTTTGAATAAGTCTAAGAACCCTAGAACTATCCAACATAAATATTATCCAAAACATACACTATATTGCCAAAAGTATTCACTCACCTGCCTTAATTCACATAGAAACTTAAGTAACATCCCATTCTTAATCCATAGGGTTTAGTATTACGTTGGTCCACGGTTTCAACTCTTCTGGGAAGGCTGTCCACATGGTTTAGAAGCATTTTCATGGGAATTTTTAAAGTACATTCGTGAGATCATAGACTGTTGTTGGTGCAATATTTAGGAGTGAGGAAATTTTATGACTGACCTTGTTGCATAGGTGGCATCCTATCACAGTACTGCTCTGGAATTGACAGAGCTCATGAGAGCAACCGATTCTTTCAGAAATGTTTGTACAAACAGTCTGCATGCCTAGGTGCTTGATTTTATACACCTGCTTGGTTTCCAACCTAATTACAATAAATAGATCTAAAAATATATAACTGGTACTTTTAGTTTGATTCTGTTGTGGAAAGTCAATGCAATTATTTCATAAAAAATCCCTGAAAAACAGATTAAACCTGCATTTGTTAATATATTTATATTTAAAAACATTGATTGTTTCACTTTCTACCACAGAGAGCTTTAGTAGAAGGTCCAAAGAGCCACTTCTGGCCCCAGAGTCTCTGGTTGAAGACTGGACTAATAAACAAAGGGGGTGGCGTCTTCTCAGTTGCAGTCCCACCGAAATAGTCTTCCGTTTCAAGTGAGATGTCCCCAGGACCACGTGGTTAAAAAAAGTTTTTAAACACTTTGATTATTAACAGCGGGTTTTTTTTTCCTCCTCTGGTTAGGTATGATATGCTGCTATTAATTTCTTTATTATATGCATCCTGTCTTTACTTATTTATTGGTTTTGTACTCTGTAGCCCCTTAAGCTGTGTTTGCCTGTATAGCTGTGTTATGTATGACAGGTTGTTAATAAATGGATACACAAAAGAAATGATTAAAATTCAAATCTTCATTAATTATGCCAAAAATCTAAGCGGTAAACCCTGTTCAATTAAATTAAATAAACTGCCCTGTGACCAGAACCAAAACTCAACCAAAAGCTTTATTGTCAGTTTGAATTGCATCTTGAAAGGTTTTGAATTCGGCTGAAAGGGGTTTAAAAAGAGAAGAGAGCGGAAGAGGTTAGGCAGGGTGTGTGTGTGCTTCTTGCTGATGTTAAGTGCTCCGGCAGTGGGATGTAGTGCTGGACAGAGGATGAGGGGGATAAAAGGAGGAAAGATCCATTAGCTAATGGATGTCTTTAGAACTGTTTTTTCAGACTTGGTATCATACAGACATGTGCACAACAGAATATTTTTTGTGAAATGCAATGAACAAACACTTAGCAAACAGAATTTTAGATTTAATTAAAAAAGGTCACAAGTAATTACTAATCAGCTCACATTGCTCTTGAAGATGAAAACATAGATATATGATCCTTCTCTAAAGGCTGGGGTGTGTGTTTGGAGACTGAACCTAATTGGTATCAATAGGACATCTGTGGCTCCACCCTGAGTAGGCCTTTAGGCCAGGAATATGACTGTAGCAGCTCACACCCTTTCCCCCGTCAGATATTTACAGCCTGCAGTCTTGCTGATGGCAGACTGCAGAAAGAGCCCGTCTGTCTCCTTGCAGAAATGGGTTTCATTGCAGTGTTTGTATTGTTTATAAGCCTTCGCACACAGTCTCATGGCACATGGAGTTTGTATAACCACATTGTTGGCAGTATTGATGCCGTTGCTAAAAATCTAAGCTGGGGTCAGACATAAAAAGTGACCAAAAATAAGATGAAGAAAAGGAATTTAAAAGAGAAACAATAAATCAGTCCCCTTGTCTCTCCGTAAGCTTTACAAGATGTCTCTGACCTTGGAGGACCTCTGCAGCAGCGTGGTTTTATAGAAATGGATTTAAACATTGAAAATAAATAGCTTACTGGGCTGCATGGTGGCACAGTTGGTAGCACTGTTGCCTTGCAGCAAGAAGATCCTGGGTTCAGTTCCCAGCCAAGGGTCTTTCTGCATGGAATTTGCATGTTCTCCCCGTGCATGCGTGGCTTCTCACCGGGTACTCTGGCTTCCTCCCACAGTCCAAACACATGTCTGTTAGGTTAATTGGTCACTCTAAATTGCCCTTAGGTTTGTGTGTTGCCCTGTGATGGACTGGTGACCTGTCCAGGGTGTACCCTGCCTCTCGCCATAGACTGTTGGAGATAGGTATCAGCTCCCCCGCAACCCACTATGGAATAAGCGGTAGAAAATGACTGACTGAGTTTATTATATTGCATAAGTAATCTTTCTAGCTTTGCCATCCTACATTGTGCTTCATTCTTACTGTAGATATTAAATGCAAAAATGGCAAAATCCAGGCAATGTTCAGTGTTTTACAATTAATCAGAGATGTGAACAAGTAATTCCAGTCTCAAGTCTTCAGTGATTAAAATGAACATTCCCTCATCCATCACATGCCCTCCAATTTGCATGGCTGTGGGTTACTAAATCAACCAAAGTATTGTTTGAGCCTTAAAAAAATGAACAAATACATTTTCTCTCCTCTCGTAACATTTAACTGAACATAGAAAAAGCCTGTTGTGAAGTATTTTGAAGATTAGTAAGGGGTAAAGTAAAACTTCACTGCCTGAATTTAGATCCAATCAACTATCCATCAGTCCACTGTCTATACCCGCTTTCTGTGCAGGGTCATGGAGGAGCTGGGAGCTTCAGCGGTCATTGTGCAAGAGGTGGGGTATACCCTGAACAGGTCACCAGTCCATCATAGGGACAAACAGTGTTTTTTTTTCTTCTCATCATTGTTTCACATACAGCTTAGTACAAAAAAATCACTCTGCTGCTCAGTAACACAATAGTTTATTACTTATGCAATTCTGTATTTTTTATTTTTTTAATACTAATGTTTAGAGTTTGGAACATTTATTTGAAGTTGTGAGTTTTTTAGTGCGTTTTGGGATGACTTTCAATGTTGGCTTTAGTGTAGAAATGTTATTTCTACCTTAACAGACAGTAACATAATGCATTTAGAATTTATGAAAAATAAATGTATTCTATTTGAAAATTTTGTTAAGAAAAGTCTCTTTAGCTTTATGCTCAATATGAGAGTTGTTTAGTTTATTTCAAGAAGGCCCTTCATTATTTTGTATTTTAGTCTTAAATATCTGAGTCTCTCTTTTTTTTATCACTTTGCCATTAGTTTGTTGATGGTTTGTATTATGCACACATTTATTTTGTGTTTATATTAATAATGTTGTATTGTTAAAAAAATTTCAAGAAATAAAAGACAGCTGGAAGCTGATGCTACATCCTGGCCTTGTTATTCATTAGCTGTTGGCAACACGAGTTTGCAGTTTGGTTGATGATCAGCTCCCACTACAAAAACTTTTTTTAACATGTTTGTTTGACAGTGGCTGAGGTCAGGTCGGTTTCCCTCAGACACTTGGAGACTAGTCTTCATCATCTTCTTCATCTCACACTAACAGGTCCTCCACAAGAAGGCAAATAAAATTTTCTGTGTGTGTAAATCAGAAAAAAATTCCTTTATCTTGTTTTACCAGTCTCCCAGTTTTTAACAAACCACTGCAATATTTTTTTCTAAAAACATAGAAAAACAATGGCCACAGGCAAAAATTTTATTTTCACGATTTGTGCATGGGACTAAAATAAAGTTATTTTATGTTCTGACTTGTGTGGTGATTTGAGAGTAACGTGAACAAAAACTGTTTTGCAGAGATGAAAGAACTTTAATTAAATATAGTGAAAGTCAAAAAGTTATTTTACACTCCAAAGTTCAAAATATTACAAAATCAACTTCATCTTTACAGTAGTTTCCTCTTTACTATTCCTCTCCGCTCCGGTACTTCTGATAACGTTTAGGCTCACAAACATAAGGCTGAATGTAGACAAGCCCAGATAAAGCATGTTGCTGTTGTCTGACAAGTGCTCTGGATCTTACTTGCTTAGGCAAAACCCTTTACATGTATTTATAAATGTGGACACAACAGAAAAGGGTTCTTCTGCTTTTAAGCGCCACATTTTTGTCTTTCAGAAAGAAAAAAATCTGTACGCTCTCATACATTCACATACCCACACTGTCACTCTCACATTTAAATGCAACCAGAAGAGTGGTCTGTAGGCCCATGATTGAGATTCAATAAATAGGTGGCTCATTTCTTTTAAAGAGAAAGTCAAGAAAGGGAAATAAAAGTCTTACAAGAACAGCAAGCCGAAATGAAAAGGTTCATAAAAGCCTGAGTATCAGGGGAAAAGAAAGAGAAGAATTTTTCCTTCATTTTTTTCAGACCTTCATTAACAAATTCTGATCCTATTTAAACTCTGCAACATAAAAGACATAATTATAACATATTCAAAAACTCTACATCTAAATAACACAACCAAATTATGCTAAACAGAACAAAAACAATACAATAAGATGACAACTTTAAAAAGGTCCTAATGTCTTCATAATAAAAAATAAAATATTTTTTTTTATTTTAGCTTGATTGAAATTAGCAGTGGAAATATGGCTTTTACCAAACAGACACTATTAGAAAAAAACAAATAAACAAGTAAATACGATTCACAAAATAAGACAGGTTGCTCGTGGTTTAAATCAGTTTTTTTTCCAAAACCATAGCAGGTTTACTCAAACTTTTAAAATATTAATCTCCCCATGTTCTCTGATCCCTTCAACATAGGAAAGAGGGTGCTTTTATACTGAGAACACTTTTATTGCAAATAATTCATATTTTGCAAGTTACAAAACATTAAAGGTACATACAATTTGTAAGTTGTAGAGTTTTATGTCCAAGTAATAATTTACTGACTTTTAAAGAGTATTTATTGATGGCAAAATCATTAGCCTGATAAAAAATATACTACAAACAGACTGTGTGCATTGGATGCTGCAGGTTTGAATAAAAACATGTTACAACTAACCCTGACAAACAGATCATAACAGTAGCCTCATTATTTCCGTCAGTCAGTGACGAGTGAAACCATCCAACGCAGCAGATGCACTGATAAGGACTGATTGATCAGAAATAGCTCAGAAAAGGATTTGGCAAAATAACATAACTCAGTTAAGACCGTTTAGCAGCACATACTACTGGGTTGTACAAACAGTTATTTTATTTTTAAAAAGCTACTGTGGATTTTTTTAAGACATCTCACTAATAAAGTCTCCTGCGCTGCAAAAAATGTCTTCCTTTTTTCTAATATATAAAAAGTAAAAGTAAGTGCATCTTAAACGTGTAGAAGGAAAAGTTAACAAATCATCAAAAATAAAATTGAATCTGATAAGCATATAATCTCGCTGATGTCTGATTTTATGATGAGACACAAGATTTCAGTTTTGATAACAGGCCAAGCTCAAGAAAAGGTCGGTTGTTAATAAATAAATTGCTGCACTTTAATTCTGTATTTTCACTCTCGTTAGGCTCCTATAAAACTATTGCGTATCTGCTTTGTTCTTCTAAAGAGTCTCTGCTTTAAGGAACATTCCAGCATCACATTTCTATGTACAGGTAGGCCTAAAACTATTCATACCCCTGGCAGATTTGGGTTAAAACTAATCTTTAAATTGACCAACTTGTTTCTTTTGACTAGAACTAATAGTAACACTCTGGAATGGCCCAGCCGGACACCTGGCTTGAATTTGATAGGGAGTTAAAGCTGAATTAGGTGGTTCTACTGGTCAGCAGTTAAAAGGTTTGAGTGCTGAAATGCTAAAAAGATTTTTCATTAATTTTTCGAAGAGTGTTCAAATGGAGTTTGCCTGTTCTCCCTGTGCATGCTTGGGTTCTCACCGGGTACTCCGGCTTCCTCCCACAGTCCAAAAACATGACTGTTAGGTTAAGCGGTCTCTAAATTGCCCTTAGGTGTAACTGAGTGTGTTCATGGTTGTTTGTCCTGTATGTCTCTGTGTTGCCTTGCGATGAATTGGCGACCTGTCCAGGGTGTTGCCTGCCTCTCCCCATAGACTGCTGGAGATAGGCACCAGCTCCCCTGTGACCCACTATGGAATAAGCGGTGTAGAAGGTGAATGAATAAATGATTGAATTATTCAAAGGCTATAAATAATTTTCTACATGCAACAATTAATAAAATGTAAATGAAACAGAGAACTTATTTATTGTGTTTGAGAAATGAACACTTTTTGTACATTATTTTATTAGCTTTCCATCTTTTGAGCTATCAGAAATTTCTTGGTTGAATAAAATCTAAATCTATCAGATGTATAAACAACTTTGTGCTCAACTTTATCTTAATCTGTAGCATATGAAATGTGATCTCAAACTAATCCATGCTGGCAAATATTTTTGATTTTCTTTAATTGAAAACTCTGTGGTACAAGTATTACAATGCAAAGGCGACACATTTACAAAAAATGTGCCACTGCTATAAACTAAGGTCTACTCAAATCATGCTGCAATGACCTGATGGTAATCTGTCTTATCTCTCACCACAACATGCAGAGACTCTATTTTCACCGATGAAAAATCCTTGAGCTTCAATCAATTTTTTTGACCACAAGGGGCCCTAACAGACTGCTTTTAGAGCATTGACGGTCATCCCCAGATGGTCAGGTGATCAATAAGAATGAAAAGAAGAGTGACAGTGACATCTCTGCAAAAGCTAACTTCACTGTCCTTACTAAGTAGCACAATGTAAATGAAGAGTATAATTATTATAGTAAATGCATCTTTAGATATACAGCGCTTTGGGTGCCTTGTTGCTGAAAGGCGCTATATAAATAAACTTGACTTGACTTGACTAGATATGCCAGCAAACATGGCAAGATAAGAAAAAGTGTGACAATATCTTTGACAAACAGAAATAGAGTCTTCAGTGTAAGAAATGAAAGCGAGTTGCACAGTGATTCTTAATTCAGCTCTCTTGCTTCTGAATATTATTACTTACACCTTAATTTTCTTCACTAAATTTATGGCACCATCATGATGGGATTGAGTAATGCAAGGAGATAAATCATATAGATATCTTCAAATGGAAATGTTTTTACACAACCTTTTAAAATCACAGATGCTGTTTCTAAGGATTTTTTTTATCTGCTCAGCTCGGAAGCAGATATTTAAAAAAGGCTTTTCAAATCTGAAAGGCAGACTTTCTGCTTGACATTTTTTGCAGTGCAGAATGTAAGGTAAGACAGACCATTGGCTGATTTTTCTCCTTTTGCCAATTAAACCAGGTCAAAGGTCAAGCACCAAAGGGAGCACAATTGGCCGGCTCATCCCGCATAAAGATCTTACAACACAGCAAAACCAAACCACATTTAAAAAAAGTAAGAATCTAATTCACACAAAAAGCTTAAATAAAAATGGCAGCAGTCCTTTAAGACGTGTTTTCCCTCTGACAGAGATGACTGTGTCTGATTTTAAAACCAAAATTGGGTTGGATCAAATAGAGTTGCTGTTGGCAAATCATGATCACCCCTGAGGAGATGAATTCATTTATGGTGTTTTAATTGTCAGTTTATACCAATTTTGTCTTGAACTTGTTTTAGATAATGTATCACATGGGAACCGCAGGGCAGATGCATGAGAAGCAAGCTTAAAGTAAACATTTAGATTTTTCTGAGTGACTGAAACCCTAGCAGAAGAATCTGAGTACTTCAGCTAAAACAATGAAGCAGGGGAAGTGATGAAGGGGTGGATTTGGCAAAAAACACAAGTGAAGGTGTGTCTGTGAAGGTTTGGCTTGTCTGTGTTGGCTGTATCAGGCCCTGTGTGAAGCCCTCCTCATCACTGTCTTGACTTTTCATCATCATCAGGTCCTCGTCACATTATTTTCCTTCATTGAAGACAAAACTCCATAAATAGAAAACTGCTCATGTAGGTTACATTGAAAAGAAGGTCATCACATGTAGCACAAAAAAAGAAAAATCAGTCTCTGAAAAGAGGAAGTGGATTCTGTCCATAATAACACACTTCCTGTGATCATGGAGAGTCATAATCTTAGATGTGGCCGTTCTCCTATAAAACGAATACATTGTACAAACATTTCTACAAACTCTTCTGTTCTCCTTGTGTTTTTGTGTTAGAAAGGGCCTGAGTTGGCTTTATTCCTTCACATCTGGATGGACGCCTCCATCCTCAACCGGAGTCCATCTCGGAGCAAATCCTCCAGCGGCATCAGCGAGTGTGCTTGACTCATTTATACCAACAAACACACACATACTCACACAACCACATGCTCACACCTTTACATGGACGGGACGATCATTCCTGGGATTGCTGCAAGGTGGAGTGGATGGAAGGAAGGAAGGAAGGAAGGAAGGAAGAAAGAAAGAAAGAAAGAAAGAAAGAAAGAAAGAAAGAAAGAAAGAAAGAAAGAAAGAAAGAAAGGGAAGGGTGGGGGAGAAAAAAACAGAAACAATCTTTTAAAAGACAGCCGACGATTTTCATCAGCATAGAAAAAAAGTTTCCATTTCCTAGTTTACATCAATATGTTTTCTCATCTGTGCAGCTGTGCAGTTGTCCCTATTTAACTACATGTTTGGATGTCTGCCTGACATACTGCATCATTGCATGTGTTGTCCTTGAAGCCAGGGGACGCGTGTTGATGTGAGAGAACAGACCTCAGCCCAAAATGACATACAGTCATGTTTGCTTCGATGTGCATTAGTCGTTATGAGACCTAAATAAAAAACAAAAATATTTCATGTGCTCCATCTGTGTCCCTCGGACACAAAAAGGTTGCCTTATAAATATTATGTATCAACATATTTTATCCAATATTTTCATTTGAATTCCATTATTAACCTCATTCCTTACCATTCACAACTAACATTCGCAAATTTTATGAAATTGAAACACCTGCCTGTTTCATGCCAATATTTATTTTTTTATACAGTCTAATGTTGTCAAAAAAGTTTTTATTTTTCCATCCTCTGTATTCCAATTTATAGATTTACAGTCCATGAAAAATGATCTTCACCAAGAAATTTTGAAGATTTAAAAACAAGGGTTTGAAAACAAAAATTAAAAAGAGAAGTCAAGCTCAGTGTTGGTGTATTCAAAAAAAGTATTTTGAATGGGATGAAATGCCAAAGGAACATTAATTTGTCTGTTTAGTTTACAAGGTCAATCATGGTGTCTAAAGGGTAGGGAAATATATAATATATACAGTATATTATCAGTAAATGTGAAGGAAAAAGTATGAAAAACGAAAATTCCCCCAAAATACACCACCTGGCTAAACTTGTATGCAATTTGCCAAGCTGTGCAAAAATAAAATTCAAAAAGAACCAAAAAACTGTCAAGGGGCCCAGATAAATTAAATTAAGCCAAAACAGTGTAGTTTGTTTAGAAGTTAGCAATCACAGAAGGAAAAACAAATTCCTACTCAACTTCGCTAAACCTAAAGGACTTTCTTTCTTTCTTGGTTGTTTTTGAATCAAAATCATGTTCATCAGCAAATCTGTAAGTGTGATTTCCTAAAATGAGGAAACAAATATTTCCTTGATCTATGAAACCTGACAGGCGTCATAGATCAGGAGCAGCCTCACACTCTAGAGGCAGTTTCTTGTTAGAAAGCGGGAGGTTTGACATTCAACACAATTGGTGTCTCAATCTTAAATGCCAGATGTCATCATTTGCTAAACACATAACAGTTACCTTATGTTAATATTTTACCCCCTAAAATATTTATGTTCAAATAGAAACACCTAACAACACCAGCTCCAAGACCAGTAGACCTCAACTAAATGTCTTGATAAAGTGTCGAGTTAATCTTGCACTCATTAAGTGAGGCAGGTACACTGACAACACAAACTGTGGAGACTGTCGAACAGCTGTCATTGTGGATCGCTCCTCTGTGAGCTGAATGTTTGAGATCACCCAGAGTGTGACAGAGAAAGAACTGTGCGTGTGTGTGTTTGTGTGTGTGTGTGTTGGCGTAAGTGGGGTGTATTTCTTCTTTTTTTTCCAGATATGCTTTGAGGCTTTGCTTTGAGATTCCCACACCCCCACAGATGCTCGCTTCACACACACAGCTAAACAAAGTCAGCGATGTTGAGAAATAAATTCCCTGTGCCAAGTGTCTGTTTCTGTCTTTGTAAATAACCAACTTCCTGCCTCTCTTCCCAGCCAGTGAGAGCGGAGGGAGGAGTTATAAGGCAGATGGTTTGATGTGTAACGTGAGCTGAGGAGAAGGCTGGAGGAAATATTAAGAGAATAAGGATGGAAGAAATTATTAGATACACAATATAAGTGCAGTGACATGCAAAATTATTCATACCCCACAAATTACATAGTAGTTTAATAAGATTTTTTTGTGGGGATACACAATATATCAGCATAAACGTGTATCTGATTTTATTTATTTTTTTAACATATCGGTCCAATAAGTAAAACTGGGCCATATTGATAACCAATATTTATTTTCAACCTGTTGCTGTTTGTTTATGTGTTTTGGGAAGGGGAGGGGGTTGGCCAAGTGGTATTTGTTGAGTATGTGACAGCAATTGTGATGCAGGATTGTGGGTTGTTTAATTGGCAAGCAATGTCAGTGATGTGTCTGTCTGTTTTTTTTAATGGTGTTCAAAGGGTAGGGAAATATATAATATACTGTATATTATATCAATAAATATCGGTCATTAGCTATAACAGCAATATTAAGATTGGATATCAACACAAGCTCAAATTTTCATATCGGTGCATCTGTAATTTGATGTGATAGACCAATAAAAAGTAGTGTGAAAAACTGTGAAGTAGAAGAAAAATGATACTTGGTTGTCAATATTATTTACAAATAAAAATGAGAAAAAAAGTGATGTATGTTTGTATCCACCCCCCCCATAGTCTACACTATGCGGAAGCACCTTTTGCTGTAGATGCATCAGCAACTCTTTTGGGGTAATAAATTTGGGTCAGTACATACAAGAATGCTCTGGTAATATGTTTAGGGCTGTTATTCAATTGAAAGGCGAATCCTCTGTTTCGCCTTTTGTCCAATCTGACCAAACATGCCACATCTTTGCTGTGCCCCCTACATAGTTTGTAGCAAACTGCAAACAAGACTTCTCATGGCTTACTTTTAACATTGTCTTTCTTCTGGCCACTCTTTCACAAAGGCTAGAAAACTAGAGTTAATGAATAGTAGTTAGCTGTGGATCTCTGCTGCTCCTCTAGAGTTACAATGAGCCTGTTGGCTGTTTAACGCTCTCCTTGCTAGATTTGTCAGTTTAGGGGAGCGTTCGTGTCTTATGTTTGAACTTGTTCAATAATCTATTCTTAGATGTTAAATTGAACAGGGCTCAGAGATTTGTTCAACATTTGGAATATTGTGTTATAACCTAACCCTGCTTTAAACGTCTTCACAACTGTATCTCTGACTGTCTTGTGTGTTCCTTTGTCTTAATGATGCTGATTGTTCAAATTGGATCTAAAAATCACTGTTTTCGTTGGAATACATTTTATTTAGGGGTATCAGACTAAATAGCTCTAAATGCAAATGCACACCTCACTTCCCAGGTTTTTAATTCATAGAATTTTGAAAACCAGGTGTCCTTTCCTGTCCGTTTCACACCTATGTGTTACTTTGTGTTAGTCTATTTAATAAAATCCCAATAAAATGCATTTACAACATGTTGAAATGTTTAGAGGTATGAAACAAGAAACAAGAGTGAAAACTCAGTGAGTTAGTGAAAAGCTGCCGATGCATTAAGGTAAGACAGGTAACAGAAGAGCTGAGGAACATACTTCAGGTGAAGGCCAGGCCTTGTAGAGAGCCGGCTGATGAGTACTTGCTAGAGTCCACAAATGTTTGATCTGGTAGAAAAAGGTAGAGACAGATGAATAAAGAGAAGGATAAAGGGGTCAGAGAAATACCAAGATGAAGTAAGATAGTGAAACACATCATAATGCAGTCAGTCTCTAGGCATAAAAAGAAGATGTATATGAAATAACTTATACAATAGACTCTCAAAGAAAAGTGTTTTCTAATAACCACAAAAAGTACAGAAGACTCATCCAGAGAGCCAGAAGATAACCTAACCTAACCTTAACATCTGTGATCGTGGCATCACTGATACTGCTAAGCATTGCTGCCGGTCTTATTTAGATGTTGTCTATGTTTGTTACATTATGACCAATACAACGAGGAACCTTCTGCTGTTCAGACTTAATAATCTGGATACAATCTATATATGCCAAAAACCAATCTCAGCTGACAGTCTGAAAAAAAATGGCCTGGGAAACAAATATGAATGCCAGATGACGCTATAATAGCATTGTCGGATAAATCCCATGACCAAGGTGGGCGGTGATTTATCGGGCCTTCGAAGCACATGTACTGTGTGAGCTCTGTGGGAAAAGAGCCGTCCAAAGATTTCAAATTTAAAAAAGAACAATCACAGAACATTGGAAACACTCCTGTAAATAATGTTTTGCACCAATACCAGTGTATTTCTCTTTATCTTTTGCACTGAAACACTGTACTAATATGTTTATTAACAGTTCCTTTAATACCGTGTTAGTGAATTATTTAATAAAATAGGAAGGCGAATAGAAGTGCAAATAAACAGTTTCTGCAGCTTTCTCAATGTTTTATGATAATAATTGTCCTATTGAATTATGTCCTCAGATAGGGCTTTTCTACCAAAGTGGCTCGAGTGTCTAACCAGTGCTGATGCTAGAACCAGTTCATAACTGGTTTAGTGAAAGAAGTGGTTTACTTTTCAACAGCCTGAAAACCAAGAGCCACATTATTATGAACGTCTCATCCAGGTAATCCTTGATCCTCCCCCTGTTTTATTCTATGGTTTTATCAAGGATCTTAGTGCCTGGAGTTTACCTACTGAAACTATGTCATTTATTCCAGCATCCATGCAAACAGATGCCCTAGTGTCCTCACCTTAATTAATTAACATTGTATTAAAAACAGCAGGCTGTGCTTGTGAATTCTTCACAATCCTAATCAGCTGAACACTCATCCTTACCAGCAGGGCTGGAAAACAGGAGTTTTAGAGCAAGACTTGCCTAAAATACCTGGAGATAAAAAGCTCGACAGAGTTTAAGGAGTGAGAAATGGTGTTTAGTGATTCAGTGGAAAATAATCAACTATGAGTCCATCTCTATGTCGTGCATTGACCTACTTAAAGTCTGTGATATGAAAATAACCTACTAAGAAAGAAAAGAGTCAAGTGTTATTATGATGTTAACTCAATAATTTATTATTGTTTAATCCAGGCGTTGGTTGCTTTAAATTTGACAGATAAAAAACTAGACTAACCTCCTGAGTTTCAAACAAGGCGCCCACATAGGCCCCCCACTTCGTCCTGATAAAAAAAAAAAACTGTTCTTTCCTCTGGTCCAGCCACAATATTTCAGGCCAGGGCCAGAGTTAGCAAGAATGAAAACATAATAAACTTGTACTAAATAAGCAATTTCACAAGTTTATCTGGCTTGAAAAGGCCCCAGAGTTGTTGAGAAACCATCAAAGGTTGTGATGATTTCATGGAGAGAGACAGTTTAGAGATCTAACTTGAAAATGTTCACTTCAAGCATAAATTGAAAACAGTATTAAGTGAAGGTGAGAGACCCTGACATGTTTGCTATAAAATTACAATAAAAGAAAACAATGAACAACAAATAATGTGTAGTGATGCTCCCAAGAATCTCAAGAATGGTTACAAGGTCTGGATTGAAGCATTTTTAAATGATCGTATTGGCTTTTCTGGCTAAACTCTCAACACCTGTTTTTGTTTTACCGCCTGTCATTCTATGTAAGCTGCAACCCCATTGAGCTGTGCTGCAATGTTTTGTATAACCAATTTTAACAATCACACCCTATTTTTTTCATGTAAAACAGAAACCAGCATTACAGGAGGTCCATAATACTTTATTGATCCAATGATGTTGTTTTTTTATCCAAACAATTAAAGATATTTTCACATTTGACAGTGACCTTCATAGTCAACAACAGAGACTTTCTGCTGAAGCCAATTGTCTTTCTGTGTCATGTGAACCGACAAGACAGGTCTGAGTGTGGGGAAAACCCCAGAGCTCAGTTGAAACTAGGTCATTAGATTTTATGATGTTTGCAGCAAAAGGCAAAGTTTATGAATCTGCATGTGTTTTCAGTAAGTTTTGTCCAAAAGCAATTAACTGGTACTGCACTAAGACATGTTATGAGTCAAATTATCAATAAGTCATATAAATAAAAAGCAGGTCAACAAACTGCTAGTCAGGATGCGTCAGATATATCTTTAGAAATAAATATTTTTGCCTTACACATTTTAAGTGGTGTTATATCAGAATATTATAGTAGCTTCTTCACCTATTAAACCCAATGTTGGTGCAGCATATTTAAATTGCCCTGCAGAAACTCCTCCATAAAGAGTTTAAGCCCCGAAAAATCCTTCCTAAAAAGAACATTAAAGCATATAATTGGAAATTTAGTGGAAGGAAAAAGTGTAGTAGAAAATGGTGCCAAGCAACAGGGATATCTGCAGCTGTATATGAATCCTGGACATGGGTCATAATGGGCAATAAATTGGATTGCATAATCTATTCTACGCCTCTGAATAGTTCATTATCCCAGAAGGAATTATCACAGAAGGAAATGTCAT
Organism: Crenichthys baileyi; assembly: GCA_036173005.1. Taxonomy (NCBI): domain Eukaryota; kingdom Metazoa; phylum Chordata; class Actinopteri; order Cyprinodontiformes; family Goodeidae; genus Crenichthys; species Crenichthys baileyi. Next base: position 1,545,410 of record JAHHUM010001730.1, on the reverse strand, counting down.
ATAATTGTTAAGAAAACACAAAGATGTTTTTGTGCAAAATTTTTTTCAATCTGAAATCAGAATGCACCGCACAAGACTCCACCTCCAATAGACCAACTTAGTTATTTACCTTGAAGTCCATTGCCGTTGGCACTAGTGCAGGAAGGAGGAGGAGAGGATGATGGCCTCACCACCGGTGCAAAGGCGGACTTCTGTTTAACGGCCGCTGACACCATGTTGGCCGGGGAGAAGGAGAAGACTCCAGAAGAAGAAGAACAGTTGGAGGGTAGAGAGGTGGAGGAGGCCATGGTGGGACTCGATGGAACAACTGGGAGGAAAGGAGGAACAAAAAGGGCAAAGAATGGAAAGAGAAAAAATAAGAAATAGAGAAAGATTTTGAATGTTCCTAAATAACAACCACAGTTTGTTTTGTTGGTAAAATAGAAATGTTTTTTTACAGATGACTTAAGAGATAAAAAAATGCATTAATATGATTTTTCCCTGAATGTTTCCCTAATGTTGTCAAACATCCTCCCAAGAGCCTCATTAAGGCCTTCGGAACAGCTTGTCAATTTTTACTATTTAGAAACGACGTGTTTCATCACAACACTTGAGTTTATTCTTCCCAACACGTCTGTCAGTCTAAGTTTTTTACAGTTAGCCTTACAGATGTATCCAGTTAAACCTTTCTAATGCAATGTTGAATCTTTATCAACAGTTATCATCATCAGTGAGAAAAGGTTTAACAAATACAAAGATCTCACATAGGTAAATCTGTTAACTCAGCCACTTCTTATAACAATTATATACCCATTAAACCATTAAAGGCACATTTCATGGGAATTACCTTTAAGCTGTTATAAGAGAGTCAGAACAGTTTGGCAGGGCTCCTGAACACGTCTGATGCTGTAAATCTTTTCTCCCTTGTTATGGTTATAATAAAGATGATCTAAATGACAATCACCATTCTCTTCCATTGGTAAATACAAATTCTTCCATAACGATGAAACACTTTTGTTATTCCATTCTTTGCATTACTTTCTATTTGTTGAATTGTTCTCTCCTTGATCTTTGAGTCTATTGAGTAGGAATATAATGAAATCAATCAACAAAAAGAGAGGATGCTTGGCTGTCGGATAAAGGCAGTGAGTAAAGGCTAAATGGAGCTCTGAGCTATAAGTTTGTGATTGTTTTGAATAATCTGTAGCATTGAGCCACATTGGAAACCTCTGTCTTTTACTTGTTGTTTTGGGACATGTCTTCACAACCCAGTTTTTTTAATCTTAATGCCCAGGTACCATATGTGCTATGTTAACCATGCATGTGTGCACTAACTAGCATAAGGCGAGTTGGCTGCAGATCCATTGAGGAAAGTGGGCGACCCTCCGAGGTTGGTCATGCCACCGTTGTTAACGTAGCCATTCATGGTGCTGCTGACTGAGGTGTAGCTGGTCTGCTGAGGTGTGGAGCTGGGCACATAACCGTGAGGCGACACACTACTGCTGCTGCGCACAAACCCTGCAGAAAATATTACAACGAGAAACGGTGTAAAGGCAATTAAACAAAGAGCTGCAAAGGCAGGTCGCTGATAATACAAAGATTGTTGCTCTTTATAGCTTCCTGGGTGCAGAGATTAATATTGAGAAATTGAATTAAACAGCCAGATTCAGATCCAGTCCAATTTGATCCTAATCATAGTACAGAACATTTAAAGTCAGTTAATCATATATTTCCAGTTGGTAAAAAGTAGTCTATCTAAGAAAGCCTGGCTGATAGTCAAGGCATTGACTATGCAGCAATTCCCCCTATTTAGTAATTGTATATTTGATGAAAATTATTAGTTTGTGCAATATAGAAAGTGTAAACGTCTACCCTGATTGGCTTGTGACGGTTCTGAGACGTTGACGGACAACTGCCCAGTGAAGGAGTTCACTCCCATCATGCCTGTGTGCGTTGAGCCGGAGAGCTGGGTGTGTGTTCGCGGAACACTGTAGAGAGCTTCCGCTATGTCCGCTGCTCGTTTCAGGATGATCTCCTGCAGGAAGAGGGAAAAAAATGCAGTTTTAGACTTCTTCCTGTTTCTATTTGGACAGCTGTATGTGTGAAATGTATGTACCTGGTTGTTATGAGGCAGTCCATAGAGGGCTTCCACCAGGTCTGCTGCTCTTTTCAGAATAACCTCCTGAGAAAAACAGAAAGAAAATGTTAAAACATTTGAATAATAATTGTTAGCTTTTTTATTCAATTTTGTTTAAGTCATCTGCCATTTATTTTTCCTATTCCTCTCCCTCTCAAACCAAACCAATAAACCAGCTTCCGTTTTTTCACCATCTTTTCATGATAAACAAATTGCACATCCCTCCTTTTAAAAGGAATATTATCGCCTGTCAACTTGAGTGCTTTTAGGCATTTTACTGACATCCTAAAGTAACAGGTATTTAAAATCAAATCTAAAGTCCATCTAGTCTGCAAAAAAATCTTTGCAAGCTAATCTGCAAATCTAAATAAGCCTCTGGAGATCCTGTAAAATGCAATTTGATCATACAATGCTCTTTCTTTTTTGCAAATTTCTTCAAAAGCAGGATTTGAGTATTTATTTATTATTTAGTCTATTACTTATTATTATTATTTAGTAGTATATTTAGTATCCTGTTCTCATTTCTCTTTTTTACTATTCATAAGTAGAGATAAGAGAACTGTGAACCAATCGATGATACGAGTAAATTTTGTTTGCTCACATTTTTTGGCAACCTTTTAATCTCCCACTCTGCTCAAACATTGAGAACTGCCTTTCCTATCCTCTCCACAAACTAAACATACGCTGTTCTCTTTACCTGTGGTACCTATATTAGTTCTGTTCTCTCCTCCCCTCCAAGGGACCACCCCGAGGTCTAAGGTGTCTTGTTTAACAGTTAATGTGTTGTCGTTTTCACAGCATGTGACAGAAAGAAAATTACTCTGCACTTCGCACGATGTGACACACTCTCACACATGCTTACGGTTCCCCATGTGTGCGCTCTCCTGTGAGTTTGAGGCGGTGGAACATATTGCCTCTCCATCAGTGTGTGCACGTGTGTGTGAGGATATGAAAGGTCGCACACCCAGTCAGCAGTTCTACTGTGCCTGTCAACTGAACTAAATACAATCTTTTAGAGATTATGTTCTTGCTGCCTCTCTGTTAACCTCTCATTATTAGGGCTGGCGAGCTGAACCACTCACAAACACACATACATATACACACAGAGAAACCCGATCCGGAGCGTTGAAGTGGTTCCGGTAAGGCCTGTCAATGATAAACGGGAAGGAAAAATGATCTTCTGGTAACATCATCATTATCAGGTCTAGATTTTGGTGCAGCTGCATCAATCAAATCTTTTTACTGCCTAATGCATTGCACTTTGACTTTTTTTATTTTATCTTTATTTAAAGAGAAAAAACTCCAACAGCTAATTAATCTCTTCATTGTTTAGAAGGAAATCTTTATTTTTCCTCCACATTTAGAATTTAGTTCCCTCTAATTTATATCTCCTAATTGTGCTCCCTAGTGCAGATGAAGATGCTTCCAGCTGCATTGTGCTGAGGCAGCTTTAGAAAAAGAAATGGTTTGATTCCTGCCTTGCTGAAATCCTTTATGTTTTGAAGCTAAAACTTAAAAACACCTGCAGCAAACAGTTAAGTCAAGAACCCATATTACTGTCACTTTACTGCAAAACCAAAACTGAACAGAAATGCGTTAGTGACGTTTTACCAGAAATTTGTATGTTAAACATGTTGATGGAGCATCCCTCAGACAATGGGGCAGCTGCAAATATTTAAATCTTAAGGTCTATATGTGACTCTAATTTGTATCTTTAATATGAATAGAATTGCATTGTTGGGCATTAGTTTGCTCTGTTGCCTCAAAGCTAGAAGGTCCTCTATAAGAATCCTGGCCAGGGCCTTTCTGCATGGAGTTTGCATGTTCTCCCCTGTGCATGCATGGGTTCACTACAGATACACTGCTGTATCTTTTGAAGGTGGTTGTAGGTAGAGAATTATGGAAAACCTTGGGCACATTTTTCATAACTATGTAATTTCAATTAAAGTCATTTTGATCATAATTTGATTTTGTAACATACTGTTGCACACTTGAGCTTGGGCATAAGACTTCACTTTCACTTATCTATCCTTCAGCTGCACTATGAAATCCTTGCACATTGTAAATGAGGATAATGACAAGAGTGACAGAAACCAACTTTGAAATGTTTAGCTTTCAGAAACATATGCCAGAGTCCTAATTTAGTGCAGCTGCAGTAAAACGTGATTCTAAAGCTTTAATCTCTGCTTGCTTTTTGTCATCACTCTGTGTTCAATCAATTGTCATGTATTTATGGAATATTTAACTGACATCTAGCCATCTGTCACTTCTTGTCTTGAAAAAACTTTTATCTCAACATGCATATTTGCCTTACTTTTTCAGTAATTTTTTTAATCAGAGTTCGTATAACTTTTCTTTAGGATCTTTTCAACCTTATGTGTGATCTGTTTCAGAAAAACATGGAGGAAAACTGAGAGTCGGACAGAAAAGACTGTTGATGGTAGAGAAAAAGACTTACAAGAGTTGTCAAGGTGCTTTTACTGCCTAATTTATGAGCTTTTCTAACATGATAACCATACAATATACACACACATGCTGTGTGCATTAGGGCCAGGAGATGTTGGGCTAAGTGTCCTTGGGGGTCACATGTGTGTGTAATGTGCATGTGCCTAACAAGCACATACATGACACATACATGACTTATTTCTCCCTAATGCTGGCACATTAGCAGCTTGATCCTCTTCTAATGGGCCATTAGGGATGCCATACATAAAGGGTCACCCTTCACAAAGATATGATGTCATGCTTTTAATGTGGGACACAACTACACACATAGAAAGAGGTATTGACATGTGTCCACAAATATTCTTTGGACATCATCTGCTATGTTGTGACATGGTGATTTCAAATTTCATCGCCCCTCCCTGTTGGTGAAGTCAGTGTAGGTGTTTGAGAGTCACGCATACATCACACTACAGCATATATGTTGTATATCTTCATGCATCACCTGCATTACTCGCACTTTTCCAGTATTACTCATCATGGTGATGACCTCGCGAAGGTCTGACGTCAGTAAAATGAGGTGCATAGCGATGTCAGCTGTGTGAGTCACCAAAGGAAGCCACCTAACTCTAACAGGATCCTATGTATGCTAAAGTGTTATCCAACTGAAATATCACTCAACAACGTTCTGCTTATAGTGAGTTCATTGGTTTCATCTCCAGTGCCCCTTATATGTCAAAGTGTCCAGGCCGTAACAATAAAACCACAGTTTGGACTCAGTAATTTCAGTGTCAGCATAACGTTTGTGGTTTTCCATAGTCTGTCCGGTTGACTCAGATGGTTTTTATTTTTGTGTGTTTTCATTTATGACTCCCTTTTTAAATCATCATGGACTTTCACTTCAGCTGCTATCATACACTTTACTTTTACATTTGATGTGCCCATTTTATAGTGTGTTTTTGTGTGTGAGTGTTGAGTATTGGGTTGAAAGGGGTAGAACTCACAGTGCTCAACAGAGTGAGGACAGGGTACATTACTTTTTATGTCATTGCTCATTTAATTTTCTTTGACCATCTGGGGCTGAAAGTCCAATGAAAGTTCAGTGCTCCAACAATGTCTCCAGGTTCTAAATTAGTAGTTAGTTTGGTGTCCAGTCAGCGTGATGAAAACCTAACAGCTGGGTGAAAATATTGCAGACTGGTTCTACAAGGAGAAATCACAGATTTGGAGGCAGAGCCTTTTGGCACCTCTGCTGTGAAATCAGCTCGCAATCATCTTTTTAATGTTGAACTTTTGTAACAATCATTCATTCTATTTGATTGATAGTCTGTTTTATTGTTTTTAACATTTTAGTGTATGTATGTGAAAAACAGTTCAATGGCAATTCTACCAAATACAACAGAAATGAATGCGCATTTCTAAATTTTGAAAAAAGTTTAGAAAATTTCCGTTTTGTCTTCCTGTTATTTAGCAAACAGAAATAATTTAACAGATCCTCAAAACATCACCGTGTCGCAGGATAAAAAAGGAGATTAAAAACATAGGGTAAGGGCCATCACTGTGTAAACGGTATGTGTTAAATATGGATGGATGCTAAGGAGATCGCAGTGACACAAACTGGCAGCTGAACTACTGTGTTTGTGTTGCCAGTGAAATCCCCTGAATGTTCATTGAACAATTATAGAATCGGCTGTTCACTGGTAATCCTCTCTCACACTCCACTGCTCCGTCTGTCTGTCGTCTGTGTGGTGCCGCCAACACAATCTTAGAAATTATACATTGACTGGTCGACACACGTCAGGCGGCCAAAAGTGCATTTGATGCCAGTGAACACACTCATATATTCCAGAAACAGAAAAATATTGAAAAAAAGCTGAAACACAAAATATTGTCACAATACTGATATAACAATAATAGCCCTCTGCTCTGATACCTTCACGTAACTTAGTACAGAATCCATCAGAAAGAAAAATAACTGTCTAAAAGCAATGCTATGTTTGACTCCAATTATAGTCACCATTCAAACCAGGGTAAAACCTGATACCTGATCGATTTTTGCCTTCACAGCAGCATTGCTATTCTCATTGTGGCTTTGCCTGGAAATATCTTGGGTGACATCATGTTGCTTAAAATAACATTGACCATAGGAGAAAAAAACATGACCTAGAAAGATATAGTTCATATATTAAGTGTTGCTTTTAAACGATAAAAAATGTCAAGGTTTCAAATGCAATGATAGGATTCGATTCTGTCAGTTGCGCTACCGTTTCTAGTGCCCGTTTGCATGTCCCTCAGTAGGGTGCCGTCAACCCTCTGTGTAATGTAGAGTATGCAATGCATAAAAACATGGCCATACTTTCCATGTGACTCTGACACTGAAGTTGGTAAAAGATTCCTATTTGTTGCAAAATTAAAGGCCTACTTCAAAGTTTATCGAGGAATCTGGAATGCATTTGACCCCCAAAAAGTTCAAATTCAGAAAAATTCAGATTGGTTTATACCGGAACTAGAGATTCAGTTAAAGCAGCTGACCTGCAGAATCAAGAAATCTAAGTAGAACCTGTCTGATAACATGAAGTAGGCTAAATGATCTCAAGAAGCAATATATCATGCAATAAATTAATTCAAGAATAATTGGGAAACAGGCCATTTCTATGGCTTTGGTGCTCCAGCGAACTACAGGGATACCCATTATCCACAAATAGAGGAAGCATGGACAGTGGTAAACCAAGAGTGATCTGCTTACAAAAATTACTCCAAGAGTTTATCAAAAACTCATCCGACAGGTCAAAAATCTGCTGACCAAAGAGAACACAAAGGCTTGTCTCACACATGCTAAAAAACATCTTGATGATAGAAACATTTTCTATGGAATGACAAGACAAAAGGGGAACTTTTTGGAAGGTGTGCTGTTACATCTGGCATCAAACTAATACAGCATTTCAGAAAAGGAACATCATTCCAGTATTCAGATATGCTGATGACAGTGTGATAGTCTGGGCCTGCTGTGTTTCTTTAGGACCTGAATGACTTGCTGTAATTTTTAGGAACGTCGAATAATGCTCACATCATTACACTTTGTGAAATGACATCAGAAAGACCTCCCTTCCCTGTACTTTAGGTAGGATGCTGTGGCATGACTTTAAAATAGGCGTTCATGGTTAAATACCCGCCAATGTGACCGAATCAAAACAACTCTACAAAGAGGAGTGACCAAACTTCCTTTTGCAATGAAGGAAAAGATTTGTTGGCAGTTATCACAATGACAGTTTATGGCTCCATGCACATTGTAGGCACCTAATGTTCAATAAGCAGTTTGTTTTTGTATTCTGTGTTGCATATGTTCCCATGACCATGATGTACATTGCATGCAATTGCTAACACGTGGATGGATGCAGGGTGTTGGCATAACGATGTTGACATCACAGCATCAATACATCATCACATTATGACCAGCGCCCATTATTTCATGATGTCACACCACAGACAGCCTTTCCTGGACCAGCTCCAGTACATTCAGGAGCAGCTGTTTTAGGGCACCGCCAAGTCCCCCCCCCTCCTCTCCCAAATGTATAAATTCAAATTTCAAACAGGTCACAGAGCCCACACATGAAAACAGCCACACTACGAGGAGAGTCCTCCTGCATGTACAGATCAAGTTGACAGTTTGGTATTAAAGCACAGCTCATCGTTTGTTGTTAATTATTTACATCTGCTGATCTTTTAAACACTTTGTTTGATTTACAGCCGACAAACAATCAGATATGACTGATCTGGAAGATAATCACTTGCTCTGTTTTTATGGAGCTCATACACAGAGATCATCAAGAGGTAAAAGCAAAACCCACTGGAGATTTAAAAACACAGATTTTGCCTAGCAAAATAAAAAGAAACCTGACATATTTTTTCAAGGATTCTGTCCCTATTTGTTTATCTGAGCAAGTTTATTCTTTGAATGCAGAGCAACTTGTTATGGTTGTAACTGAGATTGTCATGATTGTCTAGTGTTTAGGTTATTTAGCATTTTCCTTACATTTATCTGTTCCTACAATATTCTGTTATTTTTGCCATTTGGCTTATGCCATATTAGTTCACTTCTCTGTGCTCTTTTGTTTTTCATGCTAGTGCTTTTCTTTGCATTCAGCTTTCAAGTTTATTGTGTTCTTTATACTTCGTTTATGTTCTGTTAAATCTGTAAGATCTTTCCTTTGGTTAGATTATTTTCTTGCATCTCTGTTCAGCTCATTCATGTTTTAGTTACCCCTCCCTGTCAGTCATCTTGTAATTAGTTTCATTCAGTCCTCCTGTGCCATGCCATTTAGCCTCCCTGTTTCACCTGTGCGCTGCATCATTTATGCTCTCTCCAGTCTCTGTCTCTCTGCTGGACTATACTGCTATATTCATGCCAAGTTGGTTTATGGCCATGCCTGTTCCTGTCATCTCATGTCTATCTTTACGTTTTTCTTTTCTTTGATTAAGTAAACTTTTCAACTCACCGTGCTGTTTATGCCTGCCTGTCTGCATTTGGGTCCACTCTAAGAACCACACCCTGATAGAAATATTTCCTCTTTGCAGTGTCACACTTTTCTTCAGAAGTGTTTTTCTTCTTAACTTTAGAAAAATATGAAGCTCAAAACTTCTGCTACCTTTGGAAGCCTCTCAGGGTCCCCAGGGTGCCGAGGGATAACCTTCTGAAGCCTCTGAAAACCATAGTCGATGGTTGGTTCATTCAGTGCTGCAGAAAAGAGAGAAACAGAAAGAGGATGAGTAAAATAAACTTAATGGAAATGACACTTAACAGTCCATACTATGCCCTGATATCATATTTCATGTAAAGGTGGACCTGTAAGCTTTTCTGTGGTGGTTCCATCAGTTTGTAAATTGGGAATGGATTTATTTAAACTTTAAACATGCAAAAAAAAAAACCCCAAAAAAACAAACATGTATGCTTGAGGTGAATGGAGAAGACTCAATCATTTTTTAAGTTAGTAATGCATAGTGCAAACCTGATAACAATCGCTCTATACATATCTGCAAGATGTTCAGCAAGACTATATTCACTGAAGGGTGAATTTTGCTCCAGCAATTTTCAACATAATAACTCATGGGATTACTAGGTTCTTCGGCTCCGCAATCTGCTGCAGAGAAAAGTAAAGATGTCTGCAGAACTCAAAGGTTGGTCAAAGTATGCATAATGTCAGCATGTGACAACTGTCCGCACAACACAGATTAAAACAAGAAACAGTAATAAAATAGATTTTCTAAAATAAATAGAATAGAATAAAATAAATAGACAACAAAGCAGCAATGCAAATTAAAATACACAATACAATACAGAGGCAGAGATAAAAAATAAATATAAAACAGATATAAAAACTAAAAATAAAGAGAGCTTTACTTTAGACATGTGCATCCAAAGTAAAAGTGGAGTTCAATTATGCCAAGTTTCCTAACAGGAGTTTGTCAAAGTACAAAGAGGCAAATTCTTTATTTTAAATGGAGCCGTTTTCTGTTTTCTTCAAGCTGAGCAGAGAAGGTATAGATAACCTGGACATAAACATAATACAAGTGAAAAAAGCCAAACATGTTTTAAATCATCAGCATTTCTGTTGAGTGAGTACTTTCAGGTTTGTCATACAAACAACATTAGAAATTGAAAAATTGCAAAAATAAATTATGAAATTGACCGGTGACAACCTACTTTATTCTTGATAATTTGATATTATTTGCATATGTTTATTATGTACAATTTAAAATATAGAGAATAGAATTTTGTGTTTACCCAATGCTTTCCTGATAAAATAGATTTTAGAAGTCTTGCAGATAGAATACAAAAAATATCTATCCATTAACTGCTCACACAAACAAGAAAATGAATATCAAGACTTTTCAGAAAAGCAAAAAAACATTAGTTTTAGGCCCCCTTCACATCAGATTAAGATCGATCTTTGTTCTGCAGGATGTCTAAGACCTTTTGAGTGTTACAGGAGGAGGGAAAATTTGGGAAATTTTGTTTCAGTTTGAAGTTTAGAAATCCAAAATTCTGTGCTTTTACTCAATACTCTAAGCTGATCATTCCAAGGCTCTAAAGCTGTAAGTTTTGTTTTGCTGTCATGCTGTGTCTATTAAAAAAATACGTTAAAAACCACAACTGTAGCTTTTTCCTCCTTGTTATTAAATACAATGCAAGGGCTTTTATTTCACAACATCACAAATATGTTTCGTACTTGAACTGCAACCTACAGAATCCACAACTTTCCTTGTTCACACAGCAACTTATCTGTACAAATTGGAGGTGGACTTGTTACTCCTACATGGTGAATGCAGTCCATAAACAATAACCCCAATGGGCGCCAATGTTTGAGATATTTTGTTATTGCAGCTGGAGAAGTGGCAGGACGTTACGCGTATAGCAACTGAGTTGTCAAAACGTCACAGTAGATTGGACAACTTGAAATCCTGCCAGCCATGTGAGATTATGATGATGATATAGTCTTGGCATGAGGCTACCCCCCTGTCGAATTCTCACATGACCAATCCATATGTGAACACTAGTACCGCCAGACATTTCAATGCTACACCAAGGAGCCAGATATGTTGCCATCTAAAATGCTGCGATGGCACCACAGACGTTTTTGTTACCAGCAAAGCTGTTGAATAAAATTGAAAGTTGCCAAGAAAGGGGATCTTTTAGATGATGTCAAAATCTCAAAATCTGCTGGGATTAAGTGGAGCCAGCTAAATGCCACATGATGTGTGTATATATATATATATATATATATATATATATATATATATATAATATTATATATATATATATATATATAGATAGATAGATAGATAGATAGATAGATAGATGTATATATATATAGATAGATAGATAGATGTATATATATATAGATAGATAGATAGATGTATATATATATATAGATAGATAGATAGATGTATGTGTATATATATATAATATATATATATATATATATATTATATATGCGCTAAAAAGGTTAAAACTGTTGGTGTCAAAAACATCTGTATGATAATGGCACCACAGCTACAATCGGAAAAGGTTTTAAAGAACACTTAGTGCTTCCTTTAATGTTCCAATTACACTCTTCCAAAGTCTTTACCCAATCTATGCGTCAGTCAAGCGGAGCTCTGAAAGCTCTGTCCGTCAGGATAATGTTCGAAGGCTTTATGGGTGTGGGGAGTGTTTCTGAAACTTTTAGTTTATTGATAGATGCTGAGCTTGTGTCATCACCACATTGTTGAACCATGGAAGTTCAGCAAAAAAGAAAGGTGGAGGTAGAAAGTTGTGCCGGATTAATATAACGACGTGTGGGAAGCATAGGAGTGTGTTTGAGAGAATGAAGTCCAAGAGTGCAGCTGCAACGGTGATGTTTGGTACTTTCCACAGCCGGCACTGATAAATTACTTGCAGATGACTGTCCTTTCGCTGTTGTGCAACTGCTTTTAGCATGTGCTATTAGATATATGTTTGTGTTATTATCACATCACACCCAAGTCTCTGGTGTGTATTACGTCCTAAACCGTCTAATTTGTTCGCAACACTACTTTATAAATTATGAGCTGTAGAAAGTCCAGATGTTAAACTGTTGTGGACAGCATTTCCATGTGCTTTAAGGAAGCCCTTTGGGCACATTAAGATTTTATGATTCATATGTGGGAATCACGTGGACATGAATTAAAGGTCAAAGAGGTGGGCCAGAGCAGGCACAAAAAAGATTGACACAAGGGAGTGGTTAGAACAAAAACTGCAAATCTAACCAAGAGCAATGACCTTCGAATTTCATCTTAACATGGAACTTAAAAAAGAAATGCTATTTCATCTTGGTATGAAGTTGTGGCTTAATTTGCCTTTTTTTCAAAATGAGGAGCCAACATTCTGCTCTAATGGGTAGGTTACCCAATTAAAACAGGTTCTGAATGATTTTTCAAGCAAGAACAATGAACAAAATGCAGATATTGTCAGTGATTTTGTTTTGCTTTTCGTTGTCTTATTTTAGTTCAACTGTCTGTTTCACCATGGTGTTTTCTGAAATGTCATCTTCTAAAACACAGTTGTATTTTCTTTAATTTTGTTGTGCTTTTGTTTTTTTTCTTGTGTTTTGCACTTCAGGGACGCAGCATGAATTACTGTTGAACACCCTGACTTATTTAAAGATATCAAACCCTTACTGCACTGGATGTTGATAAACATCTGGATTTCTTTTGTTGTTTTAATTATAGAGAGCAATTTCTTTTTGTTTTTTACAAAACAGACTTAAAGGAAGCAATGCGAGTATGAGAAGCAGGGTGTGAGAAGGAGTAAAGAGGAAGAACTTTGGTAAACATACAGAAACAAGAGCACTCGGTCATGGTTGAAGAAAAACAAAAAAATTAGAAAAACAGCTGCCTAACAGTCAGTGGGATATCAACTGTCAGAATCAACTGCCAGTGTCAGATCCCCTCTCTGAGCATCTCTGGAGACGTTTAACTGATGCGAGCGCTAATATGGCACACGCAAACTCACAGACAAAGAGACAAGCACATACATCATAACACGGCTCAGATTAGTTTTATAGTTTTAATGATTTAGGTCTAAAGTATCTCCGACTGGCTCATCAATAATGGAACAATGTTTCTTTAAGAGCAAAATGATGTGTGAATGTTTGTCTGGATGGATTTATAATGCCTTGCACAAGAATTCATAAGCGCTGCACTTTTCCATAAATCTTAATGTATTTTAGTGGGATTATATGTGATAGACCAACACAAAGTAGCAAATAAATGGAAAGGGAAGGAAAATGAAACATGGTTTATGCTTTTTCCTGACAAATAAAAACATAAAAAGTATGGCGTGTCTTTGCATTCAGCCCTCTTTACACTCATACCCCAAAATAAAATCCTGTGTGACCATTTGCCTTCAGATATGACTTAATGATTAAGTAGACTCCACATGGGGTATTTAATCTCAGTACACTTGGTCTGTGAAGGCCTCGGGGCTTTGTTGGAGACCATTAAAGAATGAACAACATCATGAAGAGACAGGGCAAGGACAAAGCTGGAGAGACGTTTAAAGCACAGGTTATAAAAAAAATGTTTAAGCTTTGAACATCTCATGGAGCACCGTTTCATCAGTTATCCAGAAACCAAAAGAATGTGGTACAACTCCAAGCCAACCATGACACGGCCATCCACCTATACTGACTAACAAACTTAGGAGAGAAGTAATCAGCAGCCAAGAGGCTAATGGTAATTCTGGAGAAGCTGCATAGATCGACAAGTCAGATGGGAGAAACTGTTTTTCAGAACATCTATTATTTGTCCACAAGTCATGTAGGGGCCACAACAAACATTTGTTTGAAGGTGCTCTGGTCAGATGAGGCCAAAATTGAAAATTTTTGCCTAAATGCAAAATGTTACCTGTGATCAAAAACATTGTAGGCTACCCTGAATACATGGTGGTGGCAGCATCACACTGTAGGGAAGCTTTTTTTCAGCTGGAACAAAGAAGGAGGTCAAAGTTCATGGGAAGATGGATGGAATTAAATACAGGAAATTAATGGAAGAAATCATTTTAGAGGTTGCAAAGGATTTCCCTCTCTAGATGTGCAAAGCTGGTAGAGACATACCCCAAAAGACTTGCAGCTGTAGTTGCAGTTAAAGGTGGTTCTACAAAGTATTGACTCAGTAGGAGCTGAATACAAATGCACACCACAATTTTTATTTGTAAAGAAAAAACACAACAACTCTGAATTGAAACTGAAAATTTTCATATATTCTTCCTGCACAAAAACAAAATCTGTATAAGAGCAAGAGAAGTTGTCCAGTTCATTATTCATCAGCTTAAAAAGCAGAAGTACAGCCACCAAAGGCATGCTCTCCATTAAAATTCTGACCCACATACCCTAAACACTTATTGTGCTCCCCCCCAGTTTTAATAGGCAGTACTTGCTTTCAAAATTTGGAGAAACGAAAAGCAGATGTTTTTCGGAGTAAAATTTATTGTTTTGTTTAGCAAGAACAGCTCCAGCAGAACACATAAAATCAGCCATAAATATGTTGTCGTGGCACATAGTTCATAAAAACACAACATAAACACTTCATCAGAGCGAATGACACTGAGACCTGAACCTGTGTCATCTCACTAATTCTGCACTCCTGCTGCTCCCCTGAAACCATCTCAGCACGAATCCCTCCAACTCTGCTTTACCTCCCCCATCATCCTTGTCTTCTGCTTCGTTTCCTACCTCCTCCTCCTCCTTAACTACACCTTCTGCCACTTTCATCCATCCATCCGCTCAACCATCACTCCTCCACACCCTCCTCCTTCACTCTTGTTCTTTCCCTTAGAGTCCAGAGCCGCCATCAGATCAATACTCATAGAAGTTTCATGAGGACAGACCATCCAGTGGTGCTCCACCATGAAATGTGAACAGAGGAGGGAGAGAAAATAAAGAAAAGAGGTGAAAAATGGTTAAAAAAAAGAAAAGTGAAATCTGGAATATGTTGTGATCAGCTTTTGTCCAATTGTGTTTTTCTCATCATCTTTTGCTAGTACTGAAACAAAGGAATCCACAGATGTGGAAAAAAAGGGAGGGAAAAGGTTAAGGCTGAAGCTGGGTGGGTGAAAGGACAAAGCGGGCTGATGTAAAAACAGCAGAAGAAGGAGAAGGAGGAGGAAACGAAGAGGAGGTGTGGTGATATTGATTCTCTGGCCAGCCAGCAGTTCAATACCACTGAATTATTGCTTCATTCTTCCCCTTATGAGATGAGATCTCTTTCTCCTGAGCTCACCATCTCTGCACGGTTGTACATGTGTGTATCTGCATGTGTGTACCACTGTACTGTATGTGTGATCCACTTATGAGGGGATCGATATTTAACAATCTGGTTTTAAAAGTCCATCTGTCTTTCTGGCGCTGTATCTCTTTTACTACACTTCAGCTTCTTCTTGTCTCCCTTTGAGATTGCAAACGTGAAGATCAAATGTTTCAAAAAGAGAAAGAAAACAAAATTTTTCCCAAAGTTTGATATGCTTTACTCAAAGTTTTCAGTCCATGACCGGGCTTGAGATTTCCCATTGCGGATTTATTTACTTTGTTTGTTAACATTGGAATCTGAGTGTACACATTTATTGATTGTCACTTTGCACCGTTGAGTGTCTTTACATCAGTGTGTGATGTAGAGAATGTTAATTTTTTCCATCAGGCGGATGAAGGAGCCATACGGCACCATATTCACTTGTGTGTGTGTGTGGACTGTTTAAATGTGGTAGACCATCTGTTAACCAGACTACTCACCATCTTTCCCTCATATCAGTCTGATTTACAATTACTTTCAACTCCTGCCCCTGTTTCAAAAACTGTGTGGTAAGTTGTGTAAGACATGACCCTGCAAGTGTGGCATTCAGTGTTGCTTTTTACATGTGTGTGTGCCTATGAGCATGTTAAATCGCACAGCCCTCACACCCAGAGGCAACCACAGTAAAAGGATTGAAAAACCACAAGTAGCCAATCAGCTTTCACTGCCGGGACCTTCCAGAGACAAGTCAACCTTGAGGCAGGGTCATGCAACCGCAGTAACGGATCGTGTTTCCTGGGTCACATGTTGAAGCGATCAGCCAATCGTCGGGTCACCGGGGGTCACCCCCGTCCAATAGCAAAAAGAGTTCGATGCCAGACGGACCAATTACCTGCCGGCTAGCCCCAGGGTCCGTCTAAAAATGTTTTAGATGAATAACACTAAAGCAGGCACATATGCAAGTTTTGAGACAGCGCCGATTAAGACCTACTCACACGGTCAGCAAAACAAATATTACAGTATCATCTTACTAAAACGTTCTGGGCTAGTTTTGATCCGGGCTTGAAAACCCTATTATTATTAAGTAACTATAAACGGCGGTTGATCTGCAGCACCCTTTTAGTAAAACAGTATATAAGAAAGCATAGAAATAAATGGCTGTTTTGGAGACTTGGTCACCAGTCAAGATGCCAGTCAAGGTTTCTAACTTTCCATAGTCTCCGCCTCACTTCCTTGTTTTAAGATAAAATTAGAGCGTCATCCAGCCTTGTTTGTCATGGTTCCAGTTGTATAAACATATTAATTATACAGTAGCTCCGAGTGTAGATGTAGGCGAATTTAGGCTATTTTTATAGAGATTTTCTGACTTATGAAGATAAACATTTTTACTTTAATGGTACGATATCTTTTCTTTTCGATTCTGAAGAGTGGCTAAGACAAATGAGCCTATATGTCTTATAGTTATACCCTGAAATATGAGGTCATGTATCCAGTTAAGCTCAAAATTCATCATACCCCTGCCAGATTTAGATTTTAAATTATTTTCATTCAATCAGGAACTTTCTTTCTGATAGGAAATGAGACAGATATGATACAAAAATTTAAAAGCAATATCAGTATTGGAAAAAAATAAAACTGTTTTTATTTAAATTTAGCACAAAAAAAACCTAATTATTTATAATTTAATTCAATCCAGTTTATTTACATAGCACCAATTCACAATACATGATGTCTCCAGGCACTTCCGTCAAAGTCTATTCAGTTGAATCATACAGATTTTAAATCTGGTACATACATTCCAATTAATCCTAACTATCAAACAGTGCAGTCAAATTTCATTTAATAATCAAATTGGTTGAAAAGTTTTTCTATGTAAGGAAACTCAGTAGATTGCATCAAGTCAGTGACTCGCAGCATTCACTCCTCCTGGATGAGCATGTAGCGACAGTGGAGAGGAAAACTACTTGGCATTACAGCAATCAAACCGTCCTATAACTGCTGATCGGCATTTTGCATGTTTCTCCTGCAAAGCCATAGAAAGCCTTCTTGCTGTATATGTGCCATTTGTACAAACTTGTATTTATACAAGTTTAAATTTTTACAATCATTTGGAGTCCTTATTATCATTAACATTACGGTGTGTCAAGCTTTCCCGATCAAGTTTTGGGGAAAATTTTAAAACAAACCTTAAACATGTTTCCAGAAACCTAACTGGATGTTAGCTAGGATCTAAAACTTCAGAACATTCATAGTCCAGGAAATAAAACTGCAAAAAAAAATAATTGCTGAATTTTTGGGACACAGCTTTAAACTTCAGCTTGGTAAAGGGAATCCTTTAAAGCCACAATGGTTCGTGTCCAAGTGCAGCTTTTAAGAGGGGCTGCGCAATGTATCAAACTGTCATGGCAACATCAATGTGTGCAATACAGCAACCCCAAAAGACTGCCTGCATTCAATATTTGACCATCTATAATAGTTTAGGTACCAAGCATTAACAATCTGCATGCAAATAATACATTTGGTCCATTAGATGGACTTTCACTGCCTTCAGTGCCCAAACCTGATATAGGTTTCAGTGGCTGAAATGTCAAAATGCCCACACCACTTCGTGATAAAAAATAAGAGGAAGGTTGAAGAGAATCTGCGTCAACAAAAAACCAGACTGTTTTTGCAATATTAAATTAAAAAATTCCAACTGAATGTTAAATATTGCACATCTCTGGTCTCATTGTTAATTTGATTTGTTAAAGTTTAACACCATTGAATTTGTGACATGTGTCCTGGTCATCTGAGAGTGCTCCAAGTTCCTTAAAGTGCAATGAGTCTCTCGTGCTTAGCTTTGTTTGTCAACAAAATGTATACAACATTCTGTGGCTTTAACTCTAACTCATCAATGTATTGGTGAAGGTAAAGAAATATAGCTCAATGTGTCATCAGAAAGTCAATAGCTGTATTTGATAAACATTTCGGTTTTCTATTGTGTCAGTTTCCCCCTTGGCCACATGAATTAGATGTCTAATGCTGTAAGAATGCTTGTTATCCAAATTATGATCACTGGCCATTCTAACCAAACTAAACAAAGTCAATCAGCTTGAGATGCATCGTTAAATTGACTTTTGAAGGGAACATTTTTCAGTTTGATCAGCCCTGCCCAATGACCAGCTGCTAAAAATCTCAAACAATGGCGAAAGGAGCGTTTTTTTTTTGCTGCTGTTTGAGTTTTCCTGTTACCTAGTTTCAGCAAAAGGACTGGCTGACAGCAAGTGTAGCTAAAAAATCCCTTTTTTGATTTCCATGTTTACTGTTTGGAGGAGGGTGAACATTGCCTGTCAGCTGAATGAGGAACACCGCATTGCTGGTCAGAGGCACAACAAGCTGGTGGAAACAAAATGTAAAAATGTTTGATCACGGATTTTGGATTTTCTTAAATTTTGCAGGGCATACGAGCTACCATTACATGGATCTGATGAATTATCCTTGTTACAGATTCAGGGTGTTTTTCTGGACCTGGTCAACAGTGCTCTTTTTTAGACTCGACAATCAGCAGTCAAATACACAGGTGGCCAAATATATCTCTAAGACCAGTCAAAATGAGCTTGACTGCATCTGAGAGGTTTGTCTATAAAAGATTGGGGATTAAATGTTGGAAGTGTCATTTTTTGTTGTGCAAGCCAAAGAAACGACAGATGTTTCGACAGATGTGGCTTGTCTGAGCCAGTGCATGGATGTACTCAGGTATGTCACTGAATGCACGGCAGTGGTGGGATTTCTGAACTTTTTCCTGCTAGAAGTTAGGTCTGCAGAGGAATCTGAAAAGCTCCTGGAAAAAGCTCCTGCTTTTGAAACTGGAAAATAAACTTAAGGCCCAGACTTATGATGAAGCTGCTGTGAATGGAGCATCCTCCGGTTAGGAGGTTAGACTGAGGGACGCCTTTCCTCAAGCACACTTTGTGCACTGTCATGTCCATCACTTAAACCTAACAGTCATGCTCATTGCTTGCACCTGTAAGAAGATTTTTCGCAAAGTATCTGCTTTTAGGATTTTTTTTTCCAAATCACCTAAAAGAACTGCTGTCCTGAAAGGAGTGTGCAGCACTGGAACAAACTTCAAGAGCCACATGGTGCAGACCGTGCTTGAACAGAAAGAAATCCTGAAGGTATGCTTCTGACTTGGGACATCAGCTCAATCTAACAAGCTCGTTGTTTTTACACATTTCTTATGGACAAAACATTTATTTTCTTTTTGTCTTTTTTTCAATGTGCCTTTCAGCATGTGGACATTTTCTACAACATTCTCTAAAAAACAACCACAGATCGTCCAAAAACAAAACAGACCTTGGAAAATTTTCCACAGTCCATAAATGATCTGAAGGAGTCGCTGACCATGGAGGAACCAAACTCAGATGGAGATGCAGTTGCAAAATAATGATGGAGCAATCAAAGGCTCACTTTAAGAAGGCCCAGCACTTAAACTTATTTGAGCTTACTAACCCTGATCTGTTTTTGGATTTTAATACCAGTTTTCCACAGAAGAAATTGGAAGCTGCATGTGGAAATTTCCTGATGATCTGCAAAGAAAAAGGCGAACTGATGTTGATGTAGAGCAGGACGGAGTTTGCAGGGGTAACTTTTGACCCATCACTGCTAAGGATGCTGACGGAGAACGATCTCGATTTCATTCCCTTTAATCCATGTGATTAGTATTGTGTCAAGGATTGTTAAGAAATGTGGTGCAGTCTTATGCAAAGCTGTTTGATGGGGAGCGATCAGCTGAAATAATTGCAGTTCAAACTCTTAATGCAGGTCCGTTAAGTGTTGGACAGTTCTGACAGATGCTTTCTGTAAGCTTGGATTTGGTGGCGGTTTATTTTGTTGTTGTTGTTTTGCTTTAAAGGACATAATGTTTTAAAGCAGATTTTCTTTCAGGGATACTTCAGTTGTTGGATAACAATTTGCAACATTTAATTGTATATCTGTATATCTGTTAGCCCATTCGACAAATATCACCACAAGCCGCCATTGGTAAGTGATATTTAAGACATATTTATAAACAATGACTGTCGAAGACAGGAAACTTGAAAAAGATTACTTTAAATGCTGCTGATTTCTTCGTATGGTTCTTAAAGATAGAACATAATAGGACACAACCTGTATAGGGAGGACAAAACTTTACGCAAACAAAATATCAGAAATTGGCCACAAAGTTCTGATTAGTCGAGCTCTATAATCAACAGTAAAAAACAAACAACAAAAAGACAAGGTCAAAATATAGTTTGAAAGAACATATTACAGCTATAGTTACTATAACAAGAAAACAGTCACAACTAAAGCCATTACTACTTAATGTCATCCTTATTGATCAGGTTTAAATCTTTATCTTCAGCTAATAGATGGCGTCATTAACTTTCCACTGCCTCTAAATGTTCATACAGCAGCAAATTTCTCCTTTCTCCCCCTCCTCCTGACGTCATAATTATGGTGTGTTGGAGCCATGTTGAGCAGCGGATCAATACCAGACATAACATCACCTCCATCCATTTCCACATATAAGTGGAAATGGATGGAGGTGACACACACACACACACACACACACATGTTTTCTTCAGCTCTTCACTTTAGCAGGAAAACACTCATTCACTGTGAAAAACTGCTCCAGAAGTCACACACTCCTTTTCAACATTGTGTGGAGTTTGTGTATGTTTAATGTGTGCGTTTGTGTGTGTGTGTGTTAGTAAACTGGGTGTTCTGGATGATTTCACTAATAGTTTCAGTATGCGGGCCTATAAAGAGCAGACTGTTTAATTGTAGCTGGTTTTTAATGAGCCTCTGATTATGGCAGCATTCTAATGAGTGTGGGTCGTTAATGTTGACTAATCTGCAGTCATTAGTTCAACACTGTCTGGCCTGAGACTGAACTGTAACTCAGAGATGCTGTTCAGACACACACATATGCAGGCAGTTTCTCAAACACAAAGGCAATCGTGCATTTCTGAAAATCAACTCTGGACCAACTGTTAAAAACCTAACACCATTGCCAGCAGCTAGGAACAACTACTTGTACTGTCTTTCTTTGGACTTACCTGTGTATATGAACCTTCCTGGTGTGCCTTTGCAGAACTGTTTGGACTTGTAAGACAGAGTGACCTCTACAACCCCAGGGATGTGTCTGGGAGGTGTCTGCACCCGAATGGCGTGAGGCGTTATCAGCTGTGGGACAAGGAGAAAGAGTTGCTGCACAAGTACTAAATTGTAACAATGCAATGTTTACATCACAGGTCTCAAATTTTAAGTTTGTGAGTCAAGGATGACATGAATTGTCTTCTGCTGCCTCTCCGGTTATCTTACAACAATGTTACCAACAGTTATCAGACCTTCACTAGAATGTTTCCAGTCTGCAAAATGCCCCTATTTATATTGGAGGTTTCGGCACCTCCGTCATCGTTTCAGCCTTGTTATAAAGAAGTAAACATCATCAGTGCTTTTATCAGCTTATAGGCAGCGTTACAGGATGCAAGTGAAGGGGTGCGTTCTGTGTGCGTTGAGTGTTGCATGCTATCCTGCACAATACTATTAAAAAAACACAGCCATCTGTGCACATATTTTGGCAAGTGCATTCAGAAAGTATCTTGCACACAAATTCCCTCCCAAATCTATCCTCATCATTTCTAAATGTGATGCCTGTTCCTTCATTTTTGATGGAGTAAAAAATAGATCTTGCATTTCAACTGCAGCCTGAATATCTCAGCTTCCCTCAGTCTCTAAGGAACCACCCTATATGTGCAATTTGGAGGTGTGAATCTTTCTACCTATCTGGGAGCTTATTCTATGAAGGGTCTAATGCCTACTGATCTCTGTTCGATGGAAATGATCATGGCTTTGTGTTAACTGGTGTGAAGATTTTGGATTGAGCAGCTTTGTAAGTTCTTTTGTTTGCAGCCAGAGCAGGGGCCAGACAGGATGTCCATAAACAGTTTGCTTCCAAAGTCCTTGAAATGTGTAAGTTTCTGTATCATCATGTCACCAATCAGTGATACTTCTAAAACGTACCGGACGTTTTTATTATAGCTTTACGATACATCACAGACATTCTAGTCAGCTAGGAATATCTAGTCCACAGATGCTTAAAATGTCCACCATTTTGGTTTATTTCTGTGCAAAAGGATGCAAAACCTTTCAGTTGAGTCAAATCGATGAGAATTTTGTTTTTGTTCTAGACTTTTTAGTGGAAAATGTATTGTTTCTTTGCTTTATGTATGCTGCCATTTTTGGAATAAAATGTATTAAATGTATTCAATTCAATTTTTTTGATGTCAGCTCAACCCTTTCTCTGATCACTACAGGTTAGTTACACTTCTGTGCAGAGACCTAACCGATGAGCAAATTGCATTTGTAGTTAGGTAAAAAATCAATATCATTGGTCTAATTTGGTCCACCAGAGCAGCCTCTGAGCACCATTCAAGGAATGGAATACCATTTTTTCCCAAGGGTTTCACCCATTCTGTGTTTGTGTATTACTGGTTGAGAGTAATTTCAAAAACTTGATTCATACATTTTTGGTAATAAATTGAACCAAGCCCACCTCTGAGCCTTCCCAGGGAACATTTAATAGTCTGAGCATTTAGTTGTGTTGCAACTACACCACCAAAAGGCCTGCTGATTGTCAGTTTTCCCTCAAACTGTTTTCTTTGTGCACACTAAAAAACTAACTTAAAAAAGCAAACAAGAGTAAAAGTTAATTCTCTTTCTGGACATAGTAAATTAACTAAAATTACAGCAACAGAGAACAAGAGAAAAAAAGATGGTGAAATATAACAGCAGCAGAGTTGTTAGAAAGACAAAACATTACACTGGCAAAGTGTTTTGACTGCATTTGCATTTGCAAGAGCAGCTATTATAACCACATCCTAACCAACGGTCTACAAAGTGTGGCCGGCGGGCCATTTGAGGCCCTTGCAATGATTTTGTTGAACCCCCATCATTCATTTGGAAATGGTACAAATTTGTGCCTGCAAGCACAGGGAGCTGACACAGATGGAAATTTTTTTGGTTTGGTCTGAAGTTGTTGAAAAGATTTGATGTGGTGAAAGTGAAAAACTTGGAAAAACTTGGAAAAGACTAAACATATGGAACTGAGAATATAGAATATTAAAACCAATCAACCCACACATTTTGGGGAAATTATATGCTTTTCTTACAGTAAGACAAAGTCTGAGACCATTTAAATATTTCAGACTATGATATACTGATCTCCTTTTTTACAAAGCTACTTTGTTAATTTCATTAAAATACGTCACATTCAATGTATCATTGAGCAGGTAAAACAAAAAAAAATCCATTTAAATTAGTAGTTTGTGGCCCAGGAGTACTTTCAACTTCATGATTTTTCAACTTTATGATTTGGACGCCACTGATCTAAAATGTTTGCTGTTAAAAAAAGGGCATAGAAAAAACTAGCTCAGTTGCAATCTCAGTGAGAAATCCACAGGTAGGAAACAGAGATGCAGATTAATTAAAACTGGCAACTGTGCAATCATGTCCCACACTGATGTAGTTCAGCTGTGTTTTCCTGCCTTGGAATCAATAACCAGTTTAAGTGCAAATGAAAAATTTGGTTGGCAAAAACTCCTCTGAATACCGCCTGAGTAACGCTCAGAGAGCTGAGTCAGTTTGAACTGAGACTCTGTACACATGTTAGTGTGTATAAGTGCAACTCTCAGCACTGTAAACAAACCCGTCAGCCCTTAATAGACACACACATACGTGCACACACACAACCATCCCTGTATGCCTGTATTTTACACACACACACACACACACACACACACACACACACACACACATACACATAAAAAAACACACACAAACAGACACCCATATAGAGACACTGTTGTTGTTGGATGGCAGCCACGGTCACTCGGCGCACACCGTGAGTGGAGTCAGAAGACAAATAAACACTTTGTAGAGTGGGGAAAACTAAACTGTGATAATGAGCTGTGTGTGTGTGTGTGTGTGTGTGTGTGTGTGTGTGTGTGTGTGTGTGTGTGTGTGTGTGAGCATTCAGCCGATGGCTATCAACATATGCTGATTTGATCAGTGCTCCGAAATAAAGAGGGAGAGGGAGTGTGGGTGAGGTAGAGAGGGGTGGTGGTCTCTGGTTGGTAGGGACTCATTAGGGAGGTAAACATCATTTAAAGAAACATTAAAACACACACACTTGATCACACACAGTTAAGAGCCAGACTATGGAGAAAAGTATGTTTTCACATTAAATTACTTCCAACGGTCAGATGGAGCTCATGGCTAAAGGGCTGAATCAACGCAGAGACAGGCTGATCAACTGACCTCGCTCCAAACCAGCATGGTACCGAAGATAACTTGGAGGCCATCAAAGAAGTTGTCGCCTATGATGATGACTGTAGCGCCCCCTGTAGTCCACCCCTCGCTGGGACTGATGGCTTTAATACAGGGAGCTGCTCCTGGAGGGAAAATGAAGAGAAAGAATTAAACACATTAACATGCTTCTGAAAATAAATAGCATGTAAAACCAAGAAAACTTTGTTCCCTTGAAGACATAAAATGTTACTTCATTTGTCATTGCTGCTGTTAAAACCTTTAGCTCTTTAATTATTCCTGCCATGCCTCTAAGTTCTGGTTGAACTAAAGATCCCAACATAACAGAAGACACAATGCATACACAATGAAGTAAGACACAGAAATCTTTTAAACAGCAATCACTTTAAGCAAGATTAGGTTAGGAAGAAATAGATTTTGAAATGTTAAGTGTGGGCTTAAAGATATTGTTAATATACTTTATTTCAACCCTTGTTAAAAATGTGTAAAAGCCTTAAAATTAGTCAGTCAGTCAGTCATTTTCTACCGCTTATTCAATAGTGGGTCGCGGGAAAGCTGGTGCCTATCTCCAGCAGTCTATGGGCGAGAGGCAGGGTACACCCTGGACAGGTCGCCAGTCCATCACAGGGCAACACACAAACAACCATGCACACACTCATTCATACACCTAAGGGCAATTTTAGATTGACTAATTAACCTAACAGGCATGTCTTTGGACTGTGGGAGGAAGCCGGAGTACCCGGTGAGAACCCACGCATGCACGGGGAGAACATGCAAACTCCATGCAGAAAGACCCCCGGTTGGGAACCCAGGACCTTCTTGCTGCAACAGTGCTACCAACTGCGCCACCGTGCAGCCTTAAAATTAATTAATCTTTTTTGCAGTAAAGCAACCTCACACACAAAAAACCCTACCCTTATTTTTAATAACATTCATTCAGTAAACAAATAAATCTACGTTAGGAAAGATTGAGAGAGTCTAGGAGTTATGGAACTAGGATAAACAAGGCTGGATGAAGACCCAAGATTATTTTACCACCATGCACAGCTGAGAATGATAACCGAGGTAAAGAAAAGCTTGCAGTGCATTGGCATCTGGGGGTCACCAGTTCTTCATAACACCATTTTAAGGCATTTGTACAGATCTTCAACAGGGATGAAGGGCGTTAACTGCGCTAGCTGTCATGCAATAGAATCCCCTTTATTTATTATTGGTAAAAGTGTTTTGTTCAGTTTTAGCTTTGACATATCAATTCAGATTTGAGCCAATTCCAAATTTGTTTTAAGAACTGTATGAGAAGAAGCTAGAGGAACAGCATTAAAATATCTTTATTTTCTGCCTTTTTGCCATGACCAGTCACTAACAGTTTATACTAGGAGCAGAGGTGACTTTACACTGTGTGTGTAAGAGAGCAGCCAATGTACAATATGAATTTATTATTTTAAACTTAGAGAAAACTGTTACTGAGTTTACATTTTAAACTGCCTCATGTTATATTAGCAGTTAGTGCAGCTAGCATTAATAAAATGGTGGTCTTTGTGTACAATCCTAGGAGAATGTAGATTCTTACCTTACCTCTGGCTGCCAGCATTTCTATATCTAACATGTCTATGGCAGATTGAGGTTTAAATATCAAAACGATAACACTGAGCAACTTGGCTGTTTTCTTTTCAGCCTTCCTGTTATTTGCTAAAAGTCTTGCTCTCCTTCATTTTCTCTTTGCCTGAATCAACCAGACATGTAGAAATTAGTTCCGTTATAATCAACTACTTAAATGTCTGCAATTCATTTGACTTACTTTGCCAACCACTTTACTGAGCCTAAAAATAGCTAACATTAAGTCTTCTTCAGACGGTAACAACTTCCACACCAAAGACTGTTATATGGTGTGGTCACTGATCAGAAAAAGATTGGATTTTTGAGTTTCCAACTAGCTGGTTACTGACCAGGACCGGTCAAGTATAACATGATTTGCGTCACCAGTCGATGTCTCTGTGAATCTCTCCTAAAAACCACTAAAAACTGCTTTATTGCTGCAGTAGCTTCAAGCTCATGTTCTATACACAAGTCAATGTGTGGAAAAATCTCAGTGTGTCATGTTCACATTGATATGCTAGAACCAGAAATTTTATTTAAATGACTTATATAAATCATATATTTAATTATTGGTTTTGTCATCAATCATGGTTTTCACATGGATAAAAGCAGCAAAAACATTTTTTTAAATGTCCAGTGTTTTTTAACTTTGTTGTAGACAGGACCCGAGTTTGCTTATCCAAAAATTTGACTGATGTGAGATTAGAGATATAACACTAATAAAAACACACACAGATGGTTCAACATGCATCATATTACTTCAAACAGAACAGACACAGTCAGCTCAATGTCGCTTCAGTACCGACTATTGTGATTTTAAGCACATTTGATCCAATCCTACAAAAGTCTGCCTGTCTGTCAAAAATCAGCTCTAACTCTAATGCAAGTGTGTGATTATCAGCCTTCAGCTGAATGACAACATCAGCTCTCAGTCTGGGTTTGTTCATGAGAAAATATGTATAATGATATTAGACTAGAAACACACACATACACAGCAGCACACCATGCACTGTGTGCGCAGTAAGTTGGATTAGCCAGATGGAGGGGCAGGAATCACCTGATAGGATTAAACCATCAACCATCTGGTGGCCATGCTGCTCACACTCACATGCACACACACAGGCTGGTGTTACCGTGTTCTAGATAAGATGGGGTTCCCTCCACGGGGTCGAGCCTGCGGGCCCGCCGGCCATGCTTCGAGTTGTTGTGGACGAACATATTGTCAGAGACTGCCAGGACATGTCCCTCCACGCTCACCGTAGTTGAAACAACCACCTGAGAGGCAGGGGACGGGATGAGATGTGGACGGCGAGGACATGAAAGAGGAGTGAATCATATCAGGAGCCAGAAAAACAGATAAACGAGAGAGGAAAGAGGTGAAGAATGACAAAAAAGAAAAGTGAGGCATTAAAACACCAAAGGTCTACAGATTGTCACGAAGAGAAGTTTAAAGCATTAAGCTGTGAAAAGCTCTTTAAATGTAACCAGTTATTACTGCTATTACCATCACCCTCTATTCACCCTAAGTCACTGTGACTGCAGGTTTATGTGTGTGTTAGTGTGTGTGTGTGTGTGTGTGTGTGTGTTCGTGATGGGTCCAGCCTTTAATTATCTACCAGGGAAACAGAGCTGTCTTTTCCTGGTTCCAGTACAATAGAGCTGCGCAATTAGAGGCGCAGATACGGTCACACACGTGGTACTGTTTGACTCGGCCTGTCCTGTCCCCTCCCCTACACACACAACCTCACACACAATTACACACACACACACACTCATGCACGGTAATAAATCTATCAGTATCTTCTGGCCGTCCAGTATATCCACTCAACCTGAAGTGGTGTCTTCCTGATTGTGTTGCAGCCATGAAGATAAGGAAATAATAGTGGCTGCGCTGTCTTAAATCTTACACACAGCCCCTCACCACATTTTTTTTTATCTTACCCTCCTCCCCCTCCCTTCTGTCTCCTCGATTTGTGGGTATATTTATGTTATGACTATTCAGGGGTCAAGATCTCAAGCTTCCTCTAAAGACACTGATAGTTTATTTACTTACACACATTCCAGTGCTAATGTGACAGCCATAAATTTATGTATATTATTATGTGTTGTGTCCGTTGTAAACAGAAGAGGGAGGAAAAGAGAACTAGACAAAGATAAAGAAGGCTTGTACCTGGAACCTTCTCATGTCTCTTGGGTTCCCAGCATTCTTTAAGCAGTTCTGGTTGCACTTGAGGAAAAACTTTAGGAAAAATCTGTTGAGACACAAAGGTAAAAGGACAAATTTACTTAACAGTGAAGCAAAACAAATATGGTTTCCCCTTACGAACTGGAACCACAGTCTCAAACATGGGGTAGATCTAAAAAGAGAGAGGGTGACATTAATATTTTAGAGTTCCTGAAGGTAAGAATTAATCTCTTTGTGAAGTTTACTTATAGATATGAAGAGAATAACTTTGTTTAAGCTCTTATATCTACAGGAGCTATTTTGAAATGCCATAAAAAGACATTGGATGATGGCTAAGAAAAAGAAGCAAAGGAGCACATTTGAGGAAAATCTGGTAAAAACACATGAGAATCAGAAAGTTCATGTTTGAGAACACATTCAAGTTTTATGCTTTTGCAAATTTAAGTGTAAAAGCATCAAAACTGTAAACATGTTTGTTCAAACAACAAAAAAAACTTCCCACTCTTTTCATTTTTTATAAAAATGAACATGAATACGTTTACAGCTGCTGCCTGACTGTGAATAAAACTACAGGGAAGTATACAAACTAACTAAACTGTCTTAAATTTTGTAAGTCCGATTCTTCATTGTTTTATTGGGTTTTTTACAGATAGCATATATTTTCTATGCAATTATATGTTCATAAAAAGAAGAAATGCTTTTCAAAGTGCGGTGTGCATGTTTATCCTCCCCCTTTATTCTAATACCCCAATAATAAATCAATTACTCAGTAAAACAAATCCAACTCTATGTCATTCAATCCCAGTATAAATACATTAGTAAACAAAAAGCATCATGAAGACCAAGGAACATTGCAGACAGGTCAGGGAAAAAGAAAAATAACCTTAATTGTTTTTTTCAGGTCATAGAACCACCTCCGCAGAGTTGAACATCTCATAGAGCAATGTACAACCCATGTATAGGATAACAGCAAGCCTACCAAGACATGTCATCCATCCCATCCACCTAAACTGACAGGCAAAGCAAGGTTAGTATTAATGAGAAAAAAGTAGCCAAGAGTCCCATTGATACTGTGGAGGAGACAGACAGACAGTTTATGAATCTGTATTACAGAATAAATCAAATTCACAGATGGTAGTGAATGATGTGAGCCAGCTGGCCAGCCTGGCAGAAGCACCAACACAAATATATGTCTTCATGTTGAAGCAACAATAAATATAAAAATAGTTACTCTGAATTCTGTCAAAATCCTGTTCCTTTGTGTCTTTCTCTCTTTTTTAAAACACATTTTGAGGGTACAGTCAGCATCTTGTTGTATTTTTCAGAATAACTTTAACACAACTGATCAAAAGACTCCAAGTGAATTACCAAGTACCACAATTACGTACAGTATATTCTAATAGCCTTGCCAGCTCATTTGAAGCTCACCTTGCGGTGTGTTGGTTAAACTGGACTTAAAGAATGACTACCACTATTTTTCTAACAAAAGGATAAAAACATATCAAAGAAAAAAACGAACATTACAGTCAAAACCATATATTAATACTTTAGGCTTCATTGCAATTAGGGTTGTACTTTCACTCTGTTATTTGGAGTTCAATAAAATTCTTTCAAATTTTGAGAATTTTTACATTTTGGTAACTTCTCCATTCCCTTGTGGCCGAGCCTGGTGCTCCAATGTTCTAAATATGACAGCCTTTGTATTGGACCGGCAGGAAAAAGCAGAGGTGTGCAATCATGTGCATGTGCAAACATGCACTCAGCATGTATGTGTGTGACGGTGCAGCAAAGCTTAGTGGCAGGTCTGGGTGTAAAACTCTGCATTAACGAGCTCAGGCTTCGTTAGAACAGCGGCGCTGGGATCCTGCATGCTTAATTATCCTGACCCCCCACCTCTGGGTGACAGCCTATCACAGCGGAGGACAGCCAGGGTGACCCCAGCTGACCTCTCACTGTCTAGTTCTCCTCACAACACTAGAATAGCGTTAACATGGCCACCTCAACTGACCCTTCTATTGGAGATCTGTGTGTAAAAGAAACCAACTGGGAAGCTCGCACACTCACCAGTTCATGTTCTTAATACATGCTAAGGCCATAGCAGCAGTAAGAAAAAAGTTCAGCTCTAGAATAAAGTCTTGTTAGATGAAATGTGTCAGTTATTGTGCCATGAATGCATTTTCCACATTTGCATGATAATCATGTCCCTGCTTGCTTATGTTTTTCTAATTAAAACACAATAAATAACACTGTAGATGCAATTTTCGAAGTTTATATGTAATACCTATTTTAGGCCTGTTTTTGGTACTTTTTGGGTCTGGAAATATCTCCACAGGTGGAAACATTTATTCAGGTCACAGTCACAGGATGGATGAAAACCCCAGAACAGTTTTTAACTGTTTACATCAGTGCTCTTAATCCAGGCTTGACTTTCTTTCAAAGTCTTTGAAACTTTTAAGACAACCGACTCTGGATGTGCAATGACAGTGCATGCAAAGCATTGAACATTTTCACATTTTGTAACGTTACAAACAAAACTGAATTAGTATGTTACAGACACAAAAAACACAAATTAGGGCATACTTGCGAGGTGGAAGAAAATAATATATGGTGTTAAAGGGTTTACAAGTCAAAATCTGAAATGTGTGGCATACCTTTGCTTTCAGCTGGCCTGAGTCAATATACAACCTTCCACTGCAAATACAGCTTTTTGTCCTTTAGAGTACATTTCCTCCAGCTTTCCACATTCAGAGACTGAAATCTTTTTCCTGTTCTTCTTTGCAAAATAGCTCAAACTCGGTTAGATTGGATGGAAAGCATCACTGAACAGCAATTCTTTCAAGTCTTGCCACAGATTTTCAATTGAATTTAGCTCCGAGCATTGACCAACTCACTTTACCAAATTAGTTTTCTTCTGTATGTTTAGGGTCATTGCCCTGCTGGATGGTGAACCTTCCCCCCAGTCTCTATCAGCCTCTAACAGGTTTTATTCTGGGATTGTATTGTATTGGGCAACATGCATTTTCCCATAATCTCTGACAAGCTTTTTTGTTTCTACTGAGCATTTCCACACCATCACGGTGCCACCACCCTGTCACATAATGAGGGTGGTGTGTTCAGGCAAATGTGTGAGTTTTCTGCCACATATAGTGTTCTACGCGTAGGCCAAAAAACAGAACACTTTCTTTCAAAGGTAGCTTTCTATAAACAGGACTTCATTTGTCTTTCTTTCAAAAACACTTATTTTGACTCTCCCATAAAGGCCAGATTTGTGAACTGCGCAAGCAATACTTTTCCTGTTGACAGAGTCTCCCACCTGAGCTGTGAATACCCTGTTACAGAGATACCATTGGCCTCTTGGCTGCATCTCCGATTAATGCTCTGCTTGTCTTACGTCTCAGTATAGGTGGGCAGCCATGTCTTGGTACGTTTGCAGATGTGCCACACACTTTTCTGCTTTAAGACAGTGGACTGAAAAGTGCTCTATGAGATGTTTTAAGCTTGGAATATTTTTTTACAACCTAACCATGGAACATTCTACTCCATAAAGTGTGTGCTGTGTTCCTAGACTTCATGATGCTGTTTGTTCACTAATGTTCTCTAAAAACCCTCTGAGTCCTTCACAGAATAACTGGATTCATACTGAGATTCACTGACCCACAGGTGGATCTTCGGGGCCCTGTCTCCCACCCACCCAGCGGGCCAACAATGAATAAGCAGGTACAGACAATGGATGGAAAGATGGAAGATTGTGGATCATAGACATAACATATTGTACTTTACTATTTGGTATAGAATGACAAAACACTTTCAGCCACACATTTTTAATGACTTGCTGTCTTGTTGTACCAGATAAAGTGCTTGAACAATGCATAACCTAACAAGCTTGAGACATGCATTTCAAAACACCTACTCAATGCGTGGAGATGAGGCTGTCAAAATAAAGAGAACTCCAGTGTTGATTAAATCCTACATTTGAAATGATAGAAGAATAGGCCTTAACCTTGTGACAATCCGTCTTGTCACTTAGATGTGCCGGGTGACTACAATCAGTCTTCATTTTCTTATTGGCATGGTGGTTTTTAGAACTCATTGCTGTCAAAATGTGATACCTTCGGTTCTGAAAAGTGGCAGTAGCATAGTGCATGTTAGATTCAATCTGGAAGAGCCATAATGGTTTTGTTAATTTTGCAGTAATATACAAGCCAGCACAGTTTTAGTTTAAGCTTTCAGTCTCTGCCAATGGGAAGATTACAATATGGGATAGTAAGTCTTTCCCCTTACTGGTATAGTTGTGTGTGCAGAAGGGTAGAGAATGGCTCCAGTGTCTAAAAATATTATTGAAATAATACAAATATCTGGTGAAAAACTAATTTCTCTCGCTAAGCAAACTTTTAAAACAAATAATTTGTCATTGGCTTTTCATCTACTTTCAGACTCAACTCGCCCATGTTCTTTAAGTGTTATCGCTAACTGATTTTAGGCTATGTCCTTTATATCTTAATGCATTGTATGAGCATGCCTCTTTCTTATCTACTTGACCCCATATGGCCTAATCAACTGTGCTTCAAAAACGGCATGCAGCGACACCTATTCAGGCACACACACAGACACTTTGTGGGAATTGATTAGCTGGTCCAGTCACTGGTCGTTAAGAGGCTCCCAATTAAAAGAGGAAATTATTAGAGTCTGGATGATGGAGGGGGAAGGGAGATCAGTTCCCATTTATCTTGTGGCTCACTCCTCCACCTCAACGACCCATCATGTTGAAGTGATAACAGTGCTGTTGACCTTGGCTATATTGTGAGCACTACAATCTGAGACCTGACCCCGGATCAGTCAAACTGGAGAAAAGTGTGAAGGACATACATCCGAGATTCAAGAAAAAAATATTCAAATATAAAATTGTTATTTGGCTCTCGTAGTTATTTTAAATGTTCAGTTTGATTGGGCTGATACAAATATAGTGAAAGAAAGAAAGAAAGAATTATGTCAAGGATTTTTAACATGTGAAGTACATGTCTACTACTTATCTGCCGTTAAAGCAGTTGCACCAATAAGGTGTGGGGAAATGGTTATGGGCACAAAATTCGGCCAAATGTATATTTGTACTTTTGATTTGTAACCTAGTGAAATACCTAATATTTGTAATTCAGGTTTGTGAATTACAAATATTACAAACTTAACTTAATATAAAACATGGAATATAAAGAAATAAAAAGAAAGAAGTGATAAAGCGACAATATCAACAGTCAACAGTAGTTGCTAGTTTGTTGCAGAGCTGAGGAGCATTGCCACCCAAACAGAGAAATGTCAGCAGTTACCTTGACAATAAAAACATTTTTTGGAAAATAAGGGCAGCTTTTTTTGGATTTGGTGTGGAATTAACATATGCCTGTCCAAGATATCTATTATAGCATTGCTATATGTTTATAAACTGCAGGTTAGTTCCACTTTTTAGGTCTGGTAACCACTGCATTGTCGGCTGTATCTAGTTTGTCCAGATAATAAAATCCCCTATGCTGCTGTTATAGAGTCTGTTAGCTGTAGAAATGTAGCAAACAACAACTGGATGCTGTTTTCTCATCCTGTTAGCCTTGGTGTATCGGTGAACAGCAGAGAAACATCCATTATTCAGAGGCTGAGATGGCAATTATGGCTCAGAGCACAACTGACATTAATATTTAATATGTAGGACTAACACAGACCTGAGAGAGAGGGAAAGAGACAGAGAGAGAGGGATACACCGTGAGGAAGAAGAGAGGGAATACATGGAGTGTGTGAAGGAGAAACGAGGATTATGGAAGTTTGTTTTGACCACACTGCTGTCTTTTAAACAGCTACAATTCCAACAGGGCAGTGGTGACATGCAGGGGGAATTCCAGCTCAGTTAGTTTAAAAAAACAGTGTGAGTGTCTAAGACTGAATGTGTATGTCCGTTTAATTCCCTGAAGACCTGCTACTTTACTGAGCCAGGAATAAAAACACTGCTTTGGAAGAGAAAAAAGTAAAATCTCTCAAGACACACACACATGCATAGAGGCATCATTCTGGTGAGGTGCTGCTGACAGAAATTGCAGAGAGTCAGTTTGTGTAGACAAACTGAACAACAGATCAGTGCTTTAGCTGCTCCTGCTTCCTCTGTCTCTCCACTGTCGCCCTGCTTTCTGAAATGTCTTTTTCTACCTGCCTACCAAGTTTCTTGGCAAACCTTTCAGACAGAGTAATGATTTCATCTTTCACGAGATGCATGTGTGTGATACAACCTTCTCTGTACCTGTAGTAACTGCCATTGCAAGTATTAAGAGCTGATTAAACCTTTTCAAACTAAATTGAGTGTTGTCACTTGATAAAGTCACTATAAATATGCATCATTGTGTCAGTAATGAGAGTGTTAATTCAGCATACTTATTCTCATTTGTCATCTGAAATAGCAAAATCAGCTGAAGTGTGCAGCCCAGGTTTTGCTCTCCATTTGTTCGTCCATAGGACATCAACTTCCTGTTTCCTGTTTACACTGAAAGTTTGTTGTTGTATAATGTGATGACATCA
This sequence comes from Crenichthys baileyi, assembly GCA_036173005.1. Classification (NCBI taxonomy): domain Eukaryota; kingdom Metazoa; phylum Chordata; class Actinopteri; order Cyprinodontiformes; family Goodeidae; genus Crenichthys; species Crenichthys baileyi. Next base: position 1,510,368 of record JAHHUM010001730.1, on the reverse strand, counting down.
GATAAGCCTCACTGCACCATGAGTGTCCAATCCAAGCATGCAGAAGGAAAAACAGTGTTATGAAATGCTATTATGACAGGAATGTAATAACATATTGCTTCCTGTGGGGGAGGTAGTTTTTCTTTACTCTTTAACAGTGTTGTTTTCAATAGAAAATTCCAGTTATGCAATAGGGAAATGTTTTATATATATATATATATATATATATATATATATATATATATATATATATATACAGGGGTTGGACAATGAAACTGAAACACCTGGTTTTAGACCACAATAATTTATTAGTATGGTGTAGGGCCTCCTTTTGCGGCCAATACAGCGTCAATTCTTCTTGGGAATGACATATACAAGTCCTGCACAGTGGTCAGAGGGATTTTAAGCCATTCTTCTTGCAGGATAGTGGCCAGGTCACTACCTGATACTGGTGGAGGAAAACGTTCCTGACTCGCTCCTCCAAAACACCCCAAAGTGGCTCAATAATATTTAGATCTGCTGACTGTGCAGGCCATGGGAGATGTTCAACTTCACTTTCATGTTCATCAAACCAATCTTTCACCAGTCTTGCTGTGTGTATTGGTGCATTGTCATCCTGATACACGGCACCGCCTTCAGGATACAATGTTTGAACCACTGGATGCACATGGTCCTCAAGAATGGTTCGGTAGTCCTTGGCAGTGACGCGCCCATCTAGCACAAGTATTGGGCCAAGGGAATGCCATGATATGGCAGCCCAAACCAGCACTGATCCACCCCCAGGCTTCACTCTAGGCATGCAACAGTCTGGGTGGTACGCTTCTTTGGGGCTTCTCCACACCGTAACTCTCCAGGATGTGGGGAAAACAGTAAAGGTGGACTCATCAGAGAACAATACATGTTTCACATTGTCCACAGCCCAAGGTTTGCGCTCCTTGCACCATTGAAACCAATGTTTGGCATTGGCGTGAGTGACCAAAGGTTTGGCTATAGCAGCCCGGCCGTGTATATTGACCCTGTGGAGCTCCCGACGGACAGTTCTGGTGGAAACAGGAGAGTTGAGGTGCACATTTAATTCTGCCGTGATTTGGGCAGCCGTGGTTTTATGTTTTTTGGATACAATCCGGGTTAGCACCCGAACATCCCTTTCAGACAGCTTCATCTTGCGTCCACAGTTAATCCTGTTGGATGTGGTTCGTCCTTCTTGGTGGTATGCTGACATTACCCTGGATACCGTGGCTCTTGATACATCACAAAGACTTGCTGTCTTGGTTACAGATGCGCCAGCAAGACGTGCCCCAACAATTTGTCCTCTTTTGAACTCTGGTATGTCACCCATAATGTTGTGTGCATTTCAATATTTTGAGCAAAACTGTGCTCTTACCCTGCTAATTGAACCTTCACACTCTGCTCTTACTGGTGCAATATGCAATCAATGAAGACTGGCTACCAGGCTGGTGCAATTTAGCCATGAAACCTCCCACACTAAAATGACAGGTGTTTCAGTTTCATTGTCCAACCCCTGTATATATATATACACACACACACACACACACATTTATATATTTATATATATATATATATATGTATATATATATATATATATGTCTGATTTACTTTTAATGCTTGAAATACACCTAATTCTGAGACAGTATACCATATAATAAAAAATAATATGATGCATATTTATAAATAATAAATAAAAGAAAGGATAAACATATTTATCATATTATTCTTATTTATCATACATTTATTAAAAATAAAATTGTATTATTAACATGAGAAATATAATATCATTATTAGATATATTTATTACAAAATAGTGCAAATAAAGGCATGATATGAATAAAAATTAATAAATAATGTAGCATATAAGTACATATCTAAGATTTTTAAGAGTTTAAATGATGTAAGTCTTTTCTTTTTTATAGTAAATGTTTTACCATATCGTGACATAATGCCAAATGTCACCACTATATGGGCAGTGATGTCATGGGGTGAAGCTTAAAATTTGCCAGCATGGGTTCAAGTTTGGAGGTTCTTAGAATATGAGAAAAAACAGGACATTTACTTTTCTCTTTGCTGGTGATTTTTAGTTTTGTTATTTTAGATATTAAAAAGAAAGTCAAACAACATATAAATTGTACTTCATTTCTAACAGCAAAACAGAAACATGGTTTCTACTTCAACTTAATATTTTGTATTTTAAAACAAAAAAATCCTCTCTATTGTTTTTTACTTCCGCTTTATAATGATTACATCCAATTACCCAAACATGCAGATACTAAAGATGGATTAATTCTTCTGCTTCTGCAACTTCACACGAACTGCTGTAATAAAGGTGATCCGACCTACACTGACAGGGTGGCCAGTGATAATCCATGAAAGAGCCAAGTCTATAGGACAAGGACGAAAACATGGTGCAGGAAAACATTCAACAACATTGTTTAAGGCTGCAATGACATTTTGACTTGAGGAAAATGAACAAAATTTTAAATATTTAAATTTAAATGCGCTGTGATGGTGTGGTTCACTGGAACCACAGACACCAAATAGGGAGCAGCCTATGCAGACAGTGATACCTGGTGTCAATTAAAAACCTTGGCTTAAGCTACACATCATACTATCCTCTAAAAGCTTTTCTGCTGCTCTGAACAAAAGCCTCACTAAACATATTATTGGATTACAGAGCATACATGCATATCACTTTTATAATTACCTGATGTCAGCTGTTGTCCAAGCATTTGCTTGTGATATTTTATTGATTCTCATGTTAAAAGGTACTGAAATGGCAATGTAAAATTGTGCTTTCTCTACCGGCCTGTGTATTTCTGCCCAATTTTACAAATTTTGTTCTGTTAAGTAAAATCCCTTATCTCTGCAGTATTTAATGACTTAGGAACTAGAATGTTATAAAAAAATAAACAGTGCAAAACAAAATATACATGTATAAATATAAACAAAAACATAAGTCAGGACACAGTTTTTGACAAGCACTTCAGATGAAATATTTCTCATACTGTGATGTAACACCATTTTACAAGGAAAACTATGCATTAGTAGCCCTAAAAACTTGAGCAAGAGAGCACTACATTTTCATTTGGGTTTCCAAACTGTGCTGACTAAGCTCAATATGTTATTTTAGATACAGTCGCATGAAAAAGTTATTTCCCCCTTTCAGATTTAATTTGTGTTTTTGCATTTTTGACCTTATTTTCAGACAAGCATATCCTCAACAAATACAAAATATTGTTTTCAAATGAGGATTTTACCTATTAAGGGTAAAATGGTACTGAAATCAACCTGACCCTATGGAAAAAAGCAAATACACCCTACATCTAATAATGGGTTGTTGCAACCTTGATGGCATTTGCTTTTGCAATAATTGATAATGACACTTTTACATCACTGTGTAGAAATTTTGTTCCACTATTTTTGCATAATTATTTTAATTTAGGCATATTGACTAAAGGATTTTTAAGAATAAATGGCCTGGTCAAGCTAATACCACAGCTTTACTCAGTTTGATTTAAGTTCAGACTTTAACTTGGTTAGAGAGCAGAATACATGGTTCAGTTGAGTCATTAAGGCCCCGAACCAGACAAATAGCCATCAGATTACCAGCACCATGTCTGACTCTTGATATAAAGTTTTTTTTTTTTCTCAAATGTCGTGTCAAATGTTGGCTTTGTAAACCCTTTCAGACTGATAGATGTCAATGACTTTGTTTCTCATCAATGTAGGGATTTGTTTAGATTCAGACATGAAGTGTTGTTTTTTGAGATATTTTAGCCTAGTTCATGTTGTCAGATATGTTCTGCTTAGGGGATTTCTTGATTCTATAAGTCTTGTATTTCCTCAAGTAATTTTGTTTCATATTATATATCTTTTTATTCATTTATGTGCGATAAAGGAAGCAAAACCAAAAGAGATCTTTAAGGGGCAAAAACGTTAATGTTCTTTTACATCAGAACACAGTATTGTAACTTTAATAATATAAAAGGTCAATGTAAACACACTTAAAACAACGAAGAGCTCTGCAGAAAGTTCCTTAAGTTGAGTTTGGGTGAGTCAAAAATAATAAGAATTTAAGACTTGCAGAAACAGGACTTAAAGGGGGGTGAGAGTGGTCTGGAGCCGAATGGGGAGCATTGAAAAGAAAAAAGACAGCGGTGGAAGGGTGGGGGCTGGGGATGTTATGTGAGGGAACAAGACTTAAGAGAACGGAGCAGAGCCAAGCGAAGCAAAGTTATTTTACATAATGATGGTTGATATGCATGGAGGTAATTGATAGCTGAGCTGCAGTCCCAAAAAGCACCCAGCCTAGCTGTCAATCACGGCTCATCTCTCTAGAGATATGGTAATGGTGATGATGATGATGATGTGGGCTTAGCTTCATATTGCCATCATTACTATTAATGCTGTCATTGTTGTCATCTCTGCATATTTAAATTACATCAGAGGCCAAAGCGGTGTTAGCCAGAGTGTGTGATGTAAGTTAGCAGTCCCATACCTTCTGCCCGGGCTGAGAGACATTCAGTGAAAACATCTTGAACTGGTTAAGATGTTCAGCACTGCTCCAGTGTCATCTCATTGCATCATTGTTACATGTAATGCTTTCTCTGATAGCATTTGTTTGACAAGGAGCACATGCAGCAACTGCTTCACTGAGTAGTTAAGTTCAGTTTGGATAAATTTATTTATTTCTACAGCGCTGTTTCCCAACAAGTATTGTCTTAAGGCGGTTTACAAGATAAACAGATCAAGTTTATATACAGCAATATATGGTTCATTCATTTTAATAACATACAACAGATTTAAGGTCAATTACGTGCATTCCAATTCGATCCCAGTTGTAAAACAATGCAGTCATTGTCAGTATATTATGCCAATTAGTAAAAAATATTCTATCTAAGGAAACCCAATTGCTTTAAGTTACTGAGTTTTCAGCAAACCCATCGCCAAAACAAGCATGTAACGATAGTGGTAGGCTGATTGCATTAAACAAATAACTTTGTAGCAACTCCTCAAATAAGCATGCATGTAGTGACGGTGGAAAGGGAAACTCCCCTTTAACAGGAAGAAACTTCCAGAAGAACCTGCCTCAGAGCGAGCCCCCATCTGCTGCAACCGACTGGGGGCTTGAGAACACCGAGCAGAGATAAAAAACACAGACTGGTTCAGGAATATTTCTTATGTTAAAGAAAAAGTAAACAGTTAATAGCAGCAGAGACTCTTTTATTGGGTTCATCTAGGAGATGAACATAGCTAAACAAATAAGCTCTGAGTCAGGAGTAAAATCTATGGCAAGAAAAAACGAGTACACATCAGTCGCTACAGTAGCTCTTCGGTTGCTTTTTTAGGATAGAGACAGGGTGAAACATAGAAAGACATGGTCAAGTCAATCATTTGTATCAGCAGCATTAACTCAGTTGATGGTCCAATCCAGGAAGGTGTCACAGCTTCAACAGAAACACTGGGCCAGGAGGAACTTCTAATAATTGCTTCAATTTGAGATGTAAAGTTATGAACATTTTAAGTAAGTCTCTCTGCAGCTCAGTTTAACGTTTTACAAGTTGGGTCTTATTTAAATGTATATCGATGAATACATTAATTCTCAGACAGTTTAAAAAAACAGTGGTGGAGGAAGTTCCAGGATATTTTAAAAGTAGCAATGCAACAATTGATCACCAGCAGTTACAGATTGTGAATGCGTCACACTTGAAATATAATAGGTGACCAAATATTGCATCCAAGTGGTTCTTTCCCATTGTGATTTTGCAATAAGAATTGCGATTCAAGTGAAAAGGCATCAAAATCTGAGGAATGTTTCACAAATCTAAGTAAATATATACCATAAGGATTTAAGGCATTTCTGGAGGCAAAAGATGCCCCAACTAGGTACTAGAAAAGTGTACCTAATAAAGTGGCCAGAGAGTACGTATTGCTTTTTTCATGAGGCCATGAACTCACAAAGCCATCATCAGAGTTGCTCGTATGAACCTAAGGGAATCACTGGCCTTTACTAAGAGGATCTTCCCAAGAGAGTTGAACAGCAATGCCAACTAATTCAGTGACCCGAGGTTATAAATTAACAAATACTCTGTCTGTGATGCTGCTTCACAATAAACCTACCTTCAAAAATGGTCTAACTGACCAGAGGACCAGAAGAAAGAATAAAGGCAGAGAAGGTAGAGATTGTGCAGATGAAGCGCTGGATAGTCAGAAGGAGGAGGTCACTGTGGTGTATATTTTAAGGGCTGAAGGCAAACTGTTGAATAATAGATGAGTGAGATTGATTTGGGAGGAGCAGCAGAAAAAAAGGAAAGGAAAGGTAGAAGGAGGGACAGAGGAGAAAGGATGGAATTAGCATCAGTTACTCCTGGCCAAACATGTACAGCATCTATGTACACTAACACACTAACACACAACCTGCCTCTGATCAATATGAAGCGCTGGCTCCCCCTGCTTTTCTTTTCATTTTACTTTGTTTATTTGCACAAATTTCAGCAACATCAAACAAACAACCAAACCCAAAAAGAACCACCATTCCAAAAAACCTGTACACCTATGAGCTTACAAGACAGCAGCGCAGTGACTTGCAGGACATACACAACTCGTAGGGCTGTCTTTTAAATGTGTGTGCCTCTGTGTGTGTGTGTTCCTTTGTCATCGGTCATAGAAATAATTCATGGAGTGAGAGGGTAAGTAAAGGAACAGAAGCAAGGAGGTGAAGGATGAAGGAAGTGATATTGACAGGAACCTCTTCCTCCTTTCCTCTCCTGTCTCTTTCTCTCTCCATCACTCATTCACTCAAACACATACTCAAGCACGCCGCCTGTGAGATGGCATTTTTACTCAAACACACATAAACACTGGCAGTCTTGGTGAATTTTTCAGTTAGAATGATGCTGATTGAGAAAAGCATTTTTTAAAGCTCTTCCCCACTGAGATGTGGGATGCAGGCGTTAACTTTTCTTCAAACCTTTTCAGCTGGTTTTTCTATACCTCACCTCACATTCAGCTTTTCTGGCTCAACTGTATCTCCTTTAAATAAAAACATACTTGCATAATGTTTTTTTGTGCTACTTGTGATCAAGCGCAGTGGCGGTTTTTAACATGGCTCACTGCCCAGGGCAGCACAGCCTTGGGGGTACCACAGGCAGTCAGTAAAGTCATCTGTCAGTTGCCAAATGAGTTTTCAATTGCCTGCTTGTTTGCCCAGTGTAAACAGATTAGGAATGTATTGATATACATCGAAGCTGGCTAATTACACTGAAGTTGACATCGGTTTTACAACTTTCAATTCAGCATTAGATTTCACAGTTTTTTTGAAGAACCTGGACGGTGTTTGATCATCTAAAACAGTGGTCCCCAACCCTTATATCACCGCGGACGGGTCAACGCTTGACAGTTTTATTGCGGCCCGGGGTGTGGGGGGTTGAACGGTCATGTTGGTGTGCCCGCTGAGACTCAAACTCAACAACACGCAGCTGCTCTGTTCTGCATATTTCTGCCGTTTTTTTTAAGGAGAAATATTATTGTGAGGCAAGAGCAGCTCATTCTACACAGATTTTGCGGCGTTCTATTTATACTTTTGGAACGGCGTCGACGAATGCGTGCTACGAGCAAGAGACGCCGTTCTCTCCCACAATGTGTTGCTAAGCAACGCCCAGCTGAACAGGTATGATTTTATAACTTTATACACCTTTGATACCAGCGACAAGAAACGTTTTGTTCCGTTTAAAGCGGACCAAAAGTAGCAGGAGTGAATCCACCTGCATCTTTGTGAACATACCTTTTGTGCTGCGGCACTCTTTGTTGTCCCATCGTCTGAGAAAAACTGGCTGATCCTCTCAGCCAGGGCGGAATGTAAATGTAATATTTTTATTTCCTAAAATGAAACCTTGCCCTTCAATTGCCTTTTTGTCATTCAGAATGTAGACTATACAGGAAATATGTAAAAATAGTTATGGTGAAAACTACTATCTTTTATTATGATTTTATTTGTAGATTCCCAAGTAAACCATAAGGTAAGGTAAAAGCACACCAAACTTAACCCTAAATAAGTCTATCAGAGTCCTAAGTCGAGATAAACGAGAAAGGATTGAACTGTGACATTAAAAAATGACTAAAGAAAGTTCAGTCGTAGTCTTTTTTCCCCACTATATCATTTTGGCTTAACAGCATCCATTCTAATAACATCTTGATGACCAATATGCACACTAGGTGAAGACATCCTTTATTAACTTCTATCGCTTTCAGGACCGACAATAGCTGTTCTTGTTACTGAGGAGTTGGCAAGAGCATGGGCGAAGCCTGTCATGTAAGAACATTGTCAGTGGATATTCTACTCGCAGTGAGCAGTCAGCCTGCAAAGCATGACCATGTTTGGATATATTTAAGTATTGAGAGAAGAAGAAATATAGGATTTACGCGTATTTGTTTTGTGCAAACAGTGAAGGTTGTATTGGATTCTTGTAATAATGTTACCAGTTTTTAATTCAACACTATTTGTTTTGCTTTCTGCTGGTGTTCGGTTAGATCTAGGCACAGCTGCTGGGTATAGGGTTAAAGAAGATCAATTGTGTTGCCAAATATACATTGTAATGTACATTATTGTGCAAAATGTATCCTGCGTATAGCTGTATTTGGTCAAGTTTTCCCACTTTTTCCCACTGTATTTATAGTAAGTTATTATTAATAAGAAAAATTAAAAAGGAGAAATGATATGTTATAAAAGCATCTAATTGATAAGCACCACTGGGTAATTATCTAGGTCCTTCCACTTGTGTGTGTGTGTATCACACTCTCAGCCTTCATTCTGACATCAGGTCCATTTAAAGTGATGACATTTTATTTAGTCACAACATGGAGGCGGACACCCTGTCTACTTTTAAGGCTAGGCTTAAAACTTTCCTTTTTGATAAAGTTTATAGTTAGAGTGGCTTAGGTTATCCTGAGCTATCTTCCTTATTTTACCTCCGTCTTCTTCTCCCCTTGTTGGATGGAGTAAGGGGGAGTCAGCTTTAGCCTAAACCGGCTCAGTTATGGTTGAGGTGCAAACACACCCTCCATTTCTGCTACCTGTATGACCCCCTCTCTTTTCCAATGGTTATGGTCAATCTGACAGAGAGAGGTATCCCAATCGTTGTGGTTTTTAGTATAACAATGGCCATCAGTGGGCTCTAGATGGACAAACTGTCTACTTTTAAGGCTAGGTTTAAAACTTTCCTTTTTGATAAAGCTTATAGTTAGAGTGGCTTAGGTTATCCTGAGCTATCTCTGTAGTTATGCTCCTATAGGCTTAGGCTGCTGGAGGACATAATGACCACTTTCACCCTCTTCGCTACTTTTCCACACTACTCTTCAATTTTGTATTATTTGCTGTTATTTCAGCTTTTAACTTTGTTCTCTCTCTTTTCTCCTTCCTAGAAGCTACACCTGGCCTGACTCTGTGTCTACCTGTGACAAACTTTCTGGAGAAGGGCATCGTCCGAGCTTTCTGCTGGCAACAACTTAATGCTCACCCTCTACCGATGATCCACATGGCCCTGTCTTTCAGGTTTAACCCTTTCTCTCTCCTAGACATAGCTACTGACTGAGCTTTTACTGTAACTAACTCTATGTGCTCTCTTCAGACTCTAACCTTGAAAACTGGCTCAGAGTTTATCTGTTTCTTTCTTTCTAGGTGAAACGACTAAAGGAGCTACATCCACTAACATTTACCTTTTCCTTCCCATAGAAAGTACTCCTGGATCAGTGGTTCTTTGTTCTCTTTGTGTCTCTGCTCTGTTCTCTCTAACCCCGTTCGGGTCGTGGCAGATGGCCGCTCACACTGAGCCTGGGTCTGCTGGAGGTTTCTTCCTGTTAAAAGGGAGTTTTTCCTCTCCACTGTCGCTACATGCATGCTCAGTATGAGGGATTGCTGCAAAGTCAACGCCAGTGACTGTCCACTGTCTCTACATGCTCATCCGGGAGGAGTGAATGCTGCAAGTCACTGACTGGATGCAATCTGCTGGGTTTCCTTAGATAGAAAAACTTTTTATCCAATTTGAATAAATAACAGAATCTGACTGCACTGTTCAATGATTCGGATTAATTGTAATGCATGTACCCGAGACGTGCCTTGAGACGACATGTGTTGTGAATTGGCGCTATATAAATAAACTGAATTGAATTGAAACTGAATGTACACTGACTGCTGGACAGCCAGTGTACAGTGATTTCACCTTCACATTCCCTTTGATTTTCAATGTTAAAAAGTGGCTGAGAAAAAAAAAGCATCAAAGGTTTTACATTAAATCTGCAGTAGTGCAATAAAAAAATTAAAGCATATCCAATTTATTTGCTAAAGACAGTTACAAATTTTCTGCCAGTATTTCCTCAAGCTCAGTACTGAGAGCCCCTGTAAGAAAATCTGTACCATCTTTAGCTTAATTTGTGGTCTAAATGGGAACAGCTGAGGAAGATAGGAGCAGGAAAGGAAGAAGATAAGTCGAGGGGAGGGAAAAGTTTGCGGCAGGTTGGAGCATTTAACTCCTGCTACGTTTGTCAAACAAATTGAACGCTTTCGAGGTTCCTCACCTGCGTGTGCAACACACATATAAACTGCCCGTGTGGCGCGCATATGGCTCACGCAGCCCAAATAAGGAAAGACGCATACATTACCATAGCTAATGCAAGAAGCACTCCATTTAATATGCTAATTCACTGAAATATTACTGAGCGCCGTCTGTTGTGAATGAATAAATTTGAATTGCAATTAGAATAATCCTTTATAATTAATGAAAACTGTCAATTTTGGTTCAGAAGTAATTTGATTAACGGGTTGATGGGCCACCAATTAAGCAGACGATGAGGAGGGGCAGAGAGAAGGAGGAGGAGAAGAAAGATGACAAGCTCTTCACATAATCAGCTCCTTTTTCAAGTGTAATGGAAGATTAAGTCAAAAATGATGTAATGCTCCTTTAAAAGAGTGTGATAATGAAAACAAACAGCGTCATGGTGGCATAAACATGTAAAAGAGAGAAAATATTGGAAATAATTAGAAAGACATCTTACCAATCCTAAAGCAACGACATCCTACATTTTTATTCAGTAACTTTTGTGTATTTTAATGTGACTGCGTTCAATACATCGGTAGTATTATTGTAAAATGGAAGGAAAATGAGGTCAAGAAGCTTTTACATATAAAAATGAAATAAAATGTGTGGCGTGCAATGAGTCTGAGTCAATATTTTGTAGAACAGACTTTTGCTGCAGTTACAGCTACAGGTCCTTTGGTGTATGTTTGCACCAGCTTTAAATATCCAGAGTGACACTTTTGCCTATTCTGAGTGGCTGGTGAACATCTGAGAACATCAGTTTTAAAGGATTCCCATAGATTATTAATTGATTGGTTTGGATTTTCATTGGTCCATTCTAACACATAAATATACTTTCTAAACCATTCCATTGGCGCCTCAGCTGTATGTTTAGGGCAATGTCCTGCAGGAAGGTGAACCTTCACCCCAGTCTCAAGTCTTCTAACAGGATTTCTTCCGTTGTGGCCTAATAATTGGCTCCACCCATCGTCCATAGGTAGGGAATCTGTACCTTCCCTATCTATGTGAAAAGCATTCACACAGTATTATGCTACCACCACTTTGTTTCACCGTGTGGATAATGTGTTTAGGATTATATGCAGTGTTACTTATAAATAGCATTACTAAATGCTATTTTGCATATAGGCCAAAGAGTTGAATTTTAGCCTCATCTGACCAGAGGCCCCTTTTCCATGTTTGGTGTGTTTCCTACATGGCTTGTGGCAAACTACAAATACAACTTCTTATGGTTTTCTTAAAACAATGTTCTTCTTCTTAGTATTTTCCATAAAGGCATGTGAAGTGCATGACTTTTTTCTGTCAATGCATTCGCTCACCTGAGCTCTTGGATCGCTTTAGCTCACCCAGAGTTAACATAGGCCTCTTGGCCGCTTCTCTCCTGTCTGGTCTCCTACCTGGTCTGTCATTTTAGGTGGACACCCATGTATTGGTAGGTTTGCGATTGTGACATAAGCTCAGTTTTCAGATGATGGATTGAACAGATGGTCAAAGTAGGGATACTGTTTGCAACCTAATCCTGCTTTTAACTTTATCACTGACTTGGTATATATCTGTCTGTTCAATAATGTCTAACAAGCCTTTGTGGTCTTTTGAGAACAGCTGTATTTATACTGAGATAAAAATACACTCATATGGAATATATTTATAAATTAGGCTCACAACTGCACACCACACTTTATAAGGCTTTCTTTCTAAAAAAAAAAATGGAAGTTTGTAGTTGTAATGTTACAAAATGTAAAGTTTTGCAGGGCTTTGTACATCTAACTATTCACCTTCTTCTTGGTATTAAAGTGCTTTTAGCTGGTTGTTTCTTCGGCACACAGTAATTGCAGTG